>OX376084.1:5170000-5795000 GCA_947361185.1 Charanyca ferruginea | reverse complement strand
AGCATAATCCACATTTTAATTATGGACATTTTACTAAGTAGTAAGTACTTTGAAATAAGATAATAATCAGAGATAAAGTAATCCATTTCATATATAAAACAATTAAAAATATATTAAAGAACTATTCTAGATATTTTTATTTGACATATCTGATAGTGTTGTAACCTTATAATAAAAGTTCCATCGATTTTCGCTCATTTTAAGTAACCAGAGATAAGCCATTGGTTTTGCCTATTATTTCGAACTATCTTTGGTTCCAACTGTTGCCAACTTTTGCTAAAATTTGCCATTGTGTTCAGGTAGTTGAAGTGACTCTATGAAGTCAAATGTTACTAATTATTATTTTCAGAATATACTAATGATAATGATTATTGTCTATGACACGCTCTCGTCGCTTCCTGTTCGCCATTCTTCACTCGTTCACTCGCACACATTCAATTTCAATCACTTAATAAAATACTCAAATTTGTAAAAGCCCAGTTAAACCTACAGAACAATAAATAAAATTTTTCACACAAGAATTTGTTTAATTTGGCGCAAACCATTATAAAGATTAAATCAATTCTGATTAATATTTATTGTTAAATAATTTTATACTTTTGTAGCTTTAATTAAAAAAAAAACATTAATTTATTTTATGAAAACAAATTTGTAAACTAGACATTTTAAATAATTTAATTACCTGACACAAAAACAAAATCTTGATAATAATCAATCAGGTTTAGATCATTTATTTACAAAAAGAAATATTATTGTCGTCGTACATGTGCTGTTTTGCCCTGTGTGCGGCGTTACAGCCAGCTATACCATTTGCATCGACCAAACCAACAAGAGCACTCTAATTGACTTTTGTAGCAAAACTATTATTCACCAACGCCCTCTAGTATGCATAAGAGAGAAACATTAGACTACAACATGCCGCTCCTCGATACTAGATGTCGCTGTCGCGTGACGTCACTTCTCTGAATCGCGATGTTAAGAGTCTCCGTGATGTAATGACCTCTCGTAGAATATTTTTATTTTGTAAGACTGAACCAGTGTCGCATCCGTCTGTTACGTCCTTCCTGGAATAACTGCATGGGACCTCACTGCTAAGTTGAAACGTATTACGTATCTTGATAATCATTGTCATATTTTTGGTTAGAGGACCCCTCTTCCCCTCCTTCATCGATACCGGGAAAAGGCAGAGTGGAACGGCCCTAGCTATAAAAACCTGTGTAGAAGTACAATAAATCTTTGCCTATACGAACTCAAGATTTCTTCCTGCGCCGGAACCGGTGACTTACATCCCTTCAAAAAGAACCCTCCCTACACTTTTTGTTTATATAATATATGCGGTAAGATGGAGCACGCTTGCCTAGAAGTAACCGATTCACTCTTGACTTAAAGACTCTTGACTTAAAGACTCTTGACTTAACTCAACGACTGTCGGGCGAAAGTGTTGAAGGTCAAACCTCCGCTGCTTATGTCGGACTGTGTAACATAAGACATTCGAAAGGTTAAAGGTTGTAGCTATCAGGAAACACAGACTCAGGCAGAGAATTCCTCTCCTTAGCAGTACGCCCAATTAATGTGTTCCCAAAGAGTTTCGTGCGTGTGGGAGGGATGACCACCATGTACCGGTGGCGCATCGCCGTACGTCTTGTGGTCCGATGATGGAACGGGCTCGGCGGAATTAAATTATGCAATTCCGTCGCACTCTCTCCAAAATGCAACCGATAGAAAACCGACAGGCCAGCAACTCGGCGTCGATGCTCAAGACTTTGGAGCTTTGACTCGACGAGCCTATCATTGCCAATGATCCTCTTGCCTATCAATCCTCTCTCCTCTATTCTTTACTAGCAACCCGCCCCGGCTTCACCTGGGTGCATGTAGATCAAACTATACGTATAAACCTTCCTCTTCAATCATTCTATCTATTGATGAAAACTGCATTATTGTTTAAAAGATTTAAGCTTAAGACGGTGAAAGCGAATTGGTTTTACACAATGTAAAGAAGAAGATTACAAGAAAAAATCTTACAAATCATCAAAATAATTATTTCCATGAACACAACAAACAAACAGACACACAGTATATATGTATACATACATTATGCCTAAGTGACGACTCACTCGCCAAATTATAATTTCTCTCTCGTGAACAGTTTCACTTTGGATGCGCCGGCGCCGATGACGTCATCACTCATCATGTGGTTATGATTATTCTGTGAAAAAAATAAGAAGTCTTTACAAATCTTTGTTTCAAATTTATGTTATTCATACTTTTCATACTAATGTTGTGTAAATGCGAAAGTAACTCTATCTGTTACGCTTTCACGATGAAACGGCTGAACCGATTTTAAAGAAATTTTGTATGAATATAGCTTGAACTCTGGGGAAGGACATAGGCTACTTTATAATCCACGACTTCGTCTGCATCAGCGATAACCGACATCCACGCGGACGAAGTCACAGGTAAAAGCTATTTTTTTTATCTTATAAAACAAATATCAACTTTTTGACCGTGAGTCGTGGTTAAGGCCCGCCGCTCATGCAAGAGGTTATGGGTTTGCAACCAGGCAAGAGTGTCGCCAAGGGGGGGCAAGGAGGGGCAGCGGCCCCCCTAGAAATGTCAAAATCTTCATGTGCCTTTGACTTTATTTAAAATTCATACTTTTCCTATCTTCCATATTATTAGCTTGCCCCCCCCTAGGCCATCAGCTGACAAGGGCTGGCGACGCTCGTGCAACCAGGGGGCCTAGTCTGCTATTTTTATAATTCCTTAAGTCCAACACGATCCCAATGTCATTTTGCTAAAAGTTCGTAATCTGCTAAATTCATAATGGATCGACCATTGGTCGGTCGAATTAAAAGCAATGACTTCACATGCACAAAGACGTTCTTATGGTAGGTCACTGATCAAAGGAACTGTCAAAATTTTAGCAGATTACCGCCTAAGTCAGTCATTCAGTTGTCACTTTGTACGAGATTACCATTCTATATCATTTCTTTCAATGGCGTGTCAATGGTTGACCATTGGAAAGTCATAATGACGCCATATTAGTAGATTAACAAACTTGTCAAAATCAACGATTATGAAATCAATGATAGACCATTCTGACACTATTGTAATAGCAGACTTGAGGCTCTGGCACGAGCAAGTATCAATGTGATTTTATCAATTTCATATGTACAGACGCCAACAGGTCAACCTACCCAAAACTGTCACATTTTCCCAATCAATATTGAACCTTATTCTTTAAACATAAAGTGGAAAATCGATTAAAGAAATGTGACAGATTGTAGTAGCTTGATATGCTGGCGCCTGTACTTTCTAAGTTTATCTTGGACATCATTGACATCGGTGAAGGAAAACATCGTGAGGAAACCGGGACTTATAATAGGGTATTTTACTCTATACGAGAAAAAATCTATAAATATGTTATTGAGACAGTTTAGGCATAAAGTAGTCGGAAAATGTAAGTTTTAGTTCATAAAATAACAAAACAAATTTTTGAATTCAATTCAAAGTTTTCTTTATTTTTAATCTGTTATAAAACACCGTGAAACACTAGCGGCCATGTTATTACGTCGTACGGCTGTGTAAACAAAAAATTAACAACTGTCAGTCAACCGATTGGCGTAATATAGGCTTTGTACTTTTATTATTTTCGTAACCAACGTAATTTTTTCATTATTACACCTATTACAAAATATAGTTTTAATTATTTTTAAATGTACAATTATCTTATTTAATATAAGCTCATTTGATACAAAACGAACTGACGTCATTTACGCTGAGCAATATGGCGTCCAGTAAGAGGCATTTGCGTCAAACTACGCGCGAAATTTGAAAATTTAAAATTTAGATGCATTTTTATGGCACTTGTCGTCACATCGATTGAATAAAAATATTGTGATTTTTTTGGTGGCATATTAGCACTACAGAATTTCATTGAGACACTTTTCAAAAATGGGTGTAATACCCTATTAATACAAGTCTGAAATCACCAATCCGCCGCACGTGGTGATCAATGCTCGTGCCTTCTCTGTATGAGAAGAGGCCTTTGCCCTGCGGGACAGTTTTAGGCTGGTATTATTATTTTAACTTTTGTAATAGTGTAAATAAAGTTGATTTCAGAATGATTGTTTGTGTATGTGGGTTTGTACTGCGATACAAAGCGCCGCGCTGCGATGTTCATAAAAATTACTTAGACTATTCAGTAAATTTTATCATAGACTGATATGAACGAGCACCTCTTTGAATGACCAAGAACAATGATAAGGCGAAATTATTTTTGAAGAATGCTTTTGTGTATTTGTAACATCAAATATGTTTAAAATCATAAATATGGTGAAGCTGTAGCGCAACGTAAAGTTTATATGTAAGTGTTAAAGCTATTTTTTTTTCCAAGAACACCATTTTTTGTTTACATGTTGGTAACGAAATTGTGAACGTAGTTTAGTTGTAAATGAGGAAAATTTATAGGACTTGCTAAGTGGTTTCGTTCAGTGATTCAGTTACTGTGTTCCGGTATGAAGGGTAATGGGTGCTGGTATAATTATAGGAATATTTGGGGCGTAAAAATATTCATCATGTAGCCGTTAAAAATGCAAACTAAGCAATAATTAGCAATGTTTTTTGCTGAGAAATGACTTTAATTTGTTAACTGACTTCAAAAAAAGGAGGTCCTAAATTCGACACGTATATTTTATTTTGTTTGACCACGCAAAACTTTTTATTGTGTAGTCCGATTTTGATGATTGTATTATTTTTAATGGATAGTGATAGATACCTTAAAATTGGTCTTATCTAAATTTCATGAAAATATTCCACTTAAGGGTGGAAAATTAAGGGATGACTCAATTTGTTTGGTGTTACTGTTTCTTAATACGTTGACTGCCGGGCCAAAAACGTTAAGGCGCTAACAAGTGACTTTTTTGGATTTTAAACTGACAATCACGTCAAAATGTGTAGTGTAAATAATTTGAAAAAAAAATATGTTAAACTAGAACATTCTCTTAATCATTTAGTATGTAAATATTTTTGATTAAGTTCATATTAAATAGTTTAATTAAATCGTGAAGTTGTGTCTGACGTGGACAAAACTATGATAATCACACAAAATCTACTAGGAATATTTAAACGAAACTTTTACTATCTTACAGACAATTTTATTAACTTTCTTTTAGTATACGCCTTTTTTTTAAGTTAAAAGAAAGAAAGAAAAAGCATTTATTGGGTCGCACAGGACAAAACACATAAAAACAACAAGGTTTAATTATTAGTAAAGAATACTGTCTTATATTTAATTTTTTCGACTAAACTTTGAGAGTTTTGGACGCAGCGCACACGATTCTCTGGTCGCTCAAAGTTGCCGGCGTATCGAACATACGGTGTCCCCCATGGCCCATGGCCACAGATGATATAATACTAACATACCCATGGCGTTCAAGGTGTTTTAATTTGGATGATAAGAAGTAGGCATTATAATAACTGTTTATGTTAGCGCGCAACGTAACGCATGCAAAACATTGAGATTACAGGCGCATGCGACAGACAGTACCAGGGTCGTGGGGTATTCAGGTCATGGTCTTTAACCGACTTCAAAAATAGGAGGAGGTTCTCACTCTGCTTTGTGCTTTTGTATGTTCGTTACGCGTTTTCTCCGGCAATTGTAGAAAAAATTTGAAATATTTTTTTTTTCTTTGATATGGTATGCTTCATGGGTGTTTCTTTTTATAAGGCATGCTTCATATAATTTTTTGGAAATAATGATTAAAGGTGGAATAATAGGGGATCACTTTTTTTATTACCGTTTCTTGATGGATTTTGATAAATGGGTACTAGAAATCGAAAAATAAAAACGTTTTTACAAAAAAAGATCACTGCCTTCAAAAACTAAAAAGTCATAAATAATTTTAGCACATACTAAAAGTTTATGTGCTCATAAACCTTAAGTTTCGGAAGTCGGTGGCAATACGAAACAAAAAACAGAACAAAATCCCAAAAAAAAAAAAATAGTTTTAGCCTGTATTGTATGTCTGTATTGTAGAGCAAAGGCCTCCCTTTTTATAAAAAACTAGCTATCCGACCCGACTTCGCATGGCCCTAAAGCCTTCCCCGATAAATGGACTATCCAAAACAAAAAGAATTGTTGTCCATTTTTGAAAATGTCCCCACATATTATTAAAAAAAATATATATTCCATACAGCCCAATTTTGCACGAGGGTTACGTATGTAAATACTGTTCATTAGCTGATGATGTCATCGGCGCCGGCGCATCCGAAGTGAAACTTTACGAGAGAGAGATTGCTTATAATTTGGTGGAAGCACTACAATTGTGTTGTGTGTGACTTCGAGGAAATATTGAATATTTTTCCTGTTCGGCGATTTTGATACAGCTTCTTGGCTAGTGATGCTGAGTTGAGGTTCCTGGGTTTGAGGTTGGGCAAAAATTACATTAGGTATATTAATATAGATATTCAGGTTATACATTATACATATACTACACACACTATACATTTATTATTTTTTGTCTACTATACATTTTGTGTGGTTATTGTTAGAGTATTGACTATCGAGTATTTTGACATCAAACATTTTGAGATTATTATATTGAAACTTACTCTTTTTATTTTATTTAATTTTTAATAAAATATTTTCAGACAGATCCATACCTATTAAATACTGTGTAGAACTATTAATAATTATTGTAATGGTTGTAATTGTAATTATATTATTAAATTCAAAACCAATATTTTGCATGCCGCAAGGTAAAATGTAGGTATCGGGACAATTTACAAATATTCCAACTAATATGTATACCTACATTATTGGCAAATAAATGATTTCTATCTTTCTTTCCGAGTGAATTTCAAAAGTGAGAGATCAGACGCAGGGCCAACGGTTTTATATATCTTTTCAAGACACGAGGAGGTTACACCACGAATTTCCAAACTCTGGACTTATCATCATCATCATGTCAACCTTTAGACGCCCACTGCTGGGCATAGGTCCCTCCCAAGGGTTTTAGTCGTAATCGCCATGCTTGGCCGGTGCATGTTGGCGATCGCAGTAGGTGTTATGGTACTCAGAAAGACGCTGCTGCCCATCCACTTCTCAATATCCCTCTGTCGCCTTCTACGACACCCACGGGTAGAAATGGAGTGGTGCTATTCGCGGCCGGCACCACAGGACATGGCACAACTCTGGACTGCTACTGAGAAATTCCAAATGGGAAAACCTGATAACAGTTTCCCCAATTTAAGCATCGGACCCCACTCTCAGCAAGGCACATTGACAAGCCATTCAGATAAAAAACAAAATAGAGATTACATTTCAATTTCGTCATCTGCGAATCGTTTTCACTTTACTAATGCGTTTTTGATGCGCGGGCGCCTATGACGTCACCTTTAATATAAACATCTTTGTATGCAAACGTATTCATTCATTCGGAATAAATTGAATGTGTCGTATTCTGAACGCGTATGATTGCGTCTTAAGAGTAATATTATGAGGGATTCTGCAATCATTAGCAAACACAGGTGCACTCCCTCTACCCTCACTCTCATGTCTGGTGGGACGACAATTCGACACGACCGGGGAGAGATCAGGCGCAGGACCAACGGCTTTAAGTGCTTTCCGAGGCATGGATGTGCACACCACTAACTTCCATACTCCGGGCGGCAACTGTGAAATTCCTTATAAAAAAAATTCAAAAAAAAAAATCAAAAAAAAAAATGGTATACTTCAGATCTTATGAAATCCATAGAGTGTTAGTACAGAGAAATCATAAAAACTAGGGTTAGTAAAGAAAGACCTTATTTCAAAACGTGGATATTAACCTAATGCTGAACATACACAGTATCCTGCCTGTCTGCTATAACAGCCAGGATGCTGTTGGTGCTGGCGCGCAACCTGCAGAGCGCCGCAGCGCATCGCTTACGAAGCACGGCGTGACGCGCACGGCTTATAGAAAAACCCACTTACACTTTTTGCCGTCCTGTATATTGAACCCAGGACATACTCAGCAGTCGCACTTGGGATCACAAGACCAACAGGGCAGTCAATCGGGCAGTATTGCCAACTCCAGAAAATACATTATGCTAAATCTATGTTTAGAAAGTGCTAAAAATGTGCTAAGGTTTACGAAAATTGCTAAACAAGCGCTAAAAAAGAATTTTAATTCTTTTATTAATATTTTCAGCTTTTCTTCTTTCCAACGACGTCGAACCATAGACAAGAAAGCAGTTCATGGCAGGTTGAACTAAAACGTTCCTGATAACGATGCATTCTCAGGAACGTTTATTTTACGTGTTCGAATCCCGCCCTGTAGGTCGATTCTGTAAAATTCAAACAACAACTCGCATTTCACATCGCTATTCACTCTCACTTCGCATAAGGTTCAAAATGACCTTGATATATTTGACACATTGAATCGGGTTCGAGTGCGAAGTGAGCGTCGAAGTGAAGGGGAGATTACCTTACAGAATGCCACTTCTTGCGTCATCTCATACTTTATCTGTCAAAATATCCCTGTCAATTTAGTTCAACTCGCTGACACGCTTGCAAGGGTGGCGCTAGTGTAAATTCGAATTATCAACCGAGTTTTAGAATGCCAATCAAAAAACTCACACCGGATTCAGATTCGAAGTTTAGAATGAGGTCTTACAGAATCATACCCCTGGATAGCACTCAGTAACGCAAAGTCCTAGCTGATAGACTTTGCGTTACAAAAATCGAAAGGATTAGTCAGTAATCCTTTCACAATGGTAAATTCATTAAGCTCTTCTTAGGAGCCATGAGTCTTTCTTAGGACCAAATAACAAAAATCTCCAGAGGCCCATAAAACACAATACCATATATATTAGCATAAAAACAATAACTTAGCGTAGCACTACGTCCACTTTTGACTGATCGATCTGTATAGTTTTTACTTAGCCCTACAAGCTTCAACGAGTATAGATTTAGCCATAAATAATGCTATATAAATTGGCAGCACTGCAGTCGGGGTCCTATGATACCAACATAGGAAAGTACATACACTAAAAAGGCGTTCCTCTCATGTTACAAATTCGTACCGAACTTCCTCATCTGCGTGTGAAACGTTTTCACTTCGCTAACGCGTTTTTGATGCGATGGCGCCACTGACGTCATCATAACTCGACAACATTTTGTAAACTCGTTTATTTCTGGTTCACTTTAAAAGGTATGTTTTGACAACGTTTTTTTTGTTGTAACTGCTTGTAAGTCTTCACAAAAAAGCTGCTTTTTTTCTGTTTTCTTCATTTGTTTTGTTTTTTAATATCATACAAATAATAATATGATGAGGAGACGAGCTCCTCAACATGTCATTATTTGTAAGGCTAAGTAAAAACCATACGTATCGATCGGTCAAGGTTAAGCAGCGCTTGCCGCGGTCAATCTGTGGATGGGTGACTGTCTATTTCATAACACGTAAAGCCGTTTTCCCGGTTGTCATTCGTAGATCTTTGGCAGTCGTTATGGGTAATCAGAAACCAGAAAGTTTGACAACCAGTCTAACCAACGGGTATCGTGTTGCCAAGTATTTGAGTTGTGGAGATCACACAGGCAGTCGCTCCATGTCTTGTCTCATTGTCTTTCTTACTCCTCCGCTGTTCTTTTCTGATTAATTTCGTTGCGGTATCCAAGACAGGTCCGTGTGGTGTCGGACGTAAAGAATAGCACCATCCCATATCTTCCCGTGTGTGTCGTAAGAGGCGACTAAGGGACTCACCAGAGAATGGGCAGCAGCGTTCTCTGTGCCTTTGTAACAACCATACTGCGATCGCCAATCCGCCTGCTAAGCGTGGCGATTATGGCAAATCCCCCCCTTGGGGAGGCCTATGTCCAGCAGTGGACTTGGTGGTCGTGGTCTTTCGGCTGAAATGAGGATGAGGAACTCGTGGCTAAGTAAAAGCTGAATCGATATCGGTCAAAGTTAAGCTGCGATTGCCGCGGTCGGTTTGTGGATAGGTGACCATCCATATCGTACCGAGTTCCCTCCGTGCCTCGGAAAGCACGTAAAGCCGTTGGTCCCGGCTGTGATTCGTAGATATTTGGCAGTCGTTATGGGTAGTCACCCGTGGGGCATCCGGGCTAGAATAGCACCCCCCCCATTTCATCCCGAGGGTGTCGTCGAAGGCGATTAAGGGAAAATCCGGAAGTCGGGCAGCAGCGGCTCCCGTGTACTTAACAACTTCACTACGATCGCTATGACGCCTGCCAAGCGTGGGGATTATGACAACCCCCCTGGGGAGGCCTTTGTTCAACAGTAGACGTTTTCCGGCTGATGAAGGATGGGTAGTCAGAAGCCAGAAAGTCTGACAACCAGTCTTACCAATGGGTATCGTGTTGCCAAGTAACTGGGTTGTGAAGATCAGATAGGCAGTCGCTCCATGTCTCTCCTTGTCTTTCTTACTCCTCCGCTGTTCTTTTCTGATTAATTTCGTTGCGCGATCCAAGACAGTTGTATTGTTTCTTTGGGACTTGTCGAGTTTCATTGCCTCGACGCTCTTCACTGGTCATTTTGACTTTCAGAGTTGTTCCATGTCAAACACTGATGTTCAGCTGCATCCGTGGCATGGCATTCAAAGCTAGTGCCGACATGAGAGCAGAAAATGAAGACACGTGCGAATTATCACACATAGCGGTATTAACTGGCATGTGTCCATTAAACCATGTACTAAAATGTCAAGAGGTGCGTACGCGCTTATTAATGGGTAACGGTAAATGTTATGGCCAATTGGCTAAGTTACTTTGTCTACACACCTTTAGAAGGCTTGGTGTTTTTCACTATGATCATCATCATCGTCTTATCAGTCTTTTGCCGTCCACTGATAAACGTAGGCCCCTCCCCGGAAAACAAACCAACCCATTCTTGCGCAACCCGCCTCCATTCGCTGCCAGCCACTTTCTTCAATCGTTTCTTCCTAGGCAAGCATGTCCATCATCACTTAAAAGATCAGGTGAGTTGCGGTCAAACGCAAGCCAGAAGCCTTAGAATATTAAAAAAAAAAAGTAATTGAGAGGGTTTGAAATATTTTCCAATGTGAAGAGTACATTACCAGGAGTAAATTGATATACTTAGCATATTTTTAAAGCCCCGCATAATTAAAATATTACAAAATGAAAATAACACTTTTTCGTTTCATCTCGATGCCCATTTTGTGTGTGTTTTTTGTACAAATCCTGCCAAGATTCTTTTATCCAAATTCAGCGCTTTTTAAAAAAAACAACAAGAACAAAAAAATAGACATAAATGAAGTTGTCGTTTGTGGTTCAGCAGGACTTTTAATCTCTATTTTAACTGTGTTGCCGTTTCGTAATAATTTGTGTTATAAGAATAATTTTAACAAAAAGGCAACCGCCTTAAAGTTACACGTGTTCTGTGCTAAAGTTATTTATCACATTTTAGTTTTTTTTTAATACCACTAAGGTATCAAAGAGGGGTTATGGGGTTCTGCTTTAGATGCTTACAACACCAGAGGCAATCAAAACCTTTACACTCTCTTTTTGAAGACCCCCATGACGTACTTTATGATTTCGAAATTTTCAGCCAATCTACTTACCTACACAATTCAGCTTACCCTAATTAAGTTTGACATGGCTATTATTATACCACAAACCCCACAAAGCCATAAATATCTTCGGACACTCTAAAGTTAATTAATAATTCTAAGCACGTAAGTGAGGAAGCTAAACGTTGCGCTTTTTTGCATACGCGAAGGTATAATTTTGATTGATTGATTCCTCTTAGAATTTGATTAATGCTCGAAGTAAATTTCTATTATAATTAATGGTATACTTGGTACGTTTATGACAGCCAAGAACAGACAAAGATGGAAGGTGGGATAATCTGACAGCCTGTCTTTCTAAGGGATATCGTTTTACCCAGTAACTGGGTTGTTGAGGTTAAACATGCAGTTGCTTCAACTGGGCCTCAAGTCTGCTATTACAATAGTGTCAGAATGATCTATCATTGATTTCATAATTGTTGATTTTGACAAGTTTGGTAATCTACTATCTATATAATGGCGTCATTTTGACTTTCCAATGGTCAACCACTGACACGCCATTGAAAGAAATGATATAGAATGTTAATCTCGTACAAAATGACAACTGAATGACTAACTTAGGCGGTAATCTGCTAAAATTTTGATAAGAACGTCATTGTACAGTCATTGCTTTTAATTCGACCGACCAATGATCGACCATGTTATGAATTCAGAAGATTACGAACTTTTAGCAAAATGACAATGGGATCGTGTTGGAATGACGAAATTATTAAAATAGCAGACTTGGCCCCCTGGTATTTAGTTGCATCCAGTTAGACTAAAAGCTGACCGCATCATGGTTACGAAAAGGCTATTTATTCCTCTAGTTCTCTTCACCGCATCTGATGACAGCGACCGCGACCAAATTTTCTTCCCTGTCGTGAGCCTTTAGATGACTAGAGCAGGGATCACCAAATAGTTTCTTCAGGAGTCCGGTTTTTAAAATAAAATAACCATCGCGGTCCGTTTCTACTTGAGTTTATTAAATAAGCAAATGTAATGTACAGAAGTACAACGAATTTTTTTTGCAAATCGATGTGCAAAATGACATTTGGAACTTCTGGGAAATTGTATAAATTGGTCTTTTTATATTATGTAAATGCCAATTTTCATAATTAAAAATGGTCATGATCTAGTCGCAATTTAATTTCAGTGACAATCAAATGCATAATTTTGTCAAAAATTAAGGATTTTTTTGACAAATTGAGAATGAACTTAGTATGCAAACATTCATGAAACTTAGCAGAAATGCCGACCCTGATTACTAGTCATAAGATCATTTGAATTTAGAGTGACAAGAATGGAGACAAGAAAAGAATATACGAGAGGAAGTTTGAAAGTGGCGCCAGTGACACAAAAGTTGAAAGGGAATCGTTTGTCCCAAGACCCCCAACCACCCAACCTGGCCTGGCCTGGCCTGGTGGCCTTACCAATATAGGCATGTGAAGACAAGGGATGAGAATGGTGTGATTAAAAGAGTTATGAATATAAAGTGGATGGATGAAGCTCCCTCTTCATCCATCCACTTTATATTCATAACTCTTTTCTTTGACCCAGAAAGGTCAAAGAAAAGACAATAATAATATGTGGGGACATTTCACACACAGCCATCTGACCCCAAACTAGGCAGACCCTGTACAATGGGTGTCAGACAACTGATATACATACACAAATACATAAATACGTATATGGATAAACAACAACCAGACACAAGGCAAACAAAAGTGCTCACAAAAAAAAAAATACGAGAGGAAGTATGAAAGTGGTGCCAATAACAGAAAAGTTGAAAGGGAATCGGTTGTCATGGTATGAAGAGGAGGAGACACTCGTGTGACTAAAATAGTTGTGAATATTAATGAGAATGGAGAGGGAGAGCAAACAAAAGATGGATGGATTGTGTGAAGAATGATATGAATGAAAAGGGAGTGATAGGATGACTGTTGACAGTCAATAAAATGGAATAGTTAACAAGGGCCGGAAGATGATAATTTTGCTCGAAACGACAAGCAGTAAAAAGTAGGTTTTCTAATTGTAAATACGCAATCAAAAACCATACCTACTTATATCTTGCTAAATAACAGAAATTAACGTTCCAAGAAAAAGTCACGTCTAACCATTAAAAACTATACCAATCAAGCGCTGTAATCGATTACAAACTCGATCAGCGGATCTCTAACAAATAATCAGCGAGTCGACACTATTTATTAAATTTTTCCACAACAACATACTTTCCGATACGATGCGAAAACGTGAAATATCACCTTAAAACCAGGGCTATAATAATCGAGACAGCGAGACCGTCAGACCGCCTGCCTTTGCCTCCGACTGGTTTCGAGAAAACAAGGCAGAATCAGGCAGTATACAACCATCCACCGTCGCCACAACACGGCCGGTTAAAAAAAACAATTCGAATTCAAAAATCGAACGTTTTCACGAACGCGGTCATTTTTAAAGAGGATTTCATCGAAGGAGGTCGCGCTTGTAGTTTAATTTTTTATAAGAAATTGAATTAAGTGGGTTTTTAATTTTAGATCTAGTTGAGTTTTGTTAAGTGAAAGTGATTTCTTATCGAAAAGTGAAAGGCGTCGAGCATCAGGTGAGTGTGGGGTCCTCGAAATCTTGTTTAGTTTAATCTGGTTAGATGCGGGGAAATGTTAGAACGAAGATGCTTTGACCGTGTCCAGTGGCCTAGTTTGAGTTCTCACACGCTTTGGTCGGGGTTTGAGGCTTTGTTGAAGCCTCAGAAAAAAAAATGTAAACAAAAAACATTTTTTGTATATTTGCGATCGAACCGCACAGCACAGCTCGTGGGTTAGTAAAAGCCGTACCAATCGGTCAAGGTTAAGCTACACTTGCCGCGGTCGGTCTGTGGATGGGAGACCATCCATTTTATACTGAGTTTCCTCCGTGCCTCGGAAAGCACTTATAAGTCTTTGGCAGTCGTTATAGGTAGTCAGAAACCAGAAAGTCTGACAACCAGTCGTACCGTACCAAAGGGTTATATCGTGTTACCCTGTACCTGGGTTGTGGAACTTCATCCAGTTAGCCTGAGAAAAGGCTGAGTATCAGACAATACTTTAATTCCTGTAGAGTCTCCAACATTTGTACCTAACTGGCACACCTTTTGACAATGTCATGATTAAGATTAATAATTATGTATGTAATTCAGAGGTCCACGCTCGCGGTTTGCCAAAGAGCTATGAAACGGAGTATTCTGGGCATAAAACTTCAAGACCGGGTTAGGAATACTACCATCCGTTCCATCACAAAAATAGCTGATGTCATTAGGAAAGCTGTCACACTGAAGTGGAATTGGGCTGGACACATCTACCGCATGTCAGACGATCATTGGACCAAACGCGTGACCCAATGGGTCCCTTTACATGGCAAACTACATCGCGGCAGGCCCAGGTGCAGATGGCGGGATGATCTAGACTATTTTGACAAAGACTGGTCTGAAATAGCACTTGACAGAGACAAGTGGAAGGAGAGTAGAGGCCTTTGTCCTGTAACGGGAAAATAAAGGCTGAAAAAAAAAGGAATTCTCATTTATTATTTACTAGTAACCCGCTCCGGTTTCACATGTTAATTATGGTCGTATTACACAAAATCTTAACAAATTAGGTAGACGCCTAAACCTTCTTCATGAATCACTCTGTCTATTGGTGGAAATCGCATGAAAATCCGTTCAGGAATTTTAGAGTTCACCGCGAACAGACAGACATACATATAGAGGAGCTTTGTTTTATAATATGTAGTACCTAACTTGTGATCGCGACTTTGTCCGCGTGGATATCAATAACTCCATAATTCGGCCCTATCGCAAAATCTGTTACTGATGCCGTCTACCTACAAAATACTAATAAATAAGGTGTTAAAAAATTAACTTTACAAAGATTCATGGCGAGATTCATACATTCATTTGTATGGAAAAATAAAGTAATTTAGAGGGTTTAAAATATTTTTCAATGTGAAGAATACATTACCAGGAGTAGATTGATATACTTAGCATATGTTTAAACCCCCGCATAGTTAAAATATTACTAAATGAAAATAACACTTTCTTGTTTCATCTCGATGCCCATTTTATGTTTATAAAAAAAAGAAAGTGACAAGCGATATTAAAGGATCTATAAAATTGACAGACAAGTGATGGGACAAGTGTCTGGAAAAAAAGAATCATTATTTATGATTTTATATCCCATAAAACGATGCAATTTCAATGTAAGAACTGCGAAACAGCGGCTGTCAGTGTCACTGTTACTGTCAGTCACCGGTTCGTTCTGAAATAATGAGCTTTTCGTTAAACTATTAACTTTTTTTCGCGGGGTTTTAAAAATATTGTAAATGCCTGAAGATACTCTTTAGGTACCCAAGAATATAAGAATTAGAATTTCAACTTCTCTAAACATCTTATTTCTTTTTGTACAAATCCTGCCATGATTCTTTCGTGTACTTGCTCGGTATCGAAAAACGAATATATAGCAAAAAAAAATTGAGCTATGTTAATTTTTCACACGTAGAAGTAATTTAGTTAAATATTTAACTAAATTGCTTCTACATGTAAAAAATTAAAATAGCTAAAAAAACATTTTTTGTTTTTCGATACCGAGCAAGTAGGTACAAGAAATTTGTAAAGTTAATTTTTTAACACCATGATAAATTTCATCTTCATATGATAAATTCATATTATGTGCTTCAACATGCTAAATTTCATGTTCATAGGTCTAGTGTTTTTCGAGATTTTGTGAGTGAATGAGTGATTGACCTTTCGCTTTTATTTATATACTAGCCTTTGCTTGCGTCTTAGTCTGTGAATCCCAAATGATTTTCATACCTAATAATGACTTAGCTTTTTATTAGCGAATACATTATCAGATTTACATCAGAAGTTCCAGAGATAAGCGTTAACAGACAAATAAAAAAAATGTGTATTTGGCGATTGTATAAGTGAGTGACTTATTATGTATTATACTTAAGATCTAATGTAAATTGAAGCTGTTGACAAACCCAAATAATAAATAAATCCTAACTTGATATTATAAATGCGAAAGTAACTCTGTCTGTTACGTTTTTACGCCGAAACGGCTGAACCGATTTTGATAAAGTTTGGTATGAATATAGCTTAAACCCTGGGGAAGGACATAGGCTACTTTTTAATCCGTGAATTAATCTGCATCCGCGATAACCGACATTCACGCGGACGAAGTCGCGGGCAAAAGCTGGTAATATTATAAATGCGAAAGTAACTCTGTCTGTTACGCTTTCACGATGAAACTGCTAAGCCGATTTTGATGAAATTTGGTATGAAAATAGCTTGAACCTTGAGGAAGAACATAGGCTAGCTACATTCACACGGACGAAATCGCGGGCAATAACTAGTCCACAAGCACTAATATCCACACTAATCCCTACTTTAATATTATAAATGCGAAAGTAACTCTGTCTGATACGCTTTCACGATGAAACGGCTGAACCGATTTTCATGAAATTAGGTATGGAGGTAGCTTGAACCCTAGGGAAGGACATAGGCTACTTATTAATCCGCGGCTTCGTCTGCATCCGCGATAACCGACTATTCACGCGGACGAAGTCGCGAGCAAAAGCTAGTAATAAATAAACTATCTAATATTAAAAATGCGAAAGTAATTTCCATTTCTTAGAGTACGGTGGAATTAATGTATGAACATTGGAATTATGAGAACAATGGGATTTGTAATAAGTAGCAAGATAGTAGCAAGCAGAGTACCTACAACCCGAATTGACTGTCAAATATTAAGGCGCGTCCCTGTGCAAAACGCAACGCTAGCCGTTTTTTGTTCAGTTTTTCGGACCTAAATACTCTATATCCAAAAAAATATCAACAAATAAAAAATAGATTAAATTTCTACATGATCTTGACTCCAAAATGGTAGATCTACTTTTTTGTTTACGAAGTATATTATTTAACTAATCTCCTCACAACGAAACCACAGAAATGAGAAATAATTATTGAAAACATGCATCTCCTCGGCAAGTAACCATTAATTCGATTTTTTACAACACTAATGGATAGGCAATTTATTAATGAACATTTTGGGAGAATTTTTTTTTTCAAAATCCCAATATTTGATTTTATAAAGATTTAATTCTAAAATCTGAGCTTATTTTGCTACTGTATCTGTTGCGCGGCGCAGAGGGAACGAACGCTCAAGGTTATTTGCTCAGGGTACCGCCTTAAATTAACGCGAGCCAAGACGCAGGCTAAAGCTAGTAAATAACTCTAAGCGTTTTGTTAAGTTAGACTTATCTTTTACTGACAGCTACACTAGCAACTAATTTCTTTCTCTCAAATTATCATAACAAAAGATTAGAGTAGAAAGTGTTGACTAAAACATTACAGTAGCCAAGTGTAATATACTAGTGTCTGCCCGCGCCTTCGTCCGCGTGAAAGTCAAGTATACCACGAAACGTATATCCTATGGCACTCCTTATAAAGTAGCTTTCTAGCAGTGAAATAATTTTTGAAATCGATAAATACATTCAGAATCTACTCATAATTCATGTCAAAGAATCACGGCGAGATTTATACATTCATTTGTATAAAAAAGTAATTTAGAAGGTTTAAAATATTTTCCAGGAGTAGATTGATATACTTAGCATATTTTTAAACCCCCGCATAATTTAAATATTACGAAATGAAAATAACACTTTTTCGTTTCATCTCAATGCCCATTTTGTGTTTATAAAAAAATAGAAAGTGACAAGCGATGTTAAAGGATCTATAAAATTGACAGACTAGGGATATGACAAGTGTCTGGGAAAAAATAATCATTATTTGTGATATTATTTCCAGATAACGATGCAATTTCAGTGTAAGAACTGTGAAACGGCGGCTGTCAGTGTCACTGTTACTGTCCATCGCCGTTTCGTTCTGAAATAATGAGCTTTTTTTTTTACTATTCACTTTTTTTTGCGAGATTTTAAAAATATTTTAAATACCTGAAGATACTCTTTAGGTACCCAAGAATATAAAAATTAGGATTTCAACTTCTCTAAACATCTTTTCTTTTTGTACAAATCTTGCCATGATTCTTTAAGTAATTGAGAGGTATTTTTGACAGTTACGGACTGGTATCTCAATCAACCTAGGCAGTAATCAACTGCTGGAATTTAAGGCCTACAGCCAGGCAAAAAACTTATAAACGTACCTACACGCTAAGGGCACCCTGTAGAGTACGCGCCTCGGCTTAGGGCGTCGCTCCAAGAGGGCAGCAAAGGGACAGGCCGGATCGGATCGATTATTTATGGGCGAATTTAAAGCTACAAGATCAGCGGCGCAGACTGGTACGAGCTTGGGTCGGGGAAGCACTAAGATTTTTTTAATTTCACCTGTCTGCAGATCTGCTTAGGAGGTTGTTGGCTGCTTAAACGGACTTTCCTGTGGTGCCTTAAAAATGAATTGGCCTCCAGCCAGGCAAAAAGCTCATAAACCAACTACACTAACTACTAGCGATTACACGCTAAGGGCTCCCTGTGGGCCATTAAGGCTTTGCTTTCGGAATTCAGATCGGATCTGAACACAATTATTAAGGGACGAATTTTAAGCTACAAGATCAGCACCGCGGGCTGGCACTAGCGAGAGTCGGGGGGAAACTAAGATTAGAATGCGATCGTTCTTAAATACATTTGTGAGAATTGCCTTTCAGCTTAATACTTCCAAAGATTACGTTATACAAACAAACTATTTTAAACTGCTACCAAATTTCTAAACTTAAGAACTACTATTTAAGACTAATGGGCTGATTTGATTTGATCAAAATAAGAGGTGTCATTGGATTAATCTCGATCCCGTATTCGCCCCAGGTCATGACGTCAGAAGAGATTCAAAATGGTGGACTCCTTGACTTTCAAGCCAAGGAGTCCACCATTTTTTATACTTTTATGGGATCTTGATTCCCTGACTTTCTGTGCACCATCATCATCATCAGCTGAAAGAGCCTCCCCCATAGATCGCCGCACCGAGCGGCAACCTGCCGCTTGTATCGTTACGGGTATTATCGCGCAAAGAAAGTCTGAGCATAGCTCTCTTCATGGCTCGCTGCAACTACCAACAACAACAACACCAACAGAGAAGCTCAGAATCGTGATTCTGAGCTTCTCTAGGAGGCCAGCAGTTAAGGTATTGGTACCAAGGTAATTTTAGCACGGCTGCAACATTTGAGAAATGAAACCGAAACCGAATGCCGAACCGAACCGAACCGAATGAAACTTGCTACTTTTATTTGTATGTAGGGGGTAATCTCCGGAACTATTCATCCGATTTCAAAAATTCTTTAAATAAAACGAAGCTACGATATTTTTGAGGGCTATATTTTATTATCAATTTAGAAATCCGTATGAAAATTCAGGCGATCGAAGCCGCGGGCAAAGTGCTATATACCTATTTATTTATTATTTGTGTTTGCTAACAGCTTTTGTATACATTCGATCTTAGGTATAGTATAATACATAGAAAGTAACGGACTTATACAATCTCCAATGTCAAAGTATTTACGTCAATTAAACCATTTACAGGCACTTTTGAATTGTCAAAGAGTCAGTTAAATTGAAGCTAGCTGCTCGTTCCATAACGTAGGGTAGGTTTCCATGGAGAAGAACGAGCAAGAAACTCCAGTTTTAAATCAAGTTTTTATAAAATACTGGTCACATTTTCCATGTTGCTTCTATATGTGAAAACAATGCAGGTAAAGAGAACAACATTTAAAAAAAGGAATAAAGATAAAAGCCATTTCAGTTTCGAGTTGACCAATCTCTACTGACAGCGCCCGTTTACGAACATGGCGCCTGGATCAGCACCATTCAGTTCAACCATTTTGAAGTGAGCCGAATGATCCAATTAAGAGCGTGTGTGTGTGTTCGGATTCGTGACGAAAACTTCATGTTTTCGCGTTTTGCTCAGAGCAATATCGTAATGATGTGAGCAGACTATTTAAAGACAATTACAGTTTTAGAAAGATTAAGTTTTGCTTTAAGGAACTACAGAGTAAAAGTATAATTTTTAATTATGGTTTTTTAAAGCGAAGACAATCCTTTCATAGCGTTTTATGAAAATAGACGTCAGAATCAACAGAGGTAACGAATACAACCATTACAGTATGCCAAAATATTACGTTTTATGCGTTTTTCTAAAAGGATATACAGTCTCAAAGTACATAACAGAGCCAAAATTACGAAAATATTACTAATAGATATTAAAAAACAGTATTAAAAAAAGTACAAAATCGGTTCACTTTAACAATTTTTTACCACCAGTATTTGAATAAAAACATAACTGATATATTTATTTTATGAAAATAAAAGTTATGCTCAATATACACAATTTTTTTCAGTTACTTGTACGAACTCAATTACTTTAGACAATTATTTAAAAAACACTGTAAAACCTCGCGCGCTGTCGTTTGCCGATCAATTTCAATGATTTTGTGAGTACTTATTCTTTTTTCTGATGCACACAAACAAACCATTGTATTGTACTGGTGTGTGTCAATGCTGCTACGCCGTTCTAGCAATCGTTTAGGTTTTGAGTTGCGCTAAATCGAATACGCGCCCTTAAAGGCCAACCAGCATATTGTTGATTTTTAATACCATACCATATGGACCTAAAGTATGAATTAAATGTTTTGAATTTGAATTTAAATTTAAATGTGTATGTTATTTATTGGTTTAGGTTGTACGTTTTCCGACTATCAATCAGGCATTTTTAATTTCATATTGCAAATGTACTTTCTAACTTAATCCTCAAAGAAATCTTTTCAGAATAGTTTTAAATTGCTGCCGCGCACGAGGAAGCGTGGTAATTAATGTGCATGCCAATTTTCAACTCATAAAATTATAATAAAATTGTAACCGTTTACGGCCAACTTCCCCCATTTGGAATTAAAACTAGGAAGAGAGAGTAAAGGCACTGTTCCAGAGCTGCCCACGGCTATAATAATAATAAAAATATTGCATTTATTTAATTTACGTCTTGACTTGTGAGCACTATGTACTTTAAAGCTACCATTTACGAAGTATGTTTTTCATTGACTTGAATATGCCCTGGCGGTTGTGAGGATGTCATGCTCACTATGTCTTGCTGGTGGCGCATGTGTTGGATCATTCGGTTCCCTTCAAAATGGTTGAGCTAAATGGTGCCAATCCGTGCGTCATATTCGTCAACGAGCGCCGTCAGTTGGGACTGGTCATCTCGTAGCTGCCTTGGGTATATTTTAAATTAATTTTGAATTGTTTATGATTGTCTCTAGACCTCTTTTAACGTGCACAACTTGTTACATTCTCACATTTGTGTCCCGTAAATTCAACAAGAATGATGTAGGTAACCTAAATTTGTAATATGTATTCAATTGATTTTAAAAGACTGTTCATGGAGTTTCTTGCTCGTTCTTCTCCATAGAAACCTACTGTTTAAAACGAGCAACTAGACTCAACTTTCTGACTGACTGACTCCTTGACAATTCAAAAGTGCCTGTAAATGGTTTATTTGAAATAAATAAAGTACAAAATTGTATCTGTAGACTAAGTTTGTTTTTACAATTAAATTTTAAATACAATATTTACACATATAATAAATATGGAAAGAAACCTATAACTATAAAACAAAAGTAAAAACTAAAATAATAAGGCATCAAAAAATTCCTCCACATCGCCTTCATCTGGGAATGTGCCCAAGAGACTGGCTGCACTGCCACGATGGATGGCAATGCTTTACCTCTGCCCGAAGTTAAAACCAGAAATAAATGATATGAATGATAGGTAGGCACATGCACCAGGTCTTACAACCCCAGTGTAAGCGGACCTCGCATTACCTACACAGGCATTCGGTACAATAATAGGCCTAGAGCCCCCTAATTATTTTCTTCCTAGAGGTTGAATAATATTAATAAATAATACCATTCTATAATTGTCCCACTGCTGGGCAAAGGCGTCTTCTCATACAGAGAAGGCACGATTATTGATCACCACGTGCGCTCAAGGCGAATTGGAGATTTTATACTTGTATTATAAGTGCAGGTTTGCTCACTAATTTCAATACCAAAGGCCTTGCCAATGTGTTGTTACCACGCCCGAAACAAAACTTAACTCTAACCCTCAGAGGATCAAACGTGTATTGAAGTTTCTATTTGAGAAAAGTCACGTGCAAAAGCCAGTTTAAATGATTAATTATTTATAATATTATCTTTTGTATTCAGCGTAGAAAGTTTAACTAAGAGGTTAGAATGCGATGTCTTTTGTCTATGAATATTCTTTATTTTTAAAAGATGATTTGTGAAAACTAATTAACATTACAAATGAGTTAATTTGAATGTCTATCTGTTATGAAAGGTTGTTGAATAGTTAAATTTATGAAATGAATAGTAAAATGGCAGCTAAGAATTTCAAGATGCAAAAGCCGATAGACATACGTCATAAGTATGCGTATAAGGCCGAGAGATGTGTGTGATAATGACCAATGACATCGCTTCTTTGTCATAACTTGTACTAAGCCAGCGCTGTAATTGGCTAATTTCATCTTTGGTGGAAACGCAACCTTAAGCATGGCTAAAAGAATCATGGCGAGATCCATACATTCATTTGTATGAAAAATAAAGTAATTTAGAGGGTTTAAAATATTTTCCAACGTGAAGAATACATTACCAGGAGTAGATTGATATACTTACCTCATTTTTAAACCCCCGCATAATTAAAATATGTCGAAATGAAAATAACACTTTTTCGCTTCATCTTGATGCACATTTTGTGTTTATAAAAATAAGAAAGTGACAAGCGATGTTAACGAATCTATAAAATTGGCAGACAAGTGAAGTGACAAATGTGTGGAAAAAATTATTTGTGATATTATCCATACTAATATTATAAATGCGAAAGTAACTCTGTCTGTTACGCTTTCACGATGAAACGGCTGAACCGATTTTGATGCAATTTGGCATGAAGATAGCTTGAACCCCGGGGAAGGACATACTCTACTTTTTATCTGTGACTTCGACTGCATTCGCTATAACCGACATTCACGCTTACAAAGTCGCGGGCAAAAGCTAGTTTCCCATAAAACGATGAACTTTCAATGTAAGAACTGCGAAACGGCGGCTGTCAGTGTCACTGTTACTGTCAGCGTCGTTTCGTTCAGAAATAATGAGCTTTTCGTTAAACTATTAACTTTTTTTGCGGACGGGCATTAAAAATATTGTTAATTCCTGAAGATATTCTTTAGGTACCCAAGAATATAAGAATTATAATTTCAGCTTCTCTAAACATCTTAATTTTTTTTTGTACAAATGATTTTTCCATCCATCCATGATTCTTTTCCCAATTGTTTTTAAGTATGTACAATATTTACAAGAACAATAAAAAAGAAAACCTAAAGCATTAAACTAAAAATAACTAACACAATAGGGCATCATAAAATTCATTCACATCGCCGTCATCTGGAAATGTACCCAAGAGGCTAGCGGCATTGCCACGTTGGATGGCAATGCTGACCAAGGTAAAAATCTGCTCTTGGTTCATGGGAAGTGACAACCAACCTTTTGGACATTTCCTTAAAAAGAAGATGAGCGCTCGGACCCCACGACCCGAGGGTTTCAACCCCAAACGGCTCGAAAATAACTTACGTCTCGTAAGAGGCGTCTTAGGGACTCACCAGAGAATGGGCGGCAACGTTATCTGTGCCTTTGTAGCAACCATACTGCGATCGCCAACCCGCCTGCCAAGCGTGGCGATTTCTTTTTTCTCTTTTTTTTCTTTTTTTTTCTTGGGAAAGGCCTATGGCTGGAATGATGATGATGAAGTTTCTTACTTTAAATTTTGAGGATAGCTAGGTAGATGAAAATGTGGTTAAGCTTCAATGTTGGGCCCTTTCAGGTATAAAAGTTAGCTTAGCCGCTTACGTTCAAGTCCTTCCCCGACCCTTGCTCGTGCCAGCCCGCGCCGCTGAGCCTGTAGCTATAAATTCGTTCCTAAATAATAGACATCCGATCCAGCCTGTCCCTTTGCTGTCCTCCCCCAGCAACGCCCTAAGCCGAGGCTCGTACCCCACAGGGTGTGCCCTTAGCGTGTAGTCGCTTAGTTTGTAAGTTATTTTGCCCTGGCGAGGCCCTAAAAATTATAATTTTTAAGGCACCACAGGAAAGTCCGGTTAAGCAGCCGACAACCACCTAGATTGACCTGCGAGATGCCAAACCGAAAAAAAAAAATTACATTCAAGTGAAACGAGTGGCTTTTTGATGTTTTACAGAATATTGTTAGTGCCAGACACTTTCCGTGTGAAGAACTGCACGAACATATTTTATCACCACGTTTGCTTAAGGCAGATAGGCGATTTCAGTGTTTTGTGTGTGTAGTCATATGCTGGATTTATTTTTTAAAGGATAAAATAAAAAAATTCTAGATTTATGGTTAATCAATTTATCGACTCATCACTTGTCTAGCCTATTCCAAACTATTTTGGGGTCGGCTTCCAGTCTAACCGGAAGCAGCTGAATACCAGTGTCTAACATGGAGCGACTGCTTGTGTCAGACCTCCACAACCCTAGGTAACACGTTACCTTTTGGTAAGACTGGTTGACAGACTTTCTGGCTTCCGACTACCCAAAACGACAGCCAAAGATCTACGCATGATGGCCAGGGGACCAAGGGCTTTACGTGCTTTCAGTGACGTGTGACACGTGTTTTTCGAGGCACAGAGGAAACTCGGTATGAAATAGATGGTCACTTATCCCCAGGCCGACCGAGTCAACCGTAACTTAACCATGACCGATCGATCATACGGCTTTTGCTTGCTTTGCAGTTCAACCGCGAATATTTTTTTATTGTAATTTTTTTCCAAGACTTCAACAAAGCCTCAAACCCAGAGGGAAGGGTCTCAGTATGAAATAGAGTTACGCCAACCGTATTCGGTCCGTGGATACCCATCCGAATGAGGCAGGCGTAATTTAACCATGAGCCCGTCAATCAGCCTAATCACTTTACTACCTAACAACTTAATTTCAAAATGAAAGGTGTTAAAATTATTTTTCATCCCACCATCTCGGAAAGAGTATTTTTAATCTTCAATATCTGAGTGGAAAAGCCGTTTTTATTCTCTAGAGGATAAAGTAAATTTATCTTCAATATCTGAGTGGAAAAGCCGTTTTTATTCTCTAGAGGATAAAGTAAATTGAATTTAGAACATCGTGTGCACTAAGTTTGTGAATTAAAAAAAAACATTAAACCTATTTACTGCTACCTCTATGGTGCCGAATATATCATACAACTTTTTTTTAATTTGTTAAAAACTCAGACTTTGTAAACGTTTTTTTTTTGCATTTAGTCATTTCCTCGCTGAGGTGGAATGAAAAGTTACGTGTTGCACTCGAGTGCAAAGATTTTTCACCTCGTGCTCTTTTGATTCCCTCGCTAACGCTCAGGATTCTAATTTTGAATCACTCGCTGCGCTCGTGATTCAATTTTAGAATCCTTCGCTTGCTCGGTCATCAAAATTGAACACGCGGTTAAAAAGCAACTTTGCTCTCTTGTATAACAAATAACTAAATCTGTTAAAATTATAATTATGTTACAATTATTATTATCTCAAAGTCATTAAAATTATGATAAGCTATGTTAAAATCATTATTATTAGTATCATGTAAAAAATATTGTGTTAAATTCGACACGGTTAGACGACACGGTTGGCGCAGTGGTTGAGCGATCGACTGCTGCGCAGCGTGTCGCGGGTTCGATTCCCGCCCAGTTAACAGTTTATCCGACCTGGGAATCGAACCAAAACCTAACGCTGAGTAGTTGCGCTTGCGACTACGAAACCAATGAGGCAATTAAGTAATAATTAACTTACTATTTACCTTATGCTTCAGGATAAACTATAATGTCTTCTCTAAAATTCACAAAGCAAAAAGTAATTAACAAGTTGATTTATCCGGGTATTGAACTGTCGTTCTACACCACAAAAATTCAAACACACGATCACTGCGCCAAGCGTTACCTCAAACTTGCAAATGATCCTGTTTTGTATTCTAGACAGGCTTTGTACTTTTTATGTAATTCTGATGTTACGGAATAGTAAACGAATGTCATAATATTCTTCCCACCGAATTTCGATCAAGGGGGTCAATCTAAATTGAGGCTAGTCAAGTTATACACAGCTATATTATAGTACAGTCATCAAAACAGATAGGCATGCAGGGTCGTCAGAAATAGTTAAAGTTTACTTAGAAACCAATGGATGTTTTTGAATAAAATAAAATAAAATTAATGCAGAGTAAACAATTCAATGATTCAATTCAATTTCATTAGAAAATATCCATCGGTTTCTAAGTAAACTTCAACCATTCCCGATGACCTGCATACCTATCTCTTTTGCTGACTGTACACAAATGTTATGCCAACAATCTGTTCCTAATCCTCAAACTAAGCCTGGACCTGTATCAGAATACAGGTCCAGGCTTAGTTTTTTATTATTTGTTTTTTATTGTTTATTATTTGATGGATGGTAAAAGTTACGATGGTTCGACCCTGTAAATCCTCCAGTCCGACATCAAATAAATTCCATCAAACGTCATTCTCTTAACTGACAAGTCAATTCACCGACATCTTAATGCTAATTAAAACGTTGAGCCTACGAGTGACGCCGGCGTTAATTAGAAGCGAAAGTCGCACGCATCGTTTGTCTTGTAGGACTCGACCTGTCTAAACTGAACGCGGCCATTTCTTGCAACTGTCATTATTTTATCAACACGTCAAGATGAAAGTTGGTTTCTAACTAAAGTAATGATAAAAGTTTGACTAATAAAGTAATGAAGAGTTTATACTAATTCATTAATTAAGGCAAAACTTTGACGAACGCGTTTTGACTGTTCAAGCTTTAATTCAAGCATTTTGAGAAGCAAGAATTGGGTACTCGACACCAAATAATCAATTGACCCTATAGACATTCTTTTTATCAGCTGTCAAAACAGAATCCCCCAGAGATCTTGTATGGCAATAGTAAAATGTGACGTACGTGTTTTCGGTACTCAATTAACTAACTATTTATTAATTCCAAAGCAGTTTTTTTTCTCTATATTTTGATTTAGAGCCATTTAATCTTAAAAGACTATGCCAGGCTCATCGTAGCCTAATATGAGAAAAATACTACGCTCTACTCCAAAGCAGATATAAATCAAATTTTACTGTTAATTGTAACTTAATCGGGTTTTTCCACCATCCACCATATCAACCATTAGACCCCCACTGCTGGGCATAGGTCGCCGCCATGGGGGGGTTCAGCCGTAACCGCCATACTTGGCCGATGCATGTTGGCGATCGCAGTAGGTGTTATGGTACTCAGAAGGACGCTGCTGCCCATTCTCTGGTCAATATCCCTCTGTCGCCTTCTACGACACCCACGGGTAGAAATGGGGTGGAGCTATTCGCGGCCGGCACCACACGGCACCGGCACGGCATCGGGTTTTTCAGGGTTAGTATAATCTGATTTTGACGTGTTAACGTCTTATAAATCGATGAAAACCAGCTGCACGCACGAAAAAGTGTCACGTTCCTCCTGAGCTTGAACGTGCAAGCAAGAGCGCGGAACAAGCGATAGAGAGGCACGATCCGCCCAAGCGTCTACAAAAAGCTCCGGCCACCTCGACGGAAGCCATTATTTGCTTATGTTATATATGTTAGCCATTATGTTTCTTTAAGACGTTATTGCGTAAAACTATCGTCCGTAAACCGACTTTACAGACAACAAATTTTTTAGAGAATTTGTGTCTGGGAAGCTCGTCCGAGGTACTACAACCATTTGCCGTAAAGCAGCGTTGCTGTGGTTGCTGTGGTGGGAATGTAATTACAGACACAAGAGACATATCAGTTTCCTCTCAGGGTGGCAACGCATCTACGAGCTCATAAAAAGTATGTCAATTACTTAGTGGTGTCAAGTACTCAATTGTTGAATCAAGCGCGGATACACCGTTGTGGTCACGGTGGGCATACCCACAACCCTAATTTTCACGAAAAAGAAACGTAACCTCGATCGACTGCTGCGCAGCGTGTTGCGAGTTCGATACCCGCCCAGGGTAAACATTTTTGCGATGAGCACTTGTGTTTGCCTTGTGTCTGGGTGTTGTTTATCTATATGTATGTATTTAAACAAAAATGTATTTGTGTATGTATATCAGCTGTCTGACACCCATAGTACAGGGTCTCCCTAGTTAGGGGTCAAATGGCCGTGTGTAAAAATGTCCCCACTTATTATTATTTTTATTATTATTATTAAATAACAGCCAAATTAGCCAAATTGACAATCTACAATCGATAACGCTAATAGAAAACCAATCAAATGTATGGTAATTATAATAATAATAAACCTTTAATTCGGACAACAGATCCATAGAGTGTTCTTAACATAGAAAAGCTTTTTACCTAGTGTTAGTAAAAATCAACCTCCGCACAAACTGCTGTACAATCGGAGACCCGAAGCTCTCTGCAACAGTTTTCAGGATACTGTTTTGACTGTCCCTCTGCACTCTCCTCAGTACCGACGCGTTTTCCTTGCGTATCATCGCAAAGAAACCGTCGGTACAGGTTGGCGCAAAGATTTCCGACGCGCTACAGTAACGAGGCAGTCTCAACATCATCCTGAAAGCATTGTTATATTGTAATGACGTCATCTCAACGTTTAATCACGTGTTCGAAACTCAAAAATTGATTACGACGAGGTGTTAATTATTGTAGAATGAGAAACGAAACGAACGAAAAACGAAACGTTTGTGACTTGGCTAGGTAGGTTTGTTACTTTACAAACATTACATAACATTACAAACATTTCCGACGCGCTACAGTAACGTGGCAGTCTCAACATCATCCTGAAAGCATTGTTATACTGTAATGACGTCATCTCAACGTTTAATCACGTGATCGAAACTCAAAAATTGATTACGACGAGGTGTTCATTATTGTAGAAAGAGAAACGAAACGAAACGTTTGTGACCTGGCTAGGTAGGTTTGTTAGTTTACAAACATTACATAACATTACAAACATTTCCGACGCGCTACAGTAACGTGGCAGTCTCAACATCATCCTGAAAGCATTGTTATACTGTAATGACGTCATCTCAACGTTTAATCACGTGATCGAAACTCAAAAATTGATTACGACGTGTTGTTAATTATTGTAGAAAGAGAAACGAAACGAACGAGAAACGAAACGTTTGTGACCTGGCTAGGTAGGTTTGTTAGTTTACTACTGTTCGCCCCCACAGCTTTGCCTGCCTCATACTTGCAATATACAAGGTCTTGGCCGCACCGACATACATTTTGTAAACGTCTCTTTTGTAGGGATGCAATGACTATCGTGAATCCATAGTTCGACTCGAACTTGACCCTGGTCCCCGTTGCCCTCAAAAAAGTGTGTGGTGACCACAATCTTGTTTGAGGGGTAGATCCGCGCCTATGTTGAATCCGGGTATGTACTTACCTATTTGGAGAAACCTGTTAGATGACTTATTTTATTTTATTTATTTTAAAGCAAGCTTACAGACTAATAACATATTTAAATAACAATATTTTCAACAAACTTTTGCTAATTACAAGCTTCCTAATTTATACAATGCAATTTACCGACTAACGAATAAGTATGCCTACATAAATAATACGGTTCGGACGGGCATATATCCGTTCTAGATTCGGTTAGAATAATGTAAATGAAAAAGCTTTTTACAAAAAAGACAACCGCCTTCAAAAAGTGAAAAATAACTTTAGCACAGAACACACATTGACTTTAGTTTCGAAATTCAGTGGCTTTGTTCTGTTTGTTGTTTTGTATTGCCACCGACTTCCGAAACTAAAGTCAATGTGTGTTCTGTGCTAAAGTTATTTTTCACTTTTTGAAGGCGGTTGTCTTTTTTGTAAAAAGCTTTTTATTTTCCGCTTTTTAGTACCTCCTTCTCATTCAAATCTATTAAGAAGAGATTGAAAGTTAACTACTACAAAGATTGATGAAACTAAAACGTCGTCTATGTAAATTTTTTGGGTATTTGTTGATTTTTCAAAAAGTGCTGAATCAATTTCGATAAAATTTATATGGGACCACGCCTGAAGCATACCCTATCCATAAAAAAAAGAATTTTCAAAATCGGTTTACGTTTGCCGGAGAAATCGCGTAACAAATCGCGCACATACTTAATGCAAATTTAAGACTTATACGGTTTTCTCATGGATGCCATTGTCAGAACTAGACCAAATTAAAATGGGACCACACGGGAAGCACTAGCTTTCAAATAAAGAAAGAATCATCAAAATCGGTTCACCCAGTTCCAAGAAATCAGGTAACAAACATAAAAAAAAAAAATACAGACGAATTGATAACCTCCTCCCTTTTTGAAGTCGGTTCAAAAGAAAAAAATATGAGAACATAAACTGTGAGAAAAGAAAAAATAAAAAACACTATGTCAAGTTGTGCGGCATTAACTTGTTTTTAGGTCAGCAAAGTATTCCCTATTCAAATTATTTCTAATTTGACGTGCGCTGGTGTTAAACAGATCAATCTCTAGGTGTGATGGTAGATTATTGAAGTTCAAAATATTTCTAATTTGACGTGCGCTGGTGTTAAACAGCTCAATCTCTAGGTGTGATGGTAGATTATTGAAGTCTACACTGCGTATACAGAAAGAGTTTCCCCTATAATTTGTAGTTGCAGTCCCATATCTTCCCGTGGGTGTCGTTAGAGGCGACTAAGGGACTTACCGAGAATGGGCAGCAGCGTTCTCTGTGCCTTTGTAACAACCATACTGCGATCGCCAAGCCGCCTGCCAAGCGTGGCGATTATGGCAAACCCCCCCTTGGGGAGGTCTATATCCAGCAGTGGACGTCTTTCAGCTGAAATGATGATGATGATTGTAGTTGCAGATGGAGCGTGTAGTAATGCGACTTATGAGCATCCCATTGTTTCAGATTTAACCTCTTATCCCGAAGCGCCGTCACAACCCACGCTATGTCCCACCACTACCGCTCAATAGCGCCATGTCAACGGTGAAACATGAGGAACCATGGCACCAGAAGTACCATAAACATAGAGGAGAGTCCAACGTCATACGAAGGAGGAAGTATGCACCAGAATCAAGATGGCGGCTCGGATGGTTGATTCCGTTATTTATTTTGAATGCAACGGGGACTGTTGGTGGCGAATGTAGGTATTATTGATGTTGTTAATTTAATTGATGACGAAACTCTTGTATTTTGAATGGTTTTATTGTAAAATTGCTATGAAATGGATCCAAAAACTGTCGAAAAGACAAAACATGTCTTAATTTTGGACTTGCAAGTATATATATTATTATTTATTACAATATTTTTACTATCAATTTAAATAACTGTTGGTTGGCAACTCGCGTTGTCCTCAGACGATAAGCAAGTGCTCTTACAATAGACAATATCCTCAATTGGTTGTCAAACCTATTGTCATGAATCCGAAAACCAGACACGATTAAGATTGTCGTCTTTCGAGCACTAACTGTTTGAATTGGTTTTCGTAGTAGTCATTTTTATTTATTAATATCTTATCTATTTATCAAACACAGTAGCACACCTACGACACTCCATACAAACAAAACAATTTAATTACCTACACTATTACCAAAATAACAGACTGTACAAATACGTGTGTGTGTGCGTGTCTACGCGCCGCGGAACTAATAGCAGTTTCGAGAGTACGTTCGACGCGGGAAGAGGTGAGGAACAGTGTTTCGGAGGGAGGCGGGGCGTGTCGCTACTGTACCAACTGTAGTACTATAATATTTATACTGTGACAGTAGGTACCACATAAACCTCTGTGGTTTGCGCTTGGCTCTCATAATATTCATGCTCGTACTAAATAGGTTCTAGTAAAAACAGATTTTTATCAAACTTATGTGATTACGAACTTACGTGTCATTTGTTCGCTTTTAGATAACTATAAGATTTGCGTGCTACAACTGAAAATCAACTCAGTTTCGACCTTAAGTTTTCGGTTTGTTCGTTGCAGCTTAGCTCTAGTTTATCTCCTATCAAGAAACGAATCGAATTACTAATCACCATGTATTATTTCTCCTATTCCAGCACTAACAAGCCGCATGCTAGCCTCTATCCTAGGCTACCCTAGTACCTGTAACCTTGGCTCAGAAGTGCGACCCTGTACTCTGTCCCTGACATGTTGGCTTCGAGGAGGAACCAGGGTCAGAGGCTGTGGAGGGAGCTGGCTGTTCTCATGCTGCGTGTCTTCTGAACCGAGCAGGAATGATGTACTGGATAACAGGTAGCTAAACCGTTTATACGGTAGGATGGACCACATTCACCATGGATTGTAGGATTGTAGACCAGCGTTAAAAAGTCGCCGGTTATTAAAAACAAATCTGCTGTTCCATTTTGATGTTGCATCACATTATTGCCGTCCACTGCTGTCACTGCTAAACGTAGGCCTCTCCCAAAGATTGCCAACGAACCCAGTCTTGGGCAGCTCGCATCAATCAGCTGCCAGCCACCTTCTTCAAATCGTCGTTCCATCGTGCCGCAGGGCGGGAGTCTCACACTACGTTTGCCCAAACGCGGTCTCCACTCTAAAGCGTGTCTGCTCCATTAACCGTCTGACCGTCTGCAGACGTAGTGACTGGCCCCCTTCCACTTCAGTGTGCTGATTCACGTGCATTTTAGTATGGACAGCTGTTTTTTTAATCATGTAGTGAATCTATAGTAACAGCTGTTATAATCACGATGTCTCTACCACCATTTAAAATAAAACAGGCATACTGTACCACTGTTAAGGCCTATCCACACCGGAGCGTACAACTTGTGGGTACAGTCGGATACTGCAGATTATTTCGGATAGCACGAAATCACCCTATCTCATTTCCGATTTTACTTACCCGAAGTGAAAAGTAATTCCCTAAAATAGTTACGTAAACATAATTCACTTCCCCTATATCCTTACATAGTGGCGCTAGAGTTCTTTTTTCTGAGTTAGGTACTTACAGAAACCCTAACAGTTTTCACCGCGGAATCAAGAATGAGCACTGAAGTGGGTTCTTACAGAATACCATTGCTGTAGGCCATAGAAATATTTGTTACGTGCAGGTATCAAACCTAAGGCACGCAATGAAGCAACTAATAGCTCGGCCACTGTGCCATTTTTATCTGTCACAAAATATTCGTATGGCCTACAGCAATGGTATTATGTTACGTGCAGGGGTCAAACCTGAAGCACGCAATGAAGCGACCAATATCTCGACTACTGTTCCATTTTTATCTGTCACATCTGTCTCTATAGCATACGCTCACTCCTTAGATTATTGATAAGGTCTCTACGAGCTACGACTAGATACCGCCGACGTACTTGTCAAATGAGGCAACTAATACCTAGCGAAAATTCAAAACACGAGCCTGTCTCCTAGCAACCAATTTGGAGGTACAGAGTATTTTTTGCCCACAATTTTTCACACACACTAGCCTCTTTGCAATTTGTTTTGGCTTATGTTTAACGAACCTCCAGATATAGTACATGACCTCCAAAAATAGTAAATGATCACCAACGTTTAACCAAAGTATTGTTGAAATGTATGAGTTTGACTGTTAAAAGCGATTTTGTTCTAGCACTCGGCGGCCGCTGCCGCGGCACGCTCGTTCCGCTCGCTCGCCTCGTGCGTAGGGGGTCACAGTTCTAACCTAACCATGTCGGATCCAGCCCAGGGCGGACTTAAGGGTCCTAAGATTTGGTGTCTAAGATTTGATGATCATTTACTATTTTTGGTGGTCATTATATAAAATTGCATTAATTTGCACACTAAGAATTGGTGATCATTTACTATTTTTGATGGTCATGATATTTATTCCCATTTGTTTTACACACACTACAATATTGAGTTGCCTCATTCACGGAGCAATTGTTTTTGGTAGTGCGATATCTAGTCGTAGCGCGCGGAGATCTATCAATAATCTAAGGCTCACTCTTAACCTTCCAGTATCCCAGCATCAGACTGGAAGTACAAGGTGGTGCCTCCAAAGCTGCGTCAAGTGCCGCAGCGCAGCGTGGTGCCTGCTAACGTGTTCCGAAGACGAGCTGATGATGATGTGCCACAGGTAGACTTATGACTTTACACTGCTAATTAGAAAAATGTTTATTTGATACTGTCCCTATAGGACACAAAAAAATACTAAAATAGTGGAAAATTCATAGATTAAAAATACACAAAAAAAACTTGCCCTATAGATCCACCAGACAGGACCAATTGACCAAAAATGCCAGACCACTAGTTTGACACTGGCTTTCAACTGGACCTTTAGATATGAGTTATTAGGGATGTAAACTAGCTTATTTATAATGAGACCGATCAAAAAAAGCTTTTTTTATAAAAAAGGCAACCACCTTCAAAAACTAACAAGTGAACAATAACTTGAACACAGAACAAATAATGACTTTAGTTTCGCAAGTCAGCGACTATTGTTCTGTTTGTTGTTTTGTACTGCCACCGACTTCCAAAACTCAAGTCAATTATGTGTTCTGTGCTAAAGTTATCGATCCTTTTTAACCGACTTCAAAAAGGAGGAGGTTATCAATTCGAATGTATGTTCGGGCATAGCTCTGTCATATATAGACGGATTTGCAAAATTCTTTTTTTGATCGAAAGGGGTTTATTCCGAAATGGTCCCATATAATTTTTACCAAAATTGATACAGCCCATTTTGAGAAAATCAACAAATTCCCAAAAAAATTACTTAGACGACGTTTTAGTTTCTTCAATCTTTGGAGGACTTACAATCTCTTTTAAGTGTGTCGCCGTTTCTTAATGGATTTGGATGTTAAGGCAACGCTGAAAAGCGAAAAATAAAAAGCTTTTTCAAAAAAAAGAAAACCGCCTTTGAAAACTAAAAAGTGATAAATAATTTTAGCACAGAACACACATTACTTTACTTTCGGAAGTCGGTGGCAATACAAAACAACAAACACAAAGCCACCGCCACCGACTTCCGAAACAAAAGTAATGTGTGTTCTGTGCTAAAGTTATTTATCATTTTTTAGTTTTTGAAGGCGGTTTTCTTTTTTTTGTTATGGGCCAAGTCCGTTCTATTCACCACATACCACCCACAACCCCAAAAGCCGCGAAGCAATGAGTCCATGGAGAAACGATTTAACTGGCTTTAAAAGACTTCAACATACAAAACACACGTCTATTCTTCCTACCACTGGTTTCTAGGCAGACTGCGGCCTGTCTTCAACGAAGATGATTCAGAAGCGGATTATCGGCGGTCGGGAGGCGAGATTCGCTGAGTTCCCCTGGCAGGCACACGTCCGAATATCCGAGTTCCAGTGCGGTGGTGTCCTGGGTATGTGTATTTTTTTGTGTATCTCCAATTATTTTGAATCAGGGTCTGCCCATGATTTCGTCTGCGTAGACAAAGCGAAAGTTCAAACTTATGGCACAGAAACACAAACACAACAGGATAAAAATTGTCTTATGAGTCACATGAGACTATTCCTCAAATACCCTCATCATCATCATCATCATCAGCCGGAAGACGTCCACCGTTGAACAAAGGCAAACCAAAACAGAATATTGTAAAACATGTATTATTAAAAATTATGAAGTTCTGGCTCACTCTTTTCCATTCGAAACTATCTCTGGAAGAATCAACTAGATTTAATTAATTTTCCTGTTGTTAACGTTCGAATTTGCCTTTTTTGGGTATGAGTAATTAAAATAATTGTTTTGACTGTCATTGACCTACGGATTCTCTCTAGAAGCCGTCAAAATCTAAACTTATTATTTCAGTATCTCGCTGGTACGTCGCCACAGCAGCGCACTGTGTATCGCGAGCACGTCCTCGTGACATAGCCGTGTGGCTGGGAGCGTTGGACACCAGCGCAGGCGCACATACTGCAAGGAAACTTGGGTAAATATCAGATAATCTGTAGACATTCAATTAAAGGCATTATTTATCGTTATACGTAAGAATAAGGGTGGCGCATGTCTTGAATGATTCGGTTCCCTTCGAAAAAGTACCGATCCGTACATCATAGTCGTGAACGGGCGCCGTCAGTTGGGGCTGGCAATTTTTAGCTGAGTTAAGTTTGGCTTTCTTAACACGACATTTTTCCTGTCCACAGGGTTGTACAAAAAATTCTGCATCCTCTCTTCCAATTTCGAATGACACAACCGGACCGTTATGACATAGCACTCCTCAAATTATCCCGTCCGATCATCTACACGACCCACATCTTGCCGATATGTTTGCCCGAGAGGGACATGGAACTCAGGGGCAGAGCTGGTGTAATTGCTGGATGGGGCAAGACTGATGCCAGTACTGGACATACGGGGACTAACATGCTGAGGTCTGCCACGGTCCCCATACTAAGTAAGTTGGTAAGCTTTGAGAAGAGAAGACGTTACTCGGAGAGTAATGAACCTAGAAAAGGTTGAAGTGAGCTTGATTTTTGCAGTGAGCCGTGGTCCTCATGTTATTTTTGAACGCTCACTTGAATCTCATCATCAACCTTGCCTTTTCCCAACTATGTTAGGTTCGGCTTCCAGTCTAACCATATGCCACTGGATACCAGTATTTTACGTGGAGCGACTGCCTATCTGACCTCCATAACCCTGTTACTAGGCACCATGAATAAAAGTTGAAACCTTGACCTTCAATATATTCGTAATTGGAAGGTCCCATGATTATAATGATAGGAAGGTCAAAATATAAAAATATATTGCAGTGGGACAATTCAGGCTGAAAAAAACAAAATATATAAGTAGAACATGTCACATTTGGCTTCGTCGAGTGTCTTTTAACACCAGTTATCTAATGGTTCAAGGTCCCAAAGTCACTTCACCCAGATGCTTTAATAATATACCAGCCTATTGCTGTCCTCCTGTCCTGAGCAGGGCAAAGGCCTCTTCTCATACAGAGAAAGCACGAGCATTCATTACCACGCTTGCTCAAGATTGGCGAGTTCAGACTCATATTAATTAGAAGTCCTTCCTCACGATATTGTCCTTCACCATTGTCTGTGATGTCCAAGGTAAACTTAGAAAGTAATAGATATGAAATTTAAAAAGTCACATTGGTACTTGCTTTAAAGGTCGGAAAAAATCATCTGTCTGAAGTAGTAGAAGCTAGCCTTTTAATATTTTTTGTATTCAGGTAGAGAGCAGTGCATCAACTGGCACAGAAGCAAACAGATATCGGTCGAGATTCATTCGGAGATGATCTGCGCAGGACATTCAGATGGACATCAGGACGCTTGTCTAGGTAGGTAACCTTCTATCTATACTCATCGTCAGCCGGAAGATGTCCACTGTGGATGAAAGGCCTCCCCAATGAGGGGGGGTTGCCATAACTCTCATGCTTGGCAGGCGTCTTGGGAATCGCAGTTAAGCTGTTGAGTACACGGAAGCCACTACTGCCCGACTTCCAGATTTTCCCTTAGGGCTCTTACACACGAGCTGTTGTCGACGCATCAGCGGCAGCCGTCGACATGCCAACTTCAAACGACGACGACGACGACGACGGCTGCCACTGATCTTTGACATTGGCATGTCGACGGCTGCAGTTATCTCTCCCGTTGGCAACATGCCGCTCGTATGTAAGAGCCCTTAGTCGTATTCTATAACACTCTCGGAATGGAAAGGGTGTGTGCAACTCTAGCCCGGACGCCCCACGGACTCTATCTATACTATGGTACTCTAAAAGCCCGTAATCTTAGGTGGTTTAACTCGTAAATCTTACGATTTAACCATAAGCCAGACGATTTTTCGGGTATTTGCTGTTACAGTTTTGTACATGCATAGTTTTGGCAATGGCGGTTGGTAGGTAAATGTTGGTTTTGTGAATAAAACAATGAATATTTTGTCGAAATGTTTCGTGTCTCTGAGGTAAAAAACTTAAGATTTACCGAGTGGTGGGCAAAGTTTTAAATGAACGATGATCAGAGAACATTTCAGATTATTACCTTTTTAAGTTGGTAAATTTTGCATCTAAAAAACAAGTAATTAATATTACATTTCGTCTTCCAGGCGACTCCGGCGGTCCCCTAATAGTCTCAGACAACGGCCGCTACTATCTGGTAGGCATCACGTCTGCAGGGTTCGGCTGCGGAGTAGACCACCAGCCTGGCATCTACCACAACGTGAAAGTCACCAGCACTTGGATACGAGGAGTCGTGTCGGAGCATATGAACTATATTGACTTTTAAACGCAAAGGACAGATTGTTGTAGCTTGATGTGCTGGTCTCTGTACTTATGTGTTAAGGTCGATATACACAAGATCGGTTCATTCGGTTAGGCATTATGTGTATAACGTTTGATACCCTTGTATTTAAAATGGCCAACCGAATATGGCCGCTTATGTCGATGTGTATGTCGGCCCATATAATCTTAAGAAAGCGATCAGGCTTGATCAAATCGTCCTTTTTTACTATGAACCGTAATCACCAGGCAGTACTTAAAGGTACATATACTCCGTTCACAATAAGATTAGACATATACACAAACCTTTTTTATAGTCCGTTCAACCGATTTTGACTTATATTGCGTTTGTAGCATGACAAATGGCAGCTGCAAAAAACAGTTGTTATTGTAACCACTTTTTTGCCTCTAATGTTATCCTTAAACCTACGGAATAGAAGTCAAAATCGGTTGAAGGGACTGTAAAAAAGGTTTGTGTGTAGGTATGTCTAATCTTATTGTGAACGGAGTATAGACGATTTGTCATTTAAGACTGGAATATACCTTTAGATCAACTTCTCGATATAGGTAATATCTGAGGGCCAACTATTGGCGGATTAATAACCGTTTCGCACATAATGTTTATTTAATTTAAATGCTTCATTTTTATTAATGGGTGATACAAATTGTGCTTGTCATATAAAATTTAATAAAAATGCTATAGGATAGTAATATTTAGTGCTAGGCTGGTGGTAGTACATCTTCATGACATTAGAAAAAAATGCAACCTTACCTACAGCCCTGCCTAGCGATTACAGCTCATAAATTAATGAAGCCCCTTGATCGCGCTGTGAATATTATTGTAACCCTGACTTGCCATTTCCATTCCGACATTTAAAATTCATAATCTCTTGTTTTGATCTCCTTTTTAATTAATTTATTTATTTTTTATTAAAGTTAGGTAATGTGCAATCGTTGAAAAGAAAAGTTTTAAAATGTATTGTTTTTTTATTTGTGCCTTTCCCGAAATAAATGTACCTAGTTCATGTGCCTTACCTATTGCTCTTGTCAGTTATCTGTCATCAATGCAGGCTGAATTTTTACATTAGGAGAAGCAGAGTTAAAAAACGCTGAGAATAATGTGAAATAATCTATATATTATAATTGTAATTGAAAAACCAAGCGTTTTCATTTAAAAAAAAAGCAAAGTATCTACTGCGTATAACAAAACGCAAATGACAACAGTTGATTTTGACACATTCAATTATTTTGACATTGACAACACATTGTTTTCATAGCGTTGCCAATTTAGCCCTTTCGGGGCTAGATCTAGCCCTTTTTTAGCTTTGTTAGCCCTCAAAATAATTATTTAGCACCTAGCCCTATTTCTAGCCCCCAAATGAAAACTCTAAATTCAAACAAAACTTAGCATAAACTAAATGCACTCAAGCGGGCCACACCACACACACTATCACTCAAATTCATCAAATGTCAATGTCATTAATAATAAACGTAGTTAGACAGTTAGACTACCTGTCTCTTTTGACTTTTCATCTTACATCAATCGTAGAGACAGGATATCCTGAATGTAAACAATCTTGACATATCTTTTTATCAAAAAATGACGTAAAAATAATGTTGTATACTAATTTCGTGTTCGGCTTTATTCTAAACCGCCATTGGGTAAGAAACTAAATGGAAACTATGTTGATAAGTTTTTTAACGCAATTTTTAGATAAAAAGACATGTCAAAATTTATATTGAGCAAGGCTGGGCAACCTAATGTAGCAGAGCAACCATCAACTTCGTCAGCACAAAGTGCGAGCGTAATCTTGTCTGGCGAAGAATCCTCTGATGAGGACTTAGACTTTTAAGTGGTTTTTTAAATTAAGTTAGATTGTTTTTAAATTTTTTGTACCAAAAAATATATGTACCTATCTCAAATTTTTTAGTTATTTTTATTAAAAAAGCAATTTAGCCCCCAAATAGCCCCAATCTAGCCCTTTTTTCACTCTGTTTAGCCCCGAATCCTAAAACCCAGTTGGCAACACTCTTTCATACAAGTCTTGCTTGAATCATAATATCCATTAAAAATGCCACTAATAATAATTTGTGGGACTCCAGTAAGTGGTAAAACATCAAGAGCTATAGAACTGAAAGATTTCTTTGTTAACAAACACGGAAAAAAGGTGGAAATCATATCTGAAGATGAAGCCATTGTAAAGTTAGGTTACGAAAAGAACTCTACATATTTGGACTCGCAGAAGGAGAAAAGAGTGAGAGGATACCTTAAATCAGAGGTACTAAAGCTTATTGGAAAGGACAATGTTGTTATACTGGATGGGAGCAACTATATCAAAGGTAAAAACCAAATAAAGTGGTCTGTTGTTGCCAGTTGATTTCTTGTTCAAATAACTAGAAGAGATGCCCTATACGGTGTAGAAGAGTCCAGGAAACATTACCAAACATTCGAAAGCCATTCTCTAATACTAATCTTAGTTTTAAGCTTCATAATATCAAAAACCGCGTCAATGACGCCCCTTGGTCAGTGGGTCATCCCATCCAGTGAATAGTAACAAGTCTTAGTGTATAATAATGATAATATATTTGTGTTTGTATGGGGGGGGGGGTGTTTAAGGGATAAATATGTGGGGACATTTTCACACACGGCCATCTGACCCCAAACTAGGGAGACCCTGTACTATGGGTGTCAGACAGCTGATATACATACACAAATACATTTTTTTTTTTGTAAATACATACATATAGATAAACAACACCCAGACACAAGGCAAACACAAGTGCTCATCACACAAATGTTTACCCTGGGCGGGAATCGAACCCGCAACACGCTGCGCAGCAGTCGATCGCTCAGCCACTGCGCCAACCATGTCGTCGAAATAATATAGTAAAGCATGGTTTTGACATAATAATACATTGGCAGAAGGGTGTCAACAACTTTTATTGCAGCATTATCTCACCTTAGTCCTAAGTTAAGCAATTTCTATCTCTCAGGCTACCGCTACGAACTGTACTGTGCGTCAAAAGCATCAAAATCAACACAATGCACTGTGTACACTATCAGAAACCATGACGAAGCATGGGAAGCTAATCTGAAGAGACAATGTGATATGGATGCTAGTAATGTGGACACACAAAGCGGCTGCATTCCTTATACTGAAGAAGTGTTTAATGCTTTGAGTAGATTAAGGTAAGGCACATTCATATTAGAAATGCAAAATTAACTAGTCTGTTTCCTTCATTATCAACTTTAACTCTTTTTTTTTTTTTTTTTTTTTTATTCTATAATTTTAAGGGACTTTTCCGCGTAGCGTATGACAGTCCCATCGTAACCTAAACTTACAATATACCCTAAACTAAAACTAACTAAATAATCTGGGCCATGAATTGAAAAAAGTCTCTTGCATCGTCACAATTCGGATTACTTAAAATTTGGTGAAAGGTGCCTACATCAGTCTTGTTCAAGTTCAAAGTCCTGAGTATATCTCTTCTTATTGAGTCATATCGGACACATTCCATCAGCAAGTGGTGTAGATCTTCAAGCACTCCACACACCTCAACTTTAACTCTTCATAAATGGCTTTTGTGCAAGAGACTCCACAATAGGGTATTTTACTCTATAAGAGAAAAAATCTATAAATATGTTATTGAGACAGTTTATATGCCTAAACTGTCTCAATAACATATTTATAGATTTTTTCTATAAATATGTTATTGAGACAGTTAAGTTTAAGCAGTCGGAAAATGTAAGTTTTAGTTCATAAAATTACAAAACAAATTTTTAAATTCAATTCAAAGTTTTCAGTATTTTTAATCTCTTATAAAACACCGTGAAATAGTAGCAGCCATGTTATTACGCCGTATGGCTGTGTAAACAAAAAATTTACAACTGTCAGTCAACCGATTGGCGTAATATAGGCTTTGTACTTTTATTATTTTCGTAACCAACGTAATTTTTTCATTATTACACCTATTACAAAATATGCTTTTAATTATTTTTTTATGATATACAATCATCATATTTAATATGAGCTCATTTGATACAAAACGAACTGACGTCATTTCCGCTGAGCAATATGGCGTCCAGTAAGAGGCATTTTCGTCAAACTACGCGCGAAATTTGAAAATTTAAAATTTAGATGCATTTTTATGGCACTAATCGATTGAATAAAATTTTTGTGTTTTTTTTGGGGGCATATTAGCACTATAGAATTTTATTGAGACACTTTTAATAAATGGGTGTAATACCCTATTTTGCCAATACCACATAGCCATCAAATGATTCAGAGAATTTTAGAAAGTAAAAGGTAAGGCTGTTTCTCTGACTGTACCCGCATCACTGCAAAACACTGAACCATATAACAAAAATAACAATTTATAAATAACAACAATAACAAAATATATATATATGACAATGACAACAAAAAAGAAAAATAAACAGATAAAAGAAAGAAAGAAAGATTTGGTTTTCCTCCCAAGGTCCCATCATCGAGATACCAAACGTTAAATTTGGAATTTATCTTTTGAATAATTGGAAGAATGGCTAGACTGAAAATCACTGGCCTGAGAGTGTCACCTTGTTGACAGCCAACAGCAAATTCTAAAAGGTTATCACGATACATTAATTTAGAAGGATGTCTGTAACATTGCCAAAGGAAACTATAAATTTTGGGTATTTCTTTTTTAGTTTCTGCCAGCAAGGTGTCCCTATTAACTGAGTTAAAGGCATTCTTAATGTCAACCTTCAAGATGACCTCTCCTTTGCCAGAATTTAGATAGGTCGACAAAGCGTGTACGGCAGCCTCACAGCCCCCTTTAGAGCCGTAACCTAGCTGAAGGGGCTGAAATTTTTCCGAAACAACCTCACCATAGAATTTACAACAAATCTTGGCTGCCATACGACGGTATGTAGTTCCTACGGCAATGGGACGAATGCCGCCGTCCCTCTTGCGCAAGGCACATAAATTGGCCCCGTACAAGACGTCGATGACGGAATCGTTCACCTTGCCGGAGAGCATGAGGTTTATCAGAGCCGTAAGCTCCTTTAAGAGTAACTAACCAGCTACCCCGGCGCCTGAACAAAGAAGATCCTTAAGGTGCTGAGGAGTCAAGCCGTCGAGGCCGCCGGCGGAGCCGCTACGAAAGGAGCAAACGGCTGTGATCAACTCTTGACCTGTGATGGTGAGGGAGTGGTTAACCGAATCAGGAGGGTCAGGAAAAGAAAGGCCATCTGCTGGGGCAGGGTGTTTACTCTCCAGAGCTGAGAGTATTTCCGGAGAACACGGTGCCACCACATCACTACTAAAAAGAATCCTAGCTGCCCCACTTATGTCACCTTCCCCTAACTTACTTTCTACCAGATGGGATATACCCCTAGAAGAGGTATATCTCTAGGACGAAAAATTTGGATCCAAAAGTTGAGCCGAAACATTACAGTTTTCTTTAATTTGTGCAGTTAGAGTTTTTTTGATTGCCAAATTCTTTTGCACATGGAGAATTCTGTAAGGGAAGGTGAGAAGTTGCTCCCAAGCATGCTGCGAGTTCTCCCGGGCGGCAAGACGTATGCAACCTGCTAAATTCTGAGCAACTAGTGGTCTAGCGCCACAGGGAACTCGTTTCAAAACAGGGATAGAGTTTTTGAATTTTGAAAGGGTTTTCCAAAACGGGTCTAAAGTGGATGTTGGTGGTGTAGAAGTAATAGGAGTTATAACAGGGTCCGAAGAGAGTGCACTTGGGGGTTTGTGGACCTTCCCAATGTGCACATTCAGACCCCGCTTACCTTTAAAATAACGAACCTGGGTGCATAGGGATGCCCCCTATTTCCAGGGTACTTAGTGATGCTGAAGGTTGGCATGCACTTGGAACTCCGTCGCTGCTATCACTATTCATTGGAATTAACCACTAAATAAAGAACTAAAAAATAATGATTGATTATTAATTTAAAATTACTTGTAAAATCTTAATTTAATTTAATGTGAATTATTGTTTCTCCAACATCGTCATTAGTGGTTACGTCTTTAGTGGGCGCCATCGGGAAATGCGAGCACAAAACACAGCTATTCTATTCTATTCCATAATATGCAACCAACAATCAACTTGACTTCCTCCGACATATATTTGTGGAAAAGAGTAACATCTGATAGGAAGATAGAAAGAGGAAGCATTTTTTGCCCGGCAGGACACACAAAAATAACATGGCTAAATTGTAAAATAAAAAAAAAAACCTTTTTACAAAAAAGACAACCGCCTTCAAAACCTAAAAAGTGATAAATAACTTTAGCACAGAACACACATGACTTTAGTTTCAGAAGTCGGTTTTTGTTCTGTTTGATGTTTTGTATTGCCACCGACGACAAAATAAAGATTGAAAGTACGAGGTTGGAGAAAATTAAAACATCATCCACGCATATGTTTTGCTTTCTGCCGATTTTTTCAAAAAGTGCTGATAAAATTTATGTGGGACTACCTCTTGAGGTATACCCTATCCATAAAAAAAGTATTTTCAAATCGCTTCACATTTGCCGAAGAAATCGCGTAACAATTTTTTTTTAAATTTAGCTTGTGCTTTCCCACTGCTGGGCAAAGGCCTCCCCCAAGTCCTTCCAGGAGCTTTTATCCAGCGCCACCTCAAACCAGCCCTCGTGGAATGCGTCTAGGTCATCTCGCCATCTCTTTCTGGGCCGTCCTCGGCGACGCCATCCATCTTCAGGCACCCATTGCGTGGAGACTCTCGCCCAGCGGTCACTCTGCATGCGGCTGACGTGACCCGCCCAATCCCACTTAAGCCTGGCAGCCTTTTTGCCTACGTCTGATATACCCGTTTTAGATCGCAGCGTGGTGTTCCTGATTCTATCCTGTCGTTTTACACCCAGAATGCTGCGCTCCATTGCTCTTTGGCAAACTCAGAGGCGGAACTTTTGTGACTCGGTAAGCGACCAGGTCTGAGCACCGTAAGTTAGGACAACAAATATACAAAAAAAAAACAACGTACAGACGAATTGAGAACCTCCTCCTTTTTGAAGTTGGTAAAAAAAAAAAAGAAATTGGTCCTGTACGAGGCCGAAAGGCATCAATTTCATTTCACTTTCACACAACATTTACGCATTTCGATCTGTGAATAGGGTATTTTACTCTATACGAGAAAAAATCTATAAATATGTTTTTGAGACAGTTTAGGCATTAAGCAGTCGGAAAATGTAAGTTTTAGTTCATAAAATAACAAAACAATTTTTTTAATTTAATTCAAAGTTTTCAGTATTTTTAATCTGTTGTAAAACACCGTAAAATAGTAGCGGCCATGTTATTACGCCATACGGCTGTGTAAACAAAAACTTGTCAACTGTCAGTCAACCGATTGGCGTAATATAGGCTTTGTACTTTTATTACTTTCGTAACAAACGTAATTTTTTCATTATTACACCTATTACAAAATATGCTTTTAATTATTTTGAAATTATATACAATTATCATATTTAATATGAGCTCATTTGATACAAAACGAACTGACGTCATTTACGCTGAGCAATACGGCGTCCAGTAAGAGGCGTTTTCATCAAACTACGCGCGAAATTTGAAAATTGAAAATTTTGATGCATTTTTATGGCACTTATCGATTGAATAAAAATTTTGTGTTTTTTTTGGTGGCATATTAGCACCACAGAATTTCATTGAGACACTTTTCAAAAATGGGTGTAATACTCTATTTGGTGACCATCCATTTTATCCGTGTTCCCTCCGTTCCTCACAAAGCATGTAAAGCCCTGATGCGTAGATCTTTTGGCAGTCATTATGGATAGTCAGAAGCCAGAAAGTCTGGCAACCAGTCTTGGCAAGGGGTATCGTGTTAACCAGTAAGAAGGAGGTGAAAGGTGGAAGTCAGATAGACAATCGTTCCATGTAAAATACTGGTATTCAGCTGCATCCGGGTAGACGGTTAGAAGCCGACCCCAACATGGTTAGGAAAATGCTAGGCAGATGATAACAACATTTACACAAACATTCTAATAGATTTAGGGCGGATATCAGCAATATGTTCAAGCATATTATTGTTGTCTGCACTGACCCTTAGGTTTCAGTTTCATATACAAGGTGTAACGTTAAACATGCAAAACCTCAGACACCCCAAATTATTTTTAATTCAATTATCTAATTCTGAGAGAAAAAAAATCATAAAAAAATATTTAAAGGTTTTATGTTGTGCTGTTTTAGTTTTACCAAGACTCGTATTGGCATTGAAATAAGAACTATTATTATCACGCGTATGAGAAAATTTTAATTGGACGACAACCATTTTTGTTTGTTCACCTATTTTGGCAGGTTTGCGCACGTGATGGCTTGACTTATTAATAAATGGACAGGGCAACATGTTTAATGAAGATTTTTTTTTAAATGTGACCTATATTAAAAAGTGGTTCAATTGATTCTGCTCGTTATTCTAATCAAACAATTTTCGGGTTTTGCGTATTTGACGCAACACCTTGTATTGTAAAAAAGGTAACCTTGATATTTGTGCAGAGAAGAAAAGAAGTTTACGGACTGCTAATACCTCAACTCTAAGGGCTCATACGCGTAAGCACAATTATGAACGTAATGTTCATTTCTATGCGCACTGCGATACGGCTACGCGCAGACCGCTCCGGACGCTCGGTGTGTGGGTGCCGCAGCCCGAGTGACGACCAGCCGGACGGTTGCTATGCGCACTGAACGGTTCAGTCTGCGACTGCCCGCCATTGAGTGAGAGCATGCGCACGTGGTACGTCTAAATGGAATTCGATATCGGAAAATGTATCATCGAAATCCAGAATCGGGCAGCAGTTTGAAACACCAAATTACCAGAGTACCTACTAACTTCTTCCGCGTCTATCTTTGAAATGTCTCAATCAACCGCAAATCGCAACGGTTCTTCAACCGTATCCTGCGGTCAGCCGCATGACTAGCCGCATAGTGCGTATGAGCTCTAAAACTCACCCAAGAACCCACCATCTCAGCATTTAAATAAAGATAATTTTAAAACATTCCAGGTTTGAGGAGCCAAACTCTAACAGCAGATGGGACAGTCCACTGTTCACAGTTCAGCCAACAGATGAGTTGAACCAAGAAGATGTGTACAAAGTGCTGTTTGAGAAGAAACCTCCGCCGCCTAACATGAGTACACAGAATGTAAGTACCTTTTAAAATGTTTATTGGGTTAGGTACTAGCTTTTGCCCGCGACTTCGTCCGCGTGGCAGTCAAGACCTATTATTATACTGCTACTATTATAAGTCCCGTGTGGTGCCGGCCGCGAATAGCTCCACCCCATTTCTACCCGTGGTTGTCGTAGAAGGCGACAAAGGGATATTGACCTCAGGATGGGCAGCGGCGTCCTTCTGAGTACCATAACACCTACTACGATCGCCAACATGCATCGGCCAAGCATGGCGATTACGACTGAACCCCTCCTTGGGCCCCCCCAAGGAGGGGTTCAGTCATAATAGGTCCCCACCTATGCCCAGCAGTGGGCGTCTAAAGGCTGACATAATGATGATGACTATTATAAACGTTTGTGAGGATGGATGAATGCTTGTTACTGTTTTACGCTTAAACACTGAACAGAATAACTTGAAATCACTATCACTACATATTATAAAGTTATTTTTTACTTTTAGAAAGCGGTTGTCTTTTTTGTTAAAAGTTTTTTTTCGCATAAAAATCTGTCATCCCTTCATTTTCAACCCTTAGGGGTAGAATATTTTCTTGAAATTTGTATGGAACCAAATTTGAGTTATACACTATCAATTAAACAAAGAATCATCGAAATCGGACTATACTGAAAAAGTTATGCGTGGTCAAACATAAAAATAAATATTTATGAAATAAAAACATGTTCATATAATTCAAACTACTGGGCCAAACAATGTTAAATTTTTATGGGACCAAATGGCAACTATTCCGCATCAAACTAAAGAAGAATCACGTAAATCGGATCATAAATCTCAGAGTAATCGATGTACATACATAAATAATAAAAACAACCGAATTGAGAACCTCCTCCTTTTTGAAGTCGGTTAAAAACAAAGTCGCCCTCCGCGTCTGTCCCTATGTATGCTTAGATCTTTAAAACTACGCAACGGATTTTGATGCGGGTTTTTTTAATAGATAGAGTGATTCAAGAGGAATGTTTTTGTATTAATTTGTCAAGGAGGCGAAGCCGCCGAGAGTATAACGTCGTATCTCCAAGGAAAAGGTGATAGTTCTGGAAATATTGATGTTTCTTTCCTTGGTCACGGTATCACGCGTGAACGGCTGGACCAATTTCTCTAATTCTTTTTTTGTTGTGTTTGTTAATGTAAGGAGAAGAAGAATATGAAAGAAAAAACTAAGAAAATTGCGCGGAACATTAAAAAAAACAACAAAAAACAAATAATACATAAATGACGTAATTATTTCTTCACCAAAAATCTGTACATTGTTGTTGTTGTCCCCCCTCTAGAGATTCCAAAAGCTTCATGTGCCTTTGACAGTATTTAAAATTCACACTTTTTTTATCCAAAATATATCAACTTGCCGCCCCCCCCCCCCCCCCCTAGGCCTTCAACTGGCGACGCTCTTGTTTAGGACCGATGACAAAAATTAATCTACTTCAAAAAACTAACCTATGCATTCAGCTTTTTACCTTTTACACGCCAGCGCCACAGTATAAATATTAATACTACCGTACAGTAGCGACACGCCCCCCCTCCCTCCGAAACACAGTTCCTCACCTCTTCCCTCGTCAAACGTGCTCTCCAAACTGCTTTTAGTTCAAGCGGCGCGTAGACACGCACACACACGCACGTATTTGTACAGTCTGTGATTTTGGTAGTAGTGTAGGTAATTACATCGTTTCGTTTGTATGGAGCGTCGTAGGTGTGCTGGCGTGCAAACGGCGCCGCTACCTTACTTCACCCCCGACGCCAAGTTAGTTACCTAGTTAAATTCAAAAAAAATCATTTACAGTCAGTATGGAGTCTCATACAAAACAAAAATATTGTTTTAGAAACTTGCAACTTACTCGTAAAGCCTATATCACACTTGGCTAAATTAATGACTAAATTCAGTCGCTACTGAATTCAGTAAAGTGTAATCGTATTTAGTAAGTAATTAGTAGTAGTAAGTAGTATCTCAATTCAGTAGCGACTAAATTTAGTAGACTTAATTTAGCCAAGTGTAATAAGGGCTTAACGCTGTTAGCACACCAACGCGTTCGTATGCGGCAGCAAATCACTGCGGAACTACTGCGTAACGAAATATCTGCGGAATGTTACAGCATTGCATAATTTAATTCCGCCGAGCCCGTTCCATCATCGGACCACAAGACGTACGGCGATGCGCCACCGGTACATGGTGGACATTCCACCCACACGCACAAAACGTTTTGGGAACACATTCATTGTGCGTACTGCTAAGGAGTGGAATTCCCTGCCTGTCTGTGTTTCCTGATAGCTACAACCCGGGAGTCTTTAAGTCAAGAGTGAATAGGTTACTTCTAGGCAAGCGTGCTCCATCTTAGACCGCATCATCGCTTCCCATCAGCACAGAATACTTAATAGTACTACGTACAGAAGGGACACTCCCTTCCCCGCGCTATATCAGATACCGCACCCTCGACCCCGCACCGGAGGGGCTAACCGCCGACTCTTTAGCCAGGGCGCTCAAAATCGTAAGAACTGCAGCGCTGTAGGTACTGCTGACACAAACACACAATTTTGCGATTTATTTTGTTTTAAGTTTTATTTATTAGTTTTATCTCGATGATTCATTTATTTTAAAAGTTTTCGTCGTTTTATAATAATACAATTAAAACTTCCGTAATATTAACATACCAATATTACCAGCTATTAATATTGCTCTCTCTCTTTATTGTCTTAGTTATGTACTTATGTCCCTTTCTTTCACGTTCTATTCATTCTTGGAATTGAAAAGTAGTACCCTACGCACTAACCTTGTCGCGTCGCCCCATTGTAATTATTATTATTGTAATATTTTAATTAATTCTTAATTTTTATTTTTAATACTTTTAAACTTAACATGTATGGACATGGACTGGTTCCGAAATAAATGAAAAAAAAAAAAAAAATTGCGTTGCCGCGTAATGGTACGGGGCGATCGTGAATTCCATATTTTGTAATTAGGTAGGTACCTTAATTTACCATTATTGATGAATAAATAAACCTCTTTACATAATAAATATTATAATATTACTTTTATGTCATTACAAATCCGAGTATTCAAAATCAAATATCATTTATTTTATTTCTTTAAGAAATAAATAATTGAACGCTCGGACAAGATCACTTCATAATTATGCTCGAAACGTTCGGGTAGTTCCGTCGTCGTTCGGTTCACCCGACGCAAAGCGCTGCACTTTTCGCGCCATTTTGTACGCCACGACATCCAACTGATTCAACCCTACTAAAATTCACGCACACATTTGCACGCGTACAGACGTCATTTGGTTTTGTAGTAGTAATAGGTAATTATTTTGCAAGTTTTGTATGAAGTGTCCGAGGTGTGCCATCAGGTGAGATAGTGGTCAAACGTATGCCTATCAAATGATAAAAAAAAAAAATGTTAGTACCTACACTGCAGTTTTGTCGCAAAGAAATGTCATTGTAATTTTCCCGTCTTTTCTTGAACTTCCCTCCATGCCACCTCTTTCTTGTACGCATTTTTATAATCTGCGTGACCAACTGCATATAATTCGGAATTCCAATTGTATTCAAAAATATTTCAATATTTTCGGCTTCCATGGTGCGAAATTCTGTCCTCACCGACAGAACACGTGCGGACGCCTTGCGATGCGAAACACCACTAGCGAAACGTCTGCGTCTGTGTAACGACGATTTCCTCAGTTCCTTGCGAAACAATACCGACAAGGACGCAACTATTTCAAGTAGCTAGAGCTAGAGTGAGACATAGCGAATGCGAAATTCTGCCATACTACTGACAGTTTTTTCGTTGTTTCGCTGCCGCATACGAATGCGTCGGTGTACTAACAGCGTTAATGGTGTTCAAAAGGTAGAGTTACTTATCTTTAGTTATACTTTACTCTATAGAGGTTAACTCACCAATATTATCCTCCTTTGCAGACACCACTGACATCAACAAACTTCCTCTACGAGCTCGACAAAGTCACACAGTCAATATCAACACAGATACTGGAAGCTAAACAACTGAACATGGATGGTGAAGTTAAGTTCCCAGAATACCCCGGCTGTATACTAGAAGCAGGTTACACACAGTTTGTAAACCCACAGAAACTACTGAAGTTAAGAAGGCAGTTCCTGACATATGCAAAGATGAATCATTCGCATGAAGATACGAATAAAATTGGAAGGTACTACATACAGTATTTGAATAAAACTTTGACGGATTACTTTGTTTATTTTATTTGATAGTGTAACCTATCTACAGTGGTGGGTAGGGTTGCTAACCCTACTATATAATATATTATCCTACTATATTAGACGCCCGGCTACTATATTTCTGAAAAAAAGATTTAGTAGGCGAAACTACTATATTTTAAAGGCATCAAACTCTTAGCAATAATATTCGTTTCAAAATGTGTAAGCGTAAAACAAAACGTCAATACCTATTTTTAATTCTGGAATGTCACGTTGACAGATGCGTTCAATAATTCAAAAAATATTCTTCAAAAAAATAAAGTGCCTACCTAATTTTTGGAACCTACTATATTTTTTTTTCATCTTTTCGTTATCTACTATATTTTTATGGGTAACAATTTTAGAACTACTATATTTAACCATCAAAGAATTGGCAACCCTAGTGGTGGGTTACCACCTAGGGCGTCGGTCTTGTAGGGTCCTCTCGCAACAACTAATATCTATAAAGGCATTTACCTATATACTTTAGCTTATCATCACCAATCATTTGTCTTTTTTCTTTCTTAATTTTTTCGTTCTTCTGAGTACCATAACACCTACTGCGATCACCAAAATGCATCGGCCAAGCATGGCGATTACGGCTGAACCCCCCTTTGGCCGTGACCTCTGCCCAGCAAAAGGTTGACATGAACTTTTATAAAACTAATAAAATCTTTTAAAACTCATACTCTAAAAATAAAATAAAAATATAAAAATAGCCTTTATTTACTCTGACCTTTGCACAATTTGTAATATAATAAAACTATACTAACTATAATATACTTAACTATACTTATTTCTGTTTTTTCTGTATGTATATTAAAACTTAACATTTAACATCAGTTACCAGATCAGGCTGTCTTGTGACATAGGCCTCCTCAAGTTCCCTCCACCTTTGCCTGTCCATTGCTGTCCTTCTCCAACCTTTGGGCAGATCGTCTTCCCATCTTTTTTTCTGCCTTCCTCTACGTCTTTTTCCGTCCCGCGGGTACCATTCTGTTACTTTTTTGGTCCACTTTCCTGTTGTTGATCTCATCATGTGACCAGTCCATTTCCATTTCAAGGTTCGTGTTTTTTCTTTAACATACTTTGGTGATGCTCCTAATTATGGTAGCTTTCCATTTGTCTTTCAACCTTAGTCCCAACATACTTCTTTCCATTCCTCTTTGGCATACACCTAATTTGTGCTCAATTTTCTTTGTTAGTGGCCAAGTCTGGCAGCCGTAGGTAAGACATGGAAGTATACAAGTATTGTAGACGGTTTTGTTTTCCGAGATGGGTATGGATTTATTTTTCATAATTTCCCTGAGGGACCAGTATCTTTGCCAGGTATTATTTACTCGTCTTTCTACTTCTTTAATTGATAAGTCTTCCACAGATAGGACTTGACTCAGGTAAATATACTCTTTTACGTATTCTATCTCTTCTTCATCCACCTCAATTTTGACTTCGGTCTTGTTTGTCATCAATTTTGTTTTACTGATATTCATCGTTAAACCTGCCTTTTTACTTTCAGATGTTAGTTGTTGTAACATTGTTCTTAGTGTGATAGGATCTTCTGCAAACAAAATGAGGTCATCTGCGAATCTCAGGTGGTGTAGTTTATCCCCGTTTATTTGAATACCGAAAGTTTCCCAATTAAGTTGCCTAAATATATTTTCTAAAACTGCATTGAATATTTTTGGTGACAGCGGGTCTCCCTGTCTTACACCCTTCTTGTCCCTTCTCCTTCTGTATTTTAAATTGATCTCCAACATTTTCCAGTTGTACTTTTGCTGTGCTGTTGACGTATATAATATGTTCTTGATGATCTTAATGACTTTACTTTCCACTCCTTGGCTTTTTAAAGCATCCCATATGCAATTATGCTTTAAAGAGTCAAATGCCTTATTATAATCTACGAAGGACATGTAGTATGGGCGGTCGTATTTGTTGCATTTTTCAATAATTTGCTTGACAGTATACAATGTATATTATTATGATCGATTGTTGAATAATCTGAGCGGAAGCCCGCTTGCTCTTTGGGTTGATTACTGTCTAGCTTTTTAGTCAGCCGGTGTAATAAAATTTTCCTGAACACTGTACAAGTTCGGCATCAAGCTGATGGGTCTATAGTTGTTAATTTCACTTTTATCTCCTTTTTTATATAGAAGAATTATTGTTGACGATGTCCATTGCGAGGGAATTTGTTCAGTTTCCAAAACATTGTATATATGTGTAAATGGTTGTGTTATCTCTTCCATGGTAAGTTTTAGCAATTCGTTCGTTCGTTCGTTATCATATCCTCTCCAGGTGATTTACCAGCTTTCTGTGTTTGGATAGCTCTGTGCATAACGTATGGGATTGGTTCTGGGTTTGGGTCTTCTTCTAATGTTGTTTTGCATAAGTATTCGTTCATATTATCCTTATACAATTCTGTACAATTCTTCTGTTGCCTTTTGTAGAATATGTCGTCGCTTAGATAGAGGTAGTTTGTATTTTGTTGTCTTTTCCTTTCTGCGTTGTCTTTGGTACCCATGTTGAATGTTTGTTCTCTCTTTTGATTCCTCCGGTTTTGTTTATTTGTTCTCTAAAGTCGATTGGTTTTTCTATAGTTTCTGATGTCTTTTGAGAATTTTAGCTATTTGTGTACGATTTTCTTTTCTGTTTATTATACTTGATAATGATCAATAAAGATTTATTATTATTATTATTATTTAGGTGTGTTGTTTGTTCTTCTCAGCTCGAGGCTGGTATTAGCTACATTTACGGGCCAAAGCCAAGAAAATGTAGCGTGTGGTGTGTAGATTGTGTGTTCATGATGGTGTATTGTGATGAGGATTTATTTCGTGTTCTTCTATCTGCATGAACTTTCTGACTATTCTGCAAGTGTTTAATATTGCAGCTTTTTGTAGGGTTACATAGAGGGTTTCTTTAAGATCTAATAATTTCAGGCTATGGAGAAGGTGATTTGGAATAACGCCTGTGGTGGAAAGGACTATTGGGACTACGTATACTTTTTCTTGCCGCCAGATTCTAGTAACTTCCTCCTTCAGCTCTGTGTATTTACTTATTTTTTCAGTGATTGTTTTCTGTATGTTGTGTGTGTTGGGGACTGCAATGTCTATCAGGTAAGTAACTTTATTTATTTTATCCTGTAGGGTTATATCCGGTCTATTATAATGGATGGTTCTGTCGGTTAGTATAGCGCGGTCGAAGTAGAGTTTATGTGTGGTATTTTCTAAGATTGTTTGTGGAGTATAATTGTAGTAAGGTGTGTTGGTGTTTTGTATGAGTGCGTGTTTGAGTGCCAGTTTTTGATGAACGATGTTGGCTACCTGATTGTGTCTGTGAGTGTAGTCTGTCTGTGTAAGTGTAGTGCATGCGCCTGTAATGTGTTGTATCGTTTCCGGTTGTTGTCCGTTATTATTATTATTATTATTATTATTATTATCATTTCTTTCCTTTGGTTTATTTTTAATCTGGCTTCGTCGCCGAGTTTGTCACTTTTATCTCTTGTTATAAGTTTATTTATTTTTAACAGGGCTTCTTCTAAGATGTTGTATTTTTCTTGTACATTATTTTGTTTTTCATTCAAGTTTAATGATAATTTTAGTTCATTAAGATTTTGTTCTGATATATACGTGTTATGGGCCGGCAATTTGTTCTATGAAATTTTCTTCTTTGTATTTATAATTCTTTGCACGCTATTGATCCTCATCATTCTATGATCTGAATTAAAATTTAGATTTGAGACCACGCTGACGTTGTTGAAAATCTTGGGCATATTGGTAATTATAAAATCTATCTCATTTCTATCTTTACCATTTGGAGACATCCACGTCCATTTCCTGTCCTGTTTCTTGAGAAAAAAGGTGTTCATTATTTGGCATTTGGCATGTGACGATGCACAGCATCTGTGAGAGGGCGCTGTATACTTCCCGTTTATTGTTAGCCAATCACAGCTTGTTGACGTCATATCCACGACCAATCAGCGCAGAGTTCCGGTAGTCACGTGGTCCCAGAGAGGGGGTCGCTAATGGCGACCGGTCTTGCCTCATAGCGTCGTTACTTCTCAACTTGTTAACATCAAATTTTTATACTGTTGTCAAAATTTTGATTTCAAAATAATTTTAATTTAATAGAAACGAATTAATATTGATGTAAATAAAAGTGATTCGGAGCAAGAAACTCAGGTAGGTAACGACTCGATGTCTACATCAAGCCGTGAACGCCTGCGAGTGCCTACCAATTCTAGCTCTTCACAATTAAATTCATTGGATTCTGAGGTAAAACGGCGAACATGCGGTGAGTCATCATATATTTCAAATCTTGTTTACCAAGTAACAGTGCTAATAATTTTGATGAAAACGTGTGTGTACCCGGTTCGATACCGGTTTTACATCATTCACCTATGCCTGAACCAATTCCTGGACCTAGCTCCTCGATACCTTTTAATAAAATCTCGGAATCATTTCTACCCTCGTTAAAATTTTATAAAGTTGCTAGAAAATCATGCAGCTACTTTGCGAAAAAGGTGCTGAATACTTTGAAAATCACCGGGAGTGTATCCTAGTCGAAATACTTTTTAGAATCTTTCGCGACGGTCTGCGTAGGACTCCTGCGAGTTCAAATTTTATATTTGATGAAAATCATGCGTCACTTTCGGTCTTTCGCATTTTTGATAAAGTTTCGGAATCATTTCTACCCTCGACAAAGTTTCATGAAGTTTACTTGAAAATCATGCAGATAGTTTACGGAAAACGTGCTAAATACTTACATTGCAAATCGTCGGGAGCGTATCCTAGGCGAATTAGAAACTTTCGGGACGGTCTGCGTAAGATCCCTGCAAGTTCTAATTATTTGATGAGAACAAACTGCATGCTTGCATTCGGTATAGAAACATGAGTAGGTATGCCCTCGGTTTGTAGACGGAGGCTGTCTCCGAGCGTATCGGAAACAGTGCGAAAATTTTCTTTTACCAACTTTCGGGACGGTTGCGTAAGATTCCTGCAAATTCTAATTGCCTATTGGATGAAAATCATGCTTCACTTTCTGTCTTTGGCATTGTCGATAAAATCCCGCAATCACTTGTACCCACGTAAAAATTACATGACATCAATAGGGTATTACACCCATTTTTTAAAAGTGTGTCAATGAAATTTTGTAGTGCTAATATGCCACCAAAAAAAAACAAAAAATTTTTATTCAATCGATAAGTGCCATAAAAATGCATCAAAATTTTCAATTTTCAAATTTCGCGCGTAGTTCGACGAAAACGCCTCTTACTGGACGCCATATTGCTCAGCGTAAATGACGTCAGTTCGTTTTGTATCAAATGAGCTCATATTAAATATGATAATTGTATATCATTAAAAAAAAATAAAAGCATATTTTGTAATAGGTGTAATAATGAAAAAAATACGTTGGTTACGAAAATAATAAAAGTACAAAGCCTATATTACGCCAATGGGTTGACTGACAGTTGTCAATTTTTTGTTTACACAGCCGTACGGCGTAATAACATGGCCGCTACTATTTCACGGTGTTTTATAACAGATTAAAAATACTGAAAACTTTAAATTGAATTTAAAAATTGGTTTTGTTATTTTATGAACTAAAACTTACATTTTCCGACTGCTTTATGCCTAAACTGTCTCAATAACATATTTATAGACTTTTTCCCGTATACAGTAAAATACCCTATTAGGAAATTATGTAGCCAGTTTGTGAAAAACATGCTGAAAACATTGAAAATAACCGGGAGCATATCCTAGGCGAAATACTTTTTGGCAACTTTCGGGACGGTCTGCGTAAGATCCCTTTGAGTTGTAATCGTTTATTTCAAGAAAATCATGCTTTACTCTTTGCCTTTAGCATTTTCGATAAAAGGTCGGAATAATCTTTCTACTCTCGTCAAAATTCCATAAAATTTGCTGGAAACTTATGCAGCTAATTTGCGGAAAACTTGCTAAATACATTGCAATGTGCCGTGGGGTACACAATAATGTTTTTTATTTATTTCTGTATTTTTACCTTTTTTTTTTAAATTGTTTTTGTGTGCACATGGTCTGTGTCAATAAACGTTTTTTCTTTCTTTCTTTTCTTCCAAATCGCCGGGAGCGTATCCTAGGCAAATTAGAAACTTTCGGGACGGTCTGCGTAAGATCCCTGCGAGTTCTAATTATTTGATGAGAAGCAACTGCACTGCAACTTGCATTCAAAGTATGGCACGTGTAGAAACATGGGTATTCCCTTGGTTTGGTACTGAGCAGAATTAAAATAAGTATACGGAGGCTGTCTCTGAGCGTATCGGAAACAGTGGCAAACGCTTTGGGCTCCGCAGGCCCTTCTTGAATGATTGAACACGGGAATGCGTCTGCCATTAACCTCCAAGAGCTGGGGCTCGTGACTAAGTAGAAACCGTGCGGATCGATCGGTCACGGTTAAGCTACGCTTGCCGCGGTCGGTCCGTGGATGGGTGACCATCCATTTTATACCGAGACCGCTCCGTGCCTCGGAAAGCACGTAAAACCGTTGGTCCCGGCTGTCATTTGTAGATCTGGCAGTCGTTATGGATAATCAGGAGCTCTGGCTCCTATATCATTAGTCTTACCAAGGGGTACCTATAGTCGGTAACCGGCTTATGGAGGGTCAGACCGACAGCTGCTCCACGTAAAACACTGGTACTCAGCTGCATCCGGTTAGGCTGTAAACCGGCCCCAACATAGTTGGAAAAGGCTAGGCAGATGTCTGCCAAATAACCTCCAATCCGCCGCTCTTATGCATTCATCAGTTCGGCTACACCAATCCTACCTACAGAGGCTAATCCTGACCCTATTCGAGACAGTGGCAGACGGTTCGGGCTCCGAAAACCCTTCTCGAAATGATTACGAGAATGCGTCTGCCATTTATCTCCAAATAACCGTTATGCATCCATCAGTACGAGCCCTACACCGATTCAAAGCCTCATTCATCAGAATTGTCGAACATCGAGCACCTGAATTGTCACATTGGGAAACTATTCAAGCTGTTTCCCACTTATAGATACCCGATTTTTTAAAAAAGGACTGGGTGGTGAAGCTGGATCTATCTTCAGTGTTTTGAAGAACCACCGTCGATTACTCAGACTAAAAGTTTCAGATGACGTGCCTGCCATTCGGCCTGTCATGGGCACCCAAATATTACACAGCTTTAACCAACTGGGTGGTCCAAAGGGACAGGGAGACCTGACCAGCGGCATTGGTACTGCGTTATTTTACCTTTTTCTCTGATCTTTGGACTCAATAGTCAGTCTACCGCAAAGGGACAGGGAGACCTGACCAGAACCAACTTTCGAGCTGTCAAAGAAGTCCGTCGATCGGAAAGTTATGGCTTTTCTCGGCTTGGCTTTATATGTTTGTGTGTTTCTCTTTCAAATAGTAGGCTTTTATGGAGAAGAGCGAGCGGGGGAAACTACAGAAACACTCTTTTTAAATCAAAAAAAATATTGCAAATGTACGTTAAATCATTCATGTTGAATCCCGTAGGTTCAACATGAATACGAGGACAACGTAACGAGTCGTCTACTTTAGAAGACGGGACACGATCGGTGGCTTTACTTTATATTACTTATCAATTTTACTTTGCCAACAGGGATACCAGGGTTGTTAGAATATTGTTAGCAAACATTTTTTAGACACGGTCTACCCATTTTTGCACAGCCGTCAGTCGTATATGGCTATTTCAGCTGGCGAAGGTGTTTCCGCCTCTGAGCCTAGTTCCTAAAGTTCTTCAACATTAGAATTCTGGCCGGGGTGGGCGAGAGTGCATCATCGATGTCGAGCACTCGGCAGACCTTTGAGGATCAACAACCTTGTTGTAGATCTAGTTGGCCGGAGTCCACGCTGTAAATTTAGATCGGCATGATGTCGACGAGTTAGATGTTGTCAAATTAACTAACAGACTGGTACACCTGGTACACTGGTGGGACTGGAATGGTGACTCAACTGTCCTTATAATATTACTTCATACTTACTTGTCCTTATAATATTAGTTGTCTATATTTTTAATACTCGTATTCATTGACGAAAGATTAGCTTACCCTACCACATATTGTCACATAGGGTTGTACTACTAACATTTGAACGACCGTCTGAAGGCGAAAATGTACAACATATTCTTAAAATTATCTCTTTAGTTTCAATCCCGTGGAGCAGAGAAGCCCCTAATATCACAATTTGGGACTCAAATGAACTAATTGCCGCGGATGCACACAAACCCTCCTAATAAAATTATTTTTTTCAGAAAATCGTGTCGTTTGGCCTCATTTGTTGCTGGCATAAGGAGGACGCGTCCATAATCTTACCGTTTTTAGGGTCTCATCGAATTGTACCATCTATCGGGTGACCACATCATGATGTATCCAGTATTTGGGTCAAAAACAGACACCGACAGCGTATAGGAAATCAGGATGGAAGTTGAAGTTATCTTAACTTAATAACGAAAATATACGTCCACTAAATTGGTAAAAGACAGAGACATACGTACGATAGCTGAATGTAAGCATTCACTGTGTCAATTCGAGATCCCACGCAAAGTGCATTACGGACTGTTATGAGTAAATTGGTAAGAACTTTATTGAAAGATGCAGATAAGAGACTCGTCATCAAATTAACATTTTTAAAAATAGGTTAAAGTTGTATTTGACCAACCAACAATAAGAAACGACTACCCACTGTATGTACGATAGATCGAACGACAACCATGTTTATTACTTAAGATATTATATTTTTTATTTTTGTCTTCGTTATGTTTCTCATATTTAAGTGAACTATGTATGTTCTTTTTGAGAAATAAACTTCTTTAAATCGAGATATTTCCGCATCTCCTAGGAGTGTAAGCAGGCTCTTAGATTTGATATTGGTAAGAAAATCTTTCAATAGAACATATTTTGCCTCGTGGTAATTGGCGAAGACCAAAATTGCTTTCGCTAAATGTTATCAAAAACTGATTATAGGTAAAGTTGACACTTTACCAAATATGAGTAAATCTTTCGAATAATTTTGAACCTGTATGAACACATTGACCTCCTCTTGGTAGTAATTTCTTATTAAGTATAATAATTTGCCAAATTATTGTTGATCACTATGGATCAATTCGTTATCACATTGTTTTTGTTTAATACCTAAATACCTAATGGTAGAGTAGGATTGATATGATACTTAAATTGAACCTAAACCTTTTAGTTAGAGGTTCCTGACTGATAATACAGATCTATATACTGATTTGTGGTTTTATCTTTCAGTTAATATTATAATTTCCCACATAGCGTCGTCGTGGTCACCAGGAGTTATAAACACGTCTCTCACAGATGCTGTGCATCGTCACATGCCAAATAATAGTGCAAGTTTTACACAAAAATAAAACTTGTATTATTAAGCAGAGACGATGCACAGCATCCATTCAAGGGCTCCTGGTGAGAGACTTCTATGAGGCAAGACCGGTTGCCATTAGCGACCCCCTCTCTGGGACCACGTGACTACCGGAACTCTGCGCTGATTGGTCGTGGATATGACGTCAACAAGCTGTGATTGGCTAACAATAAACGGGAAGTATACAGCGCCCTCTCACAGATGCTGTGCATCGTCTCTGCTTAATAATACAAGTTTTATTTTTGTGTACAACTTGCACTATTACTCTCAAGTTCTGTTCGAAACAAAAATTTATCATACGTTGCCCATTGTCGGTTCTCTTTCCCTGGCCATATTTACCTATGATGAACTCTCCTTTATCTGATTTGGCTCCTATTTGACCATTAAAGTCCCCAGATGTTCTTATTTAGTTTCTGCATTGTCTTTGTGAGACTATTATAAAATATTTCCTTTTCCGTTGCTTGATCTGTTGGGGCATAGGTATGTTTGCAGTATTGAGAACGGGTTTCTGAAGCCAGGTAGATTAATATTTAGGATTCCTATTCTATCCGATATACCATCAAATTATTTTATGTATTGTTTAAGATCTTTTTAACTAAATATCCTATTCTGTTTTCCTTTGTAGTAGAATATAAAATCTTTAAATTCTTTTATTTCTTCTCTTTAATTAAAATCTTTTTAATTTGAAAACTCCTTAGTTTTAAAAATCGAATACCATTTATTTATTTAAAAAAAAGAGTCTCGGTCTTGTCACAAGGTTTTGTCAAACTTGTTTAGTCGTTGAGAAAATGGAATTGACTCGAGAAAATTCAAGAGCGATGATTTATTATGACTTTCGAAGTGGTTGATGCTGTTGTTGATGCAGAAATCATCTCTGCATCATCAACAACAACTGTCTGCATTTGGTGATGAAGCCACATTCAAAACCATAATTTATCCCTGGTTTGCTGAATTTCAACGTGGACGTGTCAAGCTCAGTGATGATCCCCGTCAAGGTCGTCCAAAAACTGCAGTCACCTAAGAAAACGTTGATGCTGTGCGTAAGCTGATTGAGGAAGATCGACATGTGACATACCGCGAAATTTAGACATTGGCATGAGTCAAATACAAATAATCTTGCATGAACAATTAGGTGTAAAAAAGTTGTTTTCCCGATGGATACCACATTCGCTCTGTGAAAAGCAAAAAGCGGCTCGCGTTACTTGGTGCGTCAGAACTCTCGAAAGATTCCACGCAGGATCCTCAAATGCTGTATACAACATCGTATCAGGTGACGAATCCTAGATATACGCGTACGAACCCGAAACAAAAAACCAGTCACGAGTTTGGGTGTTCGAAAATGAGTTAAAGCCAACAAAAATTGTTCGTTCACGGAGTGTTGCAAAAAAATGGTGGCCACGTTTGTCTCCAAAACCGGCCATGTTGCGACTATTCCTCTTGAGTAGGGTTGCCATTCGTCCCGATATATCGGGACTGTCACCATCATTGGGGCCTAGGTCCCGACGTCCCGACAAAGCACTATTTTGTCCCGTTTTTTCGCGCGGTCACAGCAATTCAAATACGCGCGCCAAATTCAACTCGGCCGATCTATTTTAACGCTGAAGAGAGACCACCTAAAATAATTTCAGATTTTTTAATAAGCCCGATCAGTGAAATTTATTTCCTATTTCTGCAATCAAATCTGAATTTGTTTCATAAAAAATAAAAAAGCAATATAAAAAGAGATTTAATGGTTTTTGATGTCAAAACCCAAAATATTGCAGTTAGTAGCAAACAATGGCCAGTTTGAAAAATACATAATAAATATTTTTATTTTGATTGTCTTTCAAACTGGCGTCCTTCATTTGCAGTATTTTGGGTCATATCATGAAAAATAAAAAAAAATTGCTAGAGAAAAAAAATGTTACACTTCGTCTGAGACACGTTCGTGGTTATAAATAGTCTATACTAACTCCGCTTTACGGCTTTGCATCGATCTACCAAACACCCTGTAAATATTTTTCTTTTAGCGTCCCGACACGACGACGCTTGCCAAGTATGGCAGCCCTACTCTTGAGGGACAAAGAACGGCTAATGCAGGGTGGTATGCTAGCATTTGTTTGCCACAGGACGTTTCTGAACTCCGTAAAGAGAACTGCAACCGCCGCATCATCCTCCATCACGACAATGCGAGTTCTCACACCGTGCACAGAACAAAAGAGTTTTTAGAGCAAGAAAACATAGAATTATTAGACCATCCGCCGTACAGCCCCGACCTAAGAGCCCTAATGATTTCTATACTTTCCCTAAAATAAAGAATAAATTGCGTGGTCAGAGATTTTCATCATCTGAAGAAGCTGTGGACGCCTACAAAACGGTCAAATATGGCTGTCGCTTATTATATTTTTTATGTCACCTTATCTTGTACCTATATTTGCAAAATAAAATATCTCTATATATCTTATATCTTATGGTTGAATTCAAATTCATTTATTTGTCCGAATATGGTACATATGGTCTTAAATTTATTAAACAGTCTCATCACATTCTGCCACGTGGGGCGCGCAAATATTAGGGTACATAGGGTAAGTAAATAAAATTATTACAAGTAAAAAAAAATATATTTTTAGATTAGTAAGGGTAAAGGAATATAGTAATATAGTGAAAGGCATGTCAGGTAAAAACATACTATTTTATCTAGATTATTGTCAAAATATTATTACAATGTCAAACTATCAAAGAGAGATGTCAGAGTATAAAAGATTACAATTAAATTAGGATGTCAAACTATCATTCAAAAAGTCATTTAAATTATAATAACATTTTTTACATAGCAATTCTTTAAGTTCCATTTAAATTTAGCTTTTTCATTTGCTTTGGGAGTTTGTTAAAGACTTGCGGGGCTATACAGAATATGCTCTTCCACATTAATGCGGTTTTGGCTCTACGTCCGCGTAACATATCATTCCGCCTGTTACGTTTAACTGTATGTATCCGATAAGTTGGGAAACAGGTGTGCATTCAGCTTAACAAATAAGGCAATTTTTGACGTGACAACGTCTTATAATTCGATAGCCGGCTGCACGAACGAAAAAACATGACGTCATGCGTCGTTGCGTCGTTACGGCGTTACATGACGTCATGCGGCGTTACCTCGCTCTGCGGCGTTCCAAGTGAAAAGTGAATGTGGTGTCAATTGTTTATAGCAACGATAATTACAGCGATAAAGGTAATGATTCTTTCGCGTTGTCACGTTCAACTGTCGTCAGTAAACCGACTTTACAGACAACCAATTTTTTTTGCTTCAATGATTGGTTCCATCGTATGGAAAAATGTGTCAAATTTCGCGGAGAATACTTCGAAAAGCAATAAATACATTTTTAAATAGTAATGTTGTGTCACTTCCTCGATTCCCGAAATTTTCAGTGCCGCCCTCGAATATGCAAATTTTCCTTTTGCTCTTTCTTCCTTTAGTTGTTCCTGTAGTAATTTGCGTTTTTCTAATACTTACAGCTTTTCAATAGTCTTTTATCATGTAAACGTCTTTTAGCCTCTTTTTGTTTTTTAAAATTTCTACTTTTTTCCAATAGTTTGTAAACGAGATCAATAGAGGTCTAGATTTTTCTTTATTTTTGTTTCCAATTCTGTAAATGTTCTGAATATCGCTATCATTCACTAAAATGTCAAGATCATTTTTCATTATTTCTTTTACTGTTTTAAATAGGTCTAATGAACTTGCCTCAGTCTCTTCTAGTCTAAAGACTAGTACATTATTTTTCTTCTTTTCATTTTCCAGCTTGTTTACTTTATTCTCTAAGAGCTAGCGCGCACGAGCAACTTTTGTCTCCGCAACTATTTTGTCTCTCATATCAAGTCAACGGATTAGTATGAAAGTGCGCGCACGTAGCGACGCGACAGTCGGGAGACTTTTTTGTCCGCGGGTTTGGAGACAGGCCGGCGACGCAACTTAGCAACTTTGTTGCCACGTCTATTGGTTGCAATGCAAGTGCGCGCACGGCGACAAAAAAGTTGCCGGTCAGTCAGTTCCCACTCCGCCCTCGTTGACAAAGCGTGTCTCTTCACCGAACGTCTTTATTTTCGCTATTCTTCTATAAAATATATATTTTGTTGGTCGTCGATTTCGGAAGAAGATAATATAATTATTGACTCCATGCAGTAATGAAAGTATGCCGCTGCATTCATATACTTTTCTTAAATGTTTGAAATCACACAAGTCAAAACTTTTTTTACTAAAAAGACAACCGCTTAAAAGATAACTTTAAATTCGCTTTGGTTTTGTTTGTTGTTCTGTATTGCCACCGACTTGTGAATTTAATTAAAGTTATTTTTTTTTTCGCTTTTTAGTGCCTATTTCTCATACAAATTAATTACGAAACGGTGACATCAGATAATTTCAGTCATCCCTTAATTTTCTACCCTTGGGGGTAGACTATTTTCTTGACATTTATATGGGACTAACTTTAAGGTACCTATACACTATTAATTATAAAATATTCATCGAAATCCTTAGAGCATTATGTGCTCGAAGTCGATATCGGACTATACATAGCAAAAATTATACGTGTGGTCAAATATAAAAAAAAAACGTGTCGAATTGAGAACCTCCTTCTTTTTTTGACGTCGGTTGAAAGTATTTATTTTTTTGTTACCCATCGTGCTAGAGCAAACAATTATGTAAATAAAATGATTTATAAACTGATTTCTTATTGCTAGTAATAATTATAATCGCAAACAAGAGGAAAGGCTGTCACACAAAGATACTATGTGATAGCCAGTCTTTCCTCTGGTGAGACAGCCAATCGCATATTTGTATCTTCACGAGTGATTCCAGGTCATAAAATTCTACACAATTCATCAAAACTTTCGACCTACTCATTCTAAAATAGGGTAAAATTTTTTTTCGAAGTGCTCAATTTTCTGAAATGAAATTTTCATAATGTTAGTCTGTCGCTCTATAATGGATGCACCCAATTTTGCCTTCTTCGTTGTCGTCTTTGATTTCATCTTAAAACAAGCGCACAGACCACAGCCGTCACATCGAAATCCATATTGATGAATGCGGCAAAATTTTACGAAAAAGTCGCGTTGCTATCGCTCCCGTGTGCGCATCGTCCAAATCTCGGCGAGGAGACAGCGACGAAAACAAAAAAGTTGCCGGACAACTAAGTTGCTCGTGGGCGCCCTCCCTAACACTTCTATTTTTTCTTTCAAGTTTTTATTCTCTTCAATTGCGGAACGTGACACTTTTTCGTGCATGCACCGGCTGTAATTTTTCTTCCATCTTTTGTAGTAGATTATTTGTAATAAAATTGTTGTAGTTGGTATATCCAATTCAGTTTTAATTTTGTCAAAAAATATTTGAAATTGTTGTTCCGTTTTCTTAGTGGTTTAATTATTTGTAATGAAAAAAAGCGTAGTGAAACTGCTTGTAACGGAACGTTGAATTGCGTGTGGTTTCTGAACGCACATTCAAGTTGTCTGGTTGGTAGAACTGTTTACTTCACTCAACTTCACTTTAATCGTTCACTATCACTATTGTTTTGACAGTTAACCTCAAAATTGTGATGCACTTAAACTGATAGTTAGGTTCTTTTTTCAGTTTTCAATGTCGATTTGTGAATACGATATCGTTGCACAGCACTTTTAACTTCACAGTTTTCGCCTTTTTACGTGGTTGTGCGGTAATTATCGGTTTAGTTGACACTATTTTTACGGAGCGATTTGCGACGACGTTTACTCATCCTGACTACCCATAACGACTGTCCAGACTGTCCTCACTCACTCATAACTCATACTCTACTCTCTCTTAATTTATTTATAACTGCATTTCTGGTTTATTATAAAAAATACCGGTCAGTGGTTAGTCTTACCTACATAGCAAAAAGGATAAGGGTTGTTTATAGATCTGCCTCCCGAAGCCTTGCAACTGTTGTTTTAAACCTTATAAGCGTGTATACAGGGTGTCCAGTAAATAGCACGACATACTGCAGTGGGTGATAGCTTGGGTCAATACCTACCAAAACAACACAATATAAGTTCAGTAAAACTTTACGGATATTTTTTCACCACTGTAGGTTAAAGTTAGGCGATAGGGAAATTGTTCTGTGAAAATTTAAACAAAAAGCTGTATTTCTTGAAAACATTATTGTTTTTGATAGAAAAAAAGACTTATCAATGAGTAAAGTAACTATTCACGAAACTACTATAATGTTATTTAGTACAACAGCTTGTAATAAAGACAAGATGATGATCGCACTTAATGAAGTTAAAATTGACATGGTTAATGAGGTAAAGTTTCTAGGGATACACATTGACAAATATTTAAATTGGAAAAGAGAATTGCAAGCTATTGATGCATATATTTCCTCAGCGTGTTATGCCTTACGCAGTCTTAGGGATGTAATAGACTTAAAACATCTCAAAATGGTATATTATGCTCTAATAGAATCAAGGTTGCGATATAGTGTTCAGTTTTGGGGGAATAGTTTTAAATATAACTGCCAGAGAGCCTTTGTGCTCCAAAAGAGAGCCATACGTACCATGGTCAGGATACCGCAAATAGAGAGCTGTCGACCACACTTCATAAATTTAAAAATTCTTACCGTGCCCAGCCTCTATGTTTTAGTATTGTTGGTGAATTTTAAAAAATATCTGCATAAATATGAAACAGATGAGGAGAGACAGTTGAGGGAAAGTACGCGCAGGAAAGATTTTAAGAACAAAATAATACCCCAACTTAATATTGTTCAGCATAGTCCTCAATATCAAGCAGTGCGGATTTTTAACAGGTTGCCATTGGACTTAAAAACCATAATTTATAAAAGCACATTTAAGTCAAGACTCAAAGCATTCCTATTGGAGAAATGTCTGTATTCAATAGACGATGACATACCTATCCACAATTTAATTTTTTATTTATTTTCTTATGTATCAATTAATGTGAGACTGGGTAATATTGCTATATTATTAATGTTTTATTTTTTTATTTTGGTGTAATAGTATTGAATTTTTAATGATATTAACTTCGTAAATTGAATTGAATTTTATTTTATTTTATTGTTGTATTATTTTCTATAAGTAATTTATTGTTGAATATGTTAATTTTATGATTGTGATTTATTATGATATTTTTTGATTTCAAACACAATATGAATTGTTCCTGAATAAATTTGAATTTGAATAATTTGATGTCAAAATAATACTAGAAAAGGAATTTTTCATTACGAGATGCTTAAAAATCTGTTTCAAGGTAGAGATTTTTCGATATTTCGGAAAATTTTGTAAAACTGTAATTCCGTAAGATTTTGCTTAACATACCTATATTGTGTTGTTTTGACAGGTATTGACCCAAGCTATCACCCCCTGCAGTATGTCGTGCTATTAACTGGACACCCTGTATTAGTGCGAGATTACAAGCTCTATATTATTGTCAAACTTGTCAAAGCTCATAGGCGTGAGTATTCTTCCCATCTTCACATATGGTGCAGACATTCAGGTCTTTTGATTTGTCAAAAAGTCCACACGACTCGCTTTTTACCGAGCTCACTCGTTCTAAGAGCGCCCATCCCCATCGAACGAACTTCAACGCGAGCGTGATTGAATTTTTTTTTGTTTCAACCAACGCAAAGCTCTAAAACTAACGAGTGAGTGAGAACGCCATAACATCACAGGAAAATTGACGCGCGGAAATTTCACAAAACTTGTTCCAGGACATACGTGTTTTTGAAAAAGCCTTACAAGTTTTTGGTAAAAATGTTTGTAATTTAGAATCACCATTACATATGCAAGGTTTGTATGACGCTGTTTTTTTATTTTTTCAATGTATGAGTGCATTATGAACGGCCAAAGTTCAGATAAAATTGTGCCAAAAAGCCGATTTTCGGACGTGTTTACTGAATTTGTTTCTCAAAAAAGTTTATTTTTGGCTTCATACAAACCTAGATTTAAATCACAAGATATCTGTGTCAAAAATATTTTGGGAATAATTTGTTGTAACGCCGTAATCGCGTACGAGCGTTTGTATGGGAAATATGACGGGATGGGCGCTCTTATGGGGTCAAAATTACAGACCGCAACCCAAAAATATAAAAAAGAGAAAATAATGAGAAAGCAAATATTAATCATCCCGAATCTATCAATCTATATAATTAAAATTAATTGCTGTTCGTTAGTGTCGCTAAAACTCGAAAACGGCTAGACCTATTTAAGTCCAGGGAGATTAAATGGTGAAACGAAATAAAATATAAAAATAACCAATAAATCATTGTTTTTAATCTCTTCGCTTAACAAATTAACAACAGTGCGTCTTACAACAGTAGGACAAGTTGAAACAACATTCAGCACATACTAATTAAAATAGTACATTTGAGATGCAAACAGTTTGCTTTCAAAATCTGGGGTCGTATTGCGAAAAAGGGATAGTGCTATCGGTCATATATAGCTCCGTCTCGCTCTCATACTGGAAAAAGATAGCATTAGGGGCCAACAAAAATAGCAGCAATATGCACAAGCAGTTTTCATTGACAATTAATTTAATTACAACAAAAGTAAAGTTGAAAATTGCGCTGACCCCAAGAGATCATAATATTTACAGGCCCTGATCGGCAGTAAATCTCTAGCTATATCTTATGTTGGCAATAATATTGTGATAATTTAACCAACATTCTGCCTACAGAATACATTATCAGCACATTTGGGTCATGCTAAAAATATCACACTTAGCTTACTTAAAGAACTTAAGAATTAAAAAGATTAAAGTTTTTTTCAACTTGTTCTACTGTTTTCTAATACACAAGTTACACCAATACAACTGTTTACAACTTGCAACCAATATAAATCAGTACATAATACTTTAGACAGACTGCTTGCGATTCCAGCAGTGGGCAAAACTAATACAGAACGTATAATACACTTTTTGTTTGTTTGTTTTTCCTCTATTCGTGCTATAGTGCTGATAAAACTTCACTTCTTTATACATTTATGTCTCCCATCGCACTGTTTCTGTTCGTTTGGGATAATGTAGATACTACTCGTCCGATTCTGATTTCTTTTTTCTCAAATGGAAAGCTACGTTATCCGCTTTTTTGATAAACAAATATAGCCTATGGCATGGCTATATTTATCAAAAAATTTGGGATCATTTAAAAAAATCCCGCAGATGAAGTCATTTTACTGACTAAACACGAAATCTCGAAAAATTAGACCTATGAAGCTGAAATAGATACTTTAGTTCAAAGCCCGACCGTTTAACTGAGACCGTTCCTGACCCGTTGTCCTACGTGAACGACAAACGCGATAATGCGACGCGACGCGTAAATGTCAAATAGTCGTTGTCTGTACTTGTGGCCTACGTAGTCGCCATAATCAATGTGCGACACAACGCGGCAATTGCGGATTTGTTTTTGCGCGACGACACGCGACACTATAGTTTATTAATAATTTAATATTTACTATTATAAGTACCAGTGTTTTTTTAGTAAAGTCAATAAGAACCTCTCCTCAATAGAAATAGGTTTTTGAAAATTGGATATTGATAGGTGCATTGACAGGTGCGCGTCGCGTCACGTCGCGTTCGGTCGCTTACCTATGACAACGCCTGAGGTAGCTGCGCGGTGCGGGAGGGGTGACAGTTGTCACAAGTTGACGTATCAGTGAGCTCTCACGTCACCACACCCCTCCCGCACCGCGCAGTTACCTTAGCAACGGTCTCAGATAAGTGGTCGGACTATAGTTTAGGTACTTTGGGTGTGTAATATATGGCATAATAACAGATAGTATAATATCACTTGAAATAACGTTCACATGATATAATTTTTATATGCTATAAAAACAAATAACCTAATTTCATGTGATCTAATGTTATATTTCATATAAACTTTTTTTGCTCTAATAACATTTAGTATAAAGTTCATTTCATATAATTTTCAATGTGTATATTGCTCTTTTTATATAACGTTCAGTTGACCTAATTTTCATTTGACCTAATAATGATATTAACTAAATTTCAGTCAAAGTTCTGTAATGAATAAGTAAATATCAGGAAACATATCGTTATAACCGGTTGTACATTGTTTCACAGCTAATAGTTTTATAGAATTTCGTTTTACATTAATTTTTAGCTTGCAGCGTGCAAGCAAGAATGCAGCGTTCAAGCAAGCATACAGCATGCAAGCAAGCATGCATCATGCAAGCAAGCATGCATCATGCAAGCGAGCATGCAACATGCAGCAGGCATGTTTTCTGTCATGGCTCCGGCGTTGCGGGGCTCCGGCGGGCCCACGCGATCTTATCGTCGCAGATGGTATTCTCGCTCACCGCCGCAGCTTCGGCCTCAGCCGCGGCGGCGGGCGGGCGCGGCGGCGGCACCTGCTCCTTAGCTCGCGGGCCGCCTCGCCCCTCCGCGCCTACGCGGATTTAAATTACCCTCTAGGGGTAGGGCAGACAAGAATACGTGGAGTCGGTTTCGCAGCGATTCGTTTCTGTCATTAACTTTTGTAGCACAACATATTGACTTTGACGGCCGCTGCCGCGGCACGCTCGCTCCGCTCGCTCACCTTCGCGCGTTAATGGTCACTGTTCTAACCTAACCCAAATTATTCAATAACTAAATTACGCTAAACGTTACTTATTGATTTCGAATATTATAGTAACCGAATATTATACTATATGAATATTAGTTCAAATGTGCATTATAGAAAATGTTCATTATACCATATAAAGTTAGGTAAAATGATTATAACAATAATTCATTATATAATTTCATCGTTATATTAAAAAAAAAGTATGTTAAATTAAATTAGATCATATGATCTTTAGAGCTTTTGTTATTATTTCAAACATTACATACCCAGAAAAATGCCAGGTAAGGGATTTGACTTACGGCTTCCACGCGGACGAAGTCGCGGTCAAAAACTAGTAAAAGGGACATCTACACTAATATTATAAAGAGGAAAGATTTGTTTGTATATAACGAATAAATTTAAAAACTACCGGTCCGATTTCAATAATTATTTGACCAATCGAAAGCTACATTATCCCTGAGTAACATAATGCTGTAGTGCATTATTGAAAAAATTGGGGTCTTTATAAAAATTCACGCGGGCCAAGTGCTAGTCTATAAACTTATACCATAGATTCAGTACATGATTATAGACCTTCCAGAGACAACATTTTTCATCAGCACTATAGTAAGAATTCAGGTAAATAACAATAAAATACTCGAATAAATTGTGAGTTGTATCTCTTTACTCCTTCTATCTCATCTCGTCTCATCTTTGACAAATAAATGAGTTAATTACTACTCCACGGTTTCTCGAACGAAATTATCAAAATCGCGTTAGTTTCAGTAATTGGTTGACTGAATTTCCAACTACCAATCAGAGCAGCTTACACGCGATTGACAACTGTATGTTATTGATGTGTAAGCATCTTATCGCTCAGTACACGGTAGAGGCTAGCTGCGACTTGTAGCGTCAAACGTGTAAGCACACGTCAAGTCAGCAAATCTTACAGTGATGACGTCACCGTAAGATTTGTTGTTCATTCGTACGTAAGACTGGTACTGATACGAGCTCACATGTTTACACATAAATTTATTGTAAGTACAAAAGCCAGCACATAAAACCACGCTAACCTGTTAAATCTCTGATAGTTTTTCAACTTTATAACAAAAGGATAAGGTCCCTTTTTATATCTATGAAAAGATATGAAGGCTTTATGTTTATAAACCCTACAGTCTATACTATTAATAATTTACCTAATTTTTCAACAGAGATAGCAAGTCTACAAGCGCAATGCTAGATCCAGACGCTCAAGCTGACATGAAGAAAAAGCCGAATGCTCGTCGTCCAAAGAACAAGACGCAAAGAACGATCCCTAAACCCACACCACTCATCAAAACAGAGACACTTTTAACGAAAGATCCACTGTGGAAGGATTCTTTTGTGATCGATGACGACGAGACAGGCTTTGTCAGCGAGCCAGCGGCGAAGCAATTTGAAGCAGACGCGGCCGGTTACACTCATTTGATTGAGTCTGAATATAATGCAATCGCTGACGTAGATAGATACTACGCCAAGTCCGTACCAGCATCGGCGCACGCTTATTATCATGGAATCCTCTATTGGTATGAGCTAGCACTGTTTGCTCAGAAGAACGGCACGGGCTCACAAGACCAGGAGAGACTGGTCCAATTTGTGCAGGGCTATGGCACAGCATTGATTGCTTCCGGAGCCGGGAAATACCTCGAAGGGCTCGGCGACTATCAAGACGCCACGGGTGTGAAACACAAAATACACGCTCAAGAACCCAACGAGCACGGGCATTTCGGGCGGATCACCGCCCAGACCCATGGTCTCTACGAGACCCTCCCAGCACCGGCGATCCTACTGCAGCGCGTAGCAGAGGATCTAGCTGCATCCCAACGTGGTGCAGCAGGGAGCGACGAATGGATGCTGAATGAGATCGCGCCCCAACAGCACCAGGCCAGAGCACCTGAGGCCGACAACGGACGTCGACAACGCAACGCCCAGGGAGCAGAAGACGAAGGAGGCGTTCCAGTAGACCCAGGTGACGACTCAGATGGAGGCGCCGAAGATGAAGCAGAAGAGGAGGACTACGTGAACAGCCGACCCACAGTCAACCTACTAGGATGGCGCGGCTCATTTCCCTTAAACGCAAACCAACTTAACGAGATCCGAAACGTCCTGGAGGACGAAGATCCACGAGTCAGATTAGTTAACAAACGATACTCGGTACAGCGTGAGCTTTTCGAGTTAGTCGTACGCAAGTTGAGGGAATGTAAACGATATAAACTGTCAATCATTCCTGCGACAACAGGAGGTTCTATGGTACAACAAGTGATATGGAAGCCACTTAAATCAACTGCCTCGCAACATGACCAGGCAATAACCTATGACGGATGTGCCATGTCGCGAACAGCACTGCCACCCCGAGCAGCAATAGCGGCGAAAGTGATGTGCTATCGTACACTTAGGCGAGAAATTGAAGAAGATGATGGTGTGGTACGAAATTCCTGGGCCTGTTATAGTTTTAACAAATACACTGCTGTTCCTGCTAATTGGATCGCAAACAGGAACGTAATCATCCACCGTGGATATGACGGCCTCATCAACTATGCGCCCTTCCGGACGCAAGAAACGTCACGCGCGAATACACTATTAGCGTACCTGAACAAATTCAAAACGTACTAAGATACTAGAACTGCTAAAGGTGCGTACTATTTTAAAACTCAAACTCAAATCATTTATTTCAAATAAAACATTTACAGGCACTTTTGAATTGTCAAGGAATCAGTCAGTCAAAAAGTAGCAGCTATTTGCTCGTTCCAAACAGTAGGTTTCTATGGAGAAGAACGAGCAAGAAACTCCATGAACACTCTTTTAAAATCAATAGAATATTAATAGGGTATTACACCCATTTTTGAAGTGTCTTAATGAAATTCTGTAGTGCTAATATGCCACCAAAAAAAAACACAAAAATTTTTATTCAATCGATAAGTGCCATAAAAATGCATCTAAATTTTAAATTTTCGAATTTCGCGCGTAGTTTGACGAAAACGCCTCTTACTGGACGCCATATTGCTCAGCGTAAATGACGTCAGTTCGTTTTGTATCAAATGAGCTCATATTAAATATGATAATTGTATATAATTTCAAAATAATTAAAAGCATATTTTGTAATAGGTGTAATAATGGAAAAATTACGTTGGTTACGAAAATAATAAAAGTACAGTCTATTTAAGCCAATCGGTTGACGGACAGTTGTCAATTTTTTGTTTACACAGCCGTACGGCGTAATAACATGGCCGCTACTATTTCATGGTGTTTTATAACAGACTAAAAATACTGAAAACTTTTAATTTAAAAATTTGTTTTGTTATTTTATGAACTAAAACTTACATTTTCCGACGGCTATATGCCTAAACTGTCTCAATAACATATTTATAGATTTATTCTCGTATAGAGTAAATTTGCCAGATTTAGTTTCCCAGATTTAGCAGAAACTGGTGGTTACATCATTCATGTTGAATCTAGGGGTACTTACAATGTGAGAACAACGTAACAAATTGTGCACGTTAAAAAAAAAAGGTCTAGTGACAATCAAATTAGACAATTTAAAATAACCGAGGCAGCTAAGAGATGACCAGTCTCAACTGAAGGCGCCCGTTCACGAACATGACGCACGGATCAGCACCATTTAGCTTAACCATCGTAAATCGATAAAACGTTGTAATGTAACATAATTAAAGTAATGTGGAGAGTGAATGTTATAAACGTGTTATAATAACATGTTATTATTATTTACAACAATGTTATATAACTTATGCAATAGTGAACAGCGCTGCAGAACGACAAACGACCAAGTCATATAACGTTGTTATGTTGCATTGTAATTCTTACGTGTACAGTATTGTTACATGTTGCAATTTCGAAAAACAATGTTATAAAACATGAGTTACACAAGATGTTACATAATCTGTACGCACCTTAAAACACCCCAAATAAAAACGTTAAAGCTGGGCGTATTTTCATATTATTTCTTTTATATTAAAAAAAAAGAAGTTCATGTTCAATTGGGAAAAATTTAGTTAGGAATAGGTAGATGTGCTGACGTCTGTACCTTATTGGCACTCGATTGTTTTTTTTTATTGCATGGGACGGCAATCCGACACAACCCGACACGTCAGCCCTACAGCTTTACGTGGCAGATGCACGGTGGTGTCACGCAACGTTGTCAACTGTTGTCCAAAACTGCCAAACAAGTGTCAATGACTTTGACACACTCACGAGATTTGATGTGTAAACATGTGAGCTTGTATTAGTACCAGTCTCACGCACACATCAACAAGTCTTACGATGACGTCATCTGACGTTTACGCCTTACGCGTCTGATGCATCAATAATGCGACAGTTATCAAGCACGTATAACCTGCCGTGAATGGTTGTTAAAAATTCCATCAACCAATCAAAGCATGTTACCAGCTATTGACATTATTGATCACAAAAATTGTTCGTTCGTAAAACCGAACGTACTTCACTGTTATCAGGATGTCTATTCTGTTACAATTTCCCTCGGTGAACACCTAGGTGAAGTGAGCTGTCATCTGTCCCGATACTAGGGATTTACAAAGCACTACAATCGGATGACTGCTCACTTCACCTAAGTGTTCACCGAGGGAAATTGTAATAGAATAGTACTGCAGTAGAGATATTCTGTTACAATCTCCCTCGGTGAACACCTAGGTGAAATGAGCTGTCATCAGCCCCGGTGCTAGGGATTGACAAAGCAGACGGACGGATGACAGCTCACTTCACCTAGGTGTTCACCGAGGAAAATTGTAATAGAATAGTACTGCAGATCACTTATTTATATCCGACATTAATGCAGTACTTACAATACATGTTTTAGACCGCCACAATCATGTATAGACGACAAACCAAAAGTGCTCAGCACGCTCGGTCACGACTACATGACAGACCTCTAATTACGTAATTCCATAGAGTACGATATAACGGGGTGAATACACAGGGGTGAAATAATGTAATAAATGCATTGAAATAATATAGCTTGTTGCCAACAAAGACACAAGAAAAAAATATTTATTACTAGTTTTATCCCGCGACTTCGTCCGCGTGGATGTCGGTTTTGAAGACGAAGTCGCAGATTAAAAAGTAGCTTATATCCTTCCCCGAGGTTCAAGCTATATTCATACCAAATTTCATGATAATCGGTCCAGTCGTTTCGTCGTGAAAACGTAACAGACAGAGTTACTTTCGCATTTATAATATTAGTTTGGAATTATGGATTGAGTTATTCATTAATCATTTTTGTCAACAAACTATATTATTTCAACGTTAAAATCCCCTTTAAAGTTTCGTCCCGATTCATCCCTGCCTCCCTATTCACCCCGTTTGACGGTATGTAACTAAGCTTGGCGCAAATGGCACGATATTGCTTTTTTTTGACGTGGTGGTTAATAAGTTTAATACCTACATAAAATTAGTTCTTTAAAAAAACTTTGCTTCGAGCTGTTACCAATAAAATATTAGCTCGATTAGAAAGTTTTAATACATATTTTTTTTAATTAAAAATGGTTTGTTTTTTCTTTCTTTCGACTGGCTGGCTAGAAAAATAAATTATTGTAGAGCCGCAGATACGAGAAGTATATTTTTACAGACGCGGGAAAATATCTTTTACAACGTATATTATAAAATTAGACAAATAAATTTTTTTTACGTTTACCACTATCTCACCTGATGGGAAGCGATGATGCGGTCTAAGATGTTGCACGCTTGCCTAGAAGTAACCTATTCACTCTTGACTTAAAGACTCCCAGGTTGTAGCTATCAGGAAACACAGACTCAGGCAGGGAATTCCACTCCTTAGCAGTACGCACAATGAATGTGTTCCCAAAACGTTATATTATTCTTTTAATATTAGCATGTAATAAGCTCCGTTAATCTAACTAATATTGTGAATGCGAAATTATAATAATAAATGTGGGGACATTTCACACACGGCCATCTGACCCCAAACTAGGGAGACCCTGTACTATGGGTGTCAGACTTAACAAATACATTTAAATACTTAATCAAACTCAAATCATTTATTTCAAATAGACCATTTACAGGCACTTTTTAATTGTCAAGGAGTCAGTCAGTCAGAAAGTTGAGGCTAGTTGCTTATTCCAAACAGTAAGTTTCTATGGAGCAGAACGAGCAAGAAGCTATATGAACACTCTTTTAAAATTAATAGATATTACAAATTTAGGTTACATCACTCATGTTGAAATTACGGGACACAAATGTGAGAAAAATAATAATAATAATAATATTTGGGGACATTTTCACACACGGCCATCTGACCCCAAACTAGGGAGACCCTGTACTATGGGTGTCAGACAGCTGATATACATACACAAATACATTTTTTTTTGTAAATACATACATATATAGATAAACAACACCCAGACACAAGGCAAACACAAGTGCTCAGTGCCCTGGGCGGGAATCGAACCCGCAACACGCTGCGCAGCAGTCGATCGCTCAGCCACTGCGCCAACCGTGTCGTCAAAAAATGTAACAAGTTGTGCACGTTAAGGCTTGTATACATGCCAATAACCTTGAGCATTTGGCCCGTACTAAATTTGTGGACGAGTGCGGGGGTGATGTAGACGCAGTCTTTAATCGAACGCATTTTAATTTATTGTAATAAAAATAATACATATTATTTGTAAAAACTAACAAAACCAAATCATTTTCCTTTGAATTGCAAAGCAGTAGATATTTTTTTTATCTCTTTTGATAAGAAATTAAGGAGTAAAATGGTTTCATCTCAATGATTTGGAGGTGATTTGACATTTTTTTTTCTTATTATGTGATACCGATAGAAAAATTGTGACTAAACCAAATTACGTATCATAATATCATGTAGATTACTAACAATTTTTTTCAGATGTAATTTCTCTGTAAATGCCGATGAAAAGTTGCTTCGTCTGCATGCTTCTTTCAAGCTTTTTTCGAGAGAGCAGTCTTAAAAGAAGTTAATTATGTTTGTTACGTTTCAACGCCTAATCCACTGCGATCATCCTGAAATTTTGCATATATACGTTGTCAGGTGTACAGAAACGGACATAGAGTACCTAACAAAGTCGCGGGCAGAAGGTAATTTCAAAATATCATGAAACATTTTGATTACCACAACACGCTTGATATTAGTAAAAATACTTTACATTTCGAAAGCTTTCTTTAACCATTCTTATCAGCCCACAGATATTTTATTCTCCTAGCCAGCCAACACATCAAAATACACACAGTCGAATTTGACGAAACTTCATGGACGAACATGGGTTATATCAAACCATGAGAAAATACCTGTAATAAGTAAAAAAAAATGTGTTTTTGTAATTTTAAATGTATCTTGTACACACGGCGACACATCAAGCTATACATTTCCAGTATAAACTGATCTCGCATTGCTTTTGTGAAGTTTACGTACAGACAGTGTCAGCCACTGCTTATCCCTTAATGCGTGGGGGGTAAGTAGTTGATGACGCTGTTTAAACGTTTGTGAAGTCTCCTCAATTAAAATAATTCGACCATATAGAAATAAATAATTCCTAAAACTATACTTTACTTTCAACCTCAGATTCCCCTTGTACGTTAGAACTACTTTATATTTAGTTTATTATCGACAATTATGACTATGTACCACTTAAGCGCTGCGCAAACGCAGCACTTTTCGTTGCCGTCACCGGACACTTTTGTGGTCGGCGATCTTTATGTATCAAGTGGCAGAACAGGTAACCACAGCGACTGCGTATGAACGAGTTGATTGTATACCAATAATATGAAAATAAAATATTCACAGTTGCTTGTGTCTGACACAAGACACTTAAAATGTCTACGTTTGCGCAGAGCCTTATATGCCGGACGTGTAAACAACACACGAATATATTATATTTACAAAATCAATATATCCGTCCATTTGTAATGAACATACTGGCTAAAAAACTTATAGTTATTAAAATGAGAGCTTATTTACTGTAATATTACTGGCCTCTTATTTACTTTACATTTTTTATTTATAACTGTCATGCAACTGGTCTGTATTTGGTTGTTACATACTAACTTTAGAATATTTAAATATCAGTACTAACCTTTTGACCGCCAGTCATGTATAGATGACAAAAAAAAATGTGCAGCCAGGTCACGACTACATGACAAAGAATCATGGCAGGATTTGTACAAAAAAAATAAAGATGTTTAGAGAAGTTGAAATTCTAATTCTTATACTCTTGGGTACCTAAAGAGTATCTTCCGGCATTTACAATATTTGTAAAACCCCGCAAAAAAAAAAAGTGAATTTCAGAACGCAACGGTGGCTGACAGTAAGTGACACTGACAGTCGCCGTTGCGCAGTTCTTACACTGAAATTGCATCGTTTTATGGGAAATAATGTCATAAATAATGATTATTTTTTTCCACACACTTGTCACATCATTTGTCTGCCAATTTGATAGATACGTTAACGTCGTTTGTCACTTTTTTTTTATAAACATAAAATGGGCATCGAGATGAAACGAAAAAGTGTTATTTTCATTTCATAAATATTGTAATTATGCGGGGGTTTAAAAATATGCTAAGTATATCAATCTACTCCTGGTAATGTATTCTTCACATTGGAAAATATTTAAGCCCTCTTTTTTTTCATACAAATGAATGTACGGATCTCACCATGATTCTTTCTATACGTAATTCGTAGCTAGGTGCAGAGGGCACGTTTTTGCTTTTTTGAATTGACGGTTAAAAGGTTACTATAGCCAAATAACGTTGCAATAAATGTCGCCGATACCCATCTCAAAACATTACAAAAAAAAAATGGGTGTCTGTCGGTTTACGGACGATAGTTTTACGTAATAACGTCATAAAGAATCATAATGGCTAACATTTATCAAGCAAATAATGGCTTCCGTCGAGGTGGGCGGAACTTATCGAGGTGGGCGGAGCTATGGAACGTGACACTTTTTTGTGCGTGCAGTCGGTGTTAATCGATTTAAAAGACGTTAAAAATGTAAAAGCAGTGTCGCTATCACTATCGTATCGCGGTAAGGGGCGTCCTTGACGTGGTTTTTGGTATTATGAAACTCTACCGACGCAGTATTTGCGACAGTTTTGTATGACGAAGAATCTCTATCGTTTAAGATTCGGGACTTTTTTGTACAGAGGCCAGCACAACAAGCTACAACAATGTGTCAAATTTCTTTTATAGATTTTCTGCTTTATTACCAAAGAATAAGGTTAATATTGAATTGGGAAAATTTAACAGTGTAGTGTGGTTTTGTTGTGCTGGCGTCTGTTCAAGTCGGTTCAATGACTTTTATTGCAGCTTTATCTGGAGGCGACAAAAGTAAAGCGTGTAGGCCAGAATTTAGGTCCACATAAGAATAATATCAGAAGGCTAATTCGTGTAATTAAAAATATCCAAATCGTATCGCAATCTCATTTCCGCAACGATCTATGTCAAAAATGTGGGTAGAGGTGTTTTTGATAGATTGAGAGTTGAGATTAGACTGCGAATGTCGATGCGCATCATCGCGCAGATCAGTGGGCTAATTCACGTAACTAAAGAAGTGCTGTTGCCGTGCACTAGCAGTTAAGTTTCGGCCAAAGCAACGCTTTTCGTATTCTCTACCGCTGTGAGACACGCTCGTGTCAAGTTCGCGTCACGCGAGCGCAATAACGGCATTCTACTGTTGCACGTATTTGGTGCGTGCTTCGGAGCGCAACATGATCGGTATTCTACAATTCGTTTGATGTCTCAAAATGACAGTTAAAAAGCCCAACAATTTGTACTGGGGTATTATTATAATATTATAGTAACGTCATATTCATTGAAATGTAATCGATTCTATTCGATTATTTAGTGAGTAATATTTTTTCTCTCAAGTGCAACTGTACTGCAACTTCATCGGCGCGTCATAAAATTACGTGAATTAGCCCTCTGACTGTTGTACATGTTATCTGATTTACAGTTTAATTCAATTACACTTTGTATACCCAAACCTGGCTGTATACCCAAACTTGCTTCAAAATTTTTCATCTTTCAATTTGTTTTTTAACATAAATAAATAAACTTTTCTATACTATATACTACCCTAGCTACACACAAATACACAATAAACATTTCGATGTTACAACTTTCAAGTGTTGTGCTTCTGATTAGATGCGCAACTGTGACGCGACAAATAGCTGCTGCTTAATACTATACGGGACTCAGCGGGACACTTATGACGCACAATAGAAATCTATCGTAGAGCCTAGCACAAAAGGCCGGAATAACCTTTTGAGCGACAAAGAAAAACTTGCCCAACACGCCACCATCGACAAGAAAACGCTACACGGAACATTTTTAAGCACAAAATAAATATACTTAAATAAGTTTTCTGTGTTTCCTTTGCCTATTATTTAAAACTATATTAATGAAATATTGTAAAAAGGTACAAAGCTATATCCATCAGTTATTTGTTATTTCCTTTTTATTTATTTGTAGGTATTTGCAGTGAATTCGGTAGATGACACCACCAATCAATATACTTTTTATGAGCTGTCAAAACGAGATTCCTTCATAGATTTTGTATGACAATAGCGGCTTGTGACGTCACTTAATTACCAACTCAATTGACTGACTATTAATTGTTAAAACATAGTACCTAGGAATTTATATACAAAACTTAAAAATCTAAATAATAATATGTACAATTCCAAGAAAAAGGCAGAGGAGCTCAAAGGGCATCAAAAAACTCGTCCACATCGCTGTCAACGGGACACGTGCCCAGCAGGCTGGCAGCATTGCTACACTGAATGGCCATGCTGATTCTTTGACCCAAGAATAGACCAGCCTTCGGATCACATGAAGAGTCGACCAGCCGCTTGGCGATGTCACGAAAAACAATATGGGCACTCGGACCCCATGGTCTCAGAGTTTCCACCCCAAACGGCTCAAATATATAGCTTTCAAGAAGGCGCCATACCATATTTGCGCCATTTGAGGTCACAATTAACTGATTTTAAAGCAACTTAAAATCGAATTTTACAGTTAATTTAAAATTAATCGGGTTTTCGGGGCTAAAATAAAGTGTATTTTAAGATGAGTTAAATTTTGGATGGATTGGTTAATGGTGTCAACAACCCAATTGCCATACTTTTTATAAGCTGTCAAAACGCGATTCCCCCTTAAATATTGGATGGCAATTTATACTTATGACGTCACTTGTTGGTTGTCATTTGCCAAACTGACTAACTATTTATTGATTTTAAAGCGACTAAAAATCTAATTTTACAGTAAATTGAAAACTAATCGGATTTTCAAGACTATAATCAAGTGTTCCGTTTTAGAATTATTGAGGGCTATCGCGTATGAATTTGCTGCTAGAGGCACTAGTGTAGCGTGAGGTTTCCGAAATCTCTAATGTCACTGTTTGTGGATGGGCTACGCGGGTTTATGCCTAATTAGAGTAACGTTGTGAATATTTTGCAATACCTGATATTTATTATGGGAAATACGAGTTACGGGTCAATGAATGCAAGTTGTGCTTTCAGACAATTTTATCTTTTGGAAACTTAAGTCCTCCTTTTTTCCCGAATAAAACGGGACTGCGAAACACTACGGCATGCTCGATATATTTACGGTACGATTTTAAGGTATTAAATATGATTTCACGCGTTTTCACAATGTTTTCACGCTCGTAATAACAAACTTTGGCACCTTACTCGACAGTGGCGCCAACTGGTGAGCACAAAAACGGTAACCCTCATTGTGGCTTGGCGTGAAAGCACACACTCACACACGTGCATGTATCTAGCGTTCAAAATGTTTAAAGTTACGTAAATTCGATTTTTTTATTGTAAATATCCATTTCGTCCATAATATTTATTTAGTCTAAAAGCTTTATTTGTATCAATGGGTGCTACTAATTGTGGTTGTCGTATTAAATTGCAACAATAGTATAGGATTTACTTTTAACTCTAAATCGACTCGAACCGATTTCTTTTTTCGATGGCGCGTTTGTGTTAGGCCTACAGATCAGTAATATGCGATTAGTGTCGTAATGTTGCTTAACATTATTACAATATGTTGCTCATAATATCGTGTTGCTAGCAACACTAATAGAAGCGCAACAGAAGTTCTATAGTGCAGCGCAACAGTTGCCACCAAAACGTACCAAAAAAATCGAACATTAATATCTTAAACTTGTCTAAACAGAAACTGTCTTATTACAAAACCAGTTCCAACTTTAGTTTAAGCCTAAGAGTCAGTTATTGTATTTTGAATTTAATTCAGACCATTTTAAAGTTCTTAATACAAAAAAAACATCCTTTCGAATAAATTGTTTAAGATTTTTTTTTTCTTAGAGTACTTGGGCCCAATCGGCCTAGTCAAAGAATAAGAACTTTAAATACGTAGAAATAAAGTTCAAAATACAATAACTGGTTCAAAAAGACTAAAGTCGGTATTCGCTTAGTATTATGTTTGAAAACGTTTTGTATAATAAATAATGTATAACATGCTATATATACCTAAATACAGTAAGGTTTGCGACACACGAAAAACACGGAGTCGTATTCGTGCTGCATCATAGAGTGCGGGTTTTGGGCGTATTTCGTTTTTACGCCGGTTCTCTCTTTCTGTGGACAAAATTAAATTTATTTTAATAAAACTATAATATAAACATTATACAGGTTGGGCCAGAAAGTATTGCGAATTTGAAAAGATCATTAAAAAAAACTAAGTACAATTCACATACAAATTTTTATTTCTACAAAAATTTACATCTGGGAAATTCATTTCTTAAAAATAACATCATCCAGATGTGCACCATCGCGCTGCAAACATTCTTCGAATCTGAACCTTAAATTGGTAAAAACTCGCTGGCACATTGCACGGGGAATATCTGCCATTTCATTCCGGATATTGGTCTTCAACTGGTCAATTGTGGCTGGGTTATTGGAGTAGACTCTACTTTTTAGGTATCCCCACAAAAAAAAGTCCAGTGGTGTAAGATCCGGACTTCTAGGAGGCCATTCAATGTCACCTCGGCGCGATATCAGTTTCTCAGCAAACATCTCGTTTACGACCGCCAAAGAGGCATTAGCTGTGTGTGTGTGTGTGTTAAACCATGTCGCACGATTATAGGCTTCAAATTGTTGCAGTTGTGGAAAGAAAAAATCCCTTAACATGGCTATGTATCGGTCAGAATTTACAGTGACAGATTGGCCTTGTCGATTTTCGAAGAAGTGGGGTCTGATAATTCCGTTGTCGTTCTTGTTGACCTTGGGCGTCCCGCAGGCTTCTGTTTGAGAGTCGAACCAGTAGCTTCGAACTTTCTGACCCACGATCGAATAACGCTTTCCTTCGGACACTGATTTAGGTCATGTAATCCAAACTCAGGTCGAAATAAACCGAACAATAGCGCACGAATCGTGATTTTTATAATAATGTTTAACGCAGAATGCACGTTGCGCTCCGGTGAAGTGATCCATCGCGACTAAATTTCCGAGAACCGATCTACTTAACCCCACCACCCGCGCAGGCCCCTCTCAAAAGCTTCAAACGCAAGAGCGTTTTTAAAATCGTACTCCTTTCTGGCCCACCCTGTATTATACACACAATTATAATATACAGGATGAAATTGAATTCATTAGCAAATTTTTAAGAAGCGACTCTGACCACGAACCTGAACAACTTTCATTATGGAGCCAACTCAAACAGACCGATAAAAAAACAGCTGTTCCATACATTTTGGCCGAGTACCTATTGCACTTCTGTATGGAACAGCTGTTTTTTTTTTCGCGCTGTTTAAGTTGGCCCCATATTGAAAGTTGTTCAGGTTCGTGGTCTGAGTCACTCCTTAAAATTTTGCTAATGAATTCAATTTCATCCTGTACAGACATAGACGACAAGGTTGGCGCAGTGGTTGAGCGATTGACTGCTGCGCAACATGTTGCGTGTTCGAACCCCGCCCAGGGTAAACGTTTGTGTGATGAGTACTTGTGTTTGCCTTGTGTCTGGTTGTTGTTTATCTATATACATATGCATTTAAATGTATTTGTGTATGTATATCAGCTGTCTGACACCCATAGTACAGGGTCTGCCTAGTTTGGGGTCAGACGGCCATGTTTGAAATGTCCCCACATATTTTAATTATAGAAGCCTAGCTTTTGTCCGCGACTTCGTCCGCGTGGATGTCGGTTATCGCAGATGCAGACGAAGTCGCAGATTTAAAAGTGGTCTATGTCATTCCCCGGGGTTCAAAGCTATATCACACCACACACCACACCACGCCACACCACGAATGTTGAGGAGATCGTGGAGTATGTTCGAGCCAAGTCCATCTGGACCTTAAGGGTCGAGAAGTTGGAGTCGCGCCACAATACGAATTTCAAGTCATTTGTGGTGCGAGTCCCGACGCATTACCTTGAGACCTTCCTTAAGGAAGAGTTTTGGCCGAAGGGGGTCGTGTATCGGCGATTCCGCGGAAGGCTACGCGACACCACGCAGCGCAACACGACGTCTCTTCGTGTACAATAGTTTAGAAATATTTTTGTGGGTTTTATTATAAATATGTATGATAGTCTGTAAGGTATATATGTTATGGGTTCTTTGTTACCCGAAATAAATTATATCTATTTATTATTATCGATTCTTCTCATAAAAGAGAGTCGAAGACCTTACACACGGGCCGGAGCCAAGTGTGTAAGGGCAAATTTAAATTGAAAATGTGGATGAGAGAGTAGAGGAAGTCAGGAACTTTCGGGTTATGCGACAGGTGTTGAGTATAGTGGCTTTTTGAAGCATGTAAAGTGTGTGAGCTGGCATGTGTAGAGTGTTAAGGCTTTGTGTTAGTGATTTCGGTACAATACCGGTGGATGAGAGTACTATGGGGACGATATGGACTGTTTGTGCTTTCCACTGGGTTTTTATCTCTATGACTTTTACTTGACCTTTAGTGATACTGCGGCAAATGTGTTTCTTCATCCGAATTACGGCTAAACTAAAAGTCAAATGAGTTGACATCTCACAAACGTCGTAGGTCTTGGTATTTACTAAGTTTTTCGGAAATTGTTGTTTGAATATTATGTGAGTTAGGTATCGCTATGTCGATTAGGTAAACTGTTTTATTAATTTTGTCATGAACGGTGATGTCAGGTCTATTGTAATGAATAGTTTTGTCTGTGATTATAGTCCGGTCCCAGTAGATTTTCACATTTCTGTTTGCTAGAATGGTTTCAGGTTTGTATTTATAATATGGAATCATCTCTCCTGTAAGTGTGTATTTGTGCGCTAAGTGTTGGTGTACTATTGCGGCAACCTGATCATGTCGGTGCTTATAGTCGGTCTGTGCGAGTGATTTACAGGCCCCTGTTATGTGCTGTATGGTCTCAGAGGCACTGTTGCAATGTCTACATGTGTCAGTCGGCTGATTTGGGTCTTTTATTATATTATTATTATATTTACACCCATGAAAATTAGCTCAGTCGTTTTGACCTGAAAACGTTACAAAGGAGGGATAATTTAAGCGTTTTGACAGCTTTCGTATAGAAAATGTGTAAAACTGACATATATTTATTAGGTTTAAAGAATTTATTTCTCAAAAGAACTTAAAGTTCGCTTAAGAGATACAAAGTAGAAGTGTGAGTGATAATACAGTGCAACCATTTCCTCCAGAATATTAGACTTCGAGAAGTTACAAGTACAAACTTAAACGTTTTTTTTATTCATAATGCGTTTAGTTTGAACAACTAAACGCATGCACGCACAAATGTAGCAAAAAAGCAGTGAGTAAATAAGTAGATAAGACCGAGTCGCCAGCACACAGATAAGCCCTGAGAGGTTTGCGTGTATGGCAAAAACGATTGTAAATGAAAAAAAAAATGTTTTGGAAATAAAAAGAAGTTTAAAAAAAAGTTACCAATTCGATTCGGATTTTATTTATTGTATATGTCCGATCGTCAGGATTGAGTCCGTTAGATTCGGTCATCATGTGGGCAGAAGATTGGTTTCGTGCAATGCAAACACACTGGGTATAGGGTGCAATACACAGTGTTTATTAAAACCACAATATAGCACAAACTCAATTTAAATTAAAATAGACATAGTAACACTTATTAAACACAACGAATAGAGTACAGTTCCGGGACGTCTTAGCTCCGATGCGATCAGACACTGAATAGGGTATTTTACTCTATACGAGAAAAAGTCTATTATTATGTTATTGAGACAGTTTAGCAGCATAAAGCAGTCGGAAAATGTAAGTTTTAGTTCATAAAATAACAAAATATTTTTTTAAATTCAATTCAAAGTTTTCAGTTTTTTTAATCTGTTATAAAACACCACGAAATAGTAGCGGCCATGTTATTACGCCGTACGGCTGTGTAAACAAAAAATTGTCAACTGTCAGTCAACCGATTGGCGTATATAGGCTTTGTACTTTTATTATTTTCGTAACCAACGTGCTTTTTTAATTATTACGCCTATTACAAAATATGCTTTTAATTATTTTTAAATTATATACAATTTTCATAATTAATATGAGCGCATTTGTTACAAAACGAACTGACGTCTTTTCCGCTGAGCAATATGGCGTCCAGTAAGAGGCGTTTTCGTCAAACCACGAGCGAAATTTGAAAATTTAAAATTTAGATGCATTTTTATGGCACTTATCGATTTAATAAAAATTTTGTGTTTTTTTTTTTTGTGACATATTAGCACTACAGAATTTTACTGAGACACGTTTCAAAAATGAGTGTAATACCCTATTCTAAATGTCCTGCTCGCTGTGGGCTGAAAACATCACGACTCTGTAGAAGCGCGGTGTCAAAATGGTGGTGGTTGATCACGTGTTGTCGCTAATGGCGGGCTTCCGATTCGTTCAACGTTCGTACTATTGACCGGATACGACATAATATAGATATTTCCAGTACGTAAAACGTATTAAATAATAAAGTACTTACCAATATATCAAATCCTACATCTCTAATAATCTCCAGTAGTAAGTCATATGGCGGTTCGATACTGTTTTCTGTTGGCATGTCACTGTAAACAAAATAATGTATGTTAATACGTATGAAAACAATAGGAAGTTATATTAATATTAATGACCTTTGGCTTTTCAACCGACTTCAAAAAGAAGGAGGTTCTCAATTCTTCTGTACGCATTTTTTTTTTGCATGTTCGTTTCGCGATTTCTCCGGCAAATGTGAATCGATTTTTGTTATGGATAGGATATTATGCCACAGAGGTGGTCACATATAAATTTTATCGAAATAAATTTAGCACTTTTTGATAAATCAACCCTAATCCAAAAAAAAATTAGTTTCTCCAATCGTTGGAGTAATTTCAATTTGGATGATAAGAAGGTGCCACAAAGCGAAAAATAAAAAGCTTTTTTACAAAAAAGACAACCGCCTTCAAAAACTCAAAAGTGATCAATAACTTTAGCACAGAACACATGTGGCTTTAGTTTCGGAAGTCGGTGGCTTTGTTCTGTTTTATTTTTGTTTATCACTCACACTTGAAGGCGGTTGTCTTTTTTGTAAAAAAAGTTTTTTTATAATATATTTTGCCCGCGACTGCTTATGGGTACGCTTGCTCAAACGCGGTCTCCACTCTAGAGCGTGTCTGCTCCATCTACCGTCTGTCCGTCTGCAGACGTGGCCGACCCACTTCCACTTCAGCGTGTTAATTCGACACGCAATGTCGGTAATTTTAGTTCTATGGTGAATGACTTCATTGCGAATTTTATCCACCGGAGAAACCCCAAGGATCGTTGTCTCCATAGCACGCTGAGCAACCTTGAATGACGTTGAGCAAATTGAAAACTTTAGCTTTGTAAAAATTAATAGCACTATTTCAATTTTGTTTTTTGTGAGAACCATGGAGCCATTTATTTATTAAGTAAACTAGCTGTGTTTGTCCTTATACGCACCCTTATTTTTTTTTCGTGATTTTTTTTTTAAATTAACCGTTAGCACCTTCCCTGGACTTGCACAAATATTGCAAGACATAAATTAGCCAAATCGGTCCAGCCGTTCTCGAGTTTTAGTAAGACTAACGAACAACTATTCATTTTTACTATGTAGTAGTAGTAGTATGACGGGCTGGTGTCCACAACGCCACGTCTCAGCGCGTATTTTGCGTACAGTCATTTTTATTATATAGATTATATGTGTTTGACATAAATGAGCACTGGCAGCACCTGGGAATCGAACCCAGGACCCCACACTCAGCAGTCACACGTGCGACTACGAGCCCAACGGGACTCTAAGTCAAATTCTTACCTATAATGGTACAGCAGAGGCCCCAGGTTGATCCAGAAACCGCCCGGCTGTAGTATCTTGAATATCCTCTCTATGAATTCGATGACGTTAGGCGCGCAGTCGATGAAGAAGCACGTCGCTACGCATGTCCATTCGTTTTCTTCGGTGTATACCTGTAATTTGAAAAAATCCATTTAATAAAGACCCCCCTCAAAAAGTAAAGTGATAAATAACTTTGGCACAGAACACACATTACTTTAGTTTCGGAAGTCGGTGGTGGTGGCTTTGTTCTTTTTGTTGTTTTGTATTGCCACCGACTTCCGAAACTAATGTGAAATATGTGGATGGATGGAGACGTAGAAGGACAAAGAAAATATGAGTGGATTGTGTGAAAAGAAGAAGAAAACGCCTTACGCCAACCCCAAGTAACAGAAGACAATGGCAGAAAGCCGATGACGGTATGTCGGTATTGGAGAGCTTCCTCAAGGAACAATTTTGGCTGAAGGATGTCGTGTATTCCGCGAAAGGCCGCGACACCACACAGCGCAATACGATGCCGTCTCTTCGTGTACAATAGTTTCCTAGTATGATTGTGGCTTTTATAAATATGTATGATAGTCTGTAAGGTGTTATTAGATATAGTACATACTACCACACCTACGACACTGCATACAAACGAAACGATTTAATTACCTACACTACTACCAAAATCACCTACTGTACAAATACGTGCGTGTGTGCGTGTCTACGTTGCGCGAGAAAAAAAAGCAGTTTCGAGAACACGTTCGACGCGGGAAGAGGTGAGGAACAGTGTTTCGCAGAGAGGCGGGGCGTTTCGCTACTGTACGGTAGTACTAATATTTATAATACCGTAGTACTACTGAGGGCAAATCGTTCTACTGCGGGAAAAGAACCAAAAATTTCAGCGTGTATATGCTATAGGTCTTTGCTACCCGAAATAAATAATATATTATTATTATATTACTAGCTGACCCGACAGACGTTGTCCTGTCCTTATCTACCTACTTACCTGCCTATCTACCTACCTACCTAGCCTACCTACCTACCTACCTACCCTACCCTACCCTACCTAGCCTACCTACTTACCTACCCTACCTACCTACCCTACCCCACGAACCTACCTACCTAAAATTTTCTTTTATACAAACCTTCTCCTGACAATAACGAACACAATAAAAAAGAATTATCCAATTTAGTCCAGCCGTTTGCAAGTTATGCGCTTACATACGTTTCGGCGATTCATTTTTATATATTATGCTTGACTCACTTTGAGAAAATCACCAGCAGTCATAGAGAAGTTTTTATTCGGTCGACTAGCCGGCGGACGGACGTCAGGGAACCTCGCCGCTATTAACTGATGTTCACAAGTAATGTTGTTCACGTACTGATGTACCCACGGGTGTACGGTGTATTTATTTACCTGGAACAGTCAAATGTAAACATTACCAGTGTATTATTGCGGTGCCTTCACCAGTGTCAAAGTCAAAGCATTTATTTCAATTTTATTTTATTTTAGTTCATTTACAGACAATTTTAAAATTGTCAGTCAGTTAGTTAGTCAGCAACTTGAAGGTAGTTGCTCGTTCCAAACATAGGGTCTATGGTAAGTGTTCGGGTCAATCACCGAACAATTATAAACTTGTCAGCGTAATTGCGACACCGCGCTCTGTGCATTGTATATTTTATAATAACCTAAGTAAAATAGTCACGTGATCGGATAGCATATCGGGCGCGACTCAATCTCATCTTATTCACCTCATTAGTTTTAATCGGTTTTCCCATTTGTCACTGAAATATAGTTATCTTTATAATCTTCAACCCTAGTTTATCTTCAACTCACCTCAACCCCGAATAGTAAGTTTCTATGGAGAAGAACGTGCGAGAAATTCTACGGACACTCTTTTAAATCAAGTTTTTACAAAGTACTGGTTTATGTTGCTTCTATATGTGAAAACAATGCAGGTAAAGAGCAATAGAAAATATTAAAAAAAAAGAATCAAGATAAAGACATGGCAGTTAAGAGTCGACTCATGACAGTGCCCGTTCAAGAACATGACGCGTGGATTAACACCATTCAGCTCAACCATTTAGAAGGGAGCCGAATGATCCAACGCACGCGCCACCATCACCGAGATATTTGACACGTGTGCGGACCCACCATACCACTGACCATACCCCCTGGTGGTATGGTGGGTGGTAAAACTATACCAATGAGAAAATCGTTTACGTTAGGTTAGAACTGTGACCATTAAAGCGCGAAAGCGATCAAGCGAAGCGAGCGGTGCCGCAGTAGCGGCCACCGAGCGCCAGATCCCCTCTTTTGTTGGTGAATCATTAGGGCTAGGTTAGGTTAGTCGTTTAGTTTTAGACCCACCATACCATAAGGGCAGTGGTATAGTAGGTCCGCAATGGACCATACAATGGACTATACTTACTATAGTGCCCAAAGTGTCCATACACTTACATCTTAGAGGACATTAAAAACCCCATTAATGCCGCCATAAATGGCCACATTTATCACGGCATTAATGGGGGTTTTTAATGTTAATCGGTTAAGTATTTTATAAGTTTATGCATTTAACACATATAAAAATAAATATAGCATGTTTCCTTGTCAAATCTTTTGAAATCAAATGTTTTGTTTCATAATATGATTAGTTTAGGGAAACAAGTGTGTGCGCAAACACAGGTGCACTCTCTCTTCCCTCACTCTCATAGTCCGATGGAACGGTAATACGACACTACTGAGGAGGGATCAGGCTAAGGGCTGACGGTTTTGAGGTATGAATTATAAGGTGGAAAGTTCCTCACCCTCTGTTGAAAAGGGAGGATCCTCTGACCAGACGGGTGGTGTGTTTGGACGGTTACTGCCCAACGGTTGTAAAAAATGCCTTCTCGCAGGGCAACGTTTTTTTTTAACATTTCTTTTTTTTTTGTAACCCTCAGCATAACTGTCGGCGAACGTAGCAGGCTGTCGGTGGTTTTGAGGCGATACAAATGTTTATGTTGAACTTAAAACCCCGGAATTCTGGGTGAATTTCAATTTTTATCCCGAACGCCCCTAAGAAAATATTATTAAGTACATAAATGACATAATTACACTTCTTAGTGTATCGATGGCAAACACGGATATGTATCATGTGTGTGTTATTACTTCAATCTCAAAATATTCTAGATGAAATGGCGGTAGATAAAAGTGCACTGACCATGATAAAAGTTTTTTCAAAAAAAATAAAACCGCCTTCAAAAACTAAAAAGTGATAAATAACTTCAGCACAGAACACACTTTACTTTCGGAAGTCGGTGGCGGTGGCTTTGTGTTTGTTGTTTTCTATTGCCACCTACTTCCGAAAGTAAAGTAAGTGTGTTCTGTGCTGAAGTTATTTATCACTTTTTAGTTCATGAAGGCAGTTTTCTTTTTTTTGAAAAATTTTTTATTTTTCGCATTTTAGTATTGTCGTAACATCCAAAGATTGAAGAAACTAAAACGTCATCTAAGTATTATTTTTGGGATTTTGTTGATTTTCTCAAAAAGGGCTGGGTCAATTTTAGTAAAATTTATATGGGATCATTTCGGAAGAAATCCCTTTCCAACAAAAAAAGAATTTAGCAAATCCGTCTATTTAGGACAAAGTTATGCCCGAACATACATAAAAAAAAATACAAACATTCGAATTGATAACCTCCTCCTTTTTGAAGTCGGTTAATAAAATAATATTTAAATAACTAACAAAATTACACGTCACGCCAATATACCACGAACTATAACTTACCTCAGAACATCTGTTGAGTACAAAGTTGCTCGCGAACAGCATGAACAGTGAGAACTCATTGCCTTGACACGCAAAGCCACGCGCGGCCACCTCCCACGCGAGCCGGCCCAGTCCCGCGCCCGGGACTAACACCCGGACTTGAGAACGGTCTCTGGAAAACAAAAAAAAACATAAATATCCTCTCGAATGTCAAATGTACCGCATAGGTGCATAGGAGGTTTGAGCTTCACATTTTTCACCCGACAGTCGTTGAATTAAGATATTCGCGTGTGGATATATTTCTTGCTTGAAGTGGCCGCGGGGTGTCACCCCGACACTTGCTCGTGCCCGCCTACGCCGCTGAGCCTGTAGCTTTAAATTTGTCCCTAAATAATCAAGATCCGATCCGGTATGTCCCTTTGCTGCCCTCTCCCAGCGACGGCCTAACCTGAGGCCCGTACCCCACAGGGGTGCGCTATTTTATAAATTTTATACCCTTGCTGAAGGCCTTAAATTCATACATCGTATTCACGTATAATTATATAATTCCTGTAAATGCAAATATTGTTAACATCGTTTTTAAAAGAGTAAGTATGGAGTTTCTTGGCCATTCTTCTTCATACAAAAGTACCTTTTGGAATGGGCAACTAGATATTTTTTTATCTCATTTTGTCGTTCAGAACTGCCTTATAATGGTCTAATTGAAATAAATGATTTGACTTGACTTGACATTGCTGTAGGGCTTACAAAGATTTGTCCCGTGCGGAAATCGAACCCACGACACCCAGTCGCTCAGCCACTGCGCCAACCGTATTGTAATAATTAAAATTACCTGTATTCATCATAATTGAATCGTTCCTCCATCTCGTCTAATATTGGCTTATAACATTGTTCCCGCTCCGCGGCGCCCATATCGCTCCAATCTCGAACTATGTTTTTTAAAACTGATTGTACCTGAAAATGTATATTTATCTATACTTTTTTGTTTGTGTGAGATAATCTCTGCAAGTTTTGGTCCAAATAAAATACTCTATTTTAACAAGAAAAAGTAATAACTATCTATACGGTATATTATCTGCGGTACGGTACATACGGTACTACGGTATATACGGTAGTACTTATTATTTATATTAGCTTCTGACCGCGACTTTGCGCCCGCGTTGAAGTCAAGTTTACCATAAGACATAGCCCTTATGCACTCGGCAATGGTCTCTTTTTATCAGTGAAAGAAATTTTGAAATCGGATTAGTTGTTTTGGATGCTAGTCGCAGTGGCGTGCCTTCTAGCCTAGCAAGCCTAGCTTTTCGGATTTAATCCGAAAAGCTAGGCTTGCTATCACCAACATGAGACGAGTAAAAAAAAACAAAAAAGCACAAAAAGAAAATACCTCTATGAAGGTATTGAATCTTCACATAAGAATCTCATAAGAATTGAGAACAATAAACATTTTAAACGTATTGGGTTTATATTCTTAAATCTGTCGGGTTTGTCCCAACTTTGACCCCTAGGCACGCCACTGACTAGTCGCTACATTAAAACTTACGAACTTTAGCTCTTTATAGGTAATATTAGTATAGATTGGTTGGATTTTGAAAGTAAATACGTAATATTCGTTGTCAAGGAAAAGGAGAACTATCCTACCGTAATACAGTGTCTACTAGTACGGAGGACAGTGCGATTTCACCCCATACAACCTGTTCCCATTGTGGAATTATTGTTTTACCATCTTATTACATTGTAAGTACTTATTTCACCTACTTTCCACACAAATCACCCTGTTCATGTTACTGGAAGTATGTTTAACACACACATATAAGTTTCAAGGTACACTGACTTTTAGACGTCAGGGATTTTTCACGCTGGGCCAATTAGCTTAAGCCATATTTCTTAGACAATGCAATGGTTGTGAAATTATTAGAGAACTAAAGATTTTTATTATTATTATTATAGATCTATGCTAATATAATAAAGCTGAAGAGTTTGTTTGTTTAAAAGTGCTAATCTCCATAACCGCTGTACCGATTCTGAAAATTCTTTCGTTCATTGGAAGTTACGTTATCACTGAGTGCTATAGGCTATATTTATTTATCAAAAAAAGGGATCTGTAAGAAAAATCACGCGAACGAAGTCGCGGGATATTGGTAGTATATTATACCTACTGAACCTACTAGTAGTACAGAAGCCAGCACATCAATCTACCACAATCTGTCGACAGATTTTCAACTTTATCAACAAAATAAGATTCATATTCGATTGGGAAAATTTGACAATTTGGTAATGGCTTGATTGATGTACTACTGACGTCTCTACCTCTGGTCACTAATATTGGAAAAAAAAAATAAGGAAGTCTCTTAAAATAGATACATGCACGCACAAAAAACATACCTTTTCAACATCATGCTGCATTTTATGCTGCTTCTGCGACGCGATTGTACAATTATTATAATTACAACCAAAACTTTCTGTCCCGTTTGTGCCAGCACTGTCTGCGACCGTCAAAAACGAGTGTTCAACATTTTCAAACATAGTGTCAACATCCTTTATTATTTGGTAAACCACAACATTGTTTATATCGAGACATCTTTTGAATTTTGTTAGATAAGTCTTGTATTTTTCTAAGCGACGCTGATGATTTTCTGGTAATCTTGATATTATCATCTCTGATTTGTGTATTCTGTCTAAACTGCATAATCTGGAACAAAAAATGGTATAACTTGAAAATCGCTCGTAAACTGCTTTGATTGATTGACGGAATTATTAACAACCAATCACAGCAGGTTATACGTACTTGATAACTGTCGCATTATTGATACGTCAGACGCGTAAGGCGTAAACGTCAGATGACGTCATCGTAAGACTTGTTGTTGATGTGTGCGTGAGACTGGTACTAATTCGAGCTCATATGTTTACACATCAAATCTCGTGAGTGTGTCAAAAGTCAATGGTGCCAATTCTGTTGTGCAGGAACTAAACATATTTGAAGCTATTTATATCTCTTTCTCTCCAATAAAACAAGAAAGAGACAGATAATAATAAGAGCTGTAAATTTAAGTAATCTAAAATGTTCATACTTATAGTTGTCATGACAGAACGTATTGATTAAAAACACGGCGAAGTTCAAGAAAAAACTAATTTGACATCTCTAACTTAGTTCTTAATATCTGTCGCCGTCCTTTTCTTCAACTGCGTGGCAGTAAGAGATACCAATTATCTAATTTTAGTTTAGTTTGTGAACAAGGGAATCCGTGTCCTTGTCCTGGTTTTTCGTTTGGGCAATAAAAATAAGAGATCCAGTTCCAATTCAGTTCAGGCAATAAAAAAAATATACGAGTGTACTTTAACCTTTGACCACACGACTAAAGTGAAACTTCTTTAGCTCCATCTATATGTATGTGTGTATCCATTTGCAACTGGTTATGAGAGAAAGAGAGAAGGAAAATATGTGCTCACACCTCTCTCTCTTGCCCCTACAGTAATAAACAAACGTAATTCTCTCTCTTTCCATCTTGACTAACTTATATCTCCCTCTCAATTTCCGTTCGCCTCGCCCATTCACACTTTTCCTAAAGCCGGGTCCAGACGGGTGTAACGTGTAATGTAATCCACCGTGTAATATAACACGAATTCTACGTGTGGACGGCACTACGAGCATTACATGTAACGCTCCACACGTAGAATTCGTGTTACATTACACGGTGGATTACATTACACGTTACACCCGTCTGGATCCGGCTTAGCGCTTTCGTCACGAATTTACCAGCTTACTCCCCAAGTCAAGCGTGCGTAAAGAAGTTTTACTTCAAAAAGGGTCCAGTTATCTAAACCATCCAGAGTCCCACTTGAACTTGAAAATCACTAAACTCGGCGCAGCCGTTTAGGAGTTGTGTGAGTAAATACTCAATTACTAGTGTCACTAGTGTTGATAAACATTAAAGAAAGAAAAATAGTTCATTCTGCACAATAAAAATACATTAAGCAATTGCAATTGTTTGTCGATTCTAATGTCATTACATTAAAATGCAAGCCTATCATAGTACACACATCAAGCTCTAAATTTCCAGTATAAGCTGACCTCGCATTGTACGGAAATCCTATACAATGCGAGATCAGCATTAACTGGAAATGTATAGCTTGATGTGTAGCCGTGTGTATCTATCTATAAGACCAATATAGTTAGCAGGTTAGTATACATAGCTCCTTAAACGACGTAAACAAACATGACGTGCTATACATAATTACATCTCGCTTTAGCGCAGACACGTGTAAACGAATACAAGGAAAAAAATATGAATCAATAATCTTATTGTACTAAGTTATTGATTCATACTGGTTGTCATCAACACCTAGCCTTTTCCCAACTATATTGGGGTCGGCTTCCAGTCAAACTGGATGCAGCTGAATCTTCTTGCACTAAGTTATAAATAAAAATAAAAAAAAATATACTTTTATTTCAGACTGGACAAGTGGAGTTTAAGGGCACGTCAACAACGCAAGAAAATAAAATAAAAAAATACTCTCTTATCTCTCAAAATACAGTGCTATGTGGTGAATCCTGGGTGATACTAAGTCCATAGTTGTGTTAGTATTATGGTGTTAGTAACAATATTACTTAAGGCGCTTCCCTGACCAAATAACCTTGACCATACATTTCGTCTTTAATTAAAAAATAGAGAAACAATATTTTTAAATATAAAACAAAACGTGAATTATAAAGATTTTTAAGTTACCTATGTATTAGTGTAATCCTCAAATTAATAGCATGTCAACTAGCATTTGCAAAAGATACATATTTTCAATTATTTTAGTCATTTTTTTACAGAGAGGTGTAATAGGGTACATAAAAATAAATAAGAACGTGGAATGTCCATGTTATAGGATATTGAACATTAATAATATGCTTTTAGATGTAGTTTATTTCTCGTAATTAATGAGATAATAGCCCCTGAATAACGAAGAAAAACGCACTTTTGTTCGGGGTAGCGCCTTAAGAGCGCCCATACCCATCGAACGAACTTTAACGTGAGCCTGATTGAATAATTATTTGTTTCAACCAACACAAAGCTCAAAAACAAACGAGTGAGTGAGAACGCGATAATATCACAGGAAAATTGGCGCGCGGAAATTTCACAAAACTTGTTCCAGGACATACGTGTTTTTAAAATGTTTTTGGTAAAAATGTTTGTTATTTAGAATCTCCATTACATGTGGAATGTTTCTATGAAGCTGTTTTTTACTATTTCAATGTATGAGTGCATTATGAACGGCACAAGTTCAGATAAAATTGTGCAAAAAAAAAAACAGATTTTCGGACGTATTTACTAATTTGTTTCTCAAAAAAGTTTATTTTTGGCTTCATACAAACCTAGATTTAAACCATAACATACCTGTGAGTTAAAAATATTTGGAAAATAAGTTGTTATAACGCCGTAATCACGTACAGACAGCGTCATCAACTAACCCCCCGCGCGTTGAAATTTCTTCGCATAGAGGGTAAGCAGTTGATGACGCTGTCTGTACGAGCGTTTGTATGGGAAATATGACGGGACGGCGCTCTTAAGTAAATAGGTTAGTATTGTTAGTTTTCGTAATTACTTACTTAATTACAATTTCAGACCTAAGACAGTCCCCACCCAGTAATAATAATAATAATACTACGAAACGTACAATAGAAGCGAAAATCAGCCAAATGTAAATATAATGTGACGAAGAAAATGTTGACGCGAGCAGCAGCACGCAGAGCACGCCCACCACCTCCGGACTCGTTGCTCAGCTCCGCCTCGCCGCCGCCGGAACCCAGTCCCACCGTGAGTGTTGTGATACCGGCCTCGGTAGTTGCGTCGAGCTCGAGCGACGAGTATTTCTCTCCGCCTACGACGCCACCACCTGCTCGTGGACGGGGAGGACGCCGGCCGCCGGATGGTTTAGGACCGCGAGGCCCACCGGCCTCTGATAGGGTCCCAGCTCCCGGCGGAAGTGTGCAGCGCATGAGATGGACACAAGCCATCAATGAAAATGTCATGCGCGCATACTATGGGGCTACAGAGGGGGGAAGTAATCTGACCGCGTACCGTGTTCGGATGCTCTCTCTGTTTCAGGTGTTTGAGCCAGCTGTCAACGTTTCGGCACAACGATTATCGGATCAGGTGCGGGTCATCCAGCGCAATCGTATGTTGGATGACATTGTACTTGATCGCCTCCGAATTGAAATGCAGAGAAACCATGTTACTGCTCCCCTGCCGCAGATTGTGGAAGTGGCACAACCACAGCCGACCGCAACACGTAGCCATATTACTGATGGGAGTGATGACATGGTTACACAAGTAAGTACCCTGTGCAATGATGAATTGAGGAGCGCTTTGGAGGGTGCGATTCGAGAATATCGATTCATTCCGCCTGAGCTTAGACCACGTTTACTTCGTTTGCCCATGCATAAAAAAAATAGGGTGCTGGTGTGTGCTTTGGATTCGCAATTATCAAATTATTTTGATGGTTGCGAAGACCTCACTGATGCGCATTCGATTTTGTACTGCGCAGCTGTTGCGGCATGTCGTGTGGCTCACGTAAAATTTCCTAGTGATGATAGAGCTACACGACCAAAACCTGCCGTACCGGCGTGGCAGTGCAGAATTGAGCGGCGTATTAGTGAGGCCAGAGTGCTCATCGGCAAACTTATTTGCTTTAGGGAGGGCAATACTCGCCCTAGAGTGATGCGCTTTGTGAGGCGGGCATTCTCTGGGACTGATATCAGTCCTCGAGACTATATGCCCTGGGTCACAGAGCGCATCGACTTCCTGAAGCAGAAGGTGTATGCATGGGCAAACCGTATTCGAAGGTATAAGCGGCGGGTGGAACGATACACTCAGAATCGCACATTCCAGAGCGATGAAAGGTGGGTTTATAGGACTTGGGAGCGACCGATTCAAAGTGCGACTGATACGCGCCTGCCGGATGATGACGCCATGTGTTTGTTCTGGCGCAACATCTGGTCGGTGCCTGTCAGTCACACTGAGGGTGATTGGACTCTAGAAGTCGAACGAGCGTGCGACCCGATACCAGAAATGGGGGCAATCATTATCAGCCCCCATGATGTAGCTCGTGCAGTCCGTCCATTGCCTAATTGGAAGTCTCCAGGGCCGGACGGGCTGCACAACTTCTGGATAAAATGGTTTAGAAGGTCGCACGTTTGTTTAGCGTCTCTGTTCCAGTCAGCCTTGGAATCAGGATCGTTGCCCCAGTTCTTGACGACAGGAATAACCCACCTGCTCCATAAATCAGGTAGTACTGCGGAGCCTAAAAATTATAGACCGATCACATGTTTGCCGACGGTCTATAAAGTTTTTACATCTATTTTGAGAGCGAAAATTAACCAACACATAGACAGTAACGGTATCATGTCTCCCTCTCAAAATGGATGTAGGAATGGGTCCCGCGGTACTAAGGAGCTGCTCCTGATTGACATGGCCATCAGTCAACAGGTTCGCCGATCCCGAAAGAATCTGTCGACATGTTGGATAGATTACAAGAAGGCCTATGACTCTGTGCCGCATACATGGCTCATGAGGGTGCTAGAGTTGTATAAGATAGATACCACTCTGCGCACCTTCCTGATGTCGTGTATGGGGCAGTGGAGGACGGTCCTTCGCTATCCAGGATGTCGACATATCCAGAGGAATAGTGAACCGATAAGGATTGAGCGGGGTATATTTCAGGGCGACAGTTTGAGTCCACTTTGGTTCTGCTTAGCCTTGAATCCTCTAAGCACACTGCTGGAGAATTCAAGTCTAGGCTATAGATTGAAGAGAGGAGGTCAGGTAATATCTCACCTCCTTTACATGGATGACCTAAAACTCTTTGCCACCAACAGTTCACAGCTGATGGAGCTACTGAAAGTAACAGAAACTTTCAGTAGCGCCATCAGGATGGAATTTGGCGTGGACAAATGTGCGGTCATGCATGTCAAGCGAGGGGAGATGGTGGAATCTGAGGGAGTTCAGCTTTCAGATTCCATAAACCTTAGATCCCTCTCTTCAATTGAGACCTACAAATATTTGGGTATGGCGGAAGCGTTGGGCATCAATGCTGCTGACATGAAGCATTCGTTGAAGGAGCGCTTCTTTGGCCGCCTGAAGAAAGTATTAAATAGTCTTTTGTCAGGCGGAAATAAGGTGCGCGCCTTCAACGGGTGGGTCATGCCGGTCTTGATGTACTCTTTCGGCATACTCAAATGGACTCAAACGGAACTCGATGCCCTGGATAGGAGAGTCCGTACATTGTTGACAGCGTATCGGATGCACCACCCACGGTCATCGGTAATGAGACTGTATATCCCGCGGAAGTGCGGAGGTCGTGGCTTCTTAAATGCTAAGACTCTGCACAACCGTGAGATATACAGTCTCAGGGAATATTTCCTAGGAGCCGACGTGGGGATGCACCGAGATGTAGTTGCAGTGGACAAAGGCCTCACCCCGCTCTCCTTGGCTAAAGAGAACTGGTGCAAGCCTGTAGTGCTTGAGACTAATGATCGCGAGGAGGTTTGGAAGAGTAAGGAGCTTCACGGACGCTTTTTCCGGGCCCTACACGGGCCCGATGTGGATTTCTTAGCGTCCGTATCTTGGCTACGATTCGGTGATCTATTTGGAGAAACCGAAGGTTTTGTGTGTGCAATTATGGACGAAGTTATTTTGACGAATAATTACCGGAGATTTATTATGAAGGATGGCACGGTTGACATTTGTCGGGCATGTCACCGGCCGGGTGAATCAATCCGTCATATTATCTCTGGATGTTCTCGTCTTGCTAACGAAGAGTACTTGCACAGGCATAACCTTGTGGCCAGGATTATCCATCAGCAACTTGCTCTGAATTACAACCTCGTGGAATCAGAAGTTCCATACTACAGGTATGTGCCCGATCCAGTTCTTGAAAATGGCAATGTCACATTGTACTGGGATCGATCCATCATCACTGACAGGACTATTGTAGCCAATAAGCCTGATATAGTGGTGGTGGATCGATTGGAGAGGCGCGCAATGATTATTGACATAGCTGTTCCTCATGACGAGAACCTCATGAAGGCCGAGAAAGACAAGCAGATAAAGTATCTTGACTTGGCCCATGAGGTTGTCGACATGTGGAATGTGGACTCAGCGATCATTGTGCCGATAATTGTTACAGCCAATGGCTTAATTGCCAAGAGCCTCGACCAACATCTAAGGAGGCTCTCGTTAGACGGCTGGATCAAGGGCTTGATTCAGAAGGCAGTACTTCTGGACACGGCCCGCATTGTCAGGAGGTTTCTCTCTCTGGAGCCCTGACCGCCGGTAGCTTGGACCCTGTTCCCGATACCGGTGAGGTACTATTTTTTTATATTTTTAAATGTTTTTGTTTTTATGTGAATATTTAAAAATGTAATTTAATATGTATATACAATAAATGAATGTGAATAATAATAATAATAATAATAATTTTCTTGGCTTTGGCCCGTAAATGTAGCTAATACCAGCCTCGAGCTGAGAAGAACAAACAACACACCATAATAATAATATGTGGGGACATTTTCACACACGGCCATCTAACCCCAAACTAGGGAGACCCTGTACTATGGGTGTCAGACAGCTGATATACATACACAAATCCTTTTTTTTTTTTTAAATACATACATATATAGATAAACAACACCCAGACACAAGGCAAACACAAGTGCTCATCACACAAATGTCTACCAGTGGCTCTGGAAGACCCCTTCCGTGATGCAAATATCTCACTACCGCTAACAGAAAAGGGATTTTGTCTACAGGCCCTAATGCACTATAGCCAATCGCTCAACCACTGCGCCAACTGTGCTGCTATTTGTTGGAGGGTAAAGGCAATAGCTCACCGACATTGCGCGTCGAATCAGCACGCTGAAGTGGAAGTGGGCCAGCCATGTCTGCAGACGGACAGACGGTAGATGAAGCAGACACGCTTTAGAGTGGAGACCGCGTTTGAGCAAGCGTAGTGTGGGACGCCCTGTGGCACGATGGACCGACGATTAGAAGAAAATGGGGTTGGCAGCAGATGGATGCTGAATTCCCAAGACCAGGTCGGTTAGTGATCTCTGGGAGGCCTACGTTCAGCAGTGGACGGCAATAGGTTGATATGATGATGTAAAAGGAAATTAGGAACAGAAAAATGGGCACAGATGGGGCCTTTGTCAAAAAAGGCAAACAAGCAAGAACATACCAATATTAGAACAGCATAAATAACAAACATTGTAATATTACTTGACTAAATAAAGGCATTTTAAATATTCTATTTACAACCATTGACCCATGACCCCAAGATGTTAAATCTTTGCTACAATGCATGCAAAGCCAATACCGTCATATGGTAAAAGCATGTGACGAAAATAACTTTTACTTCAATACAATGTAAGTGATAAATATAGGTGAGACGTTGCGTCATCTAGCTAGTGTATAAATATTTATTAATTTTAGATAATGTATTGGTAAATAATGGAAAATTGACAATGAAACTGAAGCAATATCTTTTATAGTATGTATGTTAATGTTTCTTTTATTTATTTTAGCAGGAAATAGGGCTGCCACTGAAAGGCCAAAGAAAAGATGGATTGTGTGCAGAATGATATGAATGAAAAGGGAGTCAGTGAAAGCATGACGTTGGACAGGATGGAATGGAAGAAGAAAACATGTTGCGCCGACCCCAAGTAACATGGGACAAGGGCAGGAAGAAGAAGAAATAGGGCTGCCACTGCCATTCATTTAGGATTCCCTGGATTTGCCCTAGGTTAGAGGGTGTCCAGGCGTCGTCTGAAAGTGGTTCCAGAATAATTGAAAGATAAGCAATAAATTGACTTGGAAAGTATTTTTCTCTGAAAAATTTTAGCTGAGTAAAAATTTCAATTTCCCAAAAAAAATTTTTGTTTTATTTTTTAGTTTTTGTAGTTTTTGTCCAGAGTCAGCAATCAAGGTGATCACAGCCGTAGCTTTAAATGCTAGAGTTGCCAGAATGCACATCCAAAACACCCGTCTTGGATGTTCATTATGGCATTACCTCACAAGTCTAGCATTTAAAGTTCTTTAGAGCTCTTTCGGGTGAAAGAGGACATGAGGTTGAGGTTGAAAGTGGCAAAGATGGTGAGACAATCTGATCACATTAGTGGGTGGCCAGTAACTACACAAAATAGAGAAGTTTGGAAGGAAAAAGGACAGACAGACTTTTCTACAGCAGTAACACACAAAATAGACTAATAAAAACAGGTAGAGATAGATTATGCTGTCTGAGTCTGCATAACAGACCTATTTTTGAATATTATCTGTTTAAAAACAAACAAAAAAACACTATAAACTCCAGCATTTGATGGTCTATCGTAGTACCTTTGTGATACTGGCAAAGTTGTGATATCTCTTTTACAAAAAGCATTAATTAAGAGATAAAATTGCAGTTAGTATATAAATGAACTCACAGGGCCTCAGAGGATTATAGATCTCACTGACACCCAGTGTGAGTGCAGTGCTCCTGACCAGACAATGGCCCTACTTACTACAGTGCCCAAAGTAGGAAAACTTTGGGCACTGTGGTAAAAACTTGCACCTTAGAGGACAACAAAAATGCCATACATACTGTGATAATGTGGCTACATACTGGGCCAAAGTAGTCAAACAAAAAAAACTACTGGTTTGAAAAGAAGAAAGGCCTCACAAAATTTGATGCCTTTCAAATGTAAATGCAAAAACAAAAGTTTAAATAAAGGTGCCATCATTTTATGAATGATGATAGTGCCCAGTAATTATTATAAGACCACAAACATGATGAGTAATTGTTGCTATGGCCGACAATAATACTTAAGTACATATATAAATATTTAGAAACATATTATTATTTGAAAATGAATGGTTCTAGGAGATATGATATATTAATATTAGTAGATACTTCTAAAATGCAATTTGTAAATAACAGTATTTCTACCTACAACCATTTACATACAAGAAGAAGAAGCACTGCGTAAATCCCGCCCTTAAACCCCAGCACCATAGAGGTTACACTATTGGCAATGAGGATGTAAACAAAGGAGTTTTGGTTTCTATCTAAATAGGTTAATTAGATCGTATGATTTGCTCAAACAAAGAAGTTGTTGCTACCCAGAATATAAACTTGGTTTCTTGCCTCACGGTCGCTTCAAACTGTTTATAGATCCACCATAACGATTTTCAAGGGCTAAAAAAGCGTATTAGACACGTATAAATTGAATAATTACTTACTTATAATATTTGAAAGCGGTGATAACGGCGCGAAAGTGCTCTCGTTCTCTTTCCTCGTCAATTTCGCCCGCTGCTGAAGCAGAAGACATTTCCATAATGTTTATTTTGGCACACGCACAGTTCTATAATAATGGATAGTTTAGGATGGAAGCACAAATATATTTTTTCGTAAATTTTATGAGCGACCAAGCCTCTCGTTCAGGTGACGGACGGAAGAATCAAATTCGACAGCAGTGTTGCCAGATGCCTTGAACCTTTTATCTGTAGAAGAAACTCCTAAAATCTGTATTAAATCTGTATGCTATTTTAACTTATAATCTGTATAAAATCTGTATAATCAAATTAACCAAAATAGAATATTAATCATCATAATCATTGCTTCTTTTGAAAAACAAGGGATAAGTACTAACGTGATATGGTTTGATTATCGTATATTAAATAAGAACATACACTAATTAATAAAATGGTAGTTTTATTTAAGTACGTATGTACATACATAGTAAAATTAAAAACATAATTAAAACAAACACACTTATTAAAATTTAAACAATTGCAACAAACGAAACAAAAATTACTTTTTTAGTCATACATATTTTTGTTAAATTTTAACAGTAATTTATTATCAACCTCTAGGTTATAGCAAGGTTTTTCACCATAAATTAACCATAAAGAATAGGATCATACAATGGGTGTGTGTAATGTAACGCGATATCTAAGTCATTTATTTTGATTCTATTTTAAGTTGAGGTAATTTAATCATTAGAGTTAGAAAATTCTCAAATTCTGTATGAAAATCTGTATCCAGTGCTAATCTGTATCACACATCGAAAATCTGTATAAATACGGAGAAATCTGTATATATGGCAACACTGTTCGACAGTTCCAGTTCGACCTACACACACACACGCACGACAGACGGACAGAATGACAGAATTGACAGATGAAATGATAGATTAGTAAAGCGCTTATGTTTGTGAAGTCGGTGAAGTGAGTGAGTGACCGTTCCGTCACGTTCCTTCCCTAGTAGGGAAAAAAATGTATCATACCTAATGGGCGGGTAGGGAATCCCTACCCGCCCAATAGGTATGATACATTTCACACAGTTGACTGAAGAAAACAAACTTACTGAATGAGATTCTGATTAGACTCGATTACCAAATCGTTGTTTCAATCATTCTTCATTTTTATAAAATTACTCAAAGTAATTTATCATGAATAAAAAAACTCTGGTTGATTAGTATTTTAGTAAAGTAATAATTTAGTTCAACTTCAACTCCATTAAAGGAGTCAACTCCTCATCAGTTAATAGTTCGTATCAATAGGGGATATTACTGCAATGTTCGGGCACCAGAGTGCAGCACTAGCATAGTCCGTAAACAGTTCATCGACGGGTCGTTCAAAGCGTGAAATTCTGCCTTCAATGGAGTTCAAAATTGGGAAGTGTTACGTATACAATAATGTATCAGTGCTGTGTATTTCGATGAAGAAATGAAGGGAATTATTGATTTCCAAAAGAAGAAAATGTTCGAAAACTTTAGGAAGCAGCTAAAAATCACTCTAAAATATGTTCAGGTTAAGTATTCTGGTGAGATAGTCGCATTTACAGAATAACGTTCACATTCATCATGTAAGACAACCAAATATTATTTTATTCTGAGCATAACCTAGAATCCACTTTCAAATGGTCGTAGGACGCCATAATATGGTTAAAGTACAGTTACTTAAGTATATATCATCACTAAATACCAAGTTATTACAATTAATAACGTAGTATAACAAGAATACGAGGTTATGATTTACGGAATGTGCTAGTGGCACCCTCTGTGCCGAGTTTCGCGTAATGTTCCCTATTAGAATCAACAAGCAAGAAGCCTTACTATGGTTTTACTATAAATGCTTTTAAAGCAAGAAGTTTAATATTTTGTTGTGCTTGTCAATTTTTGATTGTGCATTGAGAATATTCGTAAAAGCTCCCCTTTATAACATTTATGATTTAAATGCCAAAAAATATTAAAATTGTAAGGGACTTCAACAAGAAACTTACAATCAAATAAAAGTAGTCTAGTGGAGCCCGTGGACCGTGGTAGAGACCTTACTAGTACTTAAAGCGTGCAGGCGTGCTTTTCCTTCGCACCAGTGAAAATGCTGTTACGAGAGTGAGACAGCATTCCCTGGCGCGATAAGAAGCACGCTATAAGGTCTCCAAAATAGGTATCACATCACTAGATTATTTGCGTTTTCTCTCCACCTGGATAAGCTTCCTTCTTGGAAGATAATTACCTAAACAAAACTATCGAGTTTGAAATTGATTGAATTGAATTCGAGTATTAAAAACAACCTGAAGAATAAAAAACGAAGCATGATGTACATAGTGAGACCATTTTAAATATATAATAAATTGAAAGACTACAATTTGAGAGTGAGACGAAATGGAAGATAATGAATGAAATGAACGAGGAAACGGAACGTCTCGCAATATGTCGGTCGGGCAAAATGTGTTTGTCAACACTCTATCGATTTTCCTTGTTAAATTAAAAATATCAAATTAAGTAATCAGCACATTACAAAAAAAAAACGCAATTCGTTATTACTTTAATTAACAACTTCCGCGTCTACAAACAAAGTGCAAGTGACGCAAAAAAAAATGTAAACATTGATACTTTCACAAAAGCTCATTTACATGAAAATATTATTTATTTTATAATTCTTATTCTATTTCTAATATTAAATACATAAAACATTTTGTGAAATGTTTATAATCACCTAAGTGTTCAAAAATCAGGTGTATTTCGTGATAAATTACTGCATCAGGCCAAATGATATTGAAGGTAGGAAAATCGATATTTCTGCAGTGTCTTCGTTGCTAGGCTGTGAGTTACCGTATGCAGTGCAACATAAACGCATAAGGATAAAAATTCTTGAATATGACGTGAGTAACAAACCTTTTGTTACAAAACTCCATTACAAACATGATGGAAGGTATAATATCTTACAGAGTGTCAACACTACTGAAATGCATAGTGTTGTTCCTGTTTATATTTACGGCAAAGGTGCTCACTACTCGGCCGCATGAATCTCAAGACCTAAGAAATGGCATTCAACATCTGAAGCCTACTCACTATGTAAGAACTTTCACTAAATACCACCATAGAAGGACAATACAGTGGAATCATCCACAGGAATTTAATAATGAATGGCAAATTGTTAATGACCAACCGAGGGTTATTGGAAAAAGGGATGCTGATGTTGTTCCAAACTATGTAGAACTCCAGGGTGTTTCTAAAGTGTATCAGCATGCAAAATTATTAAAAAAACGTAGCATACCAGATGACATTCTTAAAAAAGTTTCTAAAGACACTTTTAATCATAAATACTGGCCAGTCCAGCATACAAAAATTGCAAAAAGAAGCCTTGAGATTCCAAATTCAAATGAGTTTGTGGGCACATCTCAAGAGATACAGAGACTTGATCAGTTTACCTCTGACACCGTAAGAGAGAACATTGTTAGCCCGTTTGAAAAAAAGGCTATAAGTTCCGGTAAAGAGAATAAAGGGAAGAATGGATTACCTGATGGTATTAAGACATACAAAGTGAAGGCAGCTATAATGCCAACAGAAAAGACTACAACGATGGGTCCTACAATATCATGTTTGTACAAGATGCATGACAGTGTTGCAATGAGTGTCACTCCCTCGTACGCAGACGACTGGAATGCTCAACTCATGGTCGAAAATGATAGTTTCGGTATGTATAACATGTGAGTTATAAATACAAAAGATAAGGTAGTTTTTATCACAACAACATTCAACATTTAGTTTTTACAGTAGATATGTACATGTAGTTACACAAAATGAATTATGTTTTTCATTAAAGTTTTTTTACCTGCTTCTGTGTTTTATAAGACTCAATTACTATCAGTGGCTGGCAAAACTTGCAATGCCACTTTTTTTTGAACCAGGATCTTTCTTGTAATTGTATAATTTTTCAAATCAAAGAACATCTATTGGTATTCTAAAACCAAAATCAGTACATCTGCTTCGCCTTTTCCTGTTGGGGTTGGCATCCCGTTCAATTGGATGGAACTGAATTCCAGTTTTTTACATGGAGACTGTATGCCTGACCTCCACAACCCAGTTACTGCGGGTAACACAATACCTTTTAGTAAGACTGGCGGTTAGACTTTCCAGTTTCTGACTACTCATAATGACTATCTTAGATCTACGAATGACAGGGACTAATGGTTTTACATGCGGAGGGTCGGTATGAAATGGATGGGCAACCACCCTTCCTTGGACCGCCTGCGGCAAGCGTAGCTTGCCATGACTGGTTGATTTTTACAATTTTTACTTTGCTGCAAAGTCTCAGCAGTATTTCATTGATTCTTCTATGTCTATTATAACATACATACATGCAATAAAAAAGGCACTGATTTAAAGCGGCAGTTGTATATAGTAGTTTTGGTAAGTAAAAAAATACAAACTGCATATTCATTAACAAGTTGGCAGTTAAAACTTAGCAGTAAAGTAAACAAAAATTTGTCGTAAAAAGTAATAAAATGGATCATTTCATAAATACTGAGCAGTAAAATAACTAAATGGGCAGTTACGAGTGGGCAGTTGACAAATTGGAATTAGTTGGTAAGAAATCTCATTCTAAGCAGTTCTATAAACAATGAGGAGGAGGGGGTGGAGTGTTAGGGAGGAGGGTAGTGGGAGTGGGGATTGGGTTGGAAGGAGTGGGAGTGGGAGGAATGGTTTTGGGAGGGGGAGGGGGAATGTGAGTGGGGAGGGGAAGGGGAGTGGGGGGACTGAAAAGCGATTTGGTTCTGGCGTAGAGGGTCACAGTTCTAACCTGACCTAACCATGTCGGATCCGCCCTAGAAGGATTACCATACGTAGTATAATGAATTATAACCTAATCATCCGATTATCGGACGACAAGATACCTCGATTTGTCTAAATGCCCATTCCATCATTTTAACTGGCCATTTATTTATGTAGTACTGACATAGTAAGACGAAATAACCGGCCAATTGTTTTTTTATTACTGTCTATGTTTTACTGTAGCACAAATCAACGGCCGCAAAAAAAAAAAGAATTAATAAAAATAAATAAAATAAATATAAATAAAAAAATTAACTGGCCATTATTTTTTTCAAGTGATCATAATAACCTCTCGAATGTTTAAATAACAGTTCAAAAAATTACTTCCCATATAAAAAAACAATCTACTGGATGGTAAATTACTTGCAGGAGTTGTAGGGTTTAATACAAGATTTAAAAATACATATTTACCAGAATTACTTAATTGCTCTGCATCATTATCCATTTAAGCTCATTATTAAGTGAACTATGTTTTATTGTTTGTGAATAATGAATTCATTGAACCTAATCAATTATTCCAGAAACGGGCCCTATATCGGACACCACACTGCCCAACGGTGAAGTGGCCCAAGTGGAACACTGCACAGACACCAGGGCTTCTTGTTATACTCTGTGGCATCAAGACGAGGATGGAAATATCACTGTACTTGGACAAGGTATGGAAAAACATTACACTCAAAGATATTCTAATAAACAGATATGTTGCATGTTAAACACTCACAAAACAATCGAAAAAAGTGTTCCGCGCAGCAGCGGCAGCACACGTACACACTTTTCATTCATTTTTCAATTCACTACAAGTCAAAATGTTGAAAAGGGATGGCTTGAAAAAACCAACAAGAAAAAAAGAGACAGTTAGTGTTGTCAATTGCGCGTGAATGTAAACAAACATTTAATATAATATCATTGATTACACTCCTTTTTTTGGGCAATTGTGTAAAATTGGTGGACCCTATTTACAGTCACCAAAGGAGATAAGTACTTAACCAGGGTCATCCAATATGTTGATGTTTACTTAGAAACCAATGGATGTTTTCGTATGAAATGTAATTGAACTGTTTATTCTCTATTAATGTTATTCAAAAACATCCATCTGGTTCTAAGTACATCGTCATCGTTTGAAGTTGGCATGTCGACGCCCTCCAGCCCGATGGACCTATGACCTGAAGAAGGTGGCCATTGGTGGCTGGATGCGGAAGGCAGAGGACCGGGAAAAAATGGCGCGCCATGGAGGAGGCTTATGTCCAACAGTGGACCAAAAGTAAGCTGAAGTGATGATGATGTCGACGGCTGCCGTCGGCGCCTGCAGTTACTTCTGCCGTTGGCAATATGGCGCTCGAATGTAAGAGCACTAAGAGCCCTAAGCTTCAACTATACCCGACGACCCTGATTATTTATCTCCTTTTTTTTTTTTTTTTATGGGACAAGCCCGCCACACTATTCCCTAACCTAGAGCTGTGTGTTGCTAACATTTAGGCGACGATATTCGCCGGCAACCTTGAGCGACCAGAGAATCGTATGCGCTGCGTCCAAAAGTCTCAGTTTAGTCGAAAAAATTAAATTAAAAATAGTATTCTTAAACTTAAAAAAAAGACGTATATTAAAAGATAGAAAATAAAATTGTCTGTAGGTAAGATAGTAAAAGTTTCATTTAAATATTCCTGGTAGATTTTGTGTGATTATCAATGTTTTGTCCGCGTCAGACACAACTTAATTTTTCTTCTAATTTAATTAAACTATTTAATATGAACTTAATCAAAAATATTCACGTACTAAATGACTAAGAGAATGTTTTAGTTTAACATATATATTTTTTTAATCATTTACACTACACATTTTGACGTGATTGTCAGTTTAAAAGCTGCAAAAGTCGCTTGTTAGCGCCTTGAACAATATTGTCAAAATGCAACGATGGATTTTTCCTAGCACCTAAGGGCGCCTTCAATTTAGTTGCAAAGTGTCGCGCGCGCGGCTGCAGCGCTGCGGTCACGCTGCTGTCACTAGGTTCGAACATCATAGTGTTGTATATTTAGTTTCATGACACTGCTCTTAGGACTATTAAAACGCCCTAAAGGTGCTCCCATCACTTGGAGCGTTCGCCTGTAATGTAACCGTGCCGACAGAAAGCCTTAAAGGTTATTTTTCACTTGTAATATTCATGTGCGTGTGAACAGAGGGACCATACTGGTATTTCGCAAAATAAAAATCCTAGGATTTAATATTAGCTTTACAACAATTGTAGAACACATCTGGGAATTCGTAAAGAAATATAATAAAAACTACAGCCCTTAAAGTGTGGTCCCTCAGTCCTCACAGACCATCAGTCAGATCTCGGAAAGTATATGAAAAATGAACGTATTGTGACTACAGACATTTAGTAAAGAACTTGTAAAGATATTCACTGGATAAAGACCACAAAGCATGTAAGATAAAAAATATATAACACTTCAACTGTGGTCCTTCATTCCACACAAAGTGGATAAATATTTTAGTGAATATTATCGAATAAGATAAATAAAGTCTTTCTTTTTCTGCATAAAGTTTTAGTAAAAGACCTCAAACAGTTTGTAAAAAAGTAATGGAAAAGAATATTGACGCAATTTGAAGATAGCGAGTATCAAAACTGGTCCCTCAATCCTCACCTCCACTGGCATATGTCCATGTACTAGCTGCTAGACGAGAGGACTATCAGATAGTCTAGTGTGCTTAACTTTTAGTAAAAAGTTTCTACTGAATAATAGATACCTAAAATTGTGTGTTACTTACCACTTAGCTGAGATAATATTATTTTTGTAATCCTATGAAAATAGATAAAATAGTGTGACCACACAATTTTATTTTGCGAAATACCAGTATGGTCCCTCTGTTCACACGCACATGAATATTCGTCACGTTTCGGAATTCATATCAATGTTACGTCATTTTATGAACACAGGTTGCTGGCGGTCGTCACGTCAAAGCTCCTGTGACAAATGCACCCGAGTGACGGCTCCGAGACTCCCAAGCACCAAGTTCTGTTGCTGCACCAATACATACTGCAATGCTGATTTCTGTAAGTTACTCTTCATTATACCCTTAGGGTGATGCCACACGGGCTTTGCACTACGCTGCGTCGTTGCAACGCAATGATTTCAAGAGCCAAGCCATCCGTTGCGCTGCGTTGCGTCGTCGAAGCGTTGACGCTCCGTAATTTTACGTATAAATTTAAAAACTTGCCACATTGCTCCGTTGCGTTGCGTTTTCGAACATATTCGGCGTCGCCGAGACGAAACAGGGGGAGGTGGTGCGGAGCGGCAACGTAGTTAATTTTGCACTGGCAGAGAAAAAATACGTGCGAAGCGCAAGACAACGCAACGGAGTAGATATTAGTCTGGATAAAGACAACATATTTACATAGCATTGTCACGAAGGTCGGTACGACCGAAAATTCCAAGCTAGCGCCATCTATTATCGAGTACCAGAACTACAGATATTCAGGAACATTCGGGACCCTTCCACACCTTTTTAGATGGTTAAGTTTCGTAATACAACATACTAAACTAGACCATTCCGATTCTTGTATTTATGCTAAAATGTTCTTGAATATTGTAGCATTTCTACATAGTTTAAGGAATAAAAGGCTATGTAGAACTGTACGAATTGAATTTATTAGCTCTCACACGAAAGATAAAATGTGATGAGTATCAAAAACAATTGTTAGTATAAAAACAAGTACTGACCTAAACGCACTGGGATTAGGCAGAGTTTTCCAGAAGGATTATGATCCCCAGCCTGGCCGGCAACAGGATCGGCCGAAGAGAAGACTGACGCGATCAGCTCGGGGACGGAGGTCACCCAGGTGGTCTCAGTAGGAGGACCCGCCCTGGGAGCACAGGCACGCGACTGCTCGGCTTAACCCGCTTAACCGACTCTCGGTTGCAGGCTGGTAGACTTGTAGTACTAAGTAGACTGGTAGACTTCAGTAAGTAGACTGGTAGACTTCAGCAGGTAAGCGTATGGGTAATCAGCGTGTTACCCAAGCGACTCCGAGATCTAGACTGACTCTTTGACAGGTTTTGTTTTCTGACCGTTCTTCCGAAATTCGTAAAAAATCCAATTATGAATCCTCTTTCTAGAACGGTCACTTAATAATTGTCGAATGCCAATAATTTTTTATATAATATTAGTACGCTAATTCGCACTAAAGAAACACACGATAATACAGCGGGTGTTCAGCCGTTTAATATCTAACACAGACAAACAAGCTTACAAGATCAACAGCATAGAGGATTTACGTTAGTAGCCGAAAACTTTTAGAAGTAATGTTGACAACTGTCATTGACAAACATGTCAAAGCAAAAGATTATTTATATTTCAGGTTTGTAAATATTTATCATAAATGATATGAAATGATGATGATACAGGAATACAATTATAACACAGACAAAACCAGCACATAAAACTGGGAGTACATTATATATTATTTATAAGATTCCAAGAATCCATAAAAACAAATATTATAAAATGTAAACAATAAGTCGTTACAAATGATTTCATGCTTATGAAAAGTAAAAATATAGTTTTCAGGTTAAACCGAAATACTATAATATGTACTGGAACTATCTAGAAATTTGCATGCAGTGCATCCAAATCTTGTGCTACTACGTCGCCGCAACGCTATACAACGGAGCAGTGTGGCTTTACTCCAACGCAGTCAATGCCACAGCGCTGCGTCAACGCAACAACTATCACCTTCGATATGCTATTAAATACTGCGCTGCCGCTCCGTCGTTTCAACGCAGCTTCCTCCCCCACCTCGTCTCCCTCGTATCCTTATCCGTTGCACGTGCGTCTCGTCGCTGTCCGTCATTTTGACGCATCGTGTGGCATGTCGTTCAGATTAATATATAGAACGACAGAGCGTCACCGCTCAGTCGACGCAGCGCCAACGCAATGCACAGACAATGCCCGTGTGGCACCTCTCATACTCATAGAGAATGGATTGACCATCCCCTATCCAGCTATTAAGTAAATACGGGCAGTAAAGTGGGAGGGAGAAAAAGCGATGGTGCGGTCAGTTGTTGCCTCTTTCTATAATTATGATTAGTCCACGTCACAGTCTTGCAGGAATGGATGCTTTGGGCCACCGCGCCTTCGTCGCTACAGACCAGAAAAGAGACAGGTATTGGCTGCATAGTCGCTTTCTCTCTTTCTAGTTATGCACGTAATAGAAAAAACAAGCGGAAGTGCCGACGCTGCTGTTCCGCGTGGGGCACAATTTATTATGCGGAAAATAATGTAAAATATAACAACCTTCAGCAGTTGTAATAAATCTTGATTTTGTATTACCTATGAATTCAATAAGCTTATTTGTTGTTCATATAAAATTAAGACTTATTACAACTAGCGAAGGTTGTTATTATTTTATATATTTTATTCCATGGTTTTATAGTGTATTATCTACGTCTATGATTATACCCTGGTAAGTTATTTATTGCCTATAGTACTAGAACTGTGAGGTCATCCGGGATAAAATGCCTGTCATTTTCCGGCTCTTACACTACCTCTATGCAAAAATGATTTTGGCCTAAATCATTTTTGCATACCTCTATGCAAAAATGATTTAGGCCAAAATTATTTTTGCATAGAGGTAGTGTTTACACCAAAAACACTTTATTTAAACAGTCACAAACACAGTAATTAGAAACTTATCAGAGCGCCTAATGTGAGTTTTTATTCGAATTTGATCGCGTTAACGTAAACAGCAATTTGTATTGAAACGGGAACAACGCAGTCTAGTGGCAACAATAGGAAACACAATAATTATTCCATACAAATTGACATTAGCGATAGTTTACGTTAATGCAATCAAGTACGAATAAAAACTCACACTCAGTGGCGTGCGGTTCATACAGGCAAATAGTCATTGCCTACCTTACAAAATACTTACTACTATCGAAATAAAATACTACTACTATTTTATTTTGATAACAAATATTTTATGCACGACTAATTACCATCATTATACCAAAAACGAAAAATAGAAAATCTTAAATCAGCTCCACCTATCGAGTAACGGTGGAATCATGAAGTCTCATTGATACCTTCGCGCATATCGACCATAATCGCTTCGCGCTGCACCAGCGCCGCACCCGCCAACGGGAAGGCACAAAGTCAAAGTCTCTGGATGATTATATGTGTGCGTCGTGACAGACACGTATTTACGTGACTACAATGGTGTGATTTTTCTATAAATACTTGCCACACATTGAGACAAATAACGCACACAAACGTCAAAAGTAGACATTGCCTTTTTTAACTTTTACTTACACTTTCGACAATTGGGTTGTTGACACCATTAACCAATAATTCCAAAATACAACATATCTTTTATTACACTTTATTTTAGCCCGGAAAACCCGATTAATTTTCAATTCACTGTAAAATTCGATTTTAAGTTGCTTTGAAATCATTGAATAGTTAGTCAATTGAATTGGTAAAAAAGTGACGTCACAGGCCGCGTCATAAAAAAATCTATGGAGGAATCTCGTTTTGATTGGTGGTCAATTGATTGGTGGTTTCAAATAGCCAATTGCGGGGTCTTAAAACCGAAGTTGGCTACACAAGGATCTGCGACTATTTTAAAAAGTAGCATCTTTTGGTTATATTAGCGCTAAATGAAGCACTATTAGTTTTTATAGTATTATTATTTTTATTTTTACGTGAGTTATGAGCGGCCATTGTTGATATGTTTTGTGTGGTTTTGTGATATAATTTTATTCTGGTATCTATATTTACGATTTTAACGTTGATAATAGGTGAAAGATGGGTGGTAATAGGTGTATGTGTACAGAAAATTTTAAATGATGCGTATTCAAAACTCTTTTAGTGATAAAAATAGCGACGAACCAAAACAAACAAACAGTAGGTAGGTGTTTTTGTTTGGTAAGTAAGATTTTAAAAATTTCTGCCTACCCTGTCTCAAAACCCTGTGCACGCCCCTGCTCACACGAGACCCTCAGAATCACTTGCGCGTCGTTTACGTCGTCCGTTCGCAGTAGTTTACAGTTTCGCATTCAAAACGTAACGTAACTCGTAATAATTCCAGCACGCGTAGCATGACCACGCTATGTCTACGGAAGAACGACTACTACGAGCTACGAAATTTTTGTCTATTCTTCCTGTCAGTATGTCTATTCTTCCGTAGACATAGCGTGGTCATGCTACGCGTGCTGGACATATTCAAGAACATTTTAGCATATACGGGAATGGTCTAGTCTAGTATGTTGTATTACGAAACTTAACCATCTAGAAAAGTGTGGAAGGGTCCCGAATGTTCCTGAATATCTGTAGTTCTGGTACTCGATATTAGATGGCGCTAGCTTGGAGTTTTCGGTCGTACCGACCTTCGTGACAATGCTATGTAAATATGTTGTCTTTATCCAGACTAATATCTATATTCTCTTTCCAGTAAGCCTAAAAGAAGAAACAGTAACAATGAAAGCCGAGTCTACAATGGATGGCGGGCCCCACGACATGGTGGCCGCATCAAACATACTGGCCTCGTCAGTATTAGCGCTTGTAGCTATACTGATCATGGCGTTTCTACTCACCAGGCTCTATTGTCGCAGTAATAGACACCACCATAGTGACACGGATACGTTAAATATTGAGAAAGGTATTTATAGTCCAAGTTTGCAATGTTTTGGTAAAATTTGGTTGCATCAGCCGTTACATTTGAAAGCACGAACTAGCCCTCTAATTGGACCTCTGATTTGGCCAAAATGGTGGCATTTTCACACCAACGCGGCACACTTCGTCCGAAACGTCTTTTACTCTAGCGTTAGCCATTATCACACTATACACAATGCAAGCGTAACGTTCACTATGGGATCACGTCGGGGTCACCACTTGTGGATTGTTTATGTGTGGGCAAGTTAAGCAGTGAGAAATATAAACGAATAAGAACGATAGAAATTACATATATTACTCATCAGAAGATGATAGCTCAAACTAGAATAACTACTGACGGGATTTTTGACAAGTCGTTGGTTAGCAAAAGAGCAAAGAGGTTGTGTGTTTATTAACGCCACAAAGGTAAGAAGATAATTAACAGTATTTTAAACAGTCATGCAATTTTTTTTAATTACTCTTTCTTGCTTATTTTATAGTATAGGTGTCTTTTAGATATGGTCATTTATAAGAAAACACCAGTATTTTTTTTTTTTAAATTCTCCGCGCTGTTTTTATTATACATGTGTTTTTTTAAGTGGATCATCTGAGGTACACCCTGTATAACAAAAAAAAGAAAACATTTCATATACAAAAGAAATAGAAAAAAATAAAAAGTTTGGTACTACTTCAAGGCGTAAGATACGCCCTAGTAATGCTATTAGTATTATAATCAAAATGAGATGGGTAAACGTCACTTAGCATGTGCTTTAACTAAGCTATATTCCTGTCTTTGTCGCACAACTGTCAAATTACGAATGCAAAATAGAGACGGGACCATAACTAAGCCAAGAAACGTTCATTTGACTTGACCATTTTTTTTCTATGAATACAATTTTGATTTGAACACAAGAGTCATGCAAGAGACAATCTGGCATATTTATTCTGAGATAAAAGTTAGCTAACGTTTGAAAATTCAGCCCCTAATTATAATTGTTGTTCGCAGGAGACGTAATGGGTAGCGGACCTGATGCGTTGGCGACTGGGCTGTCTTGTGTCGACAATCTTACACTAATAGAACATATTGGTAAGTACTTATACTAATTATGTCAATCTTATATATAAAAATGAATCGCTAAATGTGTTGGTAAGCGCATAACTTGCGAACCGCTTGACCAAATTGGATAATTCTTGTTTTATAATATGCCTTGAAGTACGAAGATGGTTCTTACGGAGAGAAAAAAAAAATAAATAATAAAGAATAACTTTTGTAGGGTAGGTGTAGGGTAGGTGTAGGGTAGGTGTAGGGTAGGTGTAGGGTAGGTGTAGGGTAGGTGTAGGGTAGGTGTAGGGTAGGTGTAGGGTAGGTGTAGGGTAGGTGTAGGGTAGGTGTAGGGTAGGTGTAGGGTAGGTGTAGGGTAGGTGTAGGGTAGGTAAATAGGCAGGTAAGTAGGTAGATAAGGACAGGACAACGTCTGTCGGGTCAGCTAGTACTTTACATAAAAAAAGCTTCAAAACAACCGCCTTCAAAATCTAGTCTAGTGATAAATAACTTTAGCACAGAACACACATGACTTTAGATTTGGAAGTCGGTGGCTTTGTTCTGTTTGTTGTCGTTAATTGCCACCGTCTTCCAAATCTAAAGTCATGTGTGTTATGTGCTAAAGTTATTTATCACTTTTTAGATTTTGAAGGTGGTTGTCTTTTTTGTAAAAAAGCTTTTTATTTATCACATTTTAGTACCTTCTTGTCATCCAAATCCATTAAGACCCGGCAACACAGTTAAAACAGAGGTACTCCAAAGATTGAAGAAACTAAAACGTCTATGTATGTACAGTCACCAAAAGAGATAAGTATCCATGTCGCCGGGAATGGTTGAAGTTTACTTAGAAACCAATGGAGCCTTTGAAAAAATGAAATATAATTAAATCATTGAACTGTTTATTCTCTATTAATTGTACTTTATTTTATTCATAAACACCCATCGGTTTCTAAACTTCAACTATTCCCGGCGACATGGATACTTATCTCTTTTGGTGACTGTACCTAAGTAAGTAATAAAGTTTAACGTGTTTTTAATACCCATCAACGGGGGCTTAAGGTGCTGAGTGTGTAGGAGAAGTACGAAATTTACGCGAATGAAGTCGCCGGGCAGAATGCTAGATTTTCATATTTCATGGTTGGTCCTAAAATGATAGTTATTTCATGAGTACGTAGTTCTGTTCCGTTCCATAGTTTCGTTTCGTTTTCATGAGTACTTGCACCCCCTAAAAGACGCGCAATGAAAAAAAAGTGGAAAGGGAGAGAGAGAAAAAAGTGAGTGAGAAAATCACTCTATATACATATTATTTTTTATCTATTCTTCCCTCAACAGGTCAAGGCAAGTTCGGCTCGGTCTGGCGAGGAAGCCTGGGCACTTCTCCCGTAGCTGTGAAACTGTACTCCAATTGCAACACGTGGCAGAGAGAGGCCTGTGTGTACGCTCTGCCACATCTGGCGCATCCTAACATACTGAGATATTATGGTAAGTTATACTATAAATAACTCTCCCGACTGAATTTCGGTCATGGTGGTCCATAGAAGGAAATGGACCAGAGAATGGGCAGCAGCGTCCTTCTGAGTACCATAACACCTACTGCGATCGCCAACATGCATCGGCCAAGCATGGCGATTACGAACATTAAAAGTTGACATGATGATTGTGATGATGTGAATGCGACCTAAGTAATCGTCTGCGCACCGTTTTCCCAGCTATGTTGGGATCGGCTTCCAGTTTAACTGGATCCAGCTGAATTCTAGTGTTTTACATGGAACGACTGCCTACCTGACCTCCCGAACCCAGTTATTAGGTAACACGATACTTACTGGTAAGACTGGTTGTTTGTCCGACTTTCTAAGTTCTGACTACCCAGACCGACTGTCAAAGATCTACGAATGATAGCCGGGACCAACGGTGACACGTTCTTAAAAATACGCAAAAGAAACGATTTCTTTAGTATTCCACTAGAAAACATAATAAAAAGCGTGGCTCTCTTTTACATACAGTTTGTCAAAAATCTTTCATATCATCATAATCTCACGACAAGGATACATTGCTCCGTTATGAAGTTCTAGTGCCTACCTTCTAGGTCCATCATCAGATCAGTTCTATGGTGCCTTAATATTGTATTGTCATCGGTTTTACATAAATTTGCAAAGTTTCAAATCGATACGAAAATTAGAAGTTGGTTAAATTCGATTTCCAAGATTTCTTACATAGTTACAGGTGAAGCTAATAAAAACGTGTAAATAATTGAAAGTTATTCTTTTTCAGGCAGTGACAGTCGAGCGACCCTAACTGAAGGCGGTCGCGAACATCTAATAGTAGTAGAGCTGTGTACTAGCACGCTCCGCTCCCGGCTGCAGAACGCTCCGCTCGCGTGGATCGAGTTCGCTCACATCGCTCACGGACTCGCTTCCGCTCTCGCTCACCTGCATACTCCCTGTAAGTGTTTTCAACAGAGTTCAAAAAGAAGGAGGTTCTCAATTCGTCTGTATGTTTTTTTTTTTGTATATTTGTTACGCGATTTCTCCGGCAAGTGTAAAGCGATTTTGAAAATTATTTTTTTAATGGATAGGGTATGCCTTAAGGGTGGTCCCATATTAATTTTATCGTAATTGATTCTGCACTCTTTGAAAAAATCGACAGAAAGCAAAAAATATACATGGATGATGTTGTAATGTTCTCACCTTGTACTTTCAATCTCTGTTTTGACTGTGTTACCATTTAACACAGTCAAAACAGAGACAAAACAGAAAAATTCTTAATGGATTTGGATGATAAGGAAGTACTAAAAAGCGAAAAATAAAAATAACTTTTTTACATAAAAGACAACCACTCTCAAAAACCAAAAGGTGAAAAATAACTTTAAAACAGAACACACATGACTTTAGTTTCGGAAGTCGGTGGCAATACAAAACAACAAATAGAACAGCCAAGCCACCGATTTCCGAAACTAAAGTCATGTGTGTTCGTTTTAAAGTTATTTTTCACTTTTTGGTTTTTGAAGGTGGTTGTCTTTTTGGTAATCAAGTTTGGTATAGTGTGTATTTAGATAATTATTAAATGACTTCTCATTTGAGTAAATACTGTAAAATGTCAATTTCATTGTTGAACTTATTTTTGACAGAATGTCCTAAACTATACTCCATTTACAATAGCATTAGACAGAAGTTAAAAAAGGTTCTTTTTAATGCACACTTTGTAATAAAAGTACAATAAACATGCTAAAGTTACGATAGACACGAATCGAATTACGAATTACGAATTTATTATAATCTATTTTTACAGTAGCTGTCGTGCGTATTTGTAACTATTCTAATTATTTATCTTCTAAAATTATGTGGCTTTCATTTAGTTGTTCATTTAATTCCAATTTACAGTGTCAATGCTAAAAACCTAACAGAAGCAGGGATGAACAATACCCAGAATGTTGTTCGTTTCACTGTAATTCTACCAATTTTAAAATGTTACCTAATCTTTAAAATACTTTTATTCTGTTTATAATATTATACGTCCATATTTAGTACTATCTTAGATCTATTTATCAAAATTATGTTAAAATAAGTTTGATTCAAATTGTTTTAACTTATCTTTGAAATAAAATGTTTTGCATTCCTGCTTCTATGAGCCTCTTTTTTCTAATGCTATTATAAATGGAGTATAGCTTATGCCCGCGACTTCGTCCGCGTGAAAGTCACTTATCTGCATCAACTATCTGCCAGTGAAAGTCCCGTCAAAATAGGACCACCCATTTTAGAGATTAGCTGGAACAAACAGACAGACAAAAATTAAAAAAAAATATTTTTTTAAATTTCTTTTTATAACAATTCTTGACATGTGTAGGTTACGACAAATTTATTTCAATAGAAACTTTTTGTCAATAATATTTCTAGGTAGTGTATTATTTGTCATTTTATTAATTATTTATTTAGTAAATATGAAAATACAAAAAACACGCATTATTACTGCGTAATCGCATGGACGCCAATCTTTACGGACGGCAACCGCTTCAAACTCTTCGATAAATTCGTCGTAAAAATATTAGTTCCAACCTCCCACCATACAGTATGCTACTCGCGGTGTTCTCCACTTCGAACGGTGTACCAAGTGAGGCTAGCGCGAAGCCACAGGAGTATACACATTCACAATTCCTGCCTGGCTGGCTCGTGGCTTAAGAGGTCCCTTCCCCATCGGTCTAACTTCAACGCGTGCGTGATTGAAAACAAATTTGTTTCATCCAACGCAATGTTCGAAAACAAACGAGTGAGTGAGATTGCGATAACATCGCATGAAAATTGACGCACGGAGTTTTCACAAAACTTGTTTCCATAAAATCCCCTTTAAAGTTTCGTCCCGATTCACCCCTTCATCCCTATTAACCCTGTTTTACGGTATTAAAATGTGTCTGTTATTTCCTTCAGCCGGCAGCAAGCCATGCGTGGTCCACCGAGACGTCAACAGTAGCAATGTTCTGGTGACTGCAGACGGCTCGGCGCGACTTGCAGACCTAGGCCTGGCCCAGCTGTTACACGCCGCTAGGGACCGCGCCGCGCCCACCAGGATTACTGAGGTAACCACACACACACTTATGGGCTTAATTATCTGGGGTAATATGTCCCCGAGACGATAAAGTGCACTTGATAAGTCTCACGTGATAGACGGTTTCACTTGATGTGAGACTTGACGCCCATTGCGGGTGCTGTCAAGTCCCGTCAAGTGCGGACGCCGTTGGATGCTAATTTTTATTTTATTTATATATTATAAAAATACTGAGAAATACTTAACTAACATTTGACAAAAATGTAACCCACCCATTGTCTACAATTTAAGTAAAGGTTAAAAGAAGTGTAAGACAGGTGATAAAAAAAAATCTTATCTTTCTAACAGCATAAGTCGCGGAGCTTAGCTGTCCCGCAATAGCTGTTATATGAGGTCCCCATTGTAATTTCTCGTCTAGCGTGATTCCTAGGAATACCGTTTGAAATCAGTAAGTCAGTTTCTCTCCATTTAGTATGATGTCGCATTTGCTAGTTCTGATATTTGGTAAAATGAATCGAATATATTTGGTACTAATTTCTACCTGCGACTTCGTCCGCGTGAATGTCGGCTATCGTGAATAATAATAAATGATACCTAATAATTGTTTATTTAAAAAAAAAAAAAAAAAAAAAAAAAAAAAAGCACATACGCAAAATATCTTAGAATTTAAAATAGAACATAGATGCTCATTTGCCTGAACTAGGTGGCACCTGTGTTTCAGGCTAGGAAGTGCTTCTATATATTTGTAATAAATTAACACTAAATTACATTAAAAAAACAAACTTAAATTAACGTAAAGCTATATATTACCTACGTAGACACAAAAAAAAATATCTGTGAGTAATATTATGCAGACGAAGTCGCGGCTTCAAAAGTAGTCTATGTCCTTACCCAGGGCTCAAGCTATCTTATCCATACCAAATTCATCAAAATCAGTTGAGCGGTTTCATCGTGAAGAGTTACTTTCGCATTTATAATATTAGTATCGATTGGACCTGAAGAATAACGTCATTTGCATCGTCAAGAGTTTGTGACCGTCTATTTTAAAAGTCAATGAGGTGTCATCGGGATATAACAAGATATTCGGTTAATTTTGAAGTGGGGTAAATCATTGATATAAACTAAGAATAGAAGTGGACCGAACATTGAACCTTGAGAAACTCCCATAATCATTTCACACCCCAATGAGTTCACGCCGTTAACCTGAACTGTTTACCCGTCTATCCCTCGGGTATGACCTTAGTAAATCAAGAGATGTTTTACTAATCCCGTAGTGCTCCAGTTTCAACAATAGTGTTTCATGGTCAACGCAATCGAACGCCTTTGAGGGGTCGCAAATATTCCAACGGCATCTTGTGATTCCTCCCAGGCGTTAAATATGTTCTTTATTAGGGTGACACCGGCGTCAATTGTACAACGCCCTTTGGTGGAATTATACCGTTGTTCATGAAAGATGGAATTTTTATTACATACCTACTGAAATGAAGTTTATGCTGAAATTATAAACATTCGGCCAAATAATAATTATATTAAATATAAAAAAAAAATATTTTAAGAATAGCCAAGTGTGATACATTTCGGAGCATCAAGATTCTGTCAGATAAAGGGTATCCGTCCGTCCAGGTCATTTCGCCACCTCTTTCTGGGCCGTTCTCGGCGACGTCGTCCATCGTCAGACACTAGCGTGGAGACTCTTGTCCTGCGGTCACTGCATGCAGCTGAAGTGACTCGCCCAATCCCATTTATTTCTGGCAGCATTTATGCCTACATCTGTTTAGGAAATAAAGAGCTATATAAAACTAGCGACCCGCCACGGTTTCGCACGGGTACAATGTACATCAAACTTATACGTATAAACCTTCGTCTTGAATCATTCTATCTATTGATGAAAACTATTCTTTTTGTCCGTATGGTGTCTGACGTAAAGAATAGCACCATCCCATATCTTCCCGTGGGTGTCGTAAGAGGCGACTAAGGGACGTACCAGAGAATGGGCAGCAGTGTTCTCTGTGCCTTTGTAACAACCATACTGCGATCGCCAATCCGCCTGCCAAGCGTGGCGATTATGGCAAAATTCCCTTGGAGGAGGCCTATGTCCAGCAGTGGACGTCTTTCGGCTGAAATGATGATGATGATGATTGATGAAAACTGCATTAAAATCCGTTGCGTAGTTTAAAAGATCTAAGCGTACAGTCAGCGGGAGCGACTTTGTTTTATACTATGTAAAGATTAAAAAAATATTGAGCATATATTTGCCAAGTTTTACTCGTCGTATAGGTACTTAGAGTTTAATCCATCCTTACATGGCGTCGTATCGTAAGACGTATCCTAATACGCGCGCAGGACGATATCAATACACGCACGTAAATGTTCAAACAAGTCTGCATACGAAACGGTGCTGCCGCGAATCGTATGCGATTTCTATTGTAATTACGATAGTCGTAGCGTAGGTACTTACTGGCGTAAAAAAGTAAGCGTAAAAACACTTTTTATAAAAAAATAATTACTTTTAAATAATTTCTCTACTTTCTTCGTCATTCGATAAAAGCTGTGAAATTTATTATCATCTTTTGAGAGTTCACGTACAGCAATCTTTTCTTAGAAATATTAATGGGCGCACTTACTACTTCTGACGTGGTCAAACAATAGAAAATTTTCTTCGTCTGGAAAAAAAGTAAGACCATCAATAAATCGATCGAAAACATCTGGTTCCAGTGCCGCCATGATTTCAAGTAAATATGATTTCGTTTACAAAACGATACGCATACGAGACGATTACGCTTACGATTCGTGTGTGGAGGGGATTAGACAGTGCCTTCAAAGAAAAACCTACCTTCTTCCTTTGATTATATAATGTCTAGATGGAGCGTCGCCCTACAATCATAACAAAGAAATCGAGTCAACAATTTCAAGTATGTGTGCGTGCAGGCGTCGTTTACACTGTGCATCTACGTCTCTGTGTGCGTAAATAATGATTATATAAGCAATTATGTATATAATTATACATAAATTAATATTATTATACATATATTAATCATTTATTATTATTATTACGCATTTGGGCTTTGATTATATAAGCACTTGTCAGCCAATAGTTGGCTGACACGTTTGCGTGCACTTGACGCTCCATCTAGACATTATATATAATCAAAGCCACTTCCCCCAGGCGGGCACACTCCGCTACCTGTCCCCCGAGGCGCTGGAAGGCGCGCTGGACCTGTCGGGGGCGCGCGCGGCGCTGTGCGCGGTGGACGTGTTCGCGCTGGGGCTGGTGCTGTGGGAGATGCTGTGGAGGACGCGCGGCGCCCACGCGGGGCGCGTGCCGCCCTACGCGCCGCCCTACCAGCACCACAGCCTGCCGCCCCGACCCAGCCTCGCCATGATGCAGGTGAGTGACAGTCGCAAAGACAAATCATTTACTTCAATTACACTGTTAAAAGGCACTTTAGAACGTCATTTAAGAAAATTTTAATCTAAACTTCGACTTTTAATTCTATTCTGTAACTTGACAGTTGAAGGGATACCAGAAATTGACATAAAAAAGGTAGTGAGGTGGTGTAATAATGAACGAAATAGAATGAACTTAAATAATGTACTTATGTGCAAACATTTTATTTGGATAACTTTTCATAAAAACACGATTTATACTGTTAAAAATGTATACACACACATCACACTCATCTACATATATCTTTACACTATTTAAATGACAAAAGTAAAAAAAAAGAAAAAAATATGATAAAAATCATATTATTTTACTACGAACGTAAGTACCTACGAACATTAAGAGTTTTATTTAAAGTAAACCATTTTTATCACAGACACAGCAAACTCACAATCGCAATAACTAGTCAACATACAAGCAAATATGTTTTATTTGTCGCCGATCTAATTTCTACTTAAACTTGTTATATACAGAGCCTAGTATCCCGCAACAAGGCTCGTCCTCCACTACCAAAGGGGCCGGTGCAACAGTCCCGGGCCCTGAAGATAGCAGCCGACACCTGCGATGAGTGCTGGGATCATGATGCTGAGGCCAGGTAATACATTCTACCACCACCACTACTACTACTTTGTGTGTGTATATTTGTGTGGTCGTATGTATTTGTGTGGTCGTATGTATTTGTGTGGTCGTATATATTTGTGTGGTCGTATGTATTTGTGTGGTCGTATGTATTTATGGGTGTGTGTGTGTGTGAGTGTATTTGTGTGGTCGAGTGTGTTATAGTATGTGCCAATACTTAAACTGCAAGATCGCACCAACCTATACCCTGTTCACAATAAGATTAGACATAAACACAAACCTTTTTTACAGTCCCTTTAACCGATTTTGACTTATATTCTGTAGGCTTAAGGATGACATTAGAGGCAAAAAAGTGGTTACAATACAACTGTTTACTGCAGTTGCCATTTGTCATGCTACCAACGCAATAGATGTCAAAATTGGCTGAACGGACTGTAAAAAAGGTTTGACTAAATGTCTAATCTTATTGTGAACAGGGTATAGATACCGCGCATGGAAACAGCCTTGATACGTATTTACCGAATGCTTGTTTTTTGGCAATAATATGTAATGTGACATTCTGTATCTAGCACCGATCGGAATAGGAATTTAATTTAGTTATAATTCAATATTAAAATTTTACTTTAATTAAAGTTAGTTAAAAATCATTTTGTTTTTTTGGGTCCTCCGGCAGCGACGTACATATTTTGTGTATTTGTGTGGTCGTGTTTATTTGTGTGTGCGTGTGTACGTGCTTTATTTATTTACAATTTTCTTCATTTTTTTCCAGATTGACAGCAGTATGTGTAGAGGAGCGCATGGCGGAGTTAAAGCAGATGTTACATGCGCAAGGACCACTCATACACGATAACAACTTGCATCCGCATCCGCCTGGTGGTAAGTACAAACGATTTTTTTATTTATGAATTATTGGCAACATCGTCCAACGACATCGTGGTAGACCCAGACGAAGATGGTGGAATGAGGTTGATACTTACAGAAGGGATTACTCCACACTAGGTCTATGCCAGGGTTTCTTAAAGTAAGGTTCGTAGCATGTGTATCAGAATCCGCAGTAGGTCAGTTTAACTCACATTTTATTACAATATTGTGTAGTAAACTCTGCATTTCTCGACCAAGCCACGAACTAAGGCTTGTTTTCTTTTCTAACACTGGTTTTTACAAAGACACTTTCATATATCAAATCACACAGAATATAATGGAAAAGTAGTAATAAAAAAATATACAAATAAACGGTTACAATTTTTTTAAAACAATATACAAGCATAAATTGATTTAACATCATTGTGAAGGTTAAATACTCGTATAAAGACATTATGGTTTTTAAGATGTATGTACCAACAAGCCAGGTACTAATAGGTACTACTAATCTAATTGCAACATTTTTTAATCAATGGAGCTTAGTTCTACCGTAATGATCTAATCCACAATCTCTCAATAATTCAATTATTTACGTCAAATTACTTTGATACGCCAAATGTGTTACATAACTAGCAATAACAGATTAATGTACAGACGCCAGCACTTCAAGTTATCCCAAACTGACAAATTTTCTTAATTAAACATGAACCTTATTCATTTGTAATAAAGTTGAAAAACTTTCAAAGAAATTTGACAGATTATGGCAGCTTGATGTGCTGGCGTCTGTACGTCCAAATGTGTGCTAAAATAGATTTAAAATTATTCAACATTAAATACCCAAATCATTACAATTACTTCAAAATGGGAGTATTTTTGACGTAGGTTGGTTTGTTTTGGCAAACTAAATACAGTTATAAACCAAAATAACAAACATGTAATTTCTTCTTTCACAGCGGACTCCAACGTACCTTCCCCACCGGAATCGGATAAAAATTCAAACTGTACCACAACACAGAATTGTGACGTTCACACACCTCTACTATACCCCCAACCGCACATAGGTCGTAACGCATGCATAGAACGCAACACACACACAAACACACAACAGGCTACCGTAGAACTTATTCACAAGTCCCTTAAAGACATAACTGCTCCCACAGAAACGTTAAGAGTCTCGAATATTGAAGAGAATTGTCTATCAGTTGCTCGCGTTCCAAGTCATACAAGACTACCTTTGCTAGAAAACTCGGGTTTACCCGAAGTTAGGTCGTACCAAAGACCGTTAGAGTACGTCCAAAATGATGTGACAGCCCATGATGTAGATAGGGCTCCCAAACAAACAAATCTTCTCCAAGATGTCAAAGTAGAGAAGCCTAAATGGGGCATCAAGAAATTTTTCGAAAAGTTTAACAGGAAAGAAACAGAAGTTAAGTTGGCTGAGAATTCTCAACGAACAATGACTTCTATAGTTGATAAGCCTTCTAACATAGACGATAGAGACCGACCTTCGAATTTAACCATAAGCCAGGACAGGTCCCCGTATAACTTCGAAGGACCTTGTACTTTATCACCACCGAATAGGACCCTATCACCAACTATGATGATGGAGTCTGATAACAAAGTCTTTGGATTCAAAGAGCTACCCAATAGAGAGAATGAGGCTAGAACACCGAACCAAATCTTTGCCGTAATAGTACCAAAAGCAAAACCACCAGATTTCATTGAAATGAAAAATAAAAAGGGTAGTTCGGAAAGTTTGAATAAAAGATCTGTTAGAACTTCGTTATCTTCACAGAGTATTTTGAAATCTAACTCTGAATCCGAAGATTCGACAGTTAAGAAACGACTTAGTTGTGACAACAGAATTATTAATAGCGGTAGTTCTTCAAGAGCAAGTATCAACTTAGAACTACAATACATTGACACACAAGATACCTACAACGGTAACATAAGCCCTTTCGACATAAACTCTGATTGTTCGAGCAGTGAAGATGAACATCTAATGCTTCTATCAGAAAATGGCGGCTCTAAAATAACAATGCAAGCAATACCAAAAACAGACGCGGAGAAAAAGAAAATATACCAAAACGAAGTACTGAAAGAATCGAGTCAAGTCACCGATTTCACCTTTAACAAATTCCAAAATAAATACACGAATTTTGATAATGAATTTAGCGATCCAAATGATAAAGAGAATTTAGTCAATGGATACAGTGGGGATAATCCTGTGTATCTTGCTGCGTTGAACGGCGAAATCGATACAGCAGAACTCAAATATCCTGGCAACCGGTCTCCAAAACCGACATTAAAGAACCTAGCTATAAAAAGACAACATTCTTTAGAACAAGTCAGTGAGATATTCTCTTCTGCCGGTGATATTAATCTTCTGAACCCTGCAGGGAGGGTGAAGACACCTGGGGATCTTCCTGTAGCGGTCAGAAGAGCCAGAAGGGATAGGGCGTTACAGAAGGGAAGGGCTAGCGAGAGTAACAGATTGAGTCTTTACGATGACAGAATGATGTTTGGTAATAGTTTGTAGATGTGCTAAATGGGCTTTGAAACTAACCACCGAATTCACAAACGACACTAATATTGTAATATAAAAGAACCGTTTTCCATCATTTTCGCTGGTTGTTGCTGAAAAACTGCAGCAAAATTTGAACTCTCACGCGAACCTTCTTGTTTGAGTGAAAACTTCTATCCATTCGGATAAAACTTTGCAAAGTGGTCGAAGACAGTGTCGACACACGCAGAAAGCATGTGTACTATTTTAATTGCGTTCCATTTCTAATAAATTTTGCATTTATTCATTGTTAATGTACCTAAATAAATACCTTTTGGTTAATTATCAATTATCGATTAAAAATATCCGAGCATATTGCTGCTCCGGCTGCTCTGACCATAAGACGTTCTTTAAGTCGTTCTATCGCTACAATATACTTTAAAATGACAGAGACAACATTAGACTTGAAAAAAGTCACGCATAATAAAAGTGAAAAGCACACGTTACGAGTTCAACTGTCCAATTAGCAGACAGAATAGTTAAACAATGTCATCATGACTCCAACAGTCAAACGGATTCTTGAGCCATAACAAACTTAGGAACTGAATAATAAAACAAATCTTTTGACCGCCACATCAATAAATCAAAAACGTGCCCTCGGCGGCAAGCTACGAATAATGTATACAAATCTGTCATGTAGTCGTGACTGTGAAGTGGGTTTGGCACATTTTGGTTTGCCATCTATACATGACAGTGGCGGTAAAAAGGTTGAAACCACAGATATAGATAGACCTAGATAACGCAAGAGCAACTACTTCGCGTGCCTATTTTCGTGCCTAACTTACGATAAAAAATCGTAAGCAAAAAATAAAGTAAACGTTTCGCGTTTCGTTCCATCGGTAAGTCATTTTGTGATTAATATTATGCGTAATTAATTTTTAAAAAACCATTATTTTTAATCTAATACCCTCAGTAATACCTGGTAATACCAAATATAGGAAAAACAAAACATTCGTATTACATTGTGACGTCCAAAAAATGGCACGCTTGGTTTTCATACAGATCGTGATACTTGCGTTATCTAGGTCTATATCTGTGGTTGAAACAAATCTTTTCTTACTGTTACACACTACACTAGGGCAGTTCCATAAGGCCTGTGAGTGCGAGCGAGAGGTCCGGCAAAAATGATTAATATTTTATTTTAGTCATCATCATCATCAGCCGAAAGACTTCCCCCAAAGAACGCCACAACTCATGGCAAACTGCAGCTTGCATTGACCGGTTACCCGCGACCTTGACGATGTCGTCGGTCCATCTGGTGGTAGGTCTACCAACGCTGCGTCTTCCGGTTCGTGGTCGCCACTCGAAAACCTTTCTTTCCCATCGGTTATCGGTTCTTCGAGCGCTGTGGCCTGCCCATTGCCACTTCAACTTGCATATTCTGAGAGCTATTTCGGTGATGTTAGTTCTTTGGCTAATTTCCTCGTTCCGGATTCTAACGCGCTAAGAAACTCCGAGCATAGCTCTCTCTCCTCTATCTTAGTTCGTACGTTTGTAATGGCCCAAGTATAGTAAAATTCGTTATTGAGACCTTAAAGTTGTGCTGTCTGTGGCAGGGAACGCTGTCTCCTTCTAACCTTGTTCGTGTTCTTTCCAGTTTTATTATAAGGTTCTTGTTTCCTTTTCAAAATTCGGACGTTCTATATTGTCATTGTTGAAACATATATATAAAAAAAAGATTTGTTGGTTTGTTACGATTTAAATCAAAAACTACTGGTCCGATTTAAAAAATTCTTTCACTATTACAATGCTACATTTTCCTTGAGTAACTTAGGCTATATTTTGAAAAAATTAGGAATCCTTGAAAAAATACACGCGGTGGAAGTCGCGGGAAAAGTGCTAGTTATATAATAAATGGCTTATTGTATAATATACTTCAAAGGGGATGGTAGAACCATGAAAAATTAAAATACTATTTACTTGAAATGTGCAATCTTTTAAGTACTTATAGACATGTTCGACTATTGGTGATGGAAAAACCTATTTGTGCTACGGTTTAAGCACTTTTCTGTGAAAATAAAACTATCACCTAAAATACTACAGTTGATTGAAAAACTATGTAAAATTGTAATTTCCTAATGCATTTATTGGAACAGTCAACAAAAAACATTCACTATAAATAAAGCTAAATGCTTTTATAGAAATCGTTACCTCACGTTGGAATTAAGAAGTATAAAATTAATCTAATATAAAATTCGCGGCTTTTATCAAATCATTATTAATATTTGAAATCGATTTTTTACGTCAAACGAAGAAAATTTTTTAAAATATATTCGCATTTAAAACATAATTTCTACAAATTTTGAATTGAAAATTTGCTAAGATTTGCATGTAATTTATTACTATCACATACTTTCCAGTTTACCCGGTTATTCCTTATAATATCTGTATATTTTTAATGCATTTTAAATAAGGTAATTTTAAGGGTAATATTTGATTGCAGTAGTTTTGTTTTAGGTTTATTTATTTTACATGTTGATAATAATAATTTGCGCAGATACAGTCTATACAACTTATACGATATTTTGTGTTTTTTAGAGAGCACCCGCGGACATTAAAGGTTGTAGCACGTTACACCAACTCAAATCAAAAAAGAAAAAAAAAACAAGCAAAGCTAGCTAGCTTAAAGTAAGCTTTATTTCCTGTTACATACGAGTGAATTTTTCAACACATAAGTTGAATGTCTACGACGCGTAGTCCACGCGTTGTTCACATATTGATGTGTTGAAAAATTCACTCGTATGTAATTCGAAATAAAGCTTAAATTTCAATGCCATACTGGGAGTTGAGTTGGAGTGGAGTCGACGTTGAGTTGGTGTAATGTGCTATGACTTTCTTAATCAGTACTAGCGACACGCCCCGGCTTCGCACGATACACTTACTTTTTTTGCAGTTTTCACCCCAGTGTCTAGTTGTATGGTAAAAAAGATATTCGCAGGAGTAAGAATTACGCATTTACAGAAATTTAATAGATCATAGAATCAACATAATTCTACAAGTTAAAAAAGCTAGTAAATACTTTTTTAATAAAAACTTTTTTGACTGGGAGAGTTATGTTGGTGATTTAAATGAATTATGTTGGTGGTAATTATTATAATTCTGTTAATGCATATTTGTTACTCTCGCGAATATTTTTTTATTACAATACAACCTGATACTGAGATGCAAATTGCAAAAAAAAAAGTCGAAATGTGTGCTGGGACACATAGTAGAAGTGACACTTCAACGGACAAGCCGCTGCCGCCTCTCATCACGATATATCGTGTACCCCCTCCACGCGGCCGTACCGCTTTTTCGTGACAGAAAAATCCTAATACCCCCGTCTATATAGAAGTTTCACTTCAAAAAGTAAGAATATTTGAATTTCGCGGGCTGCCCTGGCGCATCCTCCATAAAGTAAAAGATAGTCCAGTCAACCAATCACACAGCTCTAAGGGCGCCTTCAAATTAGTCGCGCGCTAGCAGCGCGACAGCAGCGCGATGGCAGCGCTACATACAAATAAAGTCGCGCGTCTGCAGCGCGACTGATAGCGTTGCAGTCGCGCGAGTATATTTATGTTTAACACGCGTTTAACAATTTGTCACATTTTTTTTTTCATTCAAGGAACCTAAACTTATTTCTAAACAGTGCGTATTTGGGCCACAGCGCGCAAATTATTATTATTTACTTATTTGTACATAGTTTTAAGTTCCTATTAATAATCGGCAGCCATGTTTTTTTATTTGTTTTATTTTAACTTGTTAAGTTTAAGTTACACTACAATTGTCAAACATTATGTTTTTGTTTTAAATAGCGTTTATTATTATTATTAAAAGAACATAGTTTTTAGATATTTTACTCCATTTAGCTTTAATAGTTTTTGTAAATATTCCGTATTCTTCGTGAATTCGATATTATTATAAAATTTTGTATTTGTGGTGTGTTTATTATGATATTACGGTTAATGTGCGCAGTTGTTTCTTGTATTTACCGGTCAATGTGCGAAATACCCATCATTATAAAGTTAACTTACAAAGAATTAAATAAAAGGTAAAATATAAAAATGGGTTCTTTGTTTCGATCTTTGACTGGTTAATTTAAGAAATACAATTTAATTCATTCCATTATATTGCAAAAGATAATTACAAAGTACCTATACAGAACCCTAAAATAATGCATAAGCAAATCATGTTAAAACCTGTTTTAAAGTTTAAAAGGTCGTGATTTTAAAACAGATAGTTGTTAAAAAAAGTAAAAGTTTCTTGGTGTGGTATGATAGAAAAAGTTTAAAATTATGTAGAAAAAAGTTTTAAAATTACGACTTCATAAAAAATTCATTAAAAAAAACAAACTATAAACATGTTGATAAGAAATATATTTAAATAAAGTGTATCTTTAAATATTATACATGCCGTACGCATATTGACAGAAAAAAGTCAAAATCAAAATGAATCTTCATTTTTACAGAGACAGTTGTTGTTCGCTGTGAGTACAATACGGTCAACGTAACTTGGCGCGTCTGAAGTTAGCCGATTAGCTGCGCAGTAGACAATTTCGTTCCTAAAAGTTCCATTGCGCAGCCAAACAGCTAACTTCAGACGCGCCAAGTTACGACGTTGACCGTACTGTAATTGAAATTATATTTTCAAGGTTACAAGTGCGTGATGCGGTCAATAATATTAATAATTTATTGGTAATTCAAGGTTACACACTTCAGCGTATTGTTGCTCTCTTGTTGCTTTTTCTTTCTTTTTCCACACTGTAATTGTAATTAATTGGACAAAAAAAAAACTTGAGAGGTGTCAAGGGACACCCGGATGGAACGAAGTTCCTTTCGATTAATTAGTGAAGGAATTGTAATATATATATATTTTTTTATTATTAACAAATATAATGTAATATAAACTTAACGAAAATAACTGGCTTGCTTTCTATGAGAGAGAGAGAGAGACAGACAGAGAAACACGCGCACGCCGCACGGCTTACAACTATAGCAAAAAGTGTCGTTACAACTTTTGGTCTTAATTTTTTCCGTCTAGCGCCCTTTCGCAACGCGAACTTTGTTCCAAAACTTACAAAACTTTGTGTCAATATGTGTATGGACCGCACCAATAAACGTTGTAAATGTATACCAATAGATGATAGAGCGATTATAGATTGATGCAGGTTTTACGGCCGATACGTGATGGAATTATGCATTTAATACTTTCTGATCAAAGTCAACGCATTTATTTTAATTAAACCAATTACAGGATTTTTTGAATTGTCAAGGAGTCGGTCTGTTAGAAATTTTCAAGCTAATTAATCGTTCCAGAACGTAGATAACTTTAGATAAGAACGAGCAACAAACTCCACGGACACTCTTTTCAATCAAGTTTTATTTTTTACAAAATCCTGGCTGCATTGTTCTTGTTGCTTTCATATGTGAAAACAATGTAGGCGTAGAGCAATACAAAACAATAAAAAAAATATATAAATCATGACAGTTAAGACATGACCAGTCTCAACTGATCATGCCCGTTTACGAACATGACGCACGGTCAGCATCATTAAGCTCAACCAAATAAAGGGAACTTACTCATAGGGAGATACTTTTCCTCTTAGAGTGGATGGGTTTTACATGAGTTAGGCCCAGTAGACAGCCATATTAGCGGAGTCTGTGGCATTTTCAACTGACAAGGAGGAGGTTCTCAACTCGACTGTATTTTTTTTAAGCTATTGCATAGCTTTTGTCGCGGGCTTTGAGCGCTGCGACAGAATCAAGAAATTCTGTAACGAAAATAAAACCTGACACCCCCACTTCGCCTACCATGTAGCTCGGCCGAGCGTTCGCTTAACGTGTATGTATATGGCATATATAAGGTGCTATAAAAATATCTGCCACGGCTTTAATGGGAGGTAGTATTGTGTTTAAAGATTACAATAGTGAAGAACTTTCGTACCCCAGAATAGTTAATTTAATTTGAGAAAATAAAGTAGTTTAATAAACATTGACTCTACTCTGCATAACGTGTTTCACAAATTACGCGCGATGTGTCGCTTCGTCAATGAAAACAACTGCTATCTCTTTCTATCTGTTCTGTGAATGAAAACTGAAATCAGCTGATTAGTTCGTCACTATCTAACCTACTAGGTACACAGTAATACGCAGGGAAAAAAGTGTTTTAAAAGTGCAATTACTTACCAGCTACCGCATTCTTCCAAAAAACTGACGTAGGTAAATAAGATGATAAACTTCCCATCACACAAGAATCGCAATTTTTTTCTTATTATTTTTAAACAGTAGGTGCTTAGATTAATACTTAGGTATCAAATAACGATAAATTATAGTAACTTGGCGTTGCCTTCGCCTTCGCGTTGCACACAAATGTAGGCACGCTTACGTACATGTCTCTTCACTTTATTTAATGTCACGTCCGTTTCACTTTTTACTTGCCTAAATGCGCGTTTGATGCGCCTTTTTAGTTCTTTCACACTTCTAATGATATGTATGATAACTCACTCGCACACCAAACCTCTGCTGGTATAAGTTTACTGCATGCGCATTTATGGAGTTACACTCGCGGTAGCACAACACCATTTCAAGATATTCTTGATTGGAATACCGTCGTCTGGGAGGCATTTTTAAAGGAAGCGCGAGCGATTATCCCGTCGCTAACCGCTAATTAAAACTAACTTCCCAGCGGGCGGGGGGCGACTGGCGAGCGGGCGCCGGCGGTCGGCTGGCGCGTGCGACGAACGGGGTAGTGCGGGTCAGGGTGGGGGCGCGCGGCTCTTTGACGACGCGACGTCCCGACGAGTGCCGATGCGCAGCGCTCGGCATCGTTTGATAAATGATAAGAATGGCAACAGTGTATGAACGGCGCCGGCGTTTTGCGAAACGAAACGATTGAATTGTACGTATTCGGTGCGGTGCGGCAACAGCAAGTCTACGTGATGGTTTTATGCGAATAAATCAATTTTAATTTATACGTACAATTTTTTGTATGAAAAAAAATATGACAAATGATCAATAATTTATCTTTACTATTGTAATCTATAAACACAATACTGTCTCCCATTGCAGCTGTGGCAGATATTTTTATAGCACCTTATATAATCATAATATATAATTATAATATATATATATATATATATAGGGTTACGGCGGGGGTGGGGTGAGGTGTACCTATGTATGTATACATATATATTTATGATATATATATAATATATAAAATGCTATGCAATAGCTTTGCAGCGGCAGTCCCCGAGTGCCACAGTGTCACAAGTCTGTAGACGAGTATAAGATAGCCTTCTTCTAATTCCAGGTTCATCAGTGCTAAATTTATGTTAAAATCGCCCCCGCATTCGTACCATGTTTAAGTTTAGAGCTAAAAACTCGCGCTCGCGCTTTGCGTTTGAGCAAAATACTCAAATGCTACACAATTTTAAGATACCACTAAGTCTCGTACCTTCAGTCACTTTGACAAGTGACAACTGGCTTGCTTTCTATGAGAGAGAGAGAGAGACAGACAGACAAACACGCGCACGCCGCACGGCTTACAACTATAGCAAAAAGTGTCGTTACAACTTTTGGTCTTAATTTTTTCCGTCTAGCTCCCTTTCGCAACGCGCGATAAGAAACTTCGTTCGTTCGTTCGGTACTCATTGTTTTGTCTCAGACGGTACCGAAATTTGAGTAGCGAATTTTTTTTTTATTTTTAAGGTAAACCTGAAATCTCTTCTCTATTAATAAGATTTAAGTAAGTTGAAGTCAGTCATCAGTTGACGTGTGTTGGGCACATTTTAATTAGTCATCTTTCCTTTTTTTACATGACTGCGGCGATCATAATGGTTAAATGCATAATTTCATCACGCTACCGCCGTTTGTGAGTGTACAAAGACGACAGACGCAGCTTTCACTTAGCTTTGTTGATATTATTGTAACTGACCACGTCGGACACCGAATATAACGAATATGTTTTTATACATGTGCTGTTTTATTTTAATACCTACCTTTGACGTCATTTGTATCTGGGTTTAACTTATATACAACTTAAACCAGAATCAAATGTATACGAAACTTAAATGGTAATGATATTATGTATAATTCAAAAAGTAGGGAGGTGGACGGGGGAGCTGATAGGACATCAAACTCGTCCACATCGCTATCAAAGGGACACGTGCACAAAAGGCTGGCAGCATTCCCACCTACTTACTTCGTCATTGCCACGTTGAATGGCAATGCTGATTCTTTTGGTCCAGGAATAAGCCAATGAAGCAGAGTCGACCAGTCGCTTGGCGATGTCCCTCAAAAAAAGATCCCGTGGCCCTAGAGTTTCCACCGTAAACGGTTTCAGTTTTCGGCTGTAAACGGCTTCACGTTATTTTTTTTCTCTTGTTCTGTAAGTCGTTATGTTTGCGCATACCGTAAGTCTACTTCAATGTAAGACATAAAATTGGTTACCTTTATAGATTCTTCTTTCTTCTCCTAGTTAGGTACCTACTACGCAAAGCAATAGAGTAAATCAAACACATGAAATCAGTAAAAAATCCCCTTTATTTCATAATTACAATAACAAATAAATGTTCATAATAATTCATTATCGACATGTATCTGACAAAAGTTCCAATATTTTAGACATCAATATTATAGTTTTATAGAATTTCGGAGCAACGATGTTCCTTGAAATGTCGAAAAAGTCAATTTCACAAAGCTGCTAAAAATAAGCCAAAAACGTCCTGTATTATCATCACAGGTCATTTGAGGTATGTATAGAGCACGTTTTCATACAAGCCCGAGGGATATCTGCGCATTGGCGGGCCCCATGATTGTACATACAAGTTTGCTGACTATTATACCAAAGGTATGCTTGAAATAGGCCGTATTTGACTACCTTCATAGGAAATAATTTCTGTTTATGAGACAGAAAATCCAAAAGCCATCTAGTTAGTTCCAAATGTTATATAGGTAAGTCTCCCGTTGCTCCGAAACCTTTTTATAGATTTACATAGATTGATTACGTATTCTGCTACAACATTTATTAATTGAATGGGCTTTAGGTATTGTAGAAGAAAATATTTATGGTATCACACTGTATATAGTAAAGATACCGCTTCGAGACTAACTATTTTTTCTATATCGTTGGTTGATTTACATAGGTACACAAATCTTAAGGCTTCACATTAGTTTAGATAAATTCCACGAAAACTTTTTTTTGTACTCTATAAATCAATTCCAATTTATAATGCTTTTTAGCGCTGGAGTGATATCATCCTTATAAATAAGTGTGATACTGAGGCGGAGATCTATAAAACAAAATTATGTAAGCGTTCATAGGAATATAAACATTATTCTTATCGCATTACTGTTCTTATTTGTATAAAATTATTAAATACATTAGCTTAAACATTAAGCGCATAAATTTAAAGTTCATATTCGTATAAAACGTTTACAAAGTTTAGGACATAACAGTTTAATTACGCTATATAGATCTCAAACTGAGCCCCGATTGCTAAAACCCTAATCAAGTGTTTATTTAGTAAATCTGCCGTCAAATTTCGTAGCTGTTGTGGCTGACTAAAGTACTAACAGCCAATCATACAATTCATACAGTTTAACTTTTAATTCACTACCTATCTTTTAGGAGGTGCAAGTACTTATGAATACAAATAACATCTGTTAGGGAACCAACCCTTAATATGAACAAAAAATACGAGTGTGCTTAGGCCACACGACTGAAGTAAAACTTCTTTAGCTCCATCTATATGTATATCCGTTTGCAACTGGCTATGAGAGAAAGAGAGAAAGAAAATGCGTGCCCGCACCTCTCTCTCTTGCCCCTACAGTAATATACGAAACGTAACTCTCTCTCTTTCTATCTTCACTATCTTATATCTCCCTCTCAACTTCCGTTCGCCTCGCCCGATCACGCTTTTCCTAACGCTTTCGTCACGCATACACCAGCTTACTCCCCAAGTCAAGCCTGCGTAAAGAAGTTTTACTTTAAAAAATCTGTATCATAAATTGACAGGTTAATGAAGTCCGAACTCTGCGGTTGAACCACGGGCAACAAGCTGATAAAATCTATTTCGATTGTGGTGTAGTACTGTTTTGTACGAAACAGTTGTTTATTCTTTTCATATTTCGGGGTTGATTCCTTAAAAAGAACTGTTCGTATTTATAAGTACCTTCACCCCACAGATATAGATAGACCTAGATAACGCAAGTATCACGATCTGTATGAAAACCAAGCGTGCCATTTTTTGGACGTCACAATGTAATATGAATGTTTTGTTTTTCCTAAATTTGGTATTCCCAGGTATTACTGAGAGTATTAGATTAAAAATAATTGTTTTTTAAATTAATTACTCGTAATATTAATCACAAAATGACTTACCGATGGAAGGAAACGTTTACCTTATTTTTTTACTTAGGCACGCGAAGTAGTTGCTCTTGCGTTATCTAGGTCTATCTATATCTGTGCTTCACCCCCTCAAATATGTGCACTGAATAAAAAATCATCCTTAACTTGAGATTTGAAATTTAATGACTTTTAGCAACCAGGGTTGATTCTGTATGGGGTTCAAACGTTCGATTAATTAAATCTAACCATAATTATGACATTGACTTAGCCCATAAGGTGGAATAACTGTACGAAATTAATAATATTTTTTATAAATATATGCGTAGTCAGTAGTGCAGTAAATAAATAATAATATGTACCTACGTTTTAATGCAAATAATGAGTTGTCATGGCCCAGTGGTTAAAACGTCCGTCTTTCATGCATGAGGATGCGGATTCGATACCGGGCAAAGATCAATGTGACATTGTCAATTCATATGTAGTCTCTTCTTAGTTTATCTTGAACATCATTGACATAGGTGAAGGAAAACATCGTGAGGAAACTTGTACTTATAATTAATATAAGTCTGTAATCGCCACTCCGCCTTAAGCAAGGGTGGTGATTAATGCTCGTGCCTTCTCTGTATGAGAAGAGGGTTTGCCCAGCAGTGGGACAATTATAGGCTGATTTTAATTAAAGCAAATAAGTATTTTAATAATCTTTTTTAGCTATTTATGTCACAAAAATAAATTATATTATCATTATTAATATAACCTTCTTTGCAATGCTAACTACGCACATATTATCCTAGTCTACATATCACATAAAAAAACTAAATTACCACTTAAAATTATAATATTAAAATATGAAATTAAAAACCTTCATTTCAATAAACTAAAAATATAGGTAACAATGTGATTTAAATTCTTTGAATAAAATAGAGTTTTTAGAATGACCTGCTTTTGTTTTTATCGAAAATTGTATTCTGAGTAAAATAAATTATTACTAGATCATTTTTTATTTAAATTTAGAAACAATTTGAATTGAATGCCTCGTCGAGAGAAATGTTTTTAACTCTATCTATACATTTAGATATTTGTATAAGTCTAATGTAATAATATAAATATTTAGTTAGTTCTTCACATTTGAAGATGTCAGAGTAAAACTGACTTTACCCTCAAGTTTTAAAAGAAATACGATATTTTTCGAACCCACACCGCTCTCCCTGAAAGAGAGGTCGGTTGGTGTCCCAGCTGTGGCAACATCATAAGCTGATTATGTATAGTAATTTCTACTCTGCCAGCTTCATTATCTTCTTCCCCAATTCTAAGTAAAGCTAAACCTCCCTTATACGTTAAAATTGGTAAAAAACTAACATATGTCGAGGTAAACCCGATAGACTAACATTGTATTAAATATCACGTTTATGATAAAGTGGTATAAGATGTGAGGATAATTGAGAAGACGTTGTTAACGTACGGGGACATATTGAACAGTAAACCCTTAGTTAACATTTACAACCTCGCATAGTGTGACCACAGTGACTTTCAAGGCTCTTTAATATATGAACTATCAACTTTTATCGCGTTGACGTGAATATCGTTTGGTTTACGTCATGGTATAAGAATTAGCCAGATAGTGTACACTGGTATAGTGCCTGGGTCCCCAAGAGCGCCGGATGATTAATATATCGCCATTTCCGGAATCTCTTGTGCCTCACTTTGAGATGATACACATTGAAACTGTGTCGTACGGCCAAAACCGAAGCCGTCCACCGCAATGCAGAAATTTGCGACACACACACGTCTACCGATGTTCACGATCGTAGAAAAAATGGTCACGTCATGCTACGGTAGCAGGACGCATTGCAACGCACATAAAAGCTGCGCCATAACGCAACGCTTAGCTGCGGATTGCGTTGCGGCATCGCTTTTATGTCTTGGCCCTTTTAGTACTAAAATCACGTGAGCTGGTCTTATTTAGACTCAAGATATTATTAGAATAGAACATTACAAGTTATATATAATAAATATACACCTACAACATTTTGTTGACACTCTTGTATGCCTCGTTTTAAGTTACCGAGGCATAACACCTCAAATTATTACAAAATACAAAAAAAATCATTCGTTTTCAATTTAAATGTCTTTTACAAGTTTCTCATAGATATGCGAGGTCCCAACTTTGGTCGAGGCATAAAGATTTCAAATTCATTTTTGTGTTTTTATAAAAATTTGGTAAAAGTAACTTAAAATATCCATAAACCATATTCCCATAATATAAAGTCGCTCAGCCTCGCTAAAAATATTGAAAATGCAATATTTGTGATGTTTTTAAATAATATTTCTATCAAGGACAACATTGCTTCACGTTTTAGAAAACTTTTTCAAACCCGAATCAAACTCAACATAAATAATTTGCTCGTTTCTTTTCGGACTGTCAGTTTTCATGCTCAGAACAGTTACATTAATTGCACATAATATTACAAATAAAACTTAGAATTTGAAAATAAACAGACCAACATACATACATAACATAGTTTATAAATGCATAGTGTATTTAATTGCGCAATTACTGAAAAATTATTTACGAGAATGAAATAAAGAAAATATAAACAAACATACGCGAGAAACAGGGCAGAAACGACAGAATGAATTAAACAATACCGCGTCCAAATCGGTCTCTTCGTTTCGGAGCTACCATGCCACAGACATACAGATACACGATAAACTTATAACACCACTCTTTTTCCGTCGAGGGTTAAAAGTAGACAGAATTATAACAAAATAGATAATTTCTAGAATATTTTGTTACAATTAAATACACCATGAAACAGTCAAGTTACAGAACACACCAAAATTACTACTTTAGCCACGAGCACAGTTATTGTTGACAATAACCGGCGCGTGCGCGGTCGGTGTTGACATCGAGTGATTCTTGTATAGCTATAGTACGGGTTTACAGCTTTGTTACCTGAAAGAAACAAATTAACAATATGATATTTCCCCACTAATGTAACACGTAAGTTGTCTGTTCATTTGTCTGTCTGTCAGCCTGTCTGCCTAACTACCTGTCAGTTTGTCTATCCGTCTGTCAGTTTATCAACCTGTCTGTCAGTCTGTTTATCTGTCTGTCAATCAGTCTGTCAGTCCGTCTATATGTCTGTCAGTCAGTCTATCTGTCTGTCAGTCAGCCTATCTGTCTGTCATTCAGTCTATCTGTGTGTCAGTCAGCCTTACGACAAAACAACTGAACCGATCGCAAAAAAAAAATGTGTTAAAGAGGTAGTTTGGTATATGGATAAAGACAAAGGCTACTTTTTAATCTGTGGCAGAATATGCTGCAACCATCTGTCTGAATGTAACATCTCTTAGATTATTGATAGGTACGCGCGCTACGATTAGATCATCAGCATCATCATGTCCTTACACAACCTTAAGACGCCCACTGCTAGGCATAGGTCTTCCCCAAGGGGGGTTCAGCCGTAATCGCCATGCTTGGCCGATGCATGTTGGCGATCGCAATAGGTGTTATGGTAATAAGAAGGACTGCTGCCCATCCTCTGGTCAATATCCCTCTGTCGCCTTCTACGACACCCACGGGTAGCAAGGGGACTACATACCGCCGACGTACTTGTCAAATAAGGCAACCAATACGCGAAATTCCTAGCAAAAATTCGCTAGGTATTCGAGCCTGTCTCCTAACAACCAATATGTCAGATGAAGGTACAGAGTATTTTTCACCCACAATTTGTCACAACACTAGCCTCCTTGCAATTTGTTTTTATACATATTACAATATTGAGTTGCCTCATTCACAGAGCTATTGTTTTTAGGTAGTGCGGTATCTAGTCGGGCCAACCTATCAATAATCTAAGGTAGTATCTATTGCCTGGAAGAGTTATTGGGCAATGAAAGACCTCATGAAGGGCAATCTTCCATTGCAGGTTTGAGTTGAGTTGCCAACACATGTCCCTTAAGAGAAGGCTCATCGACGTATGTATTCTTCCCATCCTCACATATGGTTCACAAACATAATCTTCGACAAATCAACAGAGGTCCACCCTTGCGATTTGCCAGAGAGCTATGGAACGGAGTATTCTGGGTATAAAACTGCAAGACCGGGTTAGGAATACCACCATCCGTTCCATTACAAAAATAACTGACGTCACTTGTCTTGCTGAAATGGAATTGGGCTGGACACATCTGCCGCATGTCAGACGATCATTGGGCCAAACGCACAATACAATGGGTCCGTCTACATGGCAAGCAACATCGCGGCAGGCCCAGGGGGAGATGGCGGGATGATCTGGACTTCGAAAAAGACTGGCCCCAAATGGCCCTTAATAGAAAGAGTTGGAAGGAGAGTGGAGAGGCCTTTGCCCTCCAGTGGGAAAATCCAGGCTGAAATAATAATAATAACATCTATTGTACCAAATCCTTTGTTCTAGTACATTTCTTAATATTGCTAGTTCTTAATCTATCAGAAAGCCTCTTTCCCATCATGCTCCTCTCCATAGCGTTTTGACACAGTAACTATCAGAAAACTCAAATGGAAATGGTCAGGACGTATCATCAGAGGTAAAGAGAAGTGGTCGAAATATACAATGCACTGGTTCACAAGTCATTGGAAATGGAAACGAGGTAGGCCACCAAGAAGATGGGTGGACGAGATAAAAGCTATAGCAGGTGGTGGATGGACAACAATAGCCAATGACAGAGAGAAATGGAGACAGTTGGGGGAGGCCTTTGCCAACAAGAGGCACACAGACAGACAAAAAACAACAAACACAATGTAAAACAAATAATTTATTTGAATTATAAATAGAAATAAGTAAAAATTAAATAAAGCATGAATTATAGTATTATATTAAATTAAATTGTATTCTATTAATTAATATGTAATTATGATGTCTGAATAAAGGCTATTATTATTATTGTACCAAATTGTAGGAAATATATGTTTGAACTCACGTTACGTATGTCTGCGCTGGCCACGCGCCGCGATCCTGTACGCTATGAAGGGCCACACGATCAGCAGCGCTAGCGTCGGGACGCTCAGCTCTTGCCAGGGCCACCGCCAACCACGGGATACTTGCTGGAACACAAATAAATACACATTAAAAGATTTGTCTTGGACGTCACTGATATCGGTAAAGGAGATATCGTGAGGAAACTGGACTTATGATTGAAATAAGTCTGAAATCTCGCTAATTGGCCTTGAGTAAGCATGGCCTCAAAATATAAGAACAGTGTTGGTACCAGAGTAACAGTTCTTCGTATTCATAAAAACTTTCACGCCCTGACGGCTAGTAAATTAAATTCAGCTCATAAACAAAAATATGGCAACTACACCACAATACGTTTACTTACATCGAGTATCCTACGGTCTCCCTCCACGGCCTTCCTGAGTGCAGCCACGTCGGCTTCCAGTCGCGCGAGAGTACCAGGCAGCTGTTCCAATACTTTCAGATCTGGAACATTAACATTTACTTTTTACTGCAAATCGATACACGTGATAGAACGGACCATACGAAGATCAGAAATAAATATATTTCTGATCTTCCTATGGTCCGTTCCGTGGCCGAAATCCGGTCGGGAGAATACTCCCGACCGGATTTCGGCCTCCGCGGTCAATCTCAATGGAGACTAGCCAAAAACACAGGTGCACTCTCTCTTCCGTCACTCTCGTAGTTCGATGGGATGACAATCCGATACGACTGGGGAGAGATGAGGCGCAGGACCAACGCTTTACGTGCTTTCTGCGTTACGGTCCCAGGAAATATATAATATACGGTCGCAGGAGATATTATAGAGTACAAGTGCATGCATAAGCTCGGGTGCATTCCACTGTCATAGTCCGATGGGACTTGTTCTTCTCGAATCGATGGTTTTCCTTTTTCTTAGACTACTTGGGCCCAGTAGGTAGCCACATTTAGCGCAGCATTAGTGGCGTTTTGAATATCCTATAAGCTGTAGGTGTAGGAGCACTTTGGGCACTGTATTAAGTGGGCCATTGGCCATCTGGTCAGGGTCACCGCAATCACACTGGGTGTGTACTCTCTATCCTCAGATGGGACGACAATCCGAAACGACCAGGATCAGGGGAGTGATCAGGCACAGGACCTTCTTAACGCCGGGCTGTGAAAATGCTTAATGGAAATGCCCATTAACACTTTACCCGATCTGGGAATCGACTTTTGAGGTAACTTACGTGTGAGCTGTGAGGTGATTTGATGCGCATGTCCATTACTAAGCCTCTGTCCTGTCTGCCTCTGTTGCGCTGAATCTCTGCGCGGGGGCGGCACTTCTGGCTCACTCTGGAAATATTCAAATACACGTAAACACAATCTACCCCGAAGGTCGTTGCTACCGAACGAAAACGAGGTTCATCATCATACTTAGGAGGGATAAGGAACAAGGTGGAAAGTTCCCGTCCTGCATTGAAATGGGAGGATCCTACGACCAGATGAGTGTTGTGTCTGGTAGGCTACTGCCTGACGGTTGTTGTCGGGATTCTTAAAACAGAAATAACCTCGAAAGACTATATTACTATGTACCATCATAAACAACAAGTTCTGTTCTGACTTTAAATAATTTATTTTTTATACAATTCGAAATATTTAAATTGATCGATGGTGTTTTATAAATCTTATATATAAAAATCGTCTGTGCTGTACCGATTTTGATGATTTTTTTTGTGTGTGTTCCAGTGGATTCGAGAATGATTTAGATTCAAAATTGGACCCGGCAGGTGGCGCTGCAGTCGAGTTGGGGAAGGTAGGGTAGATAGGGATAGGGCAACGTCTGTCGGGTCAGCTAGTTATTCTGTATATTGTAATAGCGGAGAAAGATATCGCGATGTAGGAAACGCATAGACAGAGAAAAGGCCGACCAACAACCTCACAAAACTGACCACTCACTAGAAAGAGAGAGCATGATTGTGCGGCCAAAACATTCTTACCTCTTTTTTCTGTAGGACTGTAGTGACGGAGGCGCGGCGCAAATCATTCGTTTCTGCAAGGGTTTGACGTGGACCAATCACAATTCTAGAAAGAGACAACAACTGGCCGCACTATCGATTTGTCTCCCTCACACAGCTGGATAGGGGACGCTCTGTCCATTCTCAATGTCTATGATGAAACGTCAGTTGTAGTTCGGATGCCGCGCGAAAGATACCGCCACCATCCCATTAGTACCCACACCAAGTTTGTATTAGTAAACATCATACGTACTATACTAACATCGACAGTGTCTATGTACTCGTCTTCTGAGTCGTGTCGCTGTCGGGGCGGCGGTGTCTGCCCTCGGACCGGCGATGACGCGCCGGACACTGAGCGGGAATCTAGAACCAAGTAGAGTTAGGACTTTGGGGGGTAAAGAAAGCGCTTCTTCTTCTTTTGAGTCGATGGTACAAGTGAATTCTTATTTATTATTTTGTTAACGAAATAGGGTATTTTACTCTATACGAGAAAAAATCTATAAGTATGTTATTGAGACAGTTTAGGCATAAAACAGTCGGAAAATGTAAGTTTTAGTTCATAAAATAACAAAAAAAATTTTTAAATTCAATTCAAAGTTTTCAGTATTTTTAATCTGTTATAAAACACCGTGAAATAGTAGCGGCCATGTTATTACGCCATACGGCTGTGTAAACAAAAAATTGTCAACTGTCAGTCAACCGATTGGCGTAATATAGGCTTTGTACTTTTATTATTTTCGTAACCAACGTAATTTATTAATTATTACACCTATTCCAAAATATGCTTTTAATTATTTTTAAATGATATACAATTATCATATTTAATATGAGCTCATTTGATACAAAACGAACTGACGTCATATACGCTGAGCAATATGGCGTCCAGTAAGAGGCGTTTTCGTCAAACAACGCGCGAAATTTGAAAATTTAAAATTTAGATGCATTTTTAAGGCACTTATTGATTGAATAAAAATTTTGTGTTTTTTTTGCTGGCATATTAGCACTACAGAATTTCATTGAGACACTTTTCAAAAATGGGTGTTTACCCTATTGCCGTTTATCGCGTTTCATCCTCTAAGGTGCAGGCGTAGGGGACACTTTGGACACTAGTAAGTGGGCCATTGTCTGGTCAGGAGTACCGCACACACACTGGGTATCGGTGGGATCTATAATCCCACATTTTTCTAGGAAAGCACATTTATTTCACTCTCGGCCCGTCGTCCCCCAATAAATAATGTGTCCACTGGACCCTTAACTATAGCTACAGTGGATTTTATTTTCCCGCCAAGTTTTAGTTTCCTCTCCACCCCCAACATTTACGATAATAAAAAGTCTAATCATCAAACTACCCTATAGATAGATGCATACAATTTAACAAAAATACCCTCAATTTAATTTTATAATACTTACTTAAATCATTTGCGATTTAGTAGTTATGACTGATGCATGTCCAAGTTCTATTTGCAAACATCCATGTCTGATACACCGACTACAAGTGATAGTAGCTTGTTTTTTTTTTTTTTATGTCAATTCCTGCGTTATACCTTCAGTATGTACCTTAATGTGCCAACATTTTTTTGTTAATGTACTTGTACTTGAAAGTGGACGAGGTATGCATGTCCTTTGTATGAAAATTCAGTTTCATCCCCTGGCGGGAAAATGAAGTATGTTTAAGGGTTGAGAGGAAACAATTTTTTTTTTAGGGGTCGAGTGGCCGCGATTGTATTAAACGGGAAGTAAGCGCGAACCCCCCTTACTTTATACTTCAACTGCCAGCTGCACTGTTGCCAACCGCATCTCCATCAACAGTGTCCTTGGTTGGCGACCGGCAGAGCGGTTTGAAATTTGATTGTTAACCACCAAGGTTACCTCTGTCAGAACGCGGTTGGTACCGTGCACCAGTCGCTTTATGGGGGCAAAAACGTGAAAATAGTCTATTTCAACTTTTGAAACTTTTGGTTTTATTTGGGAACTAAAAACGTAATTTTCTGCGTGTGACCGAATGGATCTCATGTAGGAGCTCGACTGTCCAATTAGCAGACACAATAGTTAAACAATGACCACATGACTGCAGCAGTCATGTTCACAGATAAAGGGAAAGCATGCAAACAATGATTACGTTAGTACTCACACACAGGAGAGTTCTGTCCGGACCTAACTCTCCGGAGCACGTCACCAGCGACCAACTCAAGGTCATTGTTCGGGAACCCTTGATCATCCTCGTCTACTGACAGGAATGACGCTACGTCTTGGTTGTATGACATCGTTTCAACTATCTGTTGACAAAATAGACACTGATATTAATATAGACGAATATCTATACACCGTGGCGAATATCTATACATTTTAATGTAAGATTGCAATAGTAAGAAACACATTTTTGCGAGAGGGCGAATGAACTCTGATAAAGAAGTTGCCACTCTATTTCGCACTGCCCTTGGAATGCAAGCTTTGGATCGCGCTCGTAACAGTGCTCTTGCAATATTCGTTACGCGTCATTAATATTGAATAATATTGTTAAAATGTTCATAATTTTTTTTTTTTTGTAATTGATAGTTGGTTACATGAAGTGGGTTGGCGTTCTAGGACGGTTAAAATGTCACGCCATGTATTAGGCTATGTTTTCACCAGACATCTGCAAGGGATGCGTAGTGAGGGATGTGTGTGATAATGACCAATGACATCGCTTCATTGTCATAACTGCTAGCACTGTCATTATCACAAATATCCCTCGCTTCTTCGGTGGATATGCAGCCTTAAAGACAGCTTAAAAGAGTTATTAAATTTTCTACAAAAAAAAATCGCTCTGGTCCTATATTGATTTCGCGAAGACCTGCACGCGTAGCATGACCACGCTATGTCTATGGCAGAATAGACATACTGACAGCAAGAATAGACAATTCAGTACAGTTTGTCTATTCTTCCTGTCAGTATATCTATTCTTCCGTAGACATAGCGTGGTCATGCAACGCGTGCTGGTGTAGCTTCAAAGATAAAGTCAAAGTTAAAGCATTTATTTCAAACAAACCGTTTACAGACACTTTTAAATTGTCAAAAATATAAATAAACAATCAAGGTTTTTAGTTAATGTAATTCCATTCCTACATAGGTACATTTTATTGAGAAATACATACAAAGTAAGAAGTCGAACAGTCGGCGCTCTTTACCTCTACTTTACAGTCATCGAGTGATCTTATTTTGAAAAACATTTTTTTGTCATCAGCGTGCATGAAGTGTTCAGAGTGTATAAGGGAATCAGTGATGTCAAATAAATATGCGTTATAAGAGGTCCCAAATGTGAACCCTGTGGAACACCGCTAGGGATTTTAATAATGTTGGGTCGATAACAATATATCACTACAGCTTGTGCTCTCGTAAACAAATATGATTTGACCCATCGAAAGTGATCGCCGCGTATACCCAGTCTGTACAATTTGCTGAACAGAATGACGTGATCTAAGCGATCGAAAGCTTTTCAAAGTTTGTATAAATCACGTCAACCTGCCCGTTATCTGTATTTGCGAGGGTACAAATTTAAAAGCTAACAACATTTGAGACAGTCGAGCGATTTTTAAAGAAACCGTGTTGTTTGGTAGAAATGCCTCTGAGGATGTATGGGTAGATAGCATTACATACTAGCTTTTCAAATACTTTACCTATAATATGTAGTATACCAAAACAAAAGATTCCACATGATGTCATAAAATAAAATGACACCATGTTTATTTGCCAGAACAATTCGCACCTCTACAACCTAGGACCACTTACCTACTTCATTCAGAAACGCTAATGATTCTAATTGAAGTTGTGTGGCCCTGTGCACGAGTTGCTTTTATGACATACTAGCTTTTGCCCGCGACGTGATTCGCGTGAATGTCAGTTATCGCGGAAGCAGACAAAGTCGCGAATTAAAAAGTACCTGTACCTGTATGTCCTTCCCCAGGGTTCAAGCTATTTTAATATCAAAATTCATCAAAATCGGTTCAGCTGTTTCATCGTGAAAGCGTAACACACAGAGTTACTTTCGCATTATTAGTATGGAAGTATGGATAAGTTGACAAGGTATGTCTATGTGTGTGTGTCATCATGAAGTTTAATTACATAATAGGTAAATCTATGCTAATATTATAAACAGGTAAAGTTTAGTTGTTTTTTTTTAACCTTGAATTTGTGGACCAGTGGGCTAATTCACGTAACTAAAGAAGTGCTGTTGCAGTGCAGTTGCAGTTAGTTTCGATCTAAACAACGCTTTTCGTATTCTCTACCGCTGTCAGACACGCTCGCGTCAACTTCGCGTCACGCGAGCTCAATATTTTAACGGTATTCTACTGTTGCGCGTCTTTGGTGCGTGCTTCGGAACGCAACATGATCGGTATTCTACTATTCGTTTGACGTCTCAAAATTACAGTTAAAAAGCACTAAAATCTGTACTGGGGTATTATTTTAATATTATAATAACGTCATATTCATTGAAATGTAATCGATTTTATTCAATTATTTAGTGAGTAATAATTTTTCTCTACTACTACACCATAACTAAGTTTGGTGGAGTTTGTTTGTCATACCGTTGACGTGCAGTTCACGCGCAGCTTACGCGCAATTCAAAGATTACAAGAATACTGTTTATCACTCAAACTTGAATTTAACTGCAACTGCATTAAAACTTCATCGACGCGTCATAAAATTACGTTCAGGGTAGCCCTGAACCCCAGTTCGTAACAATAGTTTGTAATTTGTGTTTATAACACATAAATGTACCAACTTAAAACCTTATTTAAGTATAGCTTTTTGGCGGACGTTTTTATTGTAGTGGCGTGTTAGATTTTTAACTTTTTATTTCGCTAGTTTCTCTGCGTCCGTGAAAAACGATTCGCACACGGACGAAGTCTTGGGTAGAAGCAAGTTATTTCATATTTCGCAGTATCTTAAATATTTTATGTTTACCTTGTGTAATTCGTCTACGTATGCCTTCATTGCTTCGTCCTTCGTCATGTTGCCCAATTTGTTCCAGGATTCCCATTTGGCTCTGAAATGAGATAAGATTATTAGTAATACCAGTCAATTATTGGTAGGGTTGCCAACCCTACTATATAATATACTATCCTACTATATTAGAGGCCAGACTACTATATTTTTAAAAGATCTAAGCGTTCTGACAGGGGGAGCGAGTGGAGCGACTATGTTTTATACTATGTAAAGATACAATATCTCACCTGTTGACTACATCCCAGAATCCAGGCTTAGGCTTGTCGCAGGGTCCCTCTGACGCTTGTTTGAAGTAGCTGTAGAAACGAAGCATCAACTCATTGCTCGGCTGGTATGACCCTGAGGAAGACAAGAAATAGGACCATAAATATTTTTGTTATTCAAACATAATACGAAGTATGGGCTGGCCACATCGCTCGAAGAACTGATAACCGATGGGGAAGAAAGGTTCTCGAGTGGCGACCAGTTGGTAGGCCTCCCACCAGATGGACCGACGACATCGTCAAGGTCGCGGGTAACCGGTGGATGCAAGCGGCAGGTTGCCGTGAGGCCTATGTTCAACAGTGGACGTCTTTCGACTGATAATGATGAATACGAAGTAGTTATTTATTGTACCATTTTAATCCGTAGTTAATTAAAAATGTAACCAAACTTATAAATATGTAATTTTAAAATTATTATGTTGGGGGCCTATAGGGCATAGATATAAGAAATTCTGTGTCATAGGGCATCATGAAACTCGTACACAACGTTGTCAATGGGACAAATGGACAAAAGATTGGCAGCATTGCCACGTATAACCACTTTCTTTGTAACAAAAAAAAAACAAAACATACATAACGCGATACAGTCAGACGACTGACTACCGTTAACGACTGTCAATGATCTACGAATGACAGCCGAGACCAAAGGCTGTCATTCGTAGATCTTTGACAGTCGGCAGCTTCTTTGAAAGCCGATATTTTTTTTGCGCTTCGTCCCACGTTACTCATAAGGGCTGTAAAACATAAGCGCCGAGATATAAAAATGTATACAAACAAATATTATCTACATTATTATCAATATTGCATTAATATATTATTATCAAAGACCTCCCCCATAGATGGGAGGCGTTGCCATAATCCCCACGCTTGGCAGGCGTCTTGGGGATCGCAGTGAGGTTGTAGTACATGGAAGCCGCTGCTGTCCGACTTCCGGACAGTGGACATCTTCAGGCTGAAGATGATGATGATGATTATTATCAAAGAATCAAAGAAAACAGCTCGAGTAAATTGCGGCTCTGTCGTTTTGTACAGACAGTAAAAGGGTTCACAATCACGTTTTTCAACAGCCGAGACGAATCAAGAACACGTTTACACGTCAGAAGTTTGTAAGTCAAGGACGAGTGGACGGGAAAACAGTTTCGTTTTCGTTGTGATTACATTGTATTAAATTAAAACCTCGAAGGTTTGGATTGCAAAAACACATGTTTCAAACAAGTTACAAGTTTGACGATGTGTTTCACATTCTCTGAATAACGCTCGGGTTTTTGAATGAAAACTTATTTAGCTTCTGTCTAGCTTCTTGCCCGCTTCTTCTTCTTACTAGCTTCTTGCCTGCGGATTCGTCTAATGCGTAGACATCGAAAATCATAAATGATCCTACGGAAAAACAAAAACGAAGAAAGAAACTAATTTCATTTACTGCACCTGCTACTTTTCTACACATTGTCTGCTGCAAATCATACTAGGGTAAATACGCTAAACATCGGCCCCCTTACCGATTTTCTAACTTTGGATCACTCTGGCTCCGTCAGTTTGCAACGAAGGATACCTTGTGATGCGGTTTTAGATAGGTTGATAAATCTATTTTATGTTTTTAGGCATAGGATTGTCTTTTCTACTAAAAGCAAAAAGTATTAAGGTTTAAATGCATCGAAAACGAAAAACCCTAAAGTCGGCCTTTACGGCCCATTGTCGGTCGCGTTTTTCCCAAATGTCGGCCGGGTATAGGGTGTTTTAAAATATGATAATGATAAATGTAATAATATGATTTATTCCATTTCTTATTGCCTCGAGAGCTTATTTTATTTTAGTGTGATTGTAACCGCATAATTTTCCTTCTTTCCGTGAAGGCCCTGCATGTCCCTGGCTCTATCATTGTAGTACTTTAAATTAAAAGTATTAAGTAAAAACGAGCTTACTATCTAAAGGCAGCTGTTTTGTCCCAAGCAGGTTAATAAAAATAATTTCAACATTTTTTAAGCTAGTAAACATGGGTTTAATAGGTACCAGTTCGAAAAAGCAATTTATATTTGTATCCCAAATCATATTTAGCTATCATAAACATGTTTTCAATATTGTAATACTTTGTAATTAATTTAACTCAATTTTATAATTAATATCAACTCTACACCAAAACTTAACCTCTTCATAAGTTTATTTATAAATGATAACAATACATATTATATTTTGAGAAAATAAGTTTGATAAATATATTAAAAATGACTAGGCCAGCCACTGTAAAGTGGCGCTCGAATTCGAGGCTGGCCGATATTACGATCTTTAATATTTCTAAAGTCGGCCTCTGTTTTGTGAACCTTATTTCTCGAGATTCAACTAATTTCACCCCGGCCGGTATTTGGAGATTAAACGTAAAATAGGTTTATTTACCAGATAAGCTTTGCAAATTCTCCTATTATGTCAAAGGAATTGATAGTATTGCAGTTTATAAAACAGACTACATTTACTTTACGTCGGCCCCGGCCGAGAATCCGGTTTTAAACCGAAACTGGTATTTCAAAGTCAAAGTCAAAGTCAAATCATTTATTTCAATTAGACCATTATAAGCCACTTTTGAACGTCAAATGAGAAAAAAAAATTGATTCTAGGTGCCCCATTCCAAAAGGTAGTTTTGTATGGAGAAGAATGGGCAAGAAACTCCATACTTACTCTTTTAAAAACGATGTTAACAATATTTACATTTACAGGAATTATATAATTATACGTGAATACGATGTACCTTGCATAAAAACACTAGGTATTTGAAAGTGTGTACAAAGTATCACAGATTAAGGAATGACAGACTAAGTTATATGTACATAGATACACAGTGTTCACATATTATTACAAATGTTGAAACAGTAGACGACCACTCCTTATATTTTAACAAACAATGAATCAGTATGTGAGCCTGAGCAGTGTATAAAAAAAGAGTCAAATATATATAAATGTACATATTTATACTAAGTATGAAATTAGGTATTTTCAATTAGCAATCGATTCGATTTTGTCTAGACTGTCGATCGTCTTAAGGAGCAAGACCAGCGTGTTTCCAAGCATTCTTATCTTGAATATAGTCCTCTAGATTATAATAAGCTTTTTTACAGAGTGTACTTTTAATATATGATTTAAATTTTGTTTCACTTAGTTGTAATATATCACTAGGAATTTTGTTGTAGCACTTAACACAGTACCCCATAAAAGATGTATGGACTTTAGACAATCTAAAATATGGTTGAGCTATTTTGTCCTTATTTCTAGTATTAAAGTCATGTCTATCACTTACTTTATTAAACATATGTAAGTTTTTTCTTACATACATAATATTTTCATAAATAAATTGGCAAGGCACTGTCATTATATTAATATTTTTAAATAGTTCCCTAAGAGATTCGCGGCGACGTAGATTATAAATGGCTCTGACAGCTCTTTTTTGTAAAATAAAATCGGATTCAATGTCAGCAGCCCGACCCCACAGTAAAATACCATACGACATAATGCTGTGAAAGTAGCCAAAATAGACCAAACGCGCAGTTTCTACATCTGTTAACTGTCTTATCTTTCTAACAGCATAAGCCGCGGAGCTTAGTCGCCCCGCAATAGATGTTATATGAGGTCCCCATTGTAATTTCTCGTCTAGCGTGATTCCTAGGAAAACCGTTTGACTAGTAAATTCCAGTTTCTCTCCATTAAGTATGATGTCACATTTACTATTCCTAACATTTGGTAAAATGAATCGAATACATTTGGTTTTTTTTTCATTAAGTACCAAATTGTTTACCGTAAACCAATTTTGAACCTGAAGAATAGCGTCATTTACGTCGTCTAGATTTTGTGACCGTCTGTTTATTTTAAAAATCAATGATGTGTCATCGGCAAATAACACCATTTTTGGTTGATTTTGAAACAATTGGGGTAATGGCGGCCCCCTATTTTTCCCTTAAACCAATACGCAAAACATTAAAAAAACCATCTCAAAATATAATAAAACTAACTTATTATTGATAACAAAGCTTAAAACAATAAAAATGAATGTCTTATCGTTGTAATACTAATCCCCGAAGCGTGCGTATTCACAGCAAGTAAGCTGCTTTTACTACGAATTTGACACTTCAACGTCGGCATCGCTACGGACGCTCAGTGTGCAAAGAACGAGTGATGAAATCGAATAGTAACGGTTCGTACGTATAGAATATGAACTAAGGATGCAATTCGAATGGCAAAATTGCCATTTAATTACCTTGTAAATGAATGCAAGTTAAAAATGTGCAGACGGCCGAAGATTGGGGGGTGGCCGACGTTTGGCGTATTTACCCTATATGAAATCACATTCGGTTTTTTTTTTCTGCATTGCCTTCCCTGTCCGTCATCTGCCTAGCCATCCCATTTTAGTTGGGTAGCCTTATGAGCCACGTCTTATATGATAGAAATCATAGAAGTGTGCTATTCCTGTTTTGGAGCGCAGTAAAGTGTTTCGAACTCAATCCGTTAATTTAACACCTAGTATAGGTATTACGTATGTCATAGAAATGTAAAATGTTTCTTGTAAACTATGCTATAGGTATTTCATCGGATGCATGTCGCCATTAGCTGTTATTGCACAATGTTCCTACTCTATCGTTACCGTACGGCAGACATGAATGGACCGATACGCTACGCTATGATGACCTACTGTGACTTGTGTGGTGTAGAATATCATAATACGTTTATGTCGAGAATTTTCAATTTTTGGATGAGGGGCATGTATTCTTCAGTCATAGATTACGGAGGTTCAACAGTAGCAGCGCACGTTGCATTTGCAAGTCAGTTTTTTAAAATCGGTTTTTTTAATATTTTCAACCGACTTCAAAAAGAAGGAGGTTCTCAATTCGTCTGTATGTTTTTTTTTTTGTATATTTGTTACGCGATTTCTCCGGCAAATGTAAAGCGATTTCGAAAATTCTTTTTTGATGGATAGGGTATGCCTCAAGGGTGGTCCCATAAAATTTTTAACGAAATTGATTCAGCACTTTTTGAAAAAATCGACAGAAAGCAAAAAAATATACATGGATGATGTTGTAATGTTCTCACCTTGTACTTTTAATCTCTGTTTTGACTGTGTTGCCATTTTTTTATGGATTTGGATGATAAGGAAACTGTATTAAAAAGCGAAAAATAAAAAAGCTTTTTTTACAAAAAAGACAACCGCCTTCTAAAACCAAAAAGTGAAAAATATAAAACAGAACACACATGAGCATGACTTTAGTTTCGGAAGTCGGTGGCAATACAAAACAATAAATAGAACAGCCAAGCCACCGACTTCCGAAACTAAAGTCATGTGTGTTCTGTTTTATAGTTATTTTTCACTTTTTGGTTTTTGAAGGCGGTTGTTTGTGGAGTTGTTGAAAAAAAAAGTTATTTTTTTTCGCTTTTTAGTGTCTACTTCATCTTACAAATTAATAACGAAACGGTGACACCAACCAATTTCAGTCATCCATTTTCTACCCTTAGGGGTGGTATATTTTCATGAAATTTAAATGGGACCAACTTCCAGGTATACAATATAAATTAAAAAACGAATTAACGAAATCGGACTACACTGAAAAAAGTGGGGTCAAACATACAAAAAAATATATATACGTGTCGAATGGAGAACCTCCTTTTTTTAAAGTTGGTTAAAAATGTATGCAGCCAAAGTCGCTACCAAGCTAGTAGAAATCGAGTAGTTATAGACGCATTATCATCTAATCAATGCACATGTTAACCGAGTTTAAACATTTATTCATACGCATAATTGCCTGCAATATTTACAAGGTTATATACATAACACTATATACATCATTATAAAATACATAAATTATCCGGTTCATTGAAATTGGAGCCGTGTGTCAAGGTTTAAACTGACCTCTTTGCTTTGCATTTTTTTATCGAGTTTTCTAGAAAAATCAAGAAATAATTGTCTTACATAAATACCAACATTTTCATCGTTTCCAGGTTACCTATTTTTTATCAATATATTTCTGTAAAAGTCCGAACATTGGTAAATAAAGTCAAAGTATTTTAAACCATTTACAAGCACTGAATCAGTTAGTCAGAAAGTTGAAGCTAGTTGCTCGTCCCAAAACGTAGGGTAGGTCTCTATGGAGAATACGCGAGCAAGAAACTCTACGAACACTCTTTGCCCGGTGCCCTTAGCGTGTAGTAGCTTAGTTTATTTGCCCTGGCTGGAGGCCTTAAGTAAGCCGGTCCGGTAAAGCAGCCGACAACCTCCTAGGTTGACCTGCAAAAACATCTTAGGAGTTACCAACATGACTTGGTAAGTGTAAGGTTTGTTATCACTTCTGTGAAAATATCAGGTTGGGACATTATCAGCGGGTAACATTTGGTTCGGCATTTTCAATTCAAAGTCATATAGGGACCATAAGGCGACGATATACGCCGGCAACCTTGAGCGAGCAGAGAATCGTATGCACTGCGTCCAACACTCTTCAAAGTTTAGTCTAAAAAATTGAATAAAAGATAATATTCTTTATATTAAAAAAAAGGCGTAACTAAAATATAGATAATAAAATTGTCTGTAAGATGGTATCAGTTTGGTTAAATTATACCTGGTAGATTTTGTGTGATGGTCAATGTTTTGTCCGCGTCAGACACAACTTCACGAGTTAATTAAACTATTTAATATGAATATAATCAAAAATATTCACATACTAAATGATTAAAAGAATGTTCTAGTTCAACATATATTTTTTTCAAATCATCTACTTACACATTTTGACGTGATTGTCAGTTTAAAATCTGTAAAAGTCGTTAATAGCCCCTTAGGACCTGCAACGCATTTGCAGCTGGCCACAATGCGGTGTGCCGCATGCGGCAGGCAATTTTATAAAAAAAATATATATATATATATGAAACCGCATGATAATTTGTTATCAACTTACTGACTTGCGGCTAGCCGTCAACCCTTCCGCTTGCTTAAAAAAACCTCTTTTACAAGAAAGACAACCGCCTTCGAAAACTTGTCTTTATTGTATGCGTATGCCCATACACGGTGTTTTAGCGCGCCCGACACAAATCTTCGCCCGCTAATGTAGCCCCAGCATTAGAGAATTTACGCGGATGAACTCGCGAGCAAAAGCTTATCTAAAGTATAAACTATAATAATAATATAACATAATATAATATGTGGGGACATTTTCACACACGGCCATCTGACCCCAAACTAGGGCGACCCTGTACTATGGGTGTCAGACAGCTGATATACATACACAAATACATTTTTTTTTTGTAAATACATACATAAATAAACTATGGAAGTATGGATTCTACCTAGAACAATTCTCACAAGTCACAATGCAATAAACTTTATGAACTAAATACGAGGTACTCGGTCGCAAGCTGCCCACAGAGATAAAACTTACGGTATTCAAATAAACCTTATCTTTACACAGCAAGGCATATTTTACTTTGAAACAACTATTCTTTGTTTTAACAAAGTTTGAACTCTTGACCCGAGCAGTCTGTTTATGTCAACAACATGTGATTTAATTGTATATGTCGTTATCATAGTACATAATATACTTCATTATTATGGCATCACCCGTGGGATGTCCGGGCCAGAACAGCGCCCACCCATTTTATCCCGAGGGTGTCGGAGAAGGCGACTAAGGGAAAATCCAGAAGTTGGGCAGCAGTGGCTTCCGTGTACTTAACAACCTCACTGCGATTCCCAAGATGCCTGCCAAGCGTGGGGATTATGGCGACCTCCCCCCCTTCTTGGGGAGGCGTTTGTCCAACAGTGGACGTCTTCCGGCTGATACTTAGGGGTGGGGGGTGCATTAAAATAAGCAGAAATAATTATAATTTATTTATTCACTAGCGACCCGGCCCGGTTTTGCATGGGTCTGTAGCCTTCCTCGATAAATGGACTATCCAACACAAAAAGATTTTTTCAATTCGAATCAGTAGATCCTGAGATTAGCGCGTTCAACCAAACAAACAAACTCTTCAGCTTTATAATATTATTATAAGTATATAAGTATAGATTGTATCGGATGACCTGACTGACTTACCTTGAGTTCACCAGGGGAGATTGTTGTTGAATTTTTACCAATAAATTGTTCGGCTGGCTGGAGACCAATTTATTAAGGTATGACAAAAAATATATTGGTTGTCTGTAAAGTCGGTTTACGGACGATAGTTTTACGTGATAACGTCATAAAGAAACATAATGGCTAATATAAATAACGTAAGCAAATAATGGCTTCCGTCGAGGTGGGCGGGCGGAGCTTATTGCTTGGGCCGATCGTGCCTCTCTATCGCTTGTTTCGCGCTCTCGCTTGCACGCTCAGACTCAGGCGGAACGTGACACTTTTTCGTGCGTGCAACCGGTGTTCATCGATATAAAAGACGTTATCACGTCAAAAGTCTGGTTAAGTAGACGACAACCTGTCGGCCTGCAAGTTGCCATTTCGAAATAAAAAAATAAACAAAAGAAAATCGAGCTTCTTATCTTTAGCGGAATTAACAGTTCCTATTTCAAACTGGTATTTTAGAATGTAAGTATTCGCAAGATTACGGTGAACGGTGTGGAATTATGTTACTTACATAATAATCACATAACAATATATTAAATACATAAGAGATACTCGGCTCTAAGCACTGTAGATAATATCAGTGCCGGTGCCTTTCCAAAACTCGTGATTTAGCTAGTATCGTCAAGAGTGAGTCGATTTTTTGTGGACAAGTTCTGATTTTCTTATTGCTGCGAAAACCAATTGAAGTGAAGGGTCAAGGAGAGTGAATATATCAATATTCACTTCGCCTGTGTCCTTCACTTCAATTGGTTTTAAATTTTATTTTGATGTTAACTTTGCTTTTAGTTTTAGCTTATTAGCAGCGTCTATTCTATGCATTTATTTGTGTTTATTACCTATAATGAAGAGTTGATAAATCTTATTATTTTCCAAAAAATCTTTGGACTTACCGTTATTTGGACTTTTACAGTAACATATAAATTAAAAATAACACTACTTTATTTTACTGTAAGCCAATGTTGGATGCTGCTGCTTTCAAAGCTTTTATTTCAATTAAACCATTTACAGGCACTTTTGAATTGTCAAGGAGTCGGTCAGTTAGTCAGAAAGTTGAAGCTAGTTGCTCGTTCTTAACGTAGGTAGGTCTCTATGGAGAAGAACGAGCAAGAAACTCCACAGACACTCTTTTAAATCAAGTATTTACAAAATGTTGGTTACATTCTCCTTGTTGCTTCTATATGTGAAAACAATGCAGGTAAATAACAATACAAAACATAAAAAAAATATGAAGATAAAAGCCATGGTAGTTAAGAGTTGACCGATCTCTACTGACAGTGACAGCGCCCCGAACATGACGCGTGGATCAGCACCATTCAACTCAACCATTTTGAAGGGATCCGAATGATCCAACACACGCGCCACCATCAGCGAGATATTTGAGTGAGCATGACAATGCTCTCAACCGCCGTGTTTATTTATGTCAAACACATATATGTATAATTTATTTAATAAATGGCTCCATGGTAGGTATTCACATAATAAATACTAAGGGCTGAAGTTGCGTTTGCAACAAGTCCAAACTCGGGTAAACTTGGCCCTCCGCCTGATCTCTCTCTGGTCGAGTCAGATTGCCGTCCCACCGGACTATGACAGTGAGGGAAGAGTGAATGCACATGTGTTTCCACACACTCTTACTTACACTATAGTACTGTAAGAAGTCCAACTGCAGGGCTTCTTACTATACCGGGTACCGGGTTGTGGCGTAATCATCATCATCATTTCAGCCCAAAGACGTCCACAGCTGGACATGGGCCTCCCCAAAGGGGGGTTTTGCCATAATCGCCACGCTTGGCAGGCGGATTGGCGATCGGAGTATGGTTGTTACAAAGGCACAGAGAACGCTGCTGCCCATCCTCTGGTAAGTCCCTTAGTCGCCTTTTACGACACCCACGGGAAGATATGGGATGGTGCTATTCTTTACGTCCGACACCACACGGACTGTGGCGTAATGTAATGAGTTTAATCTGTAAATACTTGGAATGAAACCACTGATACTTGGAACTGGTTTATAATACTTAGAGATACTTATAAGTGTGCCCGTGACAAAATCAGGCTAAGTAATTCCAATGTCAAATCTAAAACAATACAAATCTACGATTTGAACTTATTCTAGAAGATTGCTGAGTGTTCTGTCCATAGACCAAATAGTTAAGTCTATCAACCTTCACAGTGCCTATCTCCTGCGTATTTAGCTAATCTCCATTGAGACTGGCCATATAATAATCTCGGTCGCCTTGACTGAGATTCAGTCGGAAGACTATCATTATTATGTACAGGTTTTAGCCAAAACATCATCTGCTTAACCTTTTCCCAACAATATTGGGGTCGGCTTCCAGTCTTACCGGGGCGGCTGAATACCAGTGTTTTACATAGAGCGACTGCTTATCTACCATCTATTTCCCGTGAGGTGTCCAGGCTAGAATAGCTAGCTTGTATGAGAAATAGGCCCAAAAAGATATTCAATGTAAAGCTTACCGAGAGAAGCAAAATATATGTATGTAACTAACTTTTCAATCTCTGCGACATCGTCGGCGTGAATCGCGGATGCAGACGAAGTCGCAAATTAAAAAGCCTATGTCCTTCCCCAGGACTCGAACTATTTTCGTACCTAATTTCATCAAAATCTGCTCAGCCGTTGGCATTTATAATATTAAAGTAGATATAAAATATAAACCTATATACAAGGTGTAACGTCAAATACGCAAAACCTGAAAATAGTTTGATTAGAATAAGGAGCAGAATCAATTGAACCGCTTTTTAATATAGGTCACATTTTCCAAAAAATCTTCATTATACATGTTGCCTTGTCTATTTATTAATAAGTCAAGCCATCACGTGCTCAAACCTGCCAAAATAGATAAACAAACACAAATGGTTGTCGTCCAATTTAAATTTTCTCATACGCGTGATAATAATAGTTTTTATTTCAATGCAAATACGTGTCTTAGTAAAACTAAAACAGCACATAAAACCTTAAATTTTTTTGTTATGTTTTCTTTTTTTTTTCAGAATTAGGTTAATTGAATTAAAAATCATTTGGGGTGTCTGAGGTTTTGCGTGTTTAACGTTACACCTTGTATAAAGTATGAATATGGAAGTATGGATTACTAGAGATCGCTCATATATCAAATCAATTTCGTTCACTAAATTAGTTTCCGTTTTCAATTCTAATCTACGGAACGCCAAAACTAACGCTACTTTAACTTAATAACGTTCCATTTTACAGTTTTAGGCAACGACCATAGAAAAGAGAAAGTATGATTCATGTCATAGTGTTTTTGTAAACAACTATACTAGTTGCGGATAGAAGGTTTCTATGCGATGATTTTATCTCCTATTTTAATGGTATACAATATACATTGGGATTCCAGAAACTAAAGCAATTGAAGTACTACCTGGTTAAAACTGGTGGTTGGTAGAAAGAGAATTGGAGGCTTATGAGACTAATAAAAGACCGGTATAAATAATTTAATTCAGTATGTCTATTCTGTTACAATCTCGGTGAACACCTAGGCGAAGTGAGCTGTCATCTGTCCCGATGTCAGGGATTTACAAAGCACTACAATCGGATGACAGCTCGCTTCACCTAGGTGTTCATCGAGGAAAATTGTAACAGAATTTTCAAAACGCCGAATACAGTATTTATTTCCATTTTTGAATCTATGCGTTGAGTTCTAAACTTTAGAGTAGTACTCAAAACATAAATTTAAAAATAATTATAAAAACTGTCTATAGAAAAATTGTTTTAACGTAGCAATAGCGGTCATTGACTCCCTGACCTACATTTTCTGGAATTCTTCATTTAAAAATACGGAAACAAAGATCGTTAACGTCCCAAATTGATATTTATTGTATTCGGCAATATCATCATTAAGTCAAAGTTAAGTTTATGTTCATTCGCGTTAATCTCCAAAACTACTGGTCCGATTGTGTAAATTCTTTCGCTAATACAAAGCTAGTTAATCCATTCGTTATTTACTATGTAAAAAAAATAGAAATCTGCAAAACAATTAAGAAGATGAAGTCGCGGGAAAAACCTAGCATTTGATCAATGAAATACGAGAAATAGCTGTTTTTGGTTAGTTATGCTACGAAGAGATATTAAGCCTGCTCTCTCGAAAAAAGCTTTGAAGGCGGTTATGTTTTTGTAAAAAAGCTTTTCTTTTACGCTTTTCAGTGCCCACTTCGTATCATACAAATCAATCCCTTAATTTTTCACCCTTACGGGTGGAGTATATTCATAACGCTATTACCGCGAGTATTTTCATGTTTATTTGGGATTAACTTTGAGGTTATACTCTATGAATTAAAAAAAGAATTATTAAATTAAAAAAGACTACACTGAAGAATGTTATGCGTGGTCAAAAAATAAAAAAGAAACAAATATACCTACGTGTCGAATTGGGAATTAACTTCCTTCTTTTTTTTAAGTCGGTTGAAAATACTTTCCAGGGAACGCAGAACGATCACCCATCTTATTTAGTGATTGTGGCTTGGCTTGTTATGGCAGAATTAAGTACAATTGCGTTCCATAATTCGGACAGTGTCCATACTAAAGAGAAAGTCCGTGATACATCGTAGACGTTTTGATAGACGCAAACTTTCATTAATGTTGGTAAACAAACTTTTTTTAGCGTGTGTAGAATGGCTTGAAATTTTCCACTACCCTACATTCAAAATAGCCTCCACGTGTAGCGTGGCGAGCGGTAATGTTCGTCCGGCGTAGCTACTAGATAGCTGATAGATAGATTGTTGCTAGAGCTCTTTGAATTTTATTTTTAGGGTATCGTACCTCAAAAGGAAAAAACGGAACCCTTATAGGATCACTTTGTTATATACTTTTATTATATTTTGAAAATATCCGAATAATATTTGAACAGCATTGAAAAAATATTTCGAATATTCGAAAATCAAAACTATCGAATTTTTGCAACCTCTACCTACGATACAGGAGACATTCATAAAGCGCAACGTGTTTTAAAGGAAAATATAGAAAACCAGAATAACATAGCTTAAGAAATACTAACCTTTTTTTATTTTTTTTGATACGGGGTGGAAAATCCTCATGGATGTCCTCCGCCCTGGGGCGGGCGGAGGGGTCTGTCAGACTCTTACTGACTAAAAACCACCCCGGTGTTCCATCTCACACCTACGTCGGGGGTCGCGGGAACTGGAGATACTTCCGCAACCCCTGGCTGGTGCCGGCCCGCTGCAGCGGGCCACTTCTCGGGTCAGGGGGGGGAGTGAGGTGTTAGACTCCCCCCCGGACGTCTTAGAGGGGCGAGCCTAGCCTAGTTCTACTAAGCCAGAAACATAGCTTAAATAACGAAGACATAGAACTAATTACGACAAGAAGACTATTATAACCAGAGCACAATTATTATACAATAATCTTAAAACTACGCAACGGATTTTGATGCGGGTTTTTTTAATAGATAGAGTGGTTCAAGAGGAAGGTTTATAGGTATACTACATGCATATTATAGTAGAAGAAAACCGAGAAATTCCAAGAGTAATGTGAGGTTGTATGTAATAAACATATTTTTGTGCGCCTTCATTGCAAACGCTGGGAGTTAAATCAAATTGATATACTACGGAATTGTATATATTAAAAAGATCGACAAAAAAGTCCGCGATGGTATATGTTTCATTGTTTCTCTCTTAAGGATAACTCACAGTAACCATTTTTATCTTTTACATATTACAAATAAGATATGTGTTACTTACCAAGCTATTTTAAACAATACAGTTTTATTCCTTACCAAATTAAATGTCTTAGATACGTTGTGCATTACATGTAGATCAAAATTGCCCTTTACAGCATATCATTAAAATTAACATATTAGAAGATATCACAGTGTTAAAAAGCGGGGGTAGAGCGGCTGGCACTTAGATTTGAGCATTGAGTGTTTCTCACACGGCCAATTATGATATGTCGCGCTTTCGATAATAACCTTAAAAAAAACATGAAAATAAAAAATATTGTGTATAAAGATAATCATATATTATTTACCAAGCTATTTTAAACAATACAATATTATTCCATATCCAATCACTACACATAGTATTAAACAAAGTCGTATTCTGTAGTATATTTAGTATCACCATTGCACCCGTGCGAAGCCGGGGCGAGTCGCTAGTGAGTAATAAATTAGTTAAACTTACATCAATACCCAAGTAACCGTTACTTTTAAATGTAGACTGTTAATAGTAGTTAACGGATAGTTCAAGGTTTGCTACTAAATGCAAGACCGGTGTAGTTGGAGAACTAGTTTTAGCCAGTACAAATATTATTCTAGAGCAGCATTTCCCAAACTATGGGTCGAGGGAGAGAGAGTGGCGAGTTGCGAGCGAATATTTAATGGGCCCTACAAAAATTATATGACAATGGTAATAAAAACATTATTGTCATTGAAATAGCACTCCATGTTTTTAATTACTTATTTAAAATTTTCGATTGTAACCTAAAGATACGGTTTAAGATACTTTATTTCACTCAAAAAGACTGAAAGTTGACACTTATTTATTTATTAACACTTCAAGCACAAACTACAGAGGCGGATTTAATGCCAAAGGCATTTTCTACAAGTCAATCTTTGGGTGATGCAGAGACAAGCAGTGATAGGTGTAATTATTTCTGAAAATACACACTTCCTGTGATCCAAGGGCTGGTTTTTACCTCGGACAGAGGTTAAGCATTGCCATCCAAAGTGGCAATGCCGCCAGGCACATTCTCAGTTTTATTTTATTTTATTTTATTAAATAAGAACAACAAACAGCTACATTATGCAACTTTACAAACAGAAAAACACAAGTAACTTAGGCAGTTGACGGCGATATAGGGAAAATTTTTAATGCCACATCGTGTTACTTTTTTTTAATTTGACTGTTATTTTGTAGTACTAGATTCTAGGTATTGATTTAATTAGAAAAGATTAATAAAATTATTAAATCCAATACAAAAATAATAATACATATTCACTTCTATGAGGAAAAAGAAAAACACAACAATTGTAAAGATAAGCGACAGATTTTTTTTTTTTTCATTTATTTGAACAGTGACAGCCAAGAGGTGAGTAGCATTTTTAGAAGTTTTTGTCAGATGGGTCACAGTGCAGTCAAGTTTGGGAACCACTGTTTTAGTGCCTATGTTAATTACAGCTGTTGATTTACATGTATTTTGAGAGTAAACTAAGTATAACAAGTTTTGATAAATGTTAGTCTCTCTCTTTGGTAAATATTCAAGGCCTAGCTTTGCACTAAGATAATGTAATTAATCCTTACATATTAAATCACTACATATTATAAACTAGCTGACCCGACAGACGTTGTCCTGTCCCTATCTACCTACTTACCTGCCTATTTACCTATACCTACCCTACACCTACCCTACACCTACCCTACACCTACCCTACACCTACCCTACACCTACCCTATCTTTCGAGTTGGATAAAACTGCACACGGTGTACAAATTTCATTAAAATCGGTTCAGTAGTTTAGGAGTCCATCGCGGACAAACATCGTGACAGGAGATTTATATATATTAAGACTAGCTGACCCGACAGACGTTGTCCTGTCCTTATCTACCTACTTACCTGCCTATTTACCTACACCTACCCTACACCTACCCTACACCTACCCTACACCTACCCTACACCTACCCTACACCTACCCTACACCTACCCTACACCTACCCTACACCTACCCTACACCTACCCTACACCTACCCTACACCTACCCTACACCTACCCTACACCTACCCTACACCTACCCTACACCTACCCTACACCTACCCTATCTTTCGAGTTGGATCAAACTGCACACGGTGTACAAATTTCATTAAAATCGGTTCAGTAGTTTAGGAGTCCATCGCGGACAAACATCGTGACAGGAGATTTATATATATTAAGACTAGCTGACCCGACAGACGTTGTCCTGTCCTTATCTACCTACTTACCTGCCTATTTACCTACACCTACCCTACACCTACCCTACCCCCTACCCTACACCTACCCTACACCTACCCTACACCTACCCTACACCTACCCTACACCTACCCTACACCTACCCTACACCTACCCTACACCTACCCTACACCTACCCTACACCTACCCTACACCTACCCTACACGTACCCTACACCTACCCTACACCTACCCTACACCTACCCTATCTTTCGAGTTGGATCAAACTGCACACGGTGTACAAATTTCATTAAAATCGGTTCAGTACTTTAGGAGTCCATCGCGGACAAACATCGTGACAGGAGATTTATATATATTAAGAAGATTAATATTTAGTTTGTGTTCGTTTGAGTTTATCTCCGGAACTGCTGGACCGATTTTGTAAATTCTTTCGCTAATAGGAAGCTGCGTTGTCTCTGAGTGCTATATGCTATGTTTTTTTATTATAAAAAAGCTTTTTTACAAAAATGACAACCGCCTTCAAAATCTAAAAAGTGATAAATAACTTTAGCACGTAACACACATGACTTTAGTTTCGGAAATCGGTGGCTTTGTTCTGTTTAATGTTTTGTATTGTCATCGACTTCTGAAACTAAAGTCATGTGTGTTATGTGCTAAAGTTATTTATCACTGTTTAGGTTTTGAAGGCGGTTGTCTGTTTTGTAAAAAAGTTTTTTATTTTTCGCTTTTTAGTAGGTACTTCCTTGTCTATAATCCAAATCCATTATGAAACGGCAACACAGTCAAAACAGAAATTGAAAGTACAAAGATTGGAGAACATTACAACATCATCCATGTATATTTTTTTGCTTTGAGTCGATTTTTTCGATTCCCTCCATCAAAAAAAGAATTTTCAAAATCGACATTTGCCGGAGAAATCGCGTAACAAATATACAAAAAAAAAATAAAAGCTTCAAGAGGAATTGATAACCTTCTTCTTTTTGAAGTCGGTTGAAAATAGACCGATCCGTATAAAAATACGGTACCTATTTGGTAGAAAAATTGCTTGAACCTGGGAAAGGTTGTAAGTTACTTTTTGACGCAGAAACCGCAAGTTTTTACTAATAATACCAACTTATTATGGCCCCACTACGTCTACAGGGCAAAGGACTTTACAACCGACTTAAAAAAACAAGGAGGTTCTCAATACGACACGTTTTTTTATTATTCACGCATAACATTATTCAGTGAAGTTCGATTTCGATGATTCTTTTTAATTTATAGCGTAGACCTCAAAGTCCCATATAAATTTCATGAAAATATTCCACCCCTAAGGGTAGAAAATTAAGGGAAGACTGAAATTTTTATGATATGAACTAGGCACTAAATAGCGAAAAACATAACTTTTTTACAAAACAGACAATCGTCTTCAAAAACTTACAAAGTTTCAATTTTCCTAATATGACGTTCAAAAGTACTTTTTAATGGTCTAATTAAAATATATGATTTGACTTTGACTTTAACTTTACATGAATTGAAAAGGTCACATAATGTACTTTCGCGGTATCAAAACCGCAACCTCATACATAAGACGGTACTTTAACGTCGTTTTTTACGGAAAGTTATAACTAAAACACGATAAAACATCCAACTTATAAGCTAATCAATATGAAACACCAGTAATCGGCATTACTCACCAATGGATCGATGAAGACCTTGTATTACCCATCGTCATTCTTACCACGAGCGGTTTAGAATACGTAGTGAATTTTTAATAAGTATTAAGTAATGAGAACTTGCACATCCATTAGGGTAACATCGAGGGGAAATAAAGAAAAAACTTTTTTGAAAAAAAGGGAACCGCCTTCAGAAACTAAAAAGTGATTATAACTTGTAAAGTGATTATTAAAAAAATGATATTGTAAAGTGATTATAACTATAACTTTATAACTTTAACACACGAGACTTTAACTTCGGAAGTCGGTGGCTTTGTTCTGTTTGTTGTTCTGTATATTACAAACATTTGCCACCGACTTCCGAAACTAAAGTCAGGTGTGTTCTGTGCTAAGGTTATTTATCACTTTTTAGTTTTTGAAGGCGGTTCTCTTTTTTCAAAAAAGTTTTTATTTTCCACTTTTTAGTGTCTCCTTATCACCCAAATCCATTAAGAAACGGCAACACAGTTAAAACAGAGATTGAAAGTCCTCCAAAGATGGAAAGATGGAAGAAACGAAAACGTCTCCTCGGTTTTTGTTGTTTTTTTTTCAAAAAGCGCTTACATGTTTGTTGTATACTAAAACCTTCTCCAGAATGTAACAAACACTTTTCTGAAAACCGCATCAAAATCGGTTCAGCCAAACGGGAGATAATCGCGGACAAACATACATACATACAAACATACGGGTCGTAAGATGGATACGATAGGAAGGTGCGATAACGATTAACCTCATTTTTGCTTCAGTGCAACGCGTCTACATACAGTAGTTGTTTTACAAAGATGCATCATGAATAAGTTGAATCTTACAAACGTCATCACCAAGACAAAGAATGAAGCAAGCTATCATTACGACCACGACAACATGTATCACTTAGCACACTACACTACAAACGTGCTACCAACTACTAAGCACTTATTTGAAACCTTATTTGGCACAAAAAGTAGTCACAAAGCGATATACAGGGCGTTTGGTGTATCATTTGACAGACTAGAGAACTTTAAAAAAGAATTGGAAGATCCCGATCGCTTTTAGTTCTTTTTTTTTAAAGCAATTTAAAGTTACACTCTGTCCACTGGTTTAATCGTTTTTTGACAGCTACAACTAGTGAACAATATTTATGTTTTTTGTAAAAACTGATACGCATACCTGTATTATAATGTCTGTAAGAGGTCATAATCCAACAAGATAAGACAGTTTATATATTTATTTTATAACGCATTTTAAAGTTAACTTGAGGTAATCGGGAATACTTACATTATAAGGCAGCTGTCAAAAATCCAATAACCCAATGGACAGGGCATAGAGAGTTTGGAGAGATTTTTTATATTGAACAAAAAAGCTTTTTACAAAAAAGACAACCGACTTCAAAAACTAAAAAGTGAAAAATAACTTTAGCACAGAACACACATTGACTTTAGTTTAGAAATTCAGTGGCTTAGTTCTGTTTGTTGTTTTGTATTGCCACCGACTTCCGAAACTAAAGTCAATGTGTGTTCTGTGCTAAAGTTATTTTTCACTTTTTAGTTTTTGAAGTCGGTTGTCTTTTTTGTAAAAAGCTTTTTATTTTCCGCTTTTCAGTACCGCCTTCTCATCCAAATCTATTAAGAAGAGATTGAAAGTTAACTACTACAAAGATTGATGAAACTAAAACGTCGTATGTGTAATTTTTTTGGGTATTTGTTGATTTTTCAATAAGTGCTAAATCAATTTCGATAAAATTTATATACCACCCCTGAAGCATACCCTATCCATGAAAAAAAGAATTTTCAAAATCGGTTTACGTTTGCCGGAGAAATCGCGTAACAAATCGCGCACATTCTTAATGCAAGACTTATACGGTTTTCTCATGGATGCCATTGTCAGAACTGGACCAAATTAAAATGGGACCACACGGGAAGCACTAGCTTTCAAATAAAAAAGAATCATCAAAATCGGTTCACCCAGTCCAAAGAAATCAGGTAACAAACATAAAAAAAAAAAACAGACGAATTGATAACCTCCTCCTTTTTTGAAGTCGGTTGAAAATGGTTGAACAATCGAACACGTACAGAAGCCAGCACTACAACAATCTGTAATTTTTTTTAATGGACTCTCAATCAAAGTCAAAGTCAAAGCATTTATTTCAATTAAACCATTTGCAGGCACTTTTGAATAGTCAAAAAAAAAATTTAAGCTAGTTGCTCGTTCCAAAACGTAGGGTAGGTCTCTATGGAGAAGAACGAGCAAGAAACTCCACGGACACTCTTTTCAATCAAGCTTTTACAAAATCCATGCTACATTATTCTTGTTGCTTCTATATGTGAAAACAATGTAAGTGAAGAGAAATCCAAAACATTCTAATTAAAAATAAATTAATATAAAAGCCATGATGGCAGTTAAGAGATGACCAATCTCAACTGACAGCGCCCGTTCACGAACATGACGCGCGGAATTTTATTACAAAAGCATAAGGTTCTACCCATAGATATAAGAAAGAAGATTTTATATCTGTGGTTCTACCCGTGGGTGTCGTAGAAGGCGATAGCGGCATATTGACCAGAGAATGGGTAGCAGAGTAGCAGCGTCCTTCTGAGTACAATAACACCTACTGCGATCGCCAACATGCATCGGCCAAGCATGGCGATTACGGCTGAACCCACCCTTGGAGGAGACCTATACCCAGCTGTGGGCGTCTAAAGTTTGACATAATGATGAAGATGATGAATAAAAAACCGGTGTGGCTAGGAATGACTTATTGGTCGTGAAGAGATAGCAAATGGCTTATGTTTAAATGAGTACCAATAACAGTAAATAAAATAAAACCAAAAATAGTAAATGGTCACCAAAATGGTGTTTCCTAAAGTATTGTAGAAATGTATGAGTTTGACTGTAAAAAGCGATTTGATTCTGGGGGTCACAGTTCTAGCCTAACCTAACCATGTCGGATCCGCCCCAGGGGGGTCAAAAAGATTTTAGTTATTTTGCACACTAAGATTTGGTGACCATTTAGTACATTTGGTATAATTGAGCATATTTTTTTGGTAAGGGAGCTTAAGATCCTAAAGTATTTTTTGGTGATCATTATATTTATACCCATAGCAAATGACCTCTCCTTTCAGCCAATTTGGCAAACGATGCACGGCACCAAACACCCTGTATGATTACACTCGTACGAATCGAATACCAAGTACAGAAGCCAGAACATCTATCTGTCAAATTTCTATGATAGATTTTCAACTTTATTACAAAATGGTAAGGTACATATTCAATTGATAAAATTTGACGTTTCGTATGGCTTGATGTGGCGTGTTGTCATCTGTACATGATGAAAGTACAATCGTTGATAGCATTTCATTACGCCGCCGACCTATTATCACAAATGGAACGCGGATCGATTTGTAAGACAACGTTCATGTCATCATGCTATACAACAGTTATTAAAATGAACGTAAACGAAATTGAATGGGTATTCAACCATTTTGGATGTTGTACCAGGGTGTACCTTGGTAATGTCAAGATGGCATGTTTTGATACAGAATATTATCGTTAGTTAATTTTGGATTATTTATTTTGACTTCATGTACAAACAAGGTCATCAACTACTTACCCCCAGCACGCATTAAAATTTCTTCAGCCCCTATCTGAAGAAATTTTAATGCGTGCTGGGGGTAAGCAGTTGATGACGCTGTCTGTACAAAGGCGGATTTACAGCCAAATACTTACTCAAACGTTTTAAGATTGCGTTAAATCTCGTGCTGTCTCCAATACTTTATGTCAAAGTGACTGTAATAATCCGAGCCTTAACGGCATCTTAAAATAGGGTATTTTACTCTATACGAGAAAAAATCTATAAATATGTTATTGAGACAGTTTAGGCATAAAGCAGTCGGAAAATGTAAGTTTTAGTTCATAACAAAACAAATTTTTAAATTCAATTCAAAGTTTTCAGTATTTTTAATCTGTTATAAAACACCGTGAAATAGTAGCGGCCATGTCATTACGCCATACGGCTGTGTAAACAAAAAATTGACAACTGTCAGTCAACCGATTGGCGTAATATAGGCTTTGTACTTTTATTATTTTCGTAACCAACGTAATTTTTTCATCATTACAAAATATGCTTTTAATTATTTTTAAATGATATACAATTATCATGTTTAATATGAGGTCATTTGATACAAAACGAACTGACGTCATTTACGCTGAGCAATATGGCGTCCAGTAAGAGGCGTTTTCGTCAAACTACGCGCGAAATTTGAAAATTTAAAATTTAGATGCATTATATGGCACATATCGATTGAATAAAAATTTTGTGTTTTTTTTGGTGTCATATTAGCACTACAGAATTTCATTGAGACGCTTTTCAAAAATGGGTGTAATACCCTATTGAGTAACGCAATCGTCTCAACCATAAGACGCCCACCACTGGGCATAGGTCTCCCCATGAGGGGGTTCAGCCGTAATCGCCATGCTTGGCCGATGCATGTTGGCGATCACAGTAGGTGTTATGTTACTCAGAAGGACGCTGCCGCCCATCCTCTGGTCAATATCCCTATGTCGCCTTCTACGACACCCACGGGTAGAAATGGGGTGGTGCTATTCGCGGCAGGCACCACACGGCACACGCAATAACATGAGTATTTGACCAATACTGTCTCACACATTCTCTACCACCTAAACAAATTTTTTTTCGACTAAACTTTGAGAGTTTTGGACGCAGCGCATACGATTCGCTGGTCGCTCAAGGTCGCCGGCGTATATCGTCGCCTTAGGAGTGGTGGTGGTACAGATTTATATCTTCTTTTTATAGTATACAACAAAGTACGCAACGGATTTTAATGCAGTTTTCAGAAATAGAGTGATACAAAAGGAACGTTTATACGTATAGTTTGATCTACATCGCACCCATGCGAAGCTAGGACGGCTGCTTTCCTTCACCGATGTTAGTCATGTCCAAAAATTTAATTAAAGTAGATATGAATTAAAAACAGCGGCCAAGTGCGAGTCGGACTCGCCCATGAAAGGTTCCGTAGCAGCAAGTAACATAATAAAAAAGTTTTTTTATTATTACACGCTTTTTATTAGCTTCACCTGTATGTTTGTATGTTTGTTTGTACCCGACTTCTTTGGGCGCGATTTTAACCCACTTTAAACGGCCAGATTTCGTTCAAACTTTGTAGATTTATCGAGGACCGATGACAATACACTAATTTGATAAAATTATTCCATTTTTCAAACTAAAAAGTTGAAAATAAATAATAGTTAAAAAAAACTAAAAACACGCTTTTTATAGAAAACCAAACTAAAAAATAGAATTTTTTTTTAATAAATTTAAATTAAGAAAAGTGTTAAAAAATTCAATAAATATAAATTAATAATAGTGTGAATAAAAAAAAAATATTTTATTAAAAAAAAAGCGTGGGGTGCTTTTTAAGATATTATCAAAATGATAATCACTGTACTCATATCTGTCAATAAAATATTTATAACTATTGACACCATGCACCCCACGCTTTTTTTTAAATATATATATTTTTTTTATTCACACTATTATTAATTTATATTTATTGAAATTTTTAACACTTTTCTTAATTTAAATTTATTACAATTTATTTTCTATTTTTTAATTTGGTTTCTATAAAAAGCGTGTTTTTAGTTTTTTTAAACTATTATTTTTTTAATTTCGAGATGATTGAATGAAAGGTAAATTGCGGTTTACGATTTATGACGTGTTAAAAAAGACTACTTACTAGATCTCGTTCAAACCAATTTTCGGTGAAAGTTTACATGGTAATGTACGTACATCATTTATTTTTTTTAGTTTTATCATTCTCTTATTTTAGAAGTTACAGGGGGGGGGGGACACATTTTACCACTTTGGAAGTGTCTCCCGCGCAAACTATTCAGTTTAGAAAAAAAATATATTAGAAACCTCAATATCATTTTTGAAGACCTATCCATAGATACCCCACACGTATGTGTTTGATGAAATAAAAGCGTGTAAAAAAGAATTGAGTTTTAGTTATAAGTATGGGGCACCTCAAAAATGTATTGTTTTTTTTTTCTATTTTTAAGTTTCAACAGTATAATTCTTATAGTTTCGGGAAAAAGTGGCTGTCACATACGGACGGACAGACAGACAGACAGACATGACGAATCCATAAGCGTTCCGTTTTTTGCCATTTGGCTACGGAACCCCAAAAATCGTATTCTAGTTTTTGGTTGCGCCTTGATGAACACCCACAATCTCATGCATGAAGGGCAGACGTCTTAGCCATCGGACCGAAATAATTTTTTGAACGCCCTAATCTCTACAACTACGAGTACTGGTCCAATTCTGAAATTGTTAATTAATTAATTAACAATAAATAATTAAAAATATAATATTATTCATATTATATAATATATATTAATTATTATTAATATTATGTACACCGAAACGTTTTATAAGTATGTTTCGACTTATTCGAAAACTTTTAAAAATGTTTGTAAAGCACCTAAAGCCTTATTACATTAGCAACAAAGTTAAATCAGCTGATGACAAAATTAAGATTGTTTGGAAAACTATTAATAATGAAACAAATAGGAACAAAAGAAATAATACTGATTACACTCTGGAGACTTCCCATGAGGCTTGTATACATGCCAATAACCTTGAGCATTTGGCCCGCACTGAATTTGTGGACGAGTGCGGGGGTGAAGTAGACGCAGTCTTTAATCGGACGCTAATTTATTGTAATAAAAATAATACATATTTGTAAAAAGTAACAAAACCAAATCATTTTCCTTTGTATTGCAAAGCAGTAGATATTTTTTATATACCTACTCTTTTGATAAGAAATTAAGGAGTTAAATGGTTTTATCTTAATGATTTGGAGGTGATTTGACATTTTTTTTTTCTTATTATGTGATACCGATAGAAAAATTGTGGCTAAACCAAATTACGTATCATATCATGTAGATTACTAACAAATTATTTCAGATGTAATTTCTCTGTAAATACCGACGAAAAGTTGCTTCAGCAGCATGCTTCTTACAAGCTTTTTTCGAGAGAGCAGTCTTAAAATTAAGAAACCGTAAGAAAAAAGCAAATTTATAAAAAGCTAGTGTATGTGTGTGTTTATTCAAATTACTGCTTAACTTGCTTACGGTTATTTATAGCACTGATAAATCAAGTCAAACAGCTTATGTTACCAAAACATCAAAACAGAAAGAACAAAATTGAACAGCGCAGTGACATCATTCCCAATATCTAACAAATCATTATTATAATATAATATAATTTATTTGTGCAAAAGACGAGGTCAAGGTACATAGTAATTAGGCATAGTGAAGTTAAAATATGAGCTAGAAGTCTGAGACGGCTGTCTCCCAAACTAGGTGAAGAAACCTGTATCTTAGGAGTCAGTTTTTTTTAATTTCTATGTGCTATCTACCCGTGCGTTCATTTAGAGTGCCTTGATTCAGTCCCAAGTATCAAATTATAACCAGTTTTTTTTATACAATAAGAAAAAGAAAAATGGAATAAAATAAAATTTTAGTTAGTACTGTGCCATGTGTGTACAGGTGTGTGTGATGAGTCGGTGTAAAAGTGTGATTAGTGTGCATGTGTAGTGTGTGTGTATTAATATTATATTTAGCCAGTACTATCCCACTGCAGGGCAAAGTCCTACCTCCATTCCTTACATCGGTCTCGACTTATCGCTATGTCTTGTCCAAGTAGTCCCGCCTTCAGTTATAAAGATTTTTTTTGAAAATTAAAAAAATACGCTATCGTTTGTACCTACTCCACTGAAAAAGCAAAACGCCGTGAGCTAGCTTTTATGCTGGCACTTCACATGGTGTATTTGTGCAAATATTCGTCTTATTTGGATATTACTTGAATTTTAATAAACGTACATTTTGTATTAAATTCAAATAAGGCGAATATTTTTGTTCAAATACGCCATGTGAAGTGCCAGCAGTACATAACACGTCAATTTTTTTTTAACAGGTTCATCAGATCAGCTCGATTGTACCATATTATTGTATTGTCATGGGTATTACATACATTTGCAAAGTTTCAACTCAATACGACAATCAGAAATTGGTTAAATTCGATTTTCAAGATTTGTTCTACATAGTTAGGCAATTAGTAACAAAAGCGTGATAAAAAAGAGAGCCTTCAAATACTAAAAATTATTTGAATTTCGCAACTCGGCCGCTTTGATTCTGTTTATTAGTTTGCATTGCACTTCCGAATTTAAAGTTTTTTTTTCTTGCTATAAAAACGGTAATACCAAACAAATTAAGTTATCCCTTAATTTCTATTTTTTTATTTTATTTATTAAGGGATAATAAACAACTACAACATAAGTAATACATGAAGTTAACAAACTTTTAGTAGCAAAGTTGCAGTCCACTGCATTATCCTCATATAAAACATATTAGAAGATCAATGGTTACCACTAAAAAAGCAACTTTGACAAATATTAAAATAATAAGTTAGGTACTATAAAGCTTCAAAACCAAATCAGGAACACAAACAATTAAATTAACTTAAATTATACAATAAATAACTAATAACAATATTATTACAGTTAGGATAAAATTTTCATAATATAAGATTTAAATTTATTTTTCGGGCATGCAAATATATCAATATCAATGAAATTCGAATTATAGGATTCCAACATTCTATGAATAGGGCAGCGTAAGCCAGAGTTCGTACGACATGAATTTAGCGCGAAGAGTGTGCGTGCACGAACCTGACGTACATGAACTGTTCGGGGGACAGAGTAACACAGCCTACTCGTTAAATCAATGGCATCAAAATGATTGTGTACAATATCATGAAGCACGTTGGCCTCCAGGTATTTGCGTCGGTTCTCCAAGCTGATAAGCTTGTACTTATTAAGAAGTTGGGAGTATGACAGATGGGTCCTAGTCCCATAACATCTGTAGCACATAGCACGGAGGTACTTGCGCTGGACCTTTTCTATACTAACAACGTACTTCTGGTAGAAGGGATTCCAAATAGGGACCGCATATTCTAACTGGGAGCGAATGAGCGTCTTATACAGATAGAGATAGGTTGAGATCCGCTTAAATTCTGTAGAAGATCGCATTACAAATCCATACATTTTAAAAGCACGATTGATTATGGCTTCGATATGCTGGTTCAAGGACAATTTGCCATCAAAAAGGACACCTAAATCCTTCACTATAGAAATATTATTTAAGGCGATACAGTTAAGGTTGTAATTGTATTTTAAAATAAAATTATTCTTGGTAAAATGTATATAGTTACACTTGGGGATACTAAGTTGCAACTTATTGTCAATACAGTAGGCAGCTAGTCTGTCTAGGTCCTCCTGGAATGCCTGGCAGTCGTCCATAGTACGCACCACTTGAAACGCCTTCAGGTCATCAGCGTACATCAAGAATTTGGACTTTTTAAAACATTTAATATCGTTAATATAAATGATAAATAATAGCGGTCCCAGAATGGAACCCTGTGGAACTCCGGAAGTAATATAAACAGAGACAGACTGGTGACCATTCACCACAACCCTTTGTGACCGGTTTTCTAGATACGACACAAACCAACGCAACAAATTTCCGCGTATACCATTATAAGCAATTTTATTAAGGAGAATTTCATGATCGACCTTGTCAAAAGCTTTTTTGAAATCAGTGTAAACCGCATCTATCTGCAGTCGCCTATCTACATTTTCAAAAAGGTAATTAGCATATATTAACAAGTTAGACGTCGTAGATCGGCGCTTAACAAACCCATGCTGTTCAGGAATTATAAGATTATGCAGAAGAGGGTAAATCTCGTTGTGAACCAGTCTTTCAAACAGCTTTGACAAGGTCGGCAGAATCGAGATGGGTCTATATTGTTCAACGTCATGCTTTGAGCCGCTCTTATGCACTGGGGTAATGTAGGCTCGCTTCCATACCACCGGGAACACACCTTCATGCAGACATCTATTAAAAAGGATATAGATTGGCTCACAAATATTCTCAGCCGTAGCCTTAAAAAAAGCCGCTGGAAGACCGTCAGGTCCTGGTCCCTTAGAGGGGTCCAACCGTTTTAACTCACTGAGTATTTTTGATTTATCAATGTGTAAATTACTAATTAAGCTACCATTTTCTGCGCACTGCGGCGGCGGGCACCACGTGGTGAGCGTTGGTGACACGGGTTCAAATACGGACAAGAAAAAGTCCGAAAACATATTACAGACAACATCAGGATCACTTGATTTGACATTCTGGTACTGCATCATGGACGGAGTGCCTGACTTACTTTTACGGTTAGAAATATAGGACCAAAAATGCTTTATATTACTAGAAAGACTATCCTCAACAGAATTCATATAACTGGAGTAACAGGTTTTACACATATGTTTAAAGACAGAAAGATTAAATAAAGATTAATTAAAGATTTCGCACCCTTAGAGGTGAAACATTTTCATGAAATGAATTAACTTTGAGGCATACAATATTAAGCATTAAAAAAGAATCATTGAAATCGCACCACACTGTAAAAAGTTACGCTTGATATAAAAAAAAACTGGCCAAGTGTCAATCGGACTCGCGCACGAAGGGTTCCGTACCATCATCTATACAACATCCCCTTTAAGGTTGCTCTCTCGAAAAAAGCATGCAGATGGAGCAACTTTTCGTCGGCATTTCAGAGAAATTACATCTGAAAAAAATGTTAGTAATCTACATGATATGATACGTAATTTGGTTTATCCACAATTTTTCTATCGGTATCACATAATAAGAAAAAAAATGTCAAATCACATCCAAATCATTGAGATGAAACCATTTTACTCCTTAATTAAAAGAGTATAAAAAAAAAATATCTACTGCTTTGCAATACAAAGGAAAATTATTTGGTTTTGTTACTTTTTACAAATATGTATGATTTTTGTTACAATAAATTAAAAATGCGTCCGATTAAAGACTGCGTCTACATCACCCCCGCACTCGACCACAAATTCTGCTCCGCCCAAATGCTCAAGGTTCTTGGCATGATTACAAGCCTTAAATATTTATTTTATTCTGTTTTTAGTAGTTGTTGTTATAGCGGCAACGAAATACATCATCTGTGAAAATTTTAACTGTTTAGGTATCACGGTACGTGATATACTGCCTGGCAATGATATTCTAATAAACAGATATGTTATACACTCACAAAACCACCGAAAAAAGTGTTCCGCGCAGCGGCGGCAGCACACATACACACTTTTCATTCATTTTACAATTCACTACAAGTCAAAATGTTGAAAAGGGATGACTTGAAAAAACCAACAAGAAAAAAAGAGACAGTTAGTGTTGTCAATTGCGCGTGAATGTAAACAGACATTATCCTGGCCACCAATCACCGCGTCTTGGCATCATAGACTAACAAATTTAACGAGACAGAAGGTACAAACCGCGAGTACATTTTATACACACGGTTTGTACCTATAACAACTAATTAAAAGGACTAAAGGTATAATAGAATATATATACTAATATATAGAGTAGAATATATTTATTTCGTAATAAAATTCATTTCTTTATTTACGAACAAATGCGATTCATTCTTGAAGCCAGATCTCATTGGATAACCTTAACGAAGAAGGATAGTAAATATCTGTTGTCACATTGTTTAATTTCTAATTAAGTATATAAATGATTAAATGAAACAAAATGATTAAATATTACAAGCTTAGAAAAAAGAAAAACAGGGCCTCAAGTCTACTATTACAATAGTGTCAGAATGGTCTATCATTGATTTTCATAATGACGCCATTATATTAGTAGATTACCAAACTTGTCAAAATCAACAATTATGAAATCAATGATAGACCATTCTGACACTATTGTAATAGCAGACTTTTTTTTTTTTTTTTTTTTAATTCTATAATTTTAAGGGACTTTTCCGCGTAGCGTATGACAGTCCCATCGTAACCTAAACTTACAATATACCCTAAACTAAAACTAACTAAATAATCTGGGCCATGAATTGAAAAAAGTCTCTTGCATCGTCACAATTCGGATTACTTAAAATTTGGTGAAAGGTGCCTACATCAGTCTTGTTCAAGTTCAAAGTCCTGAGTATATCTCTTCTTATTGAGTCATATCGGACACATTCCATCAGCAAGTGGTGTAGATCTTCAACCACTCCACACACCTCACAGTTGGGTGATGATACTTTCTTCATCATAAAGCTAAATTTTCTACATGGAATGTGTCCGGATCTGACTCTGTGAGCTAAAACAAGTAATTTCCTACTACAACTACTATTAATAAACCAGGGCACACGACAAGGCTGACATTGGGTTTTGTACCATATTCCTTTTTCTAATGAACGTTTATTAAGTATTCTTTCCAATTATTATAACAAATGTTTTTAAATTTAGGCAAAAATTCAGAGTAATCTAATTTAATACTCATTTCCTTACCATTCTTTACCGCGTATTTCGCTAAAATGTCAGCCTTTTCGTTGCCCTGTACTCCAATATGTGAAGGAACCCACTGCAATCTTAGTTGGACGCCTTTTAGCCACAGTTCGTCTATCTTTGATAAAATAACATAAGCTACCGAAGCACCTCTGTGTCCAGAGGCGCATCGAGCTATATGTTGTAATGAGCTTTTGCTGTCTGTACAAATGACAATATTTCTGTATTGACCATTACTAGCGTAGGACAAAGCTTCCAAGATTGCAATGAGCTCCAACGTCATAATAGAGGTATGTGTACTAATTTTAAAACAGTTATTGTCATTAGCTGTAGCCGTATTAGCTACATAAAACGCAGCCCCATGACCTTCTACACTCTTTGACCCATCTGTAAATATGGTAAGCCAACCATTATATGTCGTATGCAACTCCCTAATAATTTCATATTTTAATAAGTTTCTGTCATAACAATTTTTCGAGTATACCATTGACTTCAGATCAGCTACGATTACTTCATTAACATTGATGTTAGTCACCCATGTTCTTAATGTAAACATTAACAGAGGTCTAGATGATGCTACTTGAAATTCTTTAACCTCATTATTTATAGAGACCAGTAATGGCATAGATTTATTTCTCCAGTAACTATTTTGTCGAAGAGTGTAGAGCTCTTTTAATAAATTAATAGTTATATTATTTTCTAATGACATGGATTTTACACAGAATTTGTAAGCTAAATATTTTCGTCGTAAATACAGTGGAGTCACACAGAGCTCACTCTCCATAACATGTATTGGGGTAGTTTTGATAAAACCGCCTATTATCCTCATAGCCTGATTTTGAACTTTATTTAATTTATCTAAATGGCACCTGGCACTCGAATCATATAAGTAGCAACTGTAATCTATACGACTTCTGATAAGAGCTATATAAATATGTCTCAAATGTTTAGGGTGCAAACCCCAAGAAGTACCAGCCAACACTTTGAGTAGCATAAGGCTCCTTTGCACTCTCTCTACCGTCATATTGATGTGTTTACTCCAACGCAGTGACCTATCCAACCATACACCTAAATATTTATAATTATCTACTATCTCTAAATTATGATTATGTAGTTTTAATTCTATTTCTAATCTTCTAAAACCCCTACTAAAAATACAGACTTTAGACTTCGTTGCCGATAGTTCTAGCCCCACTTCATCCAATATGTTACAAAAACTGTTTAAAGCTACTTGAAATTCATTTTGGCTCTCCCTTAAATTTCTAGAGGAGCGATACAGAACAAAATCATCTGCATATTGACACATAGATACATTTTTGATTTTCTGAAAACATTTTTTAGTTATTATATTAAAAAGTATAGGGGATATTGGATCACCTTGTGCTAGACCTCGATCTGTGTGCCTGACAAAATAATTATTCGGATCATCTTCATTTTTTATCATGAGATGCCTGTCACTTAAAAAATTCCATAAGTATTGACATATTTTTTTCCCAATCCCCATTTCATCTAAAGTATTTATAAGTTCATCTATCAAAACATTATTGTAAGCATTTGAAACATCTAAAAAACAAGCTATAGTTGGAATCTTATGCGAGAATCCTAAATAAATTTGGCTTACTAATTTAACTAGACAATCCTGACATGACTGACCTCGCCTAAAACCAGAAGTATATGGAGACAGTAGGTTATTTCTTTCAATATACCACTCAAGTCGCTTAGTCAGCATTGAATGAAAAATTTTGCATATGCAAGAAATTAGGGAAATTGGCCTGAGTTTAATGCCATTATTAGGCAAAGGTTTTGGGATCGGCGTAACTAGTATGGCACGCCACTGCGTTGGGACAATCCCAGTATTAAGAATATGGTTATATATTTCTAACAAATACAGTCTGCTGGCAGGTGATAAATGAAATATTAATGAATATGTTATCCCATCGTTACCAGGCGCTGTATCTTTCCGTTTGAAACAGTGGCACATTTCTTGTATCGTAAAGCTGTCTTCTAGCACTGTATTAATTGATTGAAAAGGTTGAGGACTTTTCAAAACATAATCGGGAGCGAGATTACAAAGGAGTTCAAGTTTTTGCTCATTTGGAACATATGGTTTTGACGAAGTGAATCCCTTAATCCAGCCCATGCGTTTCCACATATCAGAACTGGACGTGTGTTCATCAACGCTGCTGCAGTAATTTTGCCAATCGCTTCTCTTAGCTTGACTAATGGCTGCTTCGGCAGCTTCAGCTCAGCGTTCAAGTATGGTTAAATTATCTGGTGTAGGATTTCCTCTAAATTCTTTTAAAGCCAATCTACGCTGTGCTACCAAGTGAGATAATTTAGGACACCAGTAAGGCTTAGGTCTGAAGCAATCTCTTTGTTTATCATAACATTTTATGAATGGTATGTGGTTATCCGCCGCTCTATTCACTTGCCTAATGAAATTGTCATACATAGATTGTACATTGATTATATCTAAAGGTTCTAATAAATATTGTTCAAGAGATTTACTATATTCTGACCATTTCGCTAGCTTGAAGTTACGTTTTATTATATTATATTATTATATGACATTTTTATAAACAAGTGGTCACTTCGTAAACTCTCGTTCATGACACTCCAATTTAACAAAACAGATAAGTCAGTAGAAACGAATGTCACATCTGGGGATGTTTTCTGAACAACGTTATCAGCCAAACTTATTCTGGTTATACTACCATCGTTAATGAAGATAAACCCAGCGTCTAAAGCCGTATCATATATCTGCATACCCCGAGCATCAGTTTTTGATGACCAGGTTGAATGGTGGCCATTAAAGTCACCTGCTAAAATACAATGCTTAGAAAATAGTGAAAATACTTGTTCCCAATCACACATACTTGTACGGACCGAAGAAGGGCAGTATATCAATACTATATCTTTAATTTGATTGCAGTTTAACAGTTTAACCGAAACGCTTTCTATTCCTACATTGTTAAAACAAATGATATTATGTTGTACTTTGATCGATTTATGAACTATTATCGCCACCCCCCCATATCCATCTGCCCTATCCTTTCTGAAGATATGATAGCCATTTATATTGAACTGTGAATCCGGTTCCAACCAAGTTTCCGTTATTAATGCAATATGTATTTTTTCTTGTGACAGAAGTAGTTCTAATTCATTACGCTTAGGTCGCAAGCTCCGTGCATTCCACTGTATAATACGAAGTGAAAACATATTTGTAATATTACTAGCCATTTTTGAACATAGAGATTATTTTTAGCCACATATCATCACTATTAAAACACTTAAGTATCAACTTACTACAAATTTCAATCAATATTTTACCTAATTGTTGCACTTTAATATACCAGTTGTTTGCAGAAAAACATATGTCTTTGACTTTTTGATAAATACTAAATAAATCAATATTACCACCCTCACTAGTTTTCTCGGAAAATTGAGTATTTTCTTTCCCTGCATAACTATTTCCCAGCTGATTCTTGCAGCCCTCTTGAGATCTGCTATTATCGGATTTTGTAGCCTCCACGCCTATTTTTTTGGAATCACGTACTTGTTCTCCTTGACTTTTATCCAAGCATTCTCCAGTTTCATTACCTGGTGCTAATATTTCATTATGTATAACTGCTTTAGTTACGAGTATATCTCTATACGATACTCTCTCAGTATTTTGTGAAGTCTGAGATTGTGAATTGATAGTGTTCCTATTACTTTCAGTGTCCATACTTATAGTCTGTTTTTGCTCCCCTTTATTCTTTAAATATGTCTCCAATCCTCTACGATATGTACAGTTTTGTTTTGTCATAATATCCCTGATTTCCTTTTCTTTTAAGAAAGTCGGGCACTTTTTGTACATAGCCATATGAGGTCCTTTGCAGTTCACACACGTATATTTGGTAGTATCACAATTATCGTGCTGGTTACCGCACTTAGGGCATATAAGTTTCTTCATAGGACACGATTTGGCAAGGTGACCAAATCTCCAACAACCCGAACATTGTGAAACAGGAAAAGTATAGGGCTCCACTTTAAACCTACAGCCATACCCATAAACGTACGGCGGTAAAGTAGAACCCTTAAAACATATTCTTATAGTTTCTGAATCTATCCAGGCTCCAGAGTCGGACAGTCTCCTGAGCCTTCTTATAGATATTATGTCATAATCACAAGTAATATTTTCTAAAATTTCTTTTTCATCAGCTTCTAAATCAACTTGTCTAAGAATTCCATAACATAAATTAATTTCATCAATCATCTGTACTCGGAACCCAGATTGTATAATCTTCTCACAATTTAGTAATTTCATTGCATTTTCTTTGTTTTCAAAATGAACTAAGACTTTAAATGCATTTTTATACGACATCTTCACTATATTCTGAATATTAAATGATCGTAACAGTTTTGCCATACCAAATTGTTTTGGTAAAGCTTCCTTTCCAGTCAAACATACTGTAAAAAATTTCTCATTACCCTCTTTCATCAAATCACTATCTGATTTTTTCCTATTTAAACGCTTAGGCCCTCTTACTGTCACAAATCCTTCTTCTTCAACTATTTCCTCGTCATCTTGTCGTCCTCTCTTCTCTGTAGGTCGTTGCTCACTCGGTTTATTCTTCTCAGCATCTTGAATGTTCTCCGTTAAAGTTAAATTAACTTGTTGCTCACATAGAATATCAGACTCTTGCTCCATCATCTCACTACCACTTGAGTCACAAAAGTCCAAATTATCATTTAAATCATCCATTTAGGATTATCATAATTATTATACTTAGGGTAGATGAAAAAAAAAAAACGCGCGATAACAATATGCGGTCCAAACGTGTACGTTCGCCTCGACTGCTCACGCGCGACTGAATAGCAGACTTGAGGCCCAGAACTGTGGGTAAACAATGACTTTACTGCCTACGATATCGCATCTGTACTTTTATTCTATGTCCGGAGTGAACGCGTCCTTGTCTTACTCACGTCAAAATATGTATTTCCGTTTCTTTCTTTTTTCTAACCTCCAAATATAAGAATATTAGGAAATTTATTGAAATATATAAATAAATCGATGTATATTGCGTAGTTACATGTGGTATGAGATCCCTTGTGTTTTATTATATTGGTATCATAATTGGAACACTTTCTAAATACACAAAATAACATTTTATTTTATTTTTTTAGCTGCTTTAACAAAGCGTATCACTCGTCGCCATGCGTGACGCAGACTAAAGGCAATACGTCCCAATTAGGACGTTTTTGAATCTTCAAAATTGGGCGCTCATAACATATCTGTTTAATATAATATCATTGCTGCCTGGTGACAGAAAGACAAACGGACAGTGGAGTCTTAGTAATAGGGTCCCGTTTTTATTCTCTGGGTACGGAACCCAAAAAAGAATCATCGACCGTAAAAAGTTACGCGTTGTATAAAAAAAACATGTTGAACTGAAAACCTCTTCCTTTCTTTGGAGTCTGTTAAAAATAATAAATAAAGCATCAACAATCACTGGCTACGTCTCGGTGCTCCCGTGACCGAGAGACGATTACGTAAATTATCTTAAGATTACTATCTTGCGCAACTTCCTCCACGTTTAACAGACACTTAGGCTAAGCGCGCACTACGAAATTAATGCGAAATGCGATACGAAATCGATTGAAAAAAAACCGGGCAAGTGCGAGTCGGACTCGCCCACCGAGGGTTCCGTACATATTAGTAGGTACATATCCATACTTCTATACTAATCCATACCTACTATCCATACTTTAATCTACTTAATATTATAAATGCGTTTAATGCGACATAAACGGCCATATCTTTTTTTCACGTTAACATAGAGGGTTGATTTTTTTATAGCATCAAGGGACCGTAGACTTGAGTATATGGTTTTAGTTTAAACTCGATACCTCAACGCGCTCCCGAGATAAAAATTCTTGACAGGCAGACAGACAGACGGACAACAAAGTGATCCTATAAGGGTTCCGTATTTCCTTTTGAGGTACGGAACCCTAAAAAGGAAAAAAAAAGAAGCGCGAACTCTAGAATATTGGTATTGTTCACAGATTTGCGATTGTTATTCGCAACGATTAATATTCGCAGTGCGCGCTTAGCCTTACAGTAACCTGTTTTGTCCGTTTGTGGGAAGTTATGTCGAACAGTAAGTATATTCTGTTACAATCTCCCTCGGTGAACACCTAGGTGAAGTGAGCTGTCATCCGTCCATAACAGAATAGCACTGCTAATTTACTTTATTGACGAAAAAATCGTTTATAATAAAATCGCTTTCTGCCATCTGTCTCTTTTAACGTTTAGATCTTAATGCGGAAACAACGGGTAAAGCAGCGGATTTTAATGCGATTTTCAATAAATATAATTTTAAAGAGGAAGGTTTATTTATACGTGTAGTTTGATCTACATTGCACCTGTGCGAAGACGGGGCGGGTCGCTAGTCTATACTAATATGATAAAGAGGAAAGATTTGTTTGTTTGTAACGATTTTACAACAAAAAAAAACTAATATTATAAATACGAAAGTAACTCTGTCAGTTACGCTTTCACGAGGAAACGGCTGAACCGATTTTGATGAAAGGACAATGCCAGAATGTCTATTGTGTGTCTATGTCTAACTTTGCCCCACTCAATAAAAGTCATGTGCAATATGTAGCATCTTACTGTTTATTTATTGCTGATAACTAAACATTAGTCTTAGTGACTATAGAACTTGCGGTTTCCGTTTAAATCAAAAAATAATAATGACATAGATTATAGGTTAAATTGCATTTTAGGTAAAATGAGTTTGTATTTTGTGGGTAGGTATTTCGTAATCCGCAAGTTCTAAAGAAAAACAATTTAGTATAGAAAGGTTCTATATTCATTACAATTATTTTCATTAATTTACTTTTTCTGTACATGGGTGGGGCAGGATCTCTGGCATTGTCATTTGGCATGAATATAGCTTGAACCCTGGGGAAGGACAGGACATAGACTACTTTTTAATCCGCGACATCGTCTGCATCCGCGATAACCGACATTCAGTCGCAGACTAAATAAAGCTAGCATATAATATTATAAAGAGGAAAGATTTGTTTGTTTGTAACGATTTTACTGAAAAACGACTGGTTCGATTTCAAAAATTCTTTGACCAATCGAAAGCTACATTATCCCTGAGTAACATAGGATATATCGCATTATTAAAAAATTAGGGGTCCTTATGAAAATTCACGCGGACGAAGTCGCGGGCAAAGTGCTAGTATACATTATAAACGTATATTACCATAAAAAAAAATGTTCATAAAATGAAAACTACTGGGCTAAACTATGTTACATTTTATATATTACTATTCCGCATCAAACTAAAGAAGAATCACGTAAATCGGATCATAAATCTCAGCGTAATCGGTGTACATACATAAAAAGAAAATACCAATCGAATTGAGAACCTCCTCCTTTTTGAAGTCGGTTAAAAACATGGAAAGAAGACAACTAAAATAAAACATCAACAAGTTTGATAATTTACTGTGACGACACGGATAAACTTAGATTCAATCATTACGATTTACGAGCATAATATTTGTTGAATGCAAACGTCAATCGATGATATTTTCCTCAACTTTTGGTCATAGAAACCAGAGTCACCAGATCATAAGACATGTTTATGAAAAAAGTTTTTATTATTTCTATGCACCTGACGCTGGGTCCTTTTTCAAATATCAGATATAAAAGGTCGGTAAGGAGGAGTTTGTGTCTAAATACGGGTGTTGCCACACCAATCGATCGATCGTCGATCGACGGTATCGATCGATGGTAGCATGGATTAGTCGACGTCGATCAAGCTGCTTGATTAACCGCGCCGCGCGCCGTCCGCTCCCCATTATCACCTGCTGCCCGCCAGCGCCCCGCGTGCTTGCTACCTGCACGCGTAGCATGACCACGCTATGTCTACGGAAGAATAGACATACTGACAGCAAGAATAGACAAACTGTACTGACTTGTCTATTCTTCCGTAGACATAGGGTGGTCATGCTACGCGTGCAGGACCGTTAGACAAAATCCCTTTTCATCCCACCATCTCGGAAAGAGTATTTTTAATCTTCAATATCTGAGTGGAAAAGCCGTTTTTATTCTCTAGAGGATAAAGTAAATTTATCTTCAATATCTGAGTGGAAAAGCCGTTTTTATTCTCTAGAGGATAAAGTAAATTGAATTTAGAACATCGTGTGCACTAAGTTTGTGAATTAAAAAAAAACATTAAACCTATTTACTGCTACCTCTATGGTGCCGAATATATCATACAACTTTTTTTTAATTTGTTAAAAACTCAGACTTTGTAAACGTTTTTTTTTTGCATTTAGTCATTTCCTCGCTGAGGTGGAATGAAAAGTTACGTGTTGCACTCGAGTGCAAAGATTTTTCACCTCGTGCTCTTTTGATTCCCTCGCTAACGCTCAGGATTCTAATTTTGAATCACGAGCGCAGCGAGTGATTCAAAATTGAACACGCGGTTAAAAAGCAACTTTGCACTCTTGTATAACAAATAACTATTTCAGCACGCGTAGCATGACCACGCTATGTCTACGGACGAATAAACATACTGACAGGAAGAATAGACAAACTGTACTGACTTGTCTATTCTTGCTGTCAGTATGTCTATTCTTCCGTAGACATAGCGTGGTCATGCTACGCGTGCTGTTAGCGTTAACGCCAACGGAATATGAAATTGTATGGAGTTGACGTTTGCTTACGCGATGTCACGTGATGTAAATATGTCAACTGCATCCAATTTGATTTTTCCATTGGCGTTAACGCGAACCGAAAAGGGATTTTGTCTACAGGCCCTTGCCTGCTTGTGTTTATGTGTCTTCTGCGTTTGCGTCTCCGTAATAATAGTACGAGCAACATCCAACTGGCCAACGCGTTCTCTTGTAAATACATCTCGAAAGAAACTGATGGATTAATAATAATAATAATAATAACCATTTAGTGAGTGTGCAAGTCACCCCCTGCTATTTTATCCATGTAAACAAACATTGATTCGGCAGGGGCCATAGTCACTTCATAGTTTCAGGTACCACTTTAGCAACCTATACCCATAGCCCAGTACTGTAAGTTTCCATGTCCTGTAATAGTCCTGCACCAACCGGGGGTTGTCCTTGGGTGCACCTGCATAGTGCATACGGGGATAATCGTCGGTTGTTGTCTTATTTCATATAAAGCTACCTAAGGGGCCTCTGCGAGTTGGCTTCGGCTCCTCGTACGCCTTACAAAGGCCCGGGACCTCTGGGTCCCGAGATACATAAAGTATATAAAATATAATAATAATAATAATAAATCTTTATTGATCATTATCAATTATAGCCGGGGTTAATTGATTAACGTCGACCGATGCCATCGACCGGCAATCGATCAATTGGTTAGTCGAACGGTATCAATCAATCAACGTCGATCGATCGATAGGTGTAGTAAAACCTTAAAAGATGGTTAAGCTACGCTTGCCGCGGTCGGTCTGTGGATGGGTGACCATTCCTTTCATACCGAGTTCCTCCGTGCCTCGGAAAACACGTAAAGCCGTTGGTTGCCGGCTGAAATTCGTAGATCTTTGACAGTCGGTTTGCGTACAGGTGGGAAGTAAATCATTCGATCCACCTCAGCTCCTCAATAAAGGCCAGCAGTGCCTTGACGTTGCTGGCGATCTCCCGTAGATTACCTGGTTACCGAAGTACTTTGCCCTTGACGACTTGACTAAATTAAGAACGTTTTTAAGTAATTAGAAGAATTAACCTCCTCGTTAAACTTAGCCCACGAATTCCACTCCATTTACGCAACTGAAAGTGCCAGTATATTTGCACACAATACGTATATACATTGTATTTAAAACATTCCCACCTATTTGAATTAAACGAAGATATTTAAAATCACACACTCACATTGAATTTCGTTGGTAACCTTGAAGTGACATTGGACATCAAAACTCGTGTCTAGAGTTAAGGACGTTTAATAATTCATCATGTTCTTTTATATACGGTGACTTTCAAAGTATAAGATATGCGCGTCATCGTGTATTGTAAGCGTGTAAAGAAAATAAAAAAAAGCAAGTCAGAAATTCATTACTACATTTTTTGGTCAGCTTGCCCGATTTAAAAACCAAAAATCCATCATCTGCGTCGCCTTTTCCCAAGTATATTGGGGTCGGCTTCCAGGGCCATTTATAAGTCTGCTATTACAATAGTGTCAGAATGGTCTATCATTGATTTTCATAATGACGCCATTATATTAGTAGATTACCAAACTTGTCAAAATCAACAATTATGAAATCAATTATAGACCATTCTGACACTATTGTAATAGCAGACTTGAGGCCCAGGCTAATCGGATGCAGCTGAATACCAGTGTTTTACATGGAGCGACTGCCTATCGGACCTCCACAACCCAGTTACTGCGTAACACGATACCCGTAGTGGTAAGACTGGTTGTCAGACTTTCTGGCTTCTGACTATACCCATAACGACTGCCAAAGATCTACAAATGACAGCCGGGACCAACGGCTTTACGTGCTTTCCGAGGCACGGAGAGAAATCGGTATTAAAGGGATGGTCACCCATCCACAAACCGACCGCGGTTAGCGTAGCTTAACCTTTGACTAATCGATTTGTACGGCTTTAACTTAGCCACGAGCTCCTTAAAAACCAAAAATAATAGGTAATATTTTTTTCTTGTTATTTTTTGTTTATGGCTTTTGTTGTTTGTTATTTTATGTTGCCACCGACTTCCTAAACTAAAGTGACCGCAAAAAACAGAACCGAAATCGTTCAAGCAGTCTTAGGGAAAATGCAACGCTCAGAGGCGGATTAAACGTTGAGAGCGCCGTAGGCATGCATCTCATCGGCGCCCCTATATTAAAAAGCGGCCATGTGCGAGTCGGACTCGCCCATGAAGGGTTCCGTAGCAGCAAGTAACGTAATATATATATTTTTTTTTTATTTGAGTTGATTGAATGAAAGGTAAATTGCGGTTTACGACTTATGACGTATTAAAAAAAACTATTTACAAGATCTCGTTCAAACCAATTTTGCGGTGGAAGTTTACATGGTAATGTACATCATATTTTTTTTTTTGTTTTATCATTCTCTTATTTTAGAAGTTACAGGGGGGACACATTTTACCACTTTGGAAGTGTCTCTCGCGCAAACTATTCAGTTTAGAAAAAAATGATATTAGTAACCTCAATATCATTTTTGAAGACCTATCCATAGATACACCACACGTATGGGTTTGATGAAAAAAATTTTTTGAGTTTCAGTTCTAAGTATGGGAAACCCCAAAAATAAATAAGAGAAGATATGATTGAACATGGTCGAGCCATTGAAACGCGGAGAACCGCGCGGCCACGGAGATCTTTAAAACTAAGCGTAGCAGAGACCTGAAATTCAGGTAAATAACAGATTGAATTTGAAAAAAAAAATTTTAAAATTCAGAAAAAAATCCTAGGTTTATATTTTAGGAGCTGCAAGACAAAAACCGCATGGAACGGTGAAACGATTGAAACAGTGAATAACACGTTATCGCCGATATCACGCTGAAAATGCATCGCAGACGTTTGAAATTCATTGTAAAATCTAGATTTGAATTTGTCGAAATTTGAAAAAACACATCAAAATATCCTAGGTTTATATTTTAGGAGCTGTATCGCGGTATCGCGTAGAAATAAGTTTTTATTGTCTATCGAAAAAAGTAAGTATTAGCGATATCTTTTTCTGTAAACAACACATTAATAATTATGTAGAACTATCCTAACTTTAAGTAGGCAAAAAAGTATAAAACCTGCAGTACGTTTAAAACGCAAAAACATATGAAAAAGAAAAGTTTTCTTTTACTTTTGTATCTTTCCTGAACATTGCAGTCGTATCTTTCCAACTTTAATCAGAGATCATGTACCATCGACAAGGTTGTTTTTAGGCGCAAGTTTTAGTCAGTCCCATCCGTTAAAATCTTTTATTATAAATTGAAGCAAATTGAGGTTGTAAGCAAAAATAATAGTTTTTATTGTGTAAGTAGGTGGCTTACTTACTGGCGCAATTAAGTTTTTTCCTATAGTATATATTTTTTTCTTTATTTTACAATTCCGCCCGCGCGCCCCTTCGTACCCTCGCGCCCCTAGGCACATGCCTAGTTTGCCTTAAGGATAATCCGCCTCTGGCAACGCTAAAACCATGGCTATACATGTATGGCTGTCTGACTCCCATACCATAGTACAGGGTCTCCCTAGTTTGGGGTCAGATGGCCATGTGTGAAATGTCCCCACATATTATTATTATTTAACATTATATAAGAAATAAGCTCATATTAGCGTGCAAAACATGTTTCTTGTATCGCCCCAACAAGACAACTATCTAATGGCACTTGGCGTGTTAGTGCAAACATTAACCTTATTTGGATAATACGAAATCGACTTATTTCAATAAGCATAGGATATATTTTCTATTATCCAGTTATGGCGAATATTTGCACAAATGCACCAAGTGAAACGTCAGCATAAGAACTATTGTCAATTAATGGCGGTTTGCGATTAATTTACTGAAAACCACATCTAAATCTATTCAACCGTTTTGAAGATAAATGGGAACATTTGTGTGCACAAACACACCACCTCTAACCCTAAACGCTTCCATATTCTCCTTTCTGTCGTGAATAAAAAAACAGTTCTTAAACAAAATTATACGTTGTGAAGTACAAAGCATGGTTGTAATTATAAGTTGTGTAGGGTAGTGCTCCAAAAACCACAAATTACAGTGATTTCGACTGTACCAACCGCAGATGATTACAGCTTGCTCTCAAGGACGGACGTCTGGCTGGGTAGAACGCCCTTTCTATAATGTGGGATAAAATAGGCCTTATGGTTTGTTTAGATACTTTTTAGCTCGTGTTAGTACTATTAAGGCCTGAATGATATTTATCAGTATCGATTTACTATTTGACAATGGCTATTTTGTATCATCATAGCAACCTTTAGACGCCCACTGCTGTGCAAAGGTCTCCCCCAAGGGGTGTTCAGCCGTAATCGCCATGTTTGGCCGATGTATAATGACACCTACTGAGATCGCCAATATGCATCGGCTATAGCCAAAACCCACCATACCACCATAGTACTCAAAAGGACGCTGCTGGCCATCCTCTGGTCAATATCTCTCTGTCGCCTTCTACGACACCCACGGGCAGAAATGGGGTGGTGCTATTCGCGGCCGGCACTACACGGCACAAAGAATGAGAATTAATGCGTACGAATCTTCATACACAACATCTATTTTCAATAGGTCACTGCGAATCGATTCTTATAAATGACTAGCTGACCCGACAGACGTTGTCCTGTCCTACATACTTAGCTGCCTATCTACCTACCCTACCTACTCTACCTACCCCTACATACCCTACATACACTAATTGCGCCAATCCTCCAAAAAATCAAGAAACTAATACGTCATCTAATGTATGTATATTTTTTTGGTGAAGATATTAATACGTCGTCTATGTATTTCTTTTTGTTTTTTTTTTTAATGTTCCGCTCAACTTTATTAGTTTTTTCTTTCATATTCTTCTTCTCCTTACAATAACAAACACAACAAAAAGAGAATTAGCGAAATTGGTCCAGCCGTTCATGCGTGATGAACGGGAACGGGAAAAAAGGGATTCATTTTTATATAATTACTAGCTGACCCGACAGACGTTGTCCTGTCCTTATTTACCTACCCTACACCTACCCTACACCTACTCTACACCTACCCTACACCTACCCTACACCTACCCTACACCTACCCTACACCTACCCTACACCTACCCTACACCTACCCTACACCTACCCTACACCTACCCTACACCTACCCTACACCTACCCTACACCTACCCTACACCTACCCTACACCTACCCTACACCTACCCTACACCTACCCTACACCTACCCTACACCTACCCTACACCTACCCTACACCTACCCTACACCTACCCTACACCTACCCTACACCTACCCTACACCTACCCTACACCTACCCTACACCTACTCTACACCTACCCTACACCAACCCTACATTTTTTTTTTTTCTCTCCGTAAGAACCATCTTCGTACTTCAAGGAATATTATAAAAAAAGAATTATCCAATTTGGTCAAGCGGTTCGCAAGTTATGCGCTTACCAACACATTTAGCGATTAATTTTTATATATAAGAAGATATAGATATCCTGGAATACAGTTGACCTGACTCCCGAGTCGAAACGCTACCGTTGCATAGAGTTAACTGACTGTGAATACAAAGTAAATTTACAGTGTCATAATCGGCTCGTGGCTAAGTAAAAGGCATAAGGAACGATCGGTCAAGGTTAAGCTACGCTTGTCGCAGCCGGTCCGTGGATGGGTGACCATCCTATACCGAGACCCTTCGTGTCTCGGATAGCACGTAAACCGTTGATCCTGGATCATTCGTAGATCTTTGACAGTCGTTATGGGTAGTCAGAAGCAAAAAATCTGACAATCAATCTTACCAAGGGGTATTGTTTTACTCAATACCTGGGTTGTGGAGGTCAGATAGGCAGTCGATCCAATGATGAATGAACGTAACGAACTGACATAAAAACTAATTGTTCATTCGTTCAATCATACAGTTACCTAGCTAGCGGTTAAGTTTATCTAATGAGCAAAAATCAGCAAAGTGCTAGTTGGACTCGCACACTTGAGTTCCGTACACAGAATAGAAAAAAAACAAATGCAGTGCCCACACAGCTGTCCCGCGTGTAGTACAACCTTCGTTAGTTCTCATTAGCCTCAACTTTGTATGAACAACAAAAAAGCTTTTCGTCCTTGTTGCATTTGTTGTACATACAAATTTAAAACTTATTATAACTGACGAAAGTTGTTATTTTTTTACATATTTTTCCGCATAATTGTGACACGCACGGCATGGGCACTTTCAATTGTTTTTTTTCTATTTCATGGTTCCGTATCACCGTACACACTTTAAAGTATACATACAAAAAAACACCTCCTTTGACCCCAACCACTTTATTTTTAAACTAGTTTTTTTTTTGTCGTTATAGGTAGAAATAATAATAAACATTTAATTAAACCAGGTCCTTAAGAGCTCAACTGTCCAATTAGCAGACACAATAGTTAAACAATTGACGCGAATCTCCTGGAGATCGTTAGAAACAACTCACTTAAAAAACGAATTTTGTATTAAAACACACTACACAGTCACTCTGTAAAAAGTCTACTTAAAACGGTTCAAACGATACATTGTATACTTGTGACAGATTGACGGACGGACAGATAGACAGGACGGAGTCTTAGTAATAGGGTTCCATGTGACACACTTTAGGTACGGAACCCTAAAAAACTAAGTATTCTATTAATAGACGCTACATACACATCAAGGGGTAATCAAACTTGTACCTTAGTCATTGAAGCTATTTTAAGAACTAAGCTGACGAAACTTTTAGTTTGAACTAACTCGCTTACAAAGTATACTTATCATTAGTAATTGTTTGATTACTATGGAGTATGGATTGGTGGAAAGGTCACCTCATTTTAGGGATCCGTACCCAAAGGGTAAAAACGGGACCCTATTACTTAAGACTCCACTGTCCGCTTGTCTGTCTGGCTGTTGGCTGTCTGTCATCAGACTGTATCTCATGAACCGTGATAACTAGACAGTTGAAATATTCACAGATGATGTATTTCTGTTGCCGATATTACTACAAATACAGAATAAAATAGATATTTAAAGGGGGTTCTCATACAAAAATTGAGAATTTTTGCCGTTTTTTTGCTCGAAGTCTAATGTTGTATAGATAATGGTACGGAACCCTTCGTGCGAGAGTCCGACTCGCACTTGTCCGTTTTTTTATACCATCTGCTATAGCACGAAAGATAACCAGTTTTACCAAGGAGTATCATGTCACTCAGTTAGGCGATTAACACATGACGCCGCGCAACGACGCGGCAGGCGATGAAGCGGTTCTCACGTCGCATTGGCGTGTATGTAAACCGCTCATGCCTTTCACACGTACATAGGGTTGCCAACCCTACTATATAATATAGAATCCTACTATATTACAGGCCTGACTACAATATTTTTGAAAAAAGGATATAGTAGGCGAAACTACTATATTTTAAAGGCATCAAACTAAGCAATAATATTCGTTTCAAAATGTGTAAGTAGGTATATTTTCTGTAATGAATAACAAATGGCAATAGCTATGACACATTCCATAAAATAAAAAGTATCAATAATGGTTAAAAGTAGCAAAAAACATTATTTTAAGAAATAAAGTAAGTACCAATTTTGGAACCTACTATATTTTTTTTATTTTTACGTTATCTACAATATTTTTATGAGTAATCATTTTAAAACTACTATTTTTGATCGACAAGGAGTTGGCAACCCTACACGTACACCGCCCGACCGTACGGACCAGCGGTGCTCACGTCGACCACAACCTCCGCCCTCCGCGGCGGTAAGCGGCGTCGTGTGAGAATCGCCTTAGTGGGTGATACCCGGTCATGATAAGCTACGGTCATCACGATCGGTACGTGAATGGTTGACCATCCATGTTATACCGAGAGGTACGGAGGGGCCGTACCTTGGAAAACACTTAGGTAAAACCGTTGGTCTCAGCTGTCATTCGTGTATATTTGACAGTCGTTACGGAAGTCAGAAGCCCGAAAGACCGACCACCAGTCTTACCAAATGGTATCGTCTTTTACTCAGGAACTGTGTTGTGGAGGTTAGATAGGAAGTCGGTCCATGCCAAATACTGGTATTCAGCTACATCCAGTTAGACTGAAAGCCGACCCCAACATAGTATCGTTGGCAGATGATGAATTGATGATACGGAGGTCCTAGAAACTGTCAGATGAGTTATCGTGAATTGCTGAATAGCAAACACTATTACCTTCTTTTCTTCCCTATTGCTGTGTCCGATCAGGGTCCATAATGATCCTAATCAAACACCACTACCACCTAAGCATATTTGTACTTATTGAAAAGCAATTGAGTATTATTAAACATAATTGTAGTTCAAATTAAAGGTTAATACAAATCTTGAACGTGAACAAAACCTGTTTGACCAAAATGGATTAACTCAGACTGGTTGCATCCACTTTCGATTTTACCTTGTTTTTATCTGTATCGTGCAGCACTTTTTAATGGAACTAGCTTTTGCTCGCGTGAATTTACCTACGGACCCCTAATATTTATGACTAGCACTTTGCCCGCGACTTCGGCCGCGCGATATTTCTAAAATTTTTTGATAATGCACTTTATCCCTGGGTGCTATAGGTTATATTGCATTAGTTTCCTATTACTGAAAAACTTTTTGAAATTGGATGAGGAGTTCCGGAGATTCAAATACAAAATCAAACAAACAAACTCTTCAGCTTTATAATTTTGGATATATGTAGATAAACTAGTACTTTTCAACCAACTTCAAAAATGAAGGAGGTCCCTAATTCGACACTATAATTTTTTTGCTTGTTGTAAATTGATTTTGTAAATAATTCTTTTTTTTATCGATAGGATATTTATTCCTCAGGGGTAGTCCCATATTAATTTTATCGAAATTGAATCAGCGCTTTTTGAAAAAATCAACAAAAATCCAAAACACATACATAGATGACTTTCTAGTTTCCTCAATCTTTGGAGTGATTTCAATCTCTGTTTTAACTGTGTTGCCGTTTCTTATTGGATTTGGATTATAAAGAGATACTAAAGTTTTTGAAGGCGGTTGTCTTTTTGTAAAAAAAGCTTTTTTATTATAAGTTTATCTGTCGCAAACCGTTTCTTAAATTACCGCAGACACGTTTACTTCGTACCGTCATCCAGGAAAGACATTCAACATCTACAACCCAGTGACTTGGAAATACCGCTATCCCAAACCTATACTCCGTTTACAATAAGATTAGACATTTACACAAACCTTTTTTTACAGTCCCTTCAACCGATTTTGACTTCTATTCCGTAGTCTCAAGGATGACATTAGAGACAAAAAAGTGGTTACAATAACAACTGTATTTTGCAGCTGCCATTTGTCATGCCCCCAACGCAATATAAGTCAACATCGGTTGAACGGACTGTAAAAAAGGTATGCGTATTTATGTCTAATCTTATTGTGAACGGAGTATAGATAGGCTATTAGGTTTCCAAACCATTGACTCCTTGGCGTGTTTTCCGCAAAAATGTCGTGGTTAAGGATAAGTTATTACCGACCAAAACAAATATACTGCCTAGCCTTACCGCAAGTACGTTAGTGGTCCCAATTCTGTTGTAGGTACAGGAGCTTCACTTATTTTAAGCTGTTTATATCTCTTTCTCTCCAATAAAACAAGAAAGAGACAGATATTAATAAGAGCTGTCAATTAAAGTTCATCTAAAATGTTCATACAATTATAGTTGTCATGACAGGATGTATTGATTAAAAACACGGCGTAGTTCAAGGAAAAAACTAATTTGACATCTCTAACTTAGATCTTGGCCTCAAGTCTGCTATTACAATAGTGTCAGAATGGTCTATCATTGATTTCATAATTGTTGATTTTGACAAGTTTGGTAATCTACTAATATAATGGCGTCATTATGACTTTCCAATGGTCAACCACTGACACGCCATTGAAAGAAATGATAGAATGGTAATCTCGTACAAAATGACAACTGAATGACTGACTTAGGCGGTAATCTGCTAAAGTTTAAACAGTTTCTTTGATCAGTGACCTACCATTAGAACGTCATTGTGCAGTCATTGCTTTTAATTTGACTAATCAATGATCGACCATTATGAATTTAGCGGATTAGGATTTTTTTAGCAAAATGACAATGGGATCGTGTTGGAATGACGAAATTATAAAAATAGCAGACTTGGCCCCCAAGTCTGTCGCCGTCCTTTTCATCACCTGCCTGGTAGTAAGAGATGCCAATCCTCTAATTTTAGTTTAGTTTGTGAACAAGGGTATCGGCACCAGTGTCAGTTTATAGTCTAACCTTACATAGAGCGACTGCTTGTCTCACTTCCACAACCCAGTTACCAGCAGTGCTATTCTGTTACAATCTCCCTCGGTGAACACCTAGGTGAAGTGAGCTGTCATCCGATTGTAGTGTTTTGTAAATCCCTACCAATAGGACGGATGACAGCTCACTTCACGTAGGTGTTCACCGAGGGAAATTGTAACAGAATAGACATACAGTGTTCGCGACGATAACCCGCGGTGGAGATGAATATGAATAAGGAACTCTATATAAATGTTATACAGTCCACTGCATTTAATTTATATAGTTTTTACTCATATTCATCTCCACCGCGGGCTAACGTCGCGAACATACAGGTAACACGATACCCGGGATACCCCTTCGTAAGACTAGTTGTCAAACTTTCGGGCTTCTTACTCTGTAACGACTGTCAATGATCTACGAATGACAGCCGGGACCCAACGGCTTTACGTCCTTTCCAAAGCACGGAGGGGTTTCGTCCGTGGATGGTCTCCCATCCACGGACGTCCTCTGACATTATGCTAAACTGAGGTCATAGAACAACGCGTTGCTCTATGGCTGAGGCCTTTTGGCATTAGGGTCTCCCCACATTTATCGACGCGGATTCGGCTTAAGCCGAGTGACTATCACCACACTACTCGACTTATCGCTCGTTTCGCCGTCGGTCGGCGTCGCGACGCGTCGTCCGAGCCGAGCCGATGCGAATGGTATTAGTAACAGCCTTATTACGTAGACATAAAGGCTTTTTTGACCGGTGTTAGCCGATTCCGCGTCGATAAATGTGGGGAGACCCTAGAGTCATTGTTTTGTTTTTTAAGGTGTATTTTAAACGCATTTTTCTTTCTTTCATAACACAGTAAATCCACGAAGCGGTCCAATCTGCTAAACAATTAATTTCCATGATTGTACGTCTAGCAGGGCTCATGTGTGCAGCCAGGCCTACTAATACCTCGATGACTGGCCGGCTAATATTTTATTCGACTACGGCTAATCCAAAAAGAGGGTTATGCGCATACCTCCTATTCGTCATATTAACAAATGAGGTATCGTTTGAAGCTGTATGATGTTCCGCTGGTTATAGGCTACATGACATCACAGAAAATTGCTTTGCCCTCATTTTGGCTTCGTCATAGTTTATGACATGAAATTTTCATCATGTACGTGAAGGCACAAGTGGCTTTAAAATGTAGGCACGTTTAAATAAACAAGACAGCTTTGTATGTACTCAGGTTGCACCACGGAGTAAGTATAACAGTTACTACGTGGGTTGCACAATGAACGCACATCTCGCCAACCGAATATTTATTCTGTGGCACTCGATGCACTGATTGCCGCATTGTTGTGGTTTGTAGCAAAATTGTACACATAGTCAATTGCAATTAGGGAATGCAGAACCGGTGCTGTTTTAAAGAACCGGGATTTTTGGGACCTTCTGGCTTAAGAACCGGGATTCCCGGTATTATCGATACTTTTGATACTTTAATAAGTCTTTGTAAGAGAGTTGAAAGTGTTGAAACGGAGAAAGTAAAAAAAGACGAAATGACAGGGCAAAGTAAAAACATTTTAATCAAATCAAATAAAACGTTTTATTTCTTGTTTTATAGACACTAAATCAGTCTTATTTAGTATAATTTTACTGGTAATAACGCATATTATGCCAGCAACATTTTTTAACATTAAACGATTTTTATACCTAATCCTACATAATATATAACAGAAACATTTATTAAACATCTTCACTTTACCAAACAAATTAACATGACTCTTATTGCAATTCTGCATAACCAAATTATAATTTAAAACTTACGTAACATCTACAAAAAAAGGAACTATGGAGTTTTAGCGTAGCATTAATCAGTCTCAATATTTATTGGTAGATAATCTTAACAAACATTTTTTAAATTTTAATCTTATATAATAATTCAACAATAGTTTGGAACAACTTGAATCGACAAATTCTTTATCAACTTGACTCTAATTATACATTTAAGAAAACATAAAATAAAAATATAACTTTAAACTTAAATATTTTTGCAAAACTTAAACATAGATATTCATCCTTACAATACTATAAATAAAAATACCCAACTTATACTTGCTCAGACCAAAATTACATTGGTCTGATTCTTATAGTTAAAATGGGGGCACTCAAAAATCTAGGTAAGGTACCTGTTTATTTATTTTTTAGAGTATTTCTCTCCTGCCTATATATTGATCTTAAAAATATAAGAGCGTCCAAACTCTTATCACTTAAACGTGATCTTATTTTATTGCAAAGGTACCCAGCGGAAGAAAAAACTCTTTCCGGCTCTACACTTGTCGGTGGAGTTGTTAAAATAAAAGTCGAAAGCCTGCGACAAATAACGTCCACGATCCCCTCCGTTCTCAAAAAGAGCCATTTCGATCCTCACATTCGTATTAAGGTCACTGTGAGTCACTGTGAGTCATTCTTGTTCTTTTACAAGCAGTAGCTTTTTTAAGCTCTGCATTAAGCTCCTCTTTTTTTGATTGAGGTTCAGTTTCTATCTCTTCATCTGTATCTGACGGCAATTGAGCTGTTTGAAAAAAAGAATCTCCTAAAGTACGCCTTAGCAGTTCCACTATCTTCCTGCATATTTCGTCACTACTTGGCCGAGTAAACACTGACCAATCTTCATCATGTGCGTTGGAGAAGTACATTTCAGGGTTTTGCAAATATGTTAATATTGATGTTTCCGGCAATCGACGTTGCCTGTATCTGTTTTTCAGCATCGTCAACATTTTTGCGGCTATACTGTTATTTATGGTGGACAATTTCTTTAATGCGAATTTTACAGCTATATCTGCAGTTAATAGTGTCGCATCTCGCTGGCATAACGCTTCCAAAATTGTTCTGATAATGTCAAGTACCTCGTAAAGTTCTGTCATATTCTGCCAGTCTTCTTCTGTAAAACATATATCTGACTTCACATCAATTAGTGCCTTCACTATGCACGTTCGTTTCGTTCGTTCATGCTCTTGTATTACAGGTAGCAACGCAACGGTGGTAGCTAGGTAGTATAGTAACAGTGCAGCGGTCGGATTTTAGGCAATAAAATTAGAAAAATTCTAAACGCGAATCTTTTACCGAAAGTACCGAAAGAACCGGGATTTGGTTTTGGAAATTCCGGTTCCTAAAACAACGCAAATTTCCGGGATTTCCCGGTACTTTCGGTTCCGGGATTTCCCGGGACTATTCACTAATTGCAATGTTTCTCTGGAGCAGCATTTCTCAAACTATGGGTGAGTCGCGAACGAATATTTGATGGGCTCCACAAAAATTATATGACATTGACAATGGGAATAAAAACATTCTTCTCACTGAAATAGAAATCTTCGAATGTAACTAAAGGGACGGTTTAAGATACTTTATTTCACTCGAAAAGAATAATACATATTTACTTCTATGAGGAAAAATAAAAATACAATAATTATAAAATTAAGCGACGGAAAATCTTTTTTTTAAATTAAACAGTGACAGCATAGAGGTGATTCCGTATTTGGAAGTTTTTGTTAGATGGGTCGCGGTTCAGCCAAGTTTGGGAACCACTGCTCTAGAGACTTTATTTTAAAAACAAACAGAGTAAGAAAGTAAGACTAATTTCACCAGCCCTCGAACTGGAACACAGAAGGGCTTGTGGTAAAGTAAAACCCATACGGGTCGATCGATCATGACCCGTTAAGATCCTTCTGTGCCTCGAAAAGCGTGTAAAGCCGTAGGTCCTGGCTGCCAACCAGTCTTACCAAGGGGTATCATGTTACCCAGTACCTGGATTGTGGAGGTCAGATACTCAATACCCAATATAATCTCTCTAAGCATAAATATGCTTATGTGGTAGGTAGGTGTTCAGTTAGTGTTATAATGGACCCTGTCAGGTTCAGCCATAGGGTAGGATAGGGGGAGATAAGCAGTCGCTTAATGTAAAACACTGGTATTCAACTGCATCTGGTTAGATTGGAAGTCGACCCCTGCATAATTGGGAAAAGGCTAGGCAGATGATGACTCGAGCTGGAACACAGCTGCTTGCCAATAGAAATAGATATTATAGCGGATTTCTCCTCTAAACGAGCTTATTCAAACAGCATCTCATTGATTGGGTCAATCTAGACTACTTTTTTTTGGACAAGTCCGCCACACTATTCCCGTGCCACAACAACTTCAGCACGCGTAGCATGACCACGCAATGTCTACGGAAGAATAGACATACTGACAGCAAGAATAGACAAGTCAGTACAGTTTGTCTATTCTTCCTGTCGGTATGTCTATTCTTCCGTAGACATAGCATGCTCATGCTACGCGTGCTGGAAGCCAGAATCAACAATGGCGACCACCACCAAACTGTGGAAATCACTGTCCGCCATCTGTGACCCGATAAACATAATCTGGGTATCTCCAAGGCACGAGTGAACCAGTTTATCCTAGGCAAGTGTGCTCTACCTTAGGCCGCATCATCACCAGATCAGGTGAGTTGCGGCCAAACTAAAACCTATCAGAATATTAACAAAAAAACAGGAAAGCATCGAGGCAATGAAGCTTCTTATCTAGACTACTGCAGGACGTTGACCTGACATTACACACTCTTTACTGTAAAATAATCCATCCATGTAGCTGACAAAGTAGGTAGTAAAGTTACCCAAGTGGGTAATCTAATTATTGGTTTCTACAATGTATTGTATGTAATACAAGTACATCAGTACAATGACTTGCTGTCGAAAGGTACATAATTATTTGAACGAAGTAAATGTCTAATAAATATGTTGGTTGTGGTTGGTTCAAAGGTCGCAGGTGATAGTTTTCAGTCTTTGTACTTTACAAACGAATTTGTAATGAGTTTTTCGTTGGTTAGTGACAACATGGCTTTTACTAGTGGCGTTAAATCATCGTCATATCAGCCTATTGTCGTCCACTGCTGAACGTTGGCCTCCCCCAGAGATCGCCATCCAACCCGGTCTTAGGCAGCCCTCATCCATCCGCTGTCAGTCCCCTTTTTTAAGGCTTGTATACATGCCAATAACCTTGAGCATTTGGCCCGCACTGAATTTGTGGACGAGTGCGAGGGTGATGTAGACGCAGTCTTTAATCGGACGCATTTTTAATTTATTGTAATTAAAATAATACATATTTGTAAAAAGTAACAAAACCAAATCATTTTTCTTTGTATTGCAAAGCAGTAGATATTTTTTTATACTCTTTCGATAAGAAATTAAGCAGTAAAATGGTTTCATCTCAATGATTTGGAGGTGATTTGACTTTTTTTTTCTTATTATGTGATATCGATAGAAAAATTGTGGCTAAACCAAATTACGTATCATATCATGTAGATTACAATCAATTTTTCAGATGTAATTTCTCCGTAAATGCCGACGAAAAGTTGCTTCATCTGCATATATATGATCTTTACTTCTTTCAAGCTATTTTTGAGAGAGCAGCCTTAAATCGTCGGTACATCGTGCCGCAGGGCGTCCCACACTACGCTTGCTCAGACGCGGTCTCCACTCTAAAACGTTACATGACGTGTTCAGCAGTTCAGTATTAGTGCCCTTTGTGAAGGAAAGGCCTGCCACTACACTATTCCTAGACCACTACTGAAAGCCAGAATCAACAGAGGCGACCACCGGAAAAGCACCGAGGCAATGAAGCTTGACGAGTCATGGAGAACTGTCTTGGATCCTACAACGAATTAATCTGGACAGAACAACGGAGAAGAGTTAAAAATAGATAATTATTTTCTACCTTCCTCCATTTGTGAGAGACATCTTCCGAGAATATAGTATCCATCCATATTATATGGTTCTACCGCAAAGCCTCCTTGCTCTGTTTCAGTTTGAAGGGTATGGATGCTGGTGTAATCACAGGCACATGGTCCATTTGCCTGTGATTTCCGGGATGTCACCGCATTTACCCGTCAAAAAATGACGTCATCCATCATCCTCTTGCCCTTATCTTAAGTCTTCTGCCAACCCTTCCTTCCTTCCGTCTTGGGTTCCAGGTTCCAGGTCCTTGTCAATTCCTTGACAACATCTGTTGACATTTTTTTGACATTGACAACAGTACTCGTATCAATACCTCATCCAATTCACTCGCAACTCGCGATACTCTACCCAAGGTTATCAAGTACTTGCAATAATACTAAGGGACCGTCTCACGAATCATGAATATTGAACAATAATAGAATTTAATTTTAAAAGTAATTGAGTATCTATTTTTTAAATTAAATTCTTGAAAATATAGAAATAACCACCGCACCACAACACGAATTTCAGGTCATTCGTGATGTGAGTTCTGATTGAGTGTGAGACGTTCCTCAAGGAATAGTTTTGGCCGAAGGGTGTCGTGTATCGGCAATTCCGCGGAAGGCTACGCAGCACAACAGGACGCCGTCTCTTCATGTATAATAGTTTATTTTAAAAAATGTGGTTTCTATAAACATGTATGATAGTTTGTAAGGTATATAATATATTGTGGGTCTTTTGTTACCCGAAAAAATGATGTTATTATTAATATAACTATGGCCTTACGGCCGACCTTTGCCTAGATCGGATCATTACTTTTTTGTGTATTGACATCAGCTGTGAAGATTCGCTAGAGAACAAGGTTCTCATCTGCCTAGTAGCCTTTTCCTAATTATGTTGAGGATGGCTTCCAGACTCCAGTATAACCGGATGCAGCTGAATACTAATTCTTTACATAGAACGATTGCCTATCTGAGCTCAACAACCCAGTCACTGGCACTCCTCTCTGGGTAACACGATAATACTGGTTGTCAGACTTTCAGGCTTCTGACTACCCGCTACGACTGTCAAAGATCTACGAATGACAGCTGGAACCGGCGGCGGCTTTACGAGCTTTCCGGGGCAAGGACTCAAGGGGGTCTAAAATGGATGGTCAACCATTTACCGACCGACCTTGGCAAGCGTTGCTTAACCCTGATCAATCGACCGGTGTGGAAGTTACTTACTTGCCTTTTAACATTATTTTTAACCGAGTACAAAAAAAGGAGGAGGTTATGTATTCGGTGTGTCTCTTTTTTTTTGTAATTACAGAGGCCAGCACATCAATTTACAACAGTCTGTCAAATTTCTTTGATAAATTTTCAACTTTATTACAAAACAATAAGGTTCATATTCAATGTGGAAAATTTGACAGTTCAGTATGACTTGATGTGCTGGATTCCTCCAAGATGTCTGAGCCAATTTGCGTGATTCTTTTTTGTTTTTCTTCATGAAACGTTGCAGTGTCAAAACGTAAAAGTCTATGATGACCAAAAAATATCCATACTAATATTATAAATGCGAAAGTTTCTGTGTTACGCTTTCACTGGTAAACTATCGAACCGATTTTGTTAAACTTTGGTCAGACCAAGCCTGAACCCCAGAAGGCTTTTTAACCGACTTCAAAAAGGAGGAGGTAATCAATTCGAATGTAGATATTTTTTTTTTTTATGTATGTTCGGGCATAACTCTGTCATATATAGACGGATTTGCAAAATTCTTTTTTTGTTCGAAAGGGGTTTATTCCGAAATGGTCCTATATAAATTTTACCAAAATTTATACAGACCTTTTTGAGAAAATCAACAAATTCACAAAAAAAATTACTTAGACGACGTTTTAGTTTCTTCTATCTTTGGAGGATTTACAATCTCTTTTAAGTGTGTCGCAGTTTCTTAATGGATTTGGACGTTAGACAACACTAAAAAGCGAAAAATAAAATAACCGCCTTCAAAAACTAAAAAGTGATAAATAACTTTAGCACAGAACACACACATTACTTCACTTTCGGAAGTCGGTGGCAATAACAACAAACACAAAGCCACCGACCATTCTTTCTTTTGAAAAAACTTTTTTATGAAATATTTTTGTGATGTAGGACTGAGAATAGGTCTTAGGGTGTTACCAGACCAACCGATCGATCGTCGATCGACGACATCGATCGATGGTAGAATGGATTTGTAGACGTTGATCGAGTTTTTACCAGACCAATCCATCGATTGTCGATCGACGTTCGATCGATGGTAGAATGGATAATTCGATATCGATCAAGCTGCTTGATTATTATTAGTAATGGATTATAGCCGGAGTTAATCGATCAACGTCGACCGATGCCATCGACTGGGAATCGATCGGTTAGTAGAACGGTATCCGTCGATCAGCCAAAGCTACCACACCAATCGATCAACGTCGATCGATGTGGATCGATGGCATCGATCGGTGATCGATCGATTGGTCTGGTGGTTTATACCCCTAGGTAGGTGATAAGCGTGGCCGGGTAGGCAGGTAGGGTGGGCAGGAAAGGTAGGTAGTCTGTCTCATTTTCTTCATTACACCACCCGTGCGAAACCGGTAGGCAGCCAGTGTATTTATAAAAAGCTAGTAATTTATAAAAATATTTTGTTATTTTATGACGATGTACTGGGTTTTACCTTGAATTTAGTGATCATAAATTAGCTGCATGCTTGCCTTGACTCCAATGAAAACTTAACAGGTACTTTACTTTTGGTATTTCTTGCCAAATATGGGCAGGTATTTTATTTCCAACCGTTCTCATCTACAAAATTCTCCTTCTGTGAAGTGATCTTGAGCTGAACTTTCAAGTCATCACCGAAAGACATTCTTACAAAATAGGACTACTTACTGATGCTAGAAATTGACAGGTTACCTCTCAAGGTCACTTCACGTAAGTTCATCGCGGGAGATTTTTAAAGAGCCTGATGCTTCGTCTTCTTTATGTATCGATGGCAAACACAGATATGTATTATGTGTGTGTGAGTGGGTGGGGATGTGTGAGTGGGTGGGGATGTGTGAATGTGTGGGGATGTGTGAGTGTGTGGGGATGTGTATGTTTGTGGTATTTATTTGGTTCCCTTCAAAATGGTAGAGCTAAATGGTGCCGATCCGTGCGTCATATTCGTGAACGGGTGCGTTGCGGGTGAGTTGAGACTGGTCATCTCTTAGCTGCCTCGGTTATTTTATTTTTATTATATTGTGAATTGATTCGCGCAGGCTCCGGGCCACCTCCAACACCATCCTGAGCGTATTTGCGAACAGGTTTGATTGTCAGTACATCAACCATTGTTACATGGTTAATGTAATGACAAACAAACAAATGACTCAGAGGCAGGCGTATTTTTAGTCGGGCTAATTCAGTTTAATTTTATTTTATTGTTATTATTTTAATTTTATGATTTTAATTTGATTTTGATTTGGTTTTATGATTTTAATTTAATTTTATGATTTTAATTTAATATTTATGATTTGAATTTGATTTTAATGGTTTAATTTTAATGATGATAATAATTTTAAATTTGATTTATGTTATTTTATTTATTATTTTTATTGTAATTGAAATTTAATTTGAAATTGTATTTTATGACCTGGAAGTGGTTGAAATAAATGATTTTGAATTTGAATTTTGAATATACCTCTTTTAACGTGCACAACTTGTTACATTGTTCTCACATTGTACCCCTACATGAATGATGTAACCTAAAGTAATATTTTATTGATTTTAGAGTGTTCATGGAGTTTCTTGCTCATTCTTCTCCATAGAACCCTACTGTTTGGAACGAGCAACTAGCTGCTACTTTTTGACTGACTGGACTCCTTGACAATTCAAAAGTGCCTGTAAATGGTTTATTTGAAGTATATGATTTGAGTTTGAGTTTGTGTGTGTGTGTATGTGTTGGCAAATACAAGCCTGATGCTTACAGGCAGAATTGGTCCACATTAGATGGAAAGGATTGGAAAGGAGAAAGAGATGCAAAGGATTGGAAAGGAGAAAGAGATGCTTATGCCCAGCAGTGGGACGACACAGGGGAAAAATAATTCCTACTTACTATTATGAAAGCGAAAGTTTCTGAGGATGGTTGTACGGATGGATGGGTGTTTCGTACTTTTTCCACAGCTGAACGGAATTAGCTGATATTTAGAACAGATGACATCCCTGTTTTGTGTTCCCGTGGAAAAGTTTATGAATTTGGATTAATTCAGCAGTTTACGCAGAGACGGAGTCGCGAGCAGAAGCTGCAGAATAGTGGTTCCAATTCTGTTGTGCACGAACCAAAAATAATGTTAAGCTATTTATATCTCTTTCTCTCCAATAAAACAAGAAAGAGACATATATTAATAACAGCTGTCAATTTAAGTTGACCTAAAATGTTCATACAATTATAGTTGTCATTTCAGAACGTATTGATTAAAAACACTGCGAAGTTCAAGGGAAAAACTAATTTGACATCTCTAACTTAGTTCTTGTCTGTCGCCGTCTTTTTCTTCAGCTGCCTGGTAGTAAGAGATGCCAAATGCCTAATTTTGATTTTGTTTGTGAACAAGGGAATCGGCACCAATATCATTTATATGTATAATTACCGGCACGTAGGGTGGCAAGAGATTTTGTAGTGGGGGAAGATCGCGCACGCACAATTTCATACATTTTTACATGCGCGAGCTTCCCCCACTACAAAATATCTTCCCAACTTACGTGCCGGTAACTGTACATTATTAATATTACATAGTCTATTATTTGTGTCCCACTGCTGGGCAAAGGCCTCCCCTTTCTCCTTCCAAACTTCCCGATCTTGTGCGATCTCTGCCCACGTTTGCCCCGCAAATATGGTCAGATCGTCACACTACCTTCGTTTCTGTCAAGTCGGCTGGCCATGTAGTGCGAATGTATCTGTGAGCAAATTCACGTAACTAAAGAAGTGCTGTTGCATTGCAGTAGCAGTTAAGTTTCGACCAAAACAACGCTTTTCGTATTCTCTACCGCTGTCAGACACGCTCGCGTCAAGTTCGCGTCACGCGAGCGCAATAACGGCATTCTACTGTTGCGTGCTTCGGAACGCAACATGATCGGTATTCTACGTTTGACGTCTCAAAATGACATTTAAAAAAGCACTAAAATCTGTACTGTGGTATTATTTTAATAACGTCATATTCATTGAAATGTAATCGATTCTATTCAATTATTTAGTGAGTAATATTGTTTCTCTGCTGTGGCTACACCATAAGTAAGTTCAGACGTGTAGTTCACACGCAGCTAAGTGCAGTTCAAAGATTACAAGAATACCGTTTATCACTCAAACTTGAACTTAACTGCACTACAACTTCATCGGCGCGTCATTATATTACGTGAATATTAGTCTTCTGAAGAGATCGGCAAAGATGGTCACTCACTGGACACCTGAAGGAGGACAAGGCCGCCAAGGCCGACCGAAACGAAGGTAGTGTCACTTACAAAAAATATGTTAACCGACTAGTTTAGGAATAAAACCGTTGAACGTGTAATCCAACAATTAAGGCGCTAACAAGCGACTCTTGCACATTTTAAACTGACAATCACGTCGAAATGTGTACCTAGTGTAAATGATTTGCAAAAAATATATGTTAAACTAGAACATTCTCTTAATAATTTAGTATGTAGTATTTTTGATTAAGTTCATAATAAATAGTTTAATTAAATCGTGAAGTTGTGTCTGACGCGGACAAAACATTGATTAATAACACAAAATCTACCAGGAATATTTAAACGAAACTTTTACTCTTATCTATCTATCTCTCTCTATCTTACAGACAATTTTATTACCTATCTTTTAGTATTACGCCTTTTTTAAGTTAAAGAAAATAATTAATTACTTAATTAATTTATTAATTTTTTGACTAAACTTTCAGAGTTTTGGACGTAACGCATACGATTCTCTGGTCACTCAAGGTCGCCGGCGTATATCGTCGCCTTAAGTAATGTCAAACCAAAAGTATTAGCATTGTTTATCTTTTTATTTTATTTACTATAAGTACAGAAAATGTATAACAATGTTATTATATTCTCAGTGGCTCTTTTGTCTTTTTTGAGAATAAAGTATTTAAACCTAAACCTAATATATTAAGGGCGGGTTGCTTTATCTATATATTACTGACCGGTAATAGTCAAAAATGGCACTAACTATCGTCAAATCAAAAAAATGGGTAGTTTCACAAAATCGTACGTCAAAAAGTTACTATTACCATAACCGACCAGTCATCGTAATTTTGTGTTGTCAAACAGCTACTTCAAACATCAAAATATTATGGAATCTCTTTCTGAATAACTTTAACTGACGGATTTTTATGTCATGAAACAACCCGTTACATTTAACGTACGTTAAATGTCTCACGTCATAGTAACTATTTAACCGTCCGTATGTAACGTTAACCGACTGTTTGAAACAACCCGCCCTAAGTATAAAAGGGTTAACTTTTGTTTGTATATAAAGGGTAATCGCCCGGAGTGCTCTATGCTATACCTATTTAATTGGGATCCGTAAAATATTCGTAGAAATTCAAGCGGACGGAGTTGCGGGCAAAGTGTTGGTCAAAATACTGATTTTCAAAGTAGAGCACAATAACAAATTAAGTTATTACAAAGACTAGAATAGCCTACATGATAATATTCGTAAATTACAAACATTAAATAGGTACTTACAATTTCACAATCCACATTTGCATTTTTACATTCCAAAAGTCTATTTCTGTAACACAAAACGTAAAAATCTACGTTCGAATGTAATTAAAAAACAGGCTAAGCGCGAGTCGCACTCACACACAAAGGTTCCGAAGCACCGTAAAACATCTAACACTACATACAAAAAAGCATTTTTCATGTATAGGGAACTCTATAATATTACACAACAAGTAATAAAGTATAGCGACCATATGCCATAGATTCTAAAATTTCAAGTGTATAAAAGATATTATTTAAGTCGACACATTTTCATTGGCATTAACAATTAACACACTATTTTTTTTTTTGATCCCACTCCTGAGCAAAGATCTCACTCCAAGGCCTCGTTGAACTGAAACCGAACTTTTTCGACGATCTGGACGGATTCCTCCAAAACTGGAGGGACTGAAGCACAGGACTCGATCCTGTGCTTCAGTCCCTCCAGTTTTGGAGGACTGAACACTAAATATTTGACAAAAAAACGCCCCGTAGTTTATTTCCCCCGACGAAAACACAGAGGTGTTATAAATTTAAGGTGTGTATCTGTAGCTCCCAAACGGATAGACCGATTTGGACGCAGTTTTTTTATTAGAAAGCTGATTTTGGGTTTCTTAGCTATGTACCATGAAGAACAGATAAGCCAATCCAAAGATATCAGCATTTCCATTTTGATGAAAGGAATTTTTGACACTCAATTCATTAATATAGCTAGATTTTTGAACTTACTACTTTTCACCAAAAGTATTTGCGAAGTGCGTAGCGTGTTTTCTCGTAAATAAAAAAATTAAATACAAAATAATCCTCGAAAACGTAAAAACATGCGACATGCTGATAAACAGTCTTCAGACGTCCCGTTTTACACCCTAGAGTACGGACTCCCAAAAACTACGTTCGAATGCAGAACATAATTAAGATGTGCAATAAGTTGGTAATACTATTTTTACTGTTTAGACACGCGCAGAGTACTCAAGTAGTGTGAAATAAAAAACAGTTTCTCGTACACTCCGTCGAAACAAATTAAAGTAATGGGATTTACATAATGTAAACACGCAACATTGTAAGACCAGCAAAAACTGAAGAACCCGTTGCAATAGATTACATAATTCTAAATTGGAGACCGACGCTTGATCTTTTTAGGGGGTTACGCAACTGTAGTCAACTATAACGATGGTAAGTTGTAGTAGCGTACAGATCGTTCGAACTAAGGTTAAGCTACGCTAGCCGCGGTCGGTCTGTGGATGGGTGACCATCCATTTCATACCGAGTTCTCTCCGTGCCTCGGAAAGCATGTAAAGCCGTTGGTCCCGGCTGTCATTCAAAGATCTTTGGCAGTCATTATGGATAGGCAGAAGCCAGAAAGTCTGGCAACCAGTCTTACCAAGGGGTATCGTGTTACCCAGTAACTGGGTTATGGAGTACCGATAGGAATTCGCTCCATGTAAATCGCAGAAATCGCAGCAATCGTGCTTTTGACAAGACGAATGGAGCAGTCATCACTTTATGTTCCAAATGATACAGTAATACTTACCATCGTTCATCGTCTGCCTAGCCTTTTCCCAACTATAATGGGGTCGGCTTCCAGTCTAACCGGATGCAGCTGAATACCAGTGTTTTACATGGAGCGACTGCCTATCGGACCTCTACAACCCAGTTACTGGAAACACGATACCCCTTGTTAAGACTGTTGTCAGACTTTTGAGGCTTCTGACTACCCATAACGAATGCCAAAGGTCTACAAATGACAGCCGGGACCAACGGCTTCACGTGCTTTCCGAGGCACGGAAGGAACTTGGTATGAAAGGGATGGTCACCCATCCATACACCGACCGCGGCTAGCGTAGCTTAACCTTTGACCAATCGATCTGTACGGCTTTAACTTAGCCACGAGCTCCTCCCTTCATTGGCGACCACTCGAAAAGCGCCGAGGCAATGAAGCTTGACAAGTCCTGGAGAAACATTACAACTGTCTTGGACCCCACAACGAAATTAATCAGAAAAGAACAGCGGAGGGAAACATATTTTCCCTCCAAATCAAGCAGGAGACAGAACAGAACTAGGCCAATAGGCACAAAGGGACGTTTACAACTGGGAGAAGCCCAGTTGCCAAGCACCACGGATTACAATGATAGGCTGGAATTACTATAATTCATTACGTTTTGAACTGATTTCGATGAAAGGCTGAACATTGTACTAATTCTCACTCAGTCTTTATTTCACCCAGAAATATAAGAAAAAAGGTACAAAAAAAAGGCAAGTACCAGCACATTTTATTACAAACTACTCAATGTCAAAACCAAACCAGTTTCAAATCAACATTTTTTTTCTTTCACAACGCTTCTTCGAAAATAAGTTTACATAACTCCATTGTGGTTTTATCCCACGCCCCACACAATGGGAATGGTTTACAAAAGTGGATGAGCTATGTAAGTTCCGTGGCATTCAAGATCTAGATACGTAACAGTAGTTCCCACTAACTACACCTATACTAATATAACCCAAAGTATCAGCAACAAATACATGTATTAAGTATAGGATGTAGTTTGGATTTTGTTAAGGGAGGGGTAGGCATAGACAAACCAAGAATATATCTAAGGTAAATGCTGCATGGGCGATAAAACAGGTTACGTTAAAACGGTGACACCAAAAAAATTCCGTCATCCCTTAATTTTCTACCCTTAGGGGTGGAATATTTTCTTGAAATTTGTATGGGACCAAATTTGAGGTATACACTATCAATTAAAAAAAGAATCATCGAAATCAGACTACACTGGAAAAAGTTATGCGTGGTCAACATAAAACAAAAATATAAAAAAATTAAAACTGCTGGGCCAAACTATTTTAAATTTTTATGGGACCAAATGGCAACTATTTCGTATCAAACTAAATAAAAAAAAATCACGTAAATCGGATCATAAATCTCAGAGTAATCGGTGTACATACATAAAAAAAAAAACAATCATATCGAGAACCTCCTCCTTTTTGAACTCGGTTAAAAAATGAAAAACCTCTTGAACAAACCCTTGTTCTGCCATTTTTTTATACCATAATTCGGCTTCTTGATTAAAATTAAGTACATCGTAATATTACTTTCCTGCCTGATATCAGAAAAGACTTCTTGATACGCTAACTAGCACTAGCGCTGAGTGGAGCAGGAGGGCAACAGCATACGAGGCTGATGAGATATGACATCCCCAGTCTCAGCTACAGATTCACATAGATATGAGCTACGCTACACCAATGGAAGCTCTCTTATAATAATATCCGCTTCACTGCTGACACGACTCTTGAAGTCATATTGTCATTGTTTAACTATTGTGTGTCTGCTAATTATACAGTTGAGCTCATTAATAAAATCAAACAGACTATAGAAGTTGGTCAACACAGTGGCTTATTGTTCTAGGATAGATTGTCATGGTGCAGAAAAATAAAACAAGTTCCCACTGTGTGGGATGTCACAGAAAATATATCTTGAACAAGAAGCTTACGTATAATAAACAAGAAAACGTCATATAGAGTTTTGGAGACCATAAAGCTGTGTCTCTTTCTGTGGGCTAATTCACGTAACTAAAGAAGTGCTGTTGCAGTGCAGTACAGTTAAGTTTCGATCAAAACAATGCTTTTCGTATTGTCGACTACTGTCAGACACGCTAGCGCCAAGTTCGCGTCTCGCGAGCGCAATAATGGCATTCTACTGTTGCGCGCCTTTGGTGCGTGCCTCGGAACGCAAAATGATCGGTATTCTACTTTGCGTTTGACGTAAGAAAAAGCACTAAAATCTGTACTGGGGTATTATTTTAATATTATAATAACGTCATGTTCATTGAAATCTAATCGATTCTATTCGATTATTTCGTGAGTAATTTTTTTTCTCTTATGTGGCTACACCTAAGTAAGTTTGGTAGAGTTTGGTTGTCGTACAGTTGACGTGCAGTTCGTGCGTAGCTTACGCGCAGTTCAAAGATTACAAGAATACCGTTTATCACTCAAACTTGAACTTAACTGCAACTGCACTACAACTTCATCGGCGCGTCATGAAATTACGTGAATTAGCCTTCTGGTAAGGTTTACCAGAAATGGGCAGTATTCCTAGCATTAGGGGAGACCTAAGATAAGTTAGATAAGTTTATTTCGACTGTGTTCAAACGTTCAAAGTTTGAAAGCCGTTGGTCCTGCGCGTGATGTCTCCCAGGCTATCGTCATCGGGCTACGAGAGGAAGAGATGGAGGTGTACCTGTGTTTTGAGAATACCCTTGAACACTACAATATCTTCTGCGTACTTGGCAAGTCTCCGTCGTGACCGTTTGTTTGGGAGAACATTATGAAAGTAATAGCACACTTGTTCTACATAACAAGTGTCCGCCGAGTCCGGTATTAAAAGATACCGAAGTGTTATCTTCCTCAGATATGACAGATAATATATATCTTCATCATTAGCCGCTTTGTGTAATCTTTTATCATTACAGTCTTCCAACTCGAGTGTTATTACACTGTTAGTTTTCACAGATGGGAGCATTATCTGGCGTGTTCCGTTTATCTGATTGGCATCTTGAGATGACACGTACTTGTACTATGTGTAAATACATAGGTAGTAGATATATGAGCTGAAAACGCGATACCACCATATAGATTTTGTATGCCATTAACCACTTGTAACATCACTTATCTGCAACTCTATTGACTTTGATTTGAAAGCAACTAAAAGTCTAATTTCACAGGTAATTAAGTAAAAATTATTCGGGTTTTCAGGGCTAACAGTGAGTTGCACGAAACTAACATTAGTTTAACGAGACTTTAAATTGATGTTGTCACTTTCTTTTTTACACAAAATGTAAGGGATGGCATGAACTTAGATAGGATTGCGAGGTGCCAGTTTCGTGCTACGTTTTTTTATTTTCTAATAGTTTTGCATTTGGCCGCAACTCACCTGATCTTAAGTGATGATGCGACCTAAGGTGGAGCACGATAGGATAAACTTGTCTTACCTTGCCACTCAACGTAAGACACATAAAGTAGTTTTTCTAGATGTCTTGGAATTCATTCTGTCACCGACCCAATTTATAATAGACAGAACAGATGGCTCTCATGTAATGCCCAAATCTGGGGCTTTGATATGAAAGTATTCAGAAAACGAAAACTGAAACCAACAATTTCGCATTCGAAAACTCATGTTACCTTTAGTAAATGGTCGAAAGAAATAGGAGCCAATCAAATTACTTCCATGAGAGAACCTGCTTGAGATTGGTATACACAGGGAGTCCCTATTACTGGGCGGGAAAATAACAGTTTTCTGCCGATCAAATCTCAATGAGATACTAGTGCACAAGTGTGTGTGTGTGTAAACTTAGGTGCACTCCCTGTTCCCTCACTCTCATATTCCGCTGGGACGGCAATCCGGCACAACCAGGGAGAGATCAGGCGTAGAGCCAACGGCTTTACGTGACACAAGGGTATCACCTGCTACTTTCAAACTTAGGATGAATATAAAATATGTATAATATCTACTACTACAACTATCTACACTTCAGGCCACGTCGTAATATGCCTAAAAGTCGCTCAGAGGGCAATGGAAAGAGCTATGCTCGGAGTTTCTCTTCGGGATCGAATCAGGAATGAGGCGACCCGCAGGAGAACCAGAGTCACCGACATAGCAAAAAGAATGGTCAATCTCAAGTGGTAGTGGGCTAGGCACATTGCCCGTAGAGCCGATGACCGGTAGACGCAGAGTCGGCAGGCCCCCCATAAAGTGGACCGAAGACATGGTCCAAGCCGCAGGAAGCCGCTGGATGAACGCGGCGCGGGACCGATACAGGTAAGTCTTTGAGGGCAACCTTTGCCCAACAGTGGACCTCTAAAAGTTGATATTATGATGATGATAATATCTACTTGAAATATGTAAATGAAAAAATATCAACTGGTCGAAAGTACATTTATTTTCGCGTTCAAACTTTGGCACCAGCTGCCACATATCATACGCTTTTTTTCTTTCGTTTCGGCACTATAGCTAAACAGTTCATCATGGTGAAAACCTCGTAAGTAATTGGACCGCAACTGGCATTTTGATCTAAACTCAGTTTATTTTAACCAACTCTTTTTTACCACATCTGAATAGAGGTGTGGACTGTGAACCATTTAATGACTATAAAAGATTACTGGACAAAGATCAATGGGATCCCACTGGAGGCCGATACAGCGATATATGTATAATGCCCTTCCATACTCCCCAAAAATTTTCTAATTCATTTAGAGGCAGTTTCCAAAATATCTGATGTATCTCTTTAGGACTCGTAGCTGTTGATTTATTATCTCAGCGCTTTTTCTGATCAGTCGCCACTAGGGCTTTAATCCCGGGAATCTGGGTCTCGAAAATTTCGAGTCTCGAAGAGTTTTTGATATTTTCGAGACTCGATACTGATATTTTCGGTCTCGAGAATAACGAGACTTTTGAGACTTCAAGTTCTTACAGTCCTTCTCTGTTTTTTGAAAGGAAACCGGATTCAATAGACTTTTGAACGATTAGCAACAAAGTAAATAATTACAGTGTCTTTAAAATAATTGTGTGAAAGGTGAAATATGTAAATCCACAACTGTCAAATCTGACAATTATTCTGTAAATACCAGTGATTCAAATGTGCTCCGAGCTCACAAGTCATAGTAACGACATAGGAACAGCTGGAATATGAGTTAAATCATTTGTTAAACCCCTATAACATGACATCATGAATGTAATTGTAATAGGTATAAACACTAGTTGTTGTCAAATAAAATATATTCTTGTTTGTAATTGTGTTTACATTCCTGACGTGCCATTTTTAATAAATTAATAAAATAAATGACTTGCAAAACCACCTTGCATGTGGACAAAGCTCTCTTTGAAAATCATGACGATAGAGGGCCTAAAGCTATTTATCCCCCACTACTTAATGTAGAAGCAGAGCGAACTTTTACTAACGTAGGTAACTGAAATATTAAACACTCTTTGTTTCTCACATGCCCACAATAAAAATAAAACATAAGAACACATCATTTTTTATTTTATTACTTGAGTTTTTTACGGTATGTTTAAAAAAGTACGTAGGTACTTGATTGATCATATTTTCACTAATTAAATGCCTAGACATTAAATATCAATTCTACTTTGAAATGGTCTCGAAAGTCTCGTTTTTCCCGGTAATTTCGAGACCACATCGAGTCTCGCTATTTTTTCCCGGGACTCTGTAATAGAGCGAAACTGAAAGCCCTAGTCGCCACGCTACTCGCAAAATCTACAGTGACTGACTTTAAGAGATTTTACCGACAATGTGCTTGCACCCGTCTGTCTAATTTTGAGTTACGCCTACATATAATATCAATATTACTTAGTCCCCTTTTTTTGTCCAGGGTGGGAAACTCTCATGGATGTACTACGCCCGGGGCCGGCGAAGGGGTATTTCACTCTTACTGACAAAAACCACCCGCGGGAACTGGAGACACTTTCGCAACCCCCGACTGCGGGCCTCCTCAATTACTTAGTACTTGCCCTTTTCCTATAGATCTACAAAATTGTATGGAGTTAAAGGACTAGATTTTTTTGTATGTAGCGCGCTGTCGGTAATTTTCCATTCAGAAGATGCTGTAGCTGGGTAAAATGAGTTCTAGGGAATGCTGTCTCCAGAAACTGCTGTTAATAGAAAGAGACGAGACACAATTCAAGGTCTTTCCACTATTATTATAAGCTTCTTGATCATGCCAATTCTTTGCCAGAATTCGGCACTTTCTCTTCACAAAACATTGCCGTTTCTATCATCTACACAAAACGTTCTAACGTTTTCCACGCAGAGACTCGTTAAACCCATACATTTTGAACGGTCATGAATATAGGGAAAAGTTACGTAAACACTTTCCTTTCTTGAGTAATGGACGCTGTGGAAGCAATAATTAACTAGCTTTTACGTACTGCTAGATAATTACTATTAATTGTTTTTGATGCGTTGTTTTATGGGGAAAATGCGACGAGGCATAAGACAGGTGTTAGGTGAATAACGGGTAAAAAAAAATGGTACCTATTGGTGGTTATTAAGTAGTTTTATCTATAGGTACTGTACGGTAATATCGTTCGGATTCTCATTCTACATCTGTCAAAAATTGCTCTAATTTACTTACATTTTTGACTTTACGTGTCGCTGATCGCTGCTTCGATCGGTATGCGATCTTCGACGCATTCGTTTTTAAGAATGCCAAAGTACTAAAGGATAACATAGAGAAGAGAAGTTTCCCCCTTGGGTTTTCACTTATACCGCAAAGCATTTTTTCATTAAAAAAAACTGCTATAACAAGTAAGTACTTAATTAAATTAATTTTTCAAGACAACCAGTATCTTTCCAATTTATTCTTAAACTAGTCAGTCAACTCACTTCCTCCTTTATTAAACCAGTTTAGGAGGTTTTTTTTTTAATAATACATAATTATTACTTAAATATTTATTTATAACTATTACAACTAGCGACTTAAGCTTTGCACGGGTACGATCTACTAATGGCGACGCATCTAAAAATCTATATTTATGTTCTACATGTAAGCCTCAGATTATGAAACAAATGGCAGATAGACCGCGCGGAACACTGAGAGTGAAGCCACCAAAGCAAATACAAATTCAAAAGTGAATAAGTACCTACCCGTGGTACCTACAATCTCGTGATTGTATTCGCTTTTGAATTTGTAATTATAGTTGTATTTTTTTCAACGATGCTTCGCTACGTGTTGTATTGTCTCGTGTCAGTATACTCAGTATTCGAAGCGAAGCGCGATTGTAGGTATTCGCTTTTGAATTTGTATTTGCTTTGGTGGCTTCACTCTCAGTGTTCCGCGCGGTCTATCTGTCAATTGTTTCATAATCTGAGATTGAAGCTAAAGATGAATGAAGAATCAGCAAGCTGAAGTTGTAGTGGGTTAGGCACGTCAATCACAGGATCGATGGCCGATGGAGCAGTCTTGTCCTGGAGTGGAGACCACGAATCAGTAGGCGCAGCGTGGGACGCCCGCCAACCTGGGGGCCAAGTCTGCTATTTGTTTAATTTCGTCATTCCAACACGATTCCATTGTCATTTTGCTAAAAGTTCGTCATCTGCTAAATTAATAATGATCGATCATTGGTCGGTCGAATTAAAAGCAATGACTGCACACTGACGTCGTAATGGTAGATCACTGATCAAAGTAACTGTCAAAATTTTAGCAGATTACCGCCTAAGTCAGTCATTCAGTTGTCATTTTGTACGAGATTGCCATTCTATAACATTTCTTTCCATGGCGTGTCAGTGGTTGACCATTGGAAAGTCATAATGACGCCATTATATTAGTAGAATACCAAACTTGTCAAAATCAACAATTATGAAATCAATGATAGACCATTCTGACACTATTGTAATAGGAGACTTAAGGCCCTGATGCCTGGTAGTCAGAGGTGGCCGGATGCAGAAGGTGAGGACCGGGAAAATGACGTGCTATGGAGGAGGTTTATGTCCAACAGTGAACCTCTAGTAAGCTTAAGTGATGGTGATGATGAGCCAAGGTAAGGGGGGAGAGAGTTGAAATTTCAATAATAATCTTTACATCTACAAAATTAAATGCTATTCGATGTCGTATTGGTACGGGTTTGAAATTTCAACTAGAATGTCATGACCTTAAGGTATATTATGTTTCATCATGTAAAAATTCCTTGCCGAGACGCCAGTATACGCAGACGGCAGGCCCTTATTGATCAGAATGTTTTAGCTTCATTGTTGTAAGCATAAATGAAGAACTAGGTCATCATCTGGCCTAGCCTTATCCCAACTATGTTGGGGTCGGCTTCCAGTGTAACTAGGTGCAGCTGAATATGTGTTTTACATGGAGTGACTGCCTATTACACCTCCACAACCCAGTTACCAACAGTAGGTACGACTGACGTATCTTAGCGGTCCTGAAGTTAGCCGATTAGCAGTGCGCAGTAGACAATTTTGTTCCTAAAAGATCCATTGCGCACCTAATCGGCTAACTTCAAGACCGCCAAGATACGTCGGCCGTACTGTACTGTAACACATTACCACTTGGTAAGACTGGTTGTCAGACTTTCAGGCTTCCGACTATAAAGCAGGGTATCCACTATGTACGCGAACCTCTTGCGCTCCACACTCTTGCAACTGCTTCGATGGAGACGCTCCATATGTTCTTTAGAAACCGTCTGCATTAGAGCGGTTGCAGGAGCGCGGAGCGCAAGCGCAGGTTCGCGAACATAGTGGATACCCGGCTTTATGGAGACGGTACGCGTATCTCCATAAGAATCACGCATGCTCCACAGATTAATATTCAAATATTATATGTCAAATCCGACTTCTTTGATTGTCAGGAATATAGTAACGATAAAGTTTTCCCAGTACCACTGCTTTTTTTTTGTTTTGCGTTGTCTTTTAGAAACCACAAAAGCTGAATTTTCATTTTATTTTTGCACAATTGCCCCGGTATGTCCATACCTCTTCGGATTTTCAACTACGCTCCAGGAGCGCGGACGTATCCACTATGTGGAGCAGTTGTAGGAGTGCGGAGCGCAAGAGGTTCGCGAACAAAGTGGATACCCAGCTAAAGATCCACGATTAACAGCCGGGGCCAAGGACTTTACGTGCTTTCTGAGGCACGGAGGGAACTCAGTATGAAATGGATGGTCACCCATCCACAGACAGACCGCGGCATGCGTAGCTTAACCTTTGACCGATCCTCAAATGAAATACTAGGTAACAACTAAGAAAACAAAGTTAATGTATTTGCAGATGTTGCATTTGAACAGGTTTTACTTACACTTGGTTAGTTCAAACACTTAGAACTATTTGTTTATTTCAAATATTACATAATTATACTATTTAACTGTGCAATGTTACAGCAACACTCATTTCTTATTATTGAGACAATCTAGCCTCACTATTTCTAAACCACTGCAACTCCAGTAAGACAGAATCGAAAGTGGCCACCACCAGAGAAGTGCCGAGGCAATAAAGCTTGACGAAGCTTCATTTTCAATAGATAAACATAGCCCATGTTCATCATCATCAGCCTGAAGACGTCCACTATTGAACAAAGGCCTCCCCCATAAGGGAGGGGGTTGCCATAATCCCCACTCTTGGCAGGCGTCTTGGGGATCTCAGTGAAGTTGTTAAGCACACAGAAGCCGCTGCTGCCCGACTTACGGATTTTCCCTTAGTCGCCTTCAACGACACCCTCGGGGTAAAATAGGGCCTATGAAATAAATGAATGAATAGGGTAAATAGCCTATGTTACTCAGGGATTATGTAGCATTCTAATCATGAAAGAATTTTTGAAATTGGACCAGTAGTTTTTGAGTTTAATCATAACAAACCAACAAACCTTTTCTCTTAATAATATTAGTGTAAGGCAATAAAATTACAGGCTATAATTTGATCTTTGATTTTTATTTTGTAGTTAGGATAAGAATGATGGTCAGACAACATTCTTGCTAATGTGGGTAGAACCTGGATGAAGTGGCTACTTACAGGATTGTGTTAACACAAACAAAAAAGAGACCTATATCCAGCAGTGAGTGAAGACAGGCGGTTATGCTGATGATGGAGAAGACGGGTCTACAGGACATTTCAAAAATCCCTTGATTTTTTAAATTAAAACACCTTTTTTTTGGGACTTTTTGTTTTGAACTCAGAAATCTACAAACATCTATACAATAGTGGTGAAAGGAGATAGGTACGTAGGTATTTAATAAGCATTAGTAAATTTTCTTATCAGAAGATAAAACAAGGATTTAAGTATTTTTATGATAAAAGTAAGCTATGGATTCAGTTTATATTAGTACATGCATAAATGCATATGTATCATGTAAAATATACAACTGCTGGATGGAACTAAGGTGATGACTGTGTAGCATAAAAAAATATGTATATTAAATTCCAGTTTAGAATAAAATTTGATAGCTTTTTTTTTCTTTTTTTTATCAGCTGGATAACCAGCTTTTGAAACCCACAAGAGGTGAAAAGGGGCTAAACATTAATGGCCGGAAACGAGACCTCTTATTTAAATGCGCCCGATGGTCATAGCAACTACCTACACGCTTATCATGTTTATATTACCATACAATGTGCGACATGCATCATAATTGCCGTTTGCATCACATCTCGTTTCTGGTATCATTAGAAAGAGATTAACCGCGATAAATTTATGAAATAACTTACCACAGACGTAACTTATTAATCGCCGAATTTGCCGATAAACAACAGGGCCATTAAAAAATAAAATTTAAAAAACTTACCGCTTTTCGGCAAACTTCGAATTACGTTGACTGCAGCGTTGAATTTCTCTTCCAAAGACATATTTGAGCTTTGGCACGTATCAATTAAGATCACAAACGAATCACAAACACAATATATTAATTTAAAACAACACGCACTTTGGACTTGTTAATTGGTGGTGATCGAATAACACCGAATCACTGCACGATTAACGACATGTTTTCAACACAATCACTATCAATGAATAATAATTTTAATCGACAGTTCGTGACGTATTTTCAATAACTGTAACTTGAACGAAAAGCGATGAAAACGAACAAAAACAGCGAAGAACAAATAACACCACCTTCAACACTCGACAGAAATGAAAAATGATGAGTGAGTGAAGAAAAGGAAAGGAAATAATATATTGAATTGACAATACAATATTGACATTTACGAACAAGAGATGTTGTAAACCACTAGAACCACTATCGATATCGACAATTTTGATGAAATATTTGTGAATAAAACCCGAACTCAAAAAAAAAGAAAACTGAAAAATCCCTTTAAACTCTCACATCTGCAGAATAAGTGCGTTAATTAATTCATTCTAAATCTTTGGATTAATAGTTACATTTACTTTCATTTTAGAACTGCGTTGATTTTGTTGATTATCGTTATTCGTGAACAAATGAATAAAAAGTTATGAAATTTAAATTTAAGGGGCAAAATAAAAAACAAAGACTTTTTGCCTTTTTCAAATTCTTTGAATTTTATAAGAACAGATGAAAATGTATTTGCTCTCTATAATAAAAAAATATCAGCAGTGCTATTCTATTACAAACACCTAGGTGAAGTGAGCCGTCATGCGTTGCGATGCTAGGGATTGACAAAGCAGATGGACGGATGACAGCTCACTTCACCTAGGTGTTCACCGAGGTGAATTGTAACCGAATAGACATACAGGTCATATTTTTGAAATAACAGCATTATAGTGATTTGTTTTTTTTTTTTAATAGTTTAAATTGCTTTATATTTTCATATCGCACACCACTTGACTAAGAACCTGACTGAATATCGTGTCGTACCGTGTGGTATGCAAGAAGCTTATAGATAAAAGTGGAGGCAACACTTTATACCTAAGTGAAGCCAACTGTGGGCAGACGCTCTCTTTCTGAATGCATACATAAGATAAAGAAAACACATACCACTGTCTCGTTCTTATGTATGCATTCAGAAAGAGAGCATCAGCCCACAGTTGGTTTCAGGCTTTTGTTTTAAGTGTTGGCTCCATTTACTCCAATATCTTCATGGTTTTATGTGTCCTACAGAGTACGACAATCAGTTCATATTATACTATATTTTACACATTATCGATTTCGATTACTTATTAGCGTGCATCACTACAGATGCTTGACATATCACTTCATATTGCCATATGTAAAAATGGTTTTTTAAATCAATTCGTTCGGATACACACAGCTATAGTCAGTCATGTCCATTCCAATCATGTCTGTCTTTCCGGGCTGATCATGAAGACATAGGTATAAATGGAGCCAACACTTAAAACAAAAGCTTGAAACCAACTGTGGGCTGATGCTCTCTTTCTGAATGCATACATAAGAACGAGACAGTGATATGTGTTTTCTGTATCTTATGTATGCATTCAGAAAGAGAGCGTCTGCCCACAGTTGGCTTCACTTAGGTATTTAGAGTGTTGCCTCCACTTTTATCTATAAGCTTCTTGGGGCTGATTGATTTATAATTTTACTCTGTCTGTGGTTCACTATAAAATAAAATGTACTCTGTGGGTTCACCGTTCTTGTCAAATTGAAGCGAGTCTCCGTTGATTCCTTTTATTCCGATTATTCCTAATTAAAGGTAATAAATCCATAGTTTTTAAAGAAATCTTAGTGTTTATGTGTTATTTTACAGTACTTTATTGTAAGGAGGTGAAATCCCGACATAATTACGTTGTTATTTTGATATTTTTGTTCGGCTTATTGACGAAACCCGCGCCCATATTATTTTCGCACAAGTGTTAAAATATTTATCGTTTCCAGTGATATTAAGTGTTCAAACTACTTGTGTTTCGGATTATACTTTAGTTTAAGTGTGTATAATTTAAACTGGGGCTCGGGGGTATGTTAATTTACTAATAATTAAAGCTCAGGTCATGGACTCCTACACTTTGCGTAGTTAAAGTCGGTAATTGCATGATACGTCGATATTGTGCTCTGGAATACATTCTTTGGAGTCTAGGTTTCTAAATTGGTACTGTGATATTGAATCCCAAGCAAAATTACCGTATAAAAGCCTCAAGATTACACACATTCAGTCATTTGCAGTCCTATTGTTTTGCCGTGAAATTATTGATTTTCTAGTGCATCCAGTGAACCATTCTGGAATGTGTAATTTGACACCCTTGCCTCTTTTCGAACTTTGTTGTATTCAGTTAAAGAAGGAATGTAATCTTGTGTGTAAATTAAAATGTTATCAGTGAGTAATTTGATACTCTACTGAGTTGCGGGAAAAGCGCCCCTAAGACGACCCATTGACCGGACAAAGGCCTCCCTTTTGCATTTCCAATACTCAATTCTGAGCTAGTGTGAAACTATGGACCAATCCTGCCTGTCATGATTCTTTTGCTGTGGTGTGTGGCTAGTGAAATATTATTATTGATCAAAATAAGACTTTCCAGTCACCATCTACTTTTGGTTTCGGAGCGTGAGAAACCTTACTTTATATATTACTTAAATGAGTAGGTACTCAGGATTTTTACTGAGGATAAAAATGAGAACACGTACTGCCGATTTGGAGGCGACTTTTATTCTAATTCAAAATACATACAGGCTCATCCGGTGGACATAGACCGCTGAGCTTGCGAACGACAGAGTCTAGACATAATAGATATATGTACGTACTTAATCTAGAGCGGACGGGTGAGGTGTATCTATAACTCCTCCGACCCTAAGAGCGAAATTATCGGAAGGTTCGATTTGAGAGTCTTTCCGACAATTTTGCCAATACAATAAACATTTGGGCGATTTAAGCCAGGTTATATAAATCAAAAATGTAATAAAACTAAAAATTACTAATCCTAAAGTGACGTATCCTAAAATTTCACTGAAGTTAAAGTTCTTGTTTTCATTCAATACACTTTCTATCACTTCACTATGCTTTAACGAAAACGCCATATATTTAACTTCGTCCAAACTGATTCCTTTCATATTAACTACACTCGATTCGGAGGCAGTGGCATTCAAGTTTAGCTGCGATAACGTGACAATTGGAATCCTTTCCACAACTTCCAATTCCACAAAAATATGTCGACGAAGGTGAATCCCATAGATTTGGAGGACGCAAGGTTCATCAATTGTCACCAGGTAAGTGCCGAACACAAGTTGCTTACTGATCTCTTCACCGCATTGCTTCGTCAGTGTTGTTCTCAATCTAGTGTAGAGAAGCCAGCTAGCTGCGTTCACTTGCTGGACCCTGACCTTCTCAATTTCTATTTCTCGTTGTTTACAGGGACTATGGTCATATTCAAATTTCATCAACTGTTCCACACAGGTAAGTTCATAGTATAAGGCTTGATTATCCGCAGTACATAAAAACTGATCTCCAGCAGAGAGCGGTCGACATGGTTTTATTAGTGGTAAGTATTTCATTCCTTTCGCCAGAAGGTAAGGATATTTGGGAATAATGGCTAGGGTTTTATTTTCAGATTCATGAAAGATTGGTAAGGAATATATCTTAAAATAATTATACGATGAGTTATCCGTAAGTGGAATTTCCATTATAAATGTAATCTGATTATTTTTAATAAATGATTTTACACAAATGGTCTCCTCTATTTTCAATAGATTTGTTTCTATTGGAGGATACATTAAGTTTCCTGAGTTAGAAATTAGTTGTAAATGATGCAATAATTCTGTAGAATTCACAATAGATTGATGTAGTATCGATAATTTACTTAACGCTAATGCTGTTTCAAGTTCACTTAGCCTAGCAAAGATAGTACGGAAACTACTCGTGAATACAGAAAATAATCCTGTAAGATAAGTTAAGAAAATCCAGTTGTTTTGTTTTGCAGATAAATCTTTCAGAAGCAGTTCAATCTTTGTTAGGCGATTATGAAAGTATGCAGTATTCTGATTTATTGTTTCAGTTACATTAATGAAACTCTGAAACATTTTGGAGACAATTGTTAATTTTTTTGAAGTAATTATTTGATTATGATTTAATTTGGAAATAAGTTCTTCGTATCTAACGGCGTCATCGTGATCTAGGTTACCTGTTATTAGTTTTATAATAGAACCCAATGGATTAATCAGTCCTCTTTTAGAACGTTTCTGCGGAACTAGTTGTCGGTATTTTTCTATAGTTAAATCGAGTATAAACTCTGTATGTATTTTCATACTTGTAAGTTCTTGAGAATATGATGCATTCCAATCGATAAGTTTACACATTTGTTGGAAGTTGCTGGATATGTAATTTAAATCATTATGAATCTGTTCTAAACTGATGAGCTTGACTATAGTCCAGTGATCAGTTTGAATGTGTGCTAGGCCTTCCTTTACTGGAAATATACCTGGGTTTCCTTCAAGATTTTGCAGATGAAAAGCTAGCGAGGGCATCACTACCAACAGGATGCCGCACCACCTGCGAAGGGCGTTTAACATTCTTAATAGGGGTTTTAGTAATTCTTTCACCAATTTGAATTGGTAAAATATTTCTTACAGCTTGACTTTTGCTTTTACGTATCTGGGTTTGTCTTTACTTTTACGCTTGTTTACGTCTTTCGCAAAAATAATTTCGCCTGCATTAAATTCAATTTCAGCTTCACCACCTTTCCTTTCCCTATGTTTTACTTTTATTGCTACCATTTTCTCTGTTAAGTGTGTATACATGACTCTGATGCGTTTAGCATGATCCTTCACCAATTTCTGAAAATACTGTTTTTCTAACTGTATGCTATACGGGTTGTTAGTATCAGTATGCCCGAAAACAACTTCGAATGGAGTGAGTTCAGTAACGGAGTGAATGGAGTGATTATATGCCATAACTGAATATGTCATTACAGATGCCGCATCGGTACAACGGTTTTCATATTTCGCCAATCTGTATATTTCGATTATGGTGGAGTGAAATCGTTCTATCAGACCCATGGAATTGGGATTATTGGGTGTACCAATATGAAGTTCGACTTTATGTAAGCTTAGAAATTCTTTCATTAACTCGTTATTGAACTCGGACCCTGGGTCGGAACTTATTTTTTTTGGAACTCCGTAGTATGAAAAATACTTCATTAGAGCACGGACTACTTCTGGAGTAGATTTGTTCTGAATTTCGATGGCCTGACCTAGCTTACTAAAAGCGTCTATGAGGGTTAGATAAGTTTTACCTTCAATACTAAAAAGATCTATAAATATTTCCTGAAACGGAGCATTTTGTGTTTGTGATAGTTGTAAGATAGGTTTAATGGGTTTTCTATCATATTTCATTTTCTGGCATGCCTCGCAAGTATTTATAACTGCCGCTATTGTCTCCTGCATTCTATCCCAATAATAATTCCTACGAAGCCTAACTAATGTTTCTTTGATGCCGCGATGGCACGTATTTCCTTCATGATGCTTAATTATTATAGATTTTTGTTCTCCTTCATCTTCTACATAAACTACTCGTTCTGTACATTCATAAAAATTAATTAAATCCTTTCTAAAAAGCTGAATTATTATATTACCGAATAACTTACGATGTTCATTATCTTCAAAATAAATGAAATACTTAAACTTTGGTTTAATGTGTTGTTTCAAAAAATCTTTAATCAGTTCTGGATTGTCTTTTGGTAAGAAAACTTCTAATACTTTTTGTTTGTCACGCGAGAGATCCTTCACTTGCATTTCATTTTTGAACCATGAGAAAACTAAAATTTGATTCGGCTTAGTGTCTATAGCTTCATGTAAGATTGGTATTCCAGTACAGTCGTTTAAGGCTGAATGAATTGTATCTGTTTTACTAGACTCGACCTGAACAGGATATTCATTAATGCTTCCGTCAATGAAGTCTATAGAACTAGCAGTTGCTGTTCGACTTGTATCTGATATGGTTATAGTTGATGAATTGCTACGTTCTCTTTTATTATGAACTATGGCCCTTTCTGTAACTATACTATCTAAGTATTCCGTATCTCTTTTACCCACGTTAACTACCAGCGATTCATTATCATCGTCAGAGTCTAAAGCAAACATTTTTATTCTAGAAAAGGCGTCGGCATTGGTATTTTGTTTGCCATTTTTGTATATTAATTCAAAGTCATAGTCTTGCAAGCGGAGTCCCCAACGTGTAAGTTTACTACTTGGATCTTTCAGAGATCGAAGCCATACTAAAGGACGGTGGTCAGTGTATATGTAAAACTTTCGACCGTATAAATATGGTCTGAAATGTTTTACTGCCCAAATTATAGCGAGCAATTCCCGTTCGATTGTGCTGTAGCGTGATTCGGTATCGCTAAGAGTGCGACTAGCGTAAGCGATAGGTTTGTCACTGCCAATTTGTCCTTGTGACAAAACTGCACCCAAAGCTATGTTTGACGCATCAGTCGTAAGTATGAAAGGTTTGTCGTAGTCAGGGTATTGTAAAAGAGGGGCATGTGTCAAGAGTTCTTTGCATTTATTAAATGCGTCAATGTATTTCTGGTCTATTATAATTTTATTACGCTTCTTTAAACAAGATGTCAATGGTTGGGTAATTTTTGCGAAGTCCTTGATGAAACGTCGGTAGTATCCTACCAGTCCAAGAAAACTTTTAATCTCAGTCGTGGTTTTTGGAAGAAGATATTTCAGTACAGCCGTAATTTTGTCGTCATTGGGTTTTAGTCCTTCTTTGGTAATTGTGTGTCCAAGGTAAAGTACTTCTTTTTTTAGAAACTCTGATTTGTCTAATTGGATTTTCATGTTAGTGGCCCTAATTCTGTCAAAAACAGTCCGTAAATTCTGTATCATGTTATCAAGGCTATTTCCATAAATAATGATGTCATCTAAGTATACCATACAGTGTAGTCCTTGTAGTCCACGTAGAACGTTATCCATTGTCCTCTGGAATGTGGCTGGGGCCGTTTTAAGCCCAAACGGCATTCTGAGGAACTCAAAATGTCCATTTTGAGTGGAAAACGCTGTCTTCTGTCTGTCCCTCTCGTCTAATTCTATCTGATGGTAACCACTGGCTAAATCAAGCGTAGTGTAGTAAGTGCTCTTTCCTAATTTGTCAAAAAGGTCATGGATGTTCGGTAGGGGGTATTTGTCATCGATAGTAATTTCGTTAAGTCGTCTAAAGTCTATCACCATCCTGTATTTAACTTTTCCAGATGCGTCCATCTTCTTAGGCACCAGGTGAACAGGAGCGTTCCAAGGAGAATGAGACTCTTGTATTACATTGTCGTTTATCAATTGGTCAACTTGTCTGTTGATTTCGTTTTGAACAAACGGAGCCTGTCTATACGGTTTCACATATATAGGGTCTTCGTTTTTAGTCCTAATATGATGTTTTACCGAGTTAGTAAATGTCAAGGGGATTTGGTCACAGTAAAATATGTCTTTGAATTCCTTGCAAAGTCTATAAATTTTTTCACGTTCTTCTTCGTTGGTATGGTCAAGTCTGAGTTTAGTCAAATTGTCTTCAAGTAACTTGTCTATCTCTATGTCAGTATTATTTTTAGTAACATTTATTTTACATTCATTATTTTCATATTTAGTAACTGTAAAAGGTTGTATTATATTAAGTCGTTTTGGACTATCTGAAGTATTTTGGATTACTGAATACGCGTATCCATTTATGCAATTTATTATAGCGCTGGGCATACGCAGACCATTCTCGAATTCTTGAAAATCAAGAATAGCGTCGCCTGAATATTGATTGATAGGTAACTTAACTCGTTGTTCTGTTCGCGGCGGTATATTAATTACATAATTTAAGTTGTTGTTAATTATTGGAATACAAGTTGTGCTAGTTGTTAATACTTGATTCTTTAAATCAATTACTGCGTCTAATTGTAACAAAAGGTCATTACCAATAAGTCCGTCATATTGTGCGTCCACATCATACAAATAAAATTTATGCCAAGCGTTGGTTACAAAAGTAGGTAACGGAGGAATTTCCACTACTTCATCGTGTCTACTAGAAGCGTGGGTGCTTACCACTTGAAAGTGTTCTTTCCTAATATATTCACTGAAAAAATCATAAGCCTTTTGAGGGCTGATAAATGATCTCATGCTACCAGTATCAATCATCATTTTCGCGTCTATTTCTTCTAAGTAAATGTAGGGAAGTTTTAAATTAGGATCGCAATTTAGTTTCAAGATTTCTTGTCTTCCAGCGAGGCTTTTTCCTGAAAATTCACATTTTGACTGTCATTTGTTGCTTCTAATTTGTCATCAGGTATGTTACAATCGTTCGTGTCATTATTTACGTTATCATAGTAATAGTTAATGTCATTTAAGTAGTCATAGTCATTTGACGGATTATAATAGTTAAATTCGTCCCAATAGGGTCCATATACATACTCGTAATCGTGCATAGTAAGTTCATTCAAATTAAAAACTTGTTGCTGCTTCGGTTGGGCTGTTCTCATAGATACGTCGCTATCTTGATTTTGGGGTTTTAATACCTGGGGAAGATTCGAACCAGGCTGCGGTGGTTTGTAACCCAGTTGTTGCGGTAGTTTGTATCCTAACTGTAGGGGTGGTCTATAACCAAACGGTTGAGGTGGCCTATAGCCAAACTGTTGCGGTGGCCTATAACCGAATTGTAGAGGTGGCCTATAACCAAACTGTACAGGTGGCCTATATCCGCTCTGTTGAGCTGGCCTATAACCAAACTGTTGTGGTTGCAAACCCAATTGAGGCCGATACTCGAATACTGGCTTGAAGGGTTGACCTTGACCCAAAGTTTGAGGTATCTTGTTTTGCGTATTTTGAGGATTATTCAAATTAAATTTAGACTGAAAAGGTTTGTACCCCACTGGTTGGGTTATCGATGACTTTGAACTTGATCCCGAAATTTGATTATTACTATGAATACGGTTACGCATATTATATTGATCTAAGAAATTGACTTCTTCGAGTACGATGCTCAAGGCTGCTTCTAAGGTTGTAGGCGATTTAAGCCTAACGATACGCACCATATTTTCGGGAAGGTTGTACAAAAATACATTTAGAGCCGTATTGTTGTAGATAACCGACTTAGCACGTTTTAATTCCACGTCATCAATTGTATTCACCTTCGACATTAATAACGAGCGAACATTTTGGATTCTATTACAAAAATCTAAAAAGCTTTCACTTGAATTTATTTTTAAAGATTCTAATTCAATATTAATACAAGCTTCACTCCGGGGGTCTCCAAAATGTTGAATCAGCAAATCTTTGAACGCGGACCATGTAACAATATCTTCACGTTCCGATAAGAGCGCAGCTGCATCCTCTTTCAATCTACTTGTTAAAACATTAAAAACATAAAGATTTTGTTCTGTATTTCCCTTAAATCGATCAACCACGTACTGACATTTTCTCAAATAAAGGTTTAACTGTCTTTTATCACCATTATACAGTGGAATTAAATCAACAATTTCCTTTGGTATTGGTGCAACTGCAACTGTAGTGGGTGTCGTCATGATTATAGAGTAATGAACTGTACAGAGGTTGCAACTCGCTTTAAAATAATCCTATTAAAATTAAAATTCACACACACTTACAATATAACAAACACACAATTAATTAATCAGACACAAAATTAATTAATCAGAATACCCAATAATATGAAAAATAAACTTCGTAATACTTCTACTACAAAAATGTAAATTTAGAAAAAAAAAATAGTTTTACCTTAAGAGTTACTTTATCTTACAATTATTAATTGAATTTACAGTTAATACTGTTTATTTTATTCAATTCAATCAATCTAGATTTGAACTTTAAAGTTAATGCTGAAAGTATGAACTCTCTAACATTGACACTACTCTATGTTTTATGTTCTAAGAATTGAACAGAGATAAGACCACATAATTTCATACAGAGTTATCAGCTAAAGACTAAACAATAATCTGTCTGTTATAATGAGCAAGTTTTGATCTCGAAAATAACATTTAAAACTTATGAAAAATATAGGAGGATTAGGGAACATAGGATTGGCGAAAAGATTTACTCACCAACCGCCCGTGACTCCCATACTCGATGATTTCTGCACTCACGCGATTTAAAAGAATATTTATTTGGTTCGAAGGATTTTCTCTGCTTTCGTAGATTTTACGCTTAATGTTTTCTAGTCGAATTTGGACGTCCGGAAAAACGCGAAACTACGGATTTCTACGAGAAAATCCTACCGGCTGCGCCACTTTTGGTTTCGGAGCGTGAGAAACCTTACTTTATATATTACTTAAATGAGTAGGTACTCAGGATTTTTACTGAGGATAAAAATGAGAACACGTACTGCCGATTTGGAGGCGACTTTTATTCTAATTCAAAATACATACAGGCTCATCCGGTGGACATAGACCGCTGAGCTTGCGAACGACAGAGTCTAGACATAATAGATATATGTACGTACTTAATCTAGAGCGGACGGGTGAGGTGTATCTATAACTATCTAGCAAATATTATTTAGAGAGCTATGTTGATGTTTTAAATGATAACATGTAATAAATATAACATCATATTGCTAATGTTAATCAATATACAATTATAAACAGAACTGTTATTACAAAAAAATTACAAAATTTGAAATTTAGCAAACTATTTTGGCCAAATGTAATCTATCTTGTAATATATATAAATCTCCTGTCACGATGTTTGTCCGCGATGGACTCCTAAACTACTGAACCGATTTTAATGAAATTTGTACACCGTGTGCAGTTTGATCCAACTCGAAAGATAGGGTAGGTGTAGGGTAGGTCTACACCTAGGGTAGGTGTCGGGTAGGTGTAGGGTAGGTATAGGTAAATAGGCAGGTAAGTAGGTAGATAGGGACCAATGTCTGTTGGGTCAGCTAGTTCTTTTATAAAACAAAGTTGTGTTAGTTACACCATTTATAACTCCGGAACGGCTAGAAAGATTTTCAAGATTTTTTATTTGTCTCTGCTCCAAATAGCAGAATAACTATTAAAATCAGAAAAAAACAGGGAAATAAAAAAAAGGTAGGTAGATAGGTAAGAAGTGTAGGTTTGGTAGGTTGTTAAGTTTATTTATTTATTTTATTCACAAAAAGTTATACAAAAAGATACACATTATCTTCTGCCAAACTGCTGAGCAGTTTGTCGGCAGTGTTCTCGTGGATACAGTATTGCGATATCCATGTACCTACTCACGGAATAATAAAAGCAAGTGGAAGTGCCACGCCGCCATGGAACGTGTGGCACAATTATGTGGAAATGATCAACATTGGTTCAGTCGCGATCAACTACTTGCTGCGACTTGACATATCGCACAATATCGCACGTAAGGAAAAAAAATACAACCATGCCTTATTGTGCAATTTTTACATGCAAAAATGATAGCAGGTCAAAGAATGTTTCTTGCAGAGGTATATCGTATCACCAAAAAGTATAAAACTTTCATATATTTCAATATAATCGATTTTTATTGTCAATACTATTTTTACTTTGATGCGAACTAAAAACTACCTTATGTCCATTAGTTAAAGTCTAAATTAGCTTGCTCGCTATAATGACTGTAATCGTTTTCCGTGGCATAAATTCTAGAAACTTCGACGCTACTCGTTTAGGGATGGGACACATTAATGCAAATAGTTCTTGTCGATAAAACAATAACATGTATGTTTTTAAAGTACCTAACTTTTTTTTATAAATAAAAATACGATTTAAATACCTTATTCTGGCAAATAGTTATTCATTCGCGGTTAGACGTAGATAGATAGATAGATAGTAGATATTCATATGCAAAAATTCAGATGTCAATTATGTTTTTAAAAGACTGTCACGTATTTAAAAAAGATATTGTCATGTCTAAAATAATGCGTCATTTCATGGGGATGTCAATCAATTTCCTACATACAATCATATTACGACTCAATGAAAGTTATCGCAGAAAAATATGTCAATACATCATTAATTAATCATCATTTTTGATACATTACGTACATTAAAAAGATTAATTTAAACACTGTAATTATATTTCTTACATTGTACAAATTATCGATAACTTGACCACATCTCTCATTGAATAGAAAAATACAAAACAGTTGTTTGTTGTCACATGCGAAAATGACATCTATTTATAGTTACAATAGATGTCATGTTAAGTAATTTGGTAACAGCGCTCTCTAGCGTCGAATAGCTGAACTCGTTGGACATTGCTCGAATTGGATTGTTAGATGGAAAAAATCTCTTTAGTGATTTTGTCATGTAAAATAATAGCAACGTTCGTCAGTTGTGATAGGATTTGATTTCGATCAACAATAAATAAGCTTTTCGCCAAAGTTGCGTTTATAATTTGTAGCCAATTAAATCATCGTTTTCTGTGTATTGCAAGTACATTTTAATTTGCAAATGTGTGAGTTTGGCGACACTGGATCCAGTATTAAGTAAGACTAAGGGCACTTCCCCTTGTTTTTATTATTCCGTGTACCTACTCCACTACAAAAATCAACTAAAATAAAATAAAACAAAACAAAAGGGTACACCATACTCTCAGATTATGAAACAAAAGGCATACAGACCGCGCAGAACCCTGAGAGTGAAGTCACAAAAGCAAACGCGAATTAAAAAATGAATGACGCGTGTTAGTACAGCACACGATAGTACTAATACTTATAATGTGACAGCACGAAGCGAAAAAAAAATAATAATAATAAAAAAAAAAAAAAAGTAAGTTGGTAGATGGGGCAGGACTATCAACAGATATCAGTCAGTCAGGTCAGCTAGTATTTAATAAAAGAAAGAAAGAAAAAGCATTTATTCACCCGCTAGGACTAAAACAAAACAACAGAAACAATTGTTTTCATTTTCATCCACAGGAATTTATCCATAACCCAAGATAACTTCCAGCACAGACTCAAAGATGCCAGAACTGACAGAGCTGGACAAGGCCACCGCCTCCATGACCGAGAAACGCAAGGAGGAAACTGCCTCCTCAGACAGTGACTCCGATGACACCATCCCAGAATTAGAAGATGCAGGTGAGATAATGCAGTATTTACCTTCATTGTACCCTGTCTGACTGTCATAGGTGCTCCCTGTCCCCTTTTGCTAAACATTTAAGTCAAGAGTGAATAGGTTACTTCTAGGCAAGCGTGCTCCATCTTAGACCGCATCATCGCTTCCCATCAGGTGAGATAGTGGTCAAACATATGCCTATCAAATGATAAAAAAAAAAGAAAAAAAATTTTGCTAAAAAATCTAATAAAATATGCCAATTTCCTCAGATTATCTAACAAAAGGCAGATAGACTGTGCGGAACACTGAGAGTGAAGCCACAAAAGCAAATACAAATTCAACAACGAAAACCTACAATCTTATGATTGTATTCGTTTTGAATTTGTATTTGCTTTTGTGGCTTCACTCCGCACGGTCTGTTCTCACCTTTTCTTTAATAATCTGTGCCAATTTCTTAAAAAATATTCTGGGCTGTCCCTCGTGTCTGAGGACCGTGGTCTGCATTAGAGTTGCATCTGGAGCGGATAACCTACCTCCACCAGTTTCTGTCCAGCATGTCTCCAATCTACATTGTTAGCCTGGATTAATGGGTTTTCCCACTGCAGGGCAAAGACCTCCCTACTCTCCTTCTATTTACGGCTATTTTTGTTTATAGCCCCCGCACTTTGAGCCACTAGTGGCGACCACATTAGAACGACTAGTGGCGGCCACAAGTTGCGGACGCGTTTCTCCATACGTTTTGTATAGCATCGGCGCACACCGAGTGTTTGAGTGGCCGCGTCCGAGCCACAAGCTGCGGGAGTCGACCGCGCTGGCTACTTGTGGCCGCGTTTTGTCGTTGACTCGCACACACGGCCACAGTCGAAGCAGAACGAGAGATGAACCCAGTAACGCTGATGAATTGGACGCCGATGGTTCTGAATTCTGCGACGGTTTCTACGTCTTAGTATAATAAGCAACAATAACGAAATCAAGAGTGCGTCCATTTTTAACAAACACACGTACGCCTCTGTCGAGTACCACTTGAACAACTGCCGCAAGTGGCAGCCACTGAAGGCCTCATCCAGCCACTGGTGGTCGCGTTTAGTAGCGGCGACTGGTGGCCATAATGTGCGGAGGCTCTTAGTTTTTAACAAAGGACCCCTGCTCATACTCCATCTCCACTTTGACCTGCTGCAATGTCGGCTGGTGCAATTTTTAGAACATATTTTTTCAACAGGTGCACCAGGCACCGGAGGTATTGCCAACCCTATTGCTGGTATTGACATCGTGTCGAAGGCTAAACAGTCGCGCGGTGAGAAGAAAGCTCGCAAGATCATGAGCAAACTTGGACTAAAGCCTGTAAGTATAGTCTTTTATATCTTATCAGGATAGAAAGGATGGGGAGCCCCTCCAAAAATGTTTCACAAATAATATCACTTAGTACAGAGGTTCTTAACCTTTTACTGTTAAAAGGACCAACTGGTTGGTGGTAATACTCATTATTCGTAAGGTTGTTCTTTAAATAAAACATGAATAAAATAGTATTGTACATTAAAGTAGGTTTAGGCTTGAATACGTCTTACCAAGAACCTTGCTGAATCTTTACTTCAGTGCTACTCAAAGCCATAATAACTAAATATAATGTTGCGGACCACTTTTTGTGCTCTCTGGGACCATCAGTGGGTCCGCAGGTTAAGAATCACTGACTAGATGAAGACAGGCATTCCATACGTCTACAAACATGTACAATATCACCAGTCTACATAAACAGACAGTTTTTTTCCGTTTTCATTATTTTGTGGTTTCCTATCTACATCAAACCCACATTATTATCTGACCACAACTACAAAAAGCCAACCACATCAGATAAAAATGTACTATTTTTCATACTTGTATCAATTATAATTTTATTTAGATCCCATAAAAAAGGCATGTGTGAAAACTGTGTAATTTTATATTTTTGTATGCAAAATATAGTAAAACATTTATTTAAAAACTAGCTGACCTGACAGATATTGTTCTGTCAATTGATTATCGCTTAAACCCACAAATATTTCAAGACCAAAATTTGTCAAATCGGTCCAGCCATTCTCGAGTTTTAGCAAGAGGACAACAATTCATTTTTGTTATATAGATATGGAGTTTCTTGTCCATACTTCTACTTAGGAAAATACCTTTTGGAAATTGCCCAAAACTTTAATAGTCTAATTGTAATAAATAATTTGACTTTATCATCATTTTTCCAGGTCCAAGGTGTAAACAGAGTCACAATCAGGAAGTCCAAGAACATCCTGTTTGTCATCAACTCCCCAGATGTGTACAAGAACCCTCACTCGGACACCTACATTGTGTTTGGTGAGGCCAAGATCGAGGACCTGTCTCAACAGGCTACCATGGCCGCTGCTGAGAGGTTCAAGGCACCGGAGAGTGCTGCGGCGGGCAATGACGCTGCGGCTGCTGGCACGGTAAGATCTAGATGTTTAACTAGCACGAGTGTACAAGATTATCTTTATTTCCACTGTTTCTGCGGTCTCTTGTGTATGTATATAACCAACTTTAGTTTAAAGAAGACTTTAGGTCCTGTCACTTTCTTTTTGATACAAAATGTAAAGGCTGGCATGAATTTATTGTACTATAACTGGTACTGGTAAACAGGTTATCTACATACTTTTTATTATTTGCTACATCTGCATTAGCGTAGCACTTCAACTGGGTACTTATTACAATTTAAAGTATACAGTCCTGTGTCACATAAACAGGCGTAGACTTACGAACGTAATAGCGTTCCGTTTTCTCAGTTTGAGTATGGAACATTAAGGCTTAATTTACACCGAGAAGGCAGCCACCAGGAGTTTTGCTGACAAACCATTTTCCACTCTCTAGATCTCTCTTCTTATCTCCAGACTAAGTCATAGTATCGCTTGATGATTTGCATGAGTAGAGCGGCCATGTAGCGTCACGAACCGATGTCCGCCGCATCAGCGACGACGCGCGGCTAGTCGCCGGCCGCGGACATCTCCGTGTGAATTGACCCTTACGAAGAACTATAATTCCATTTATGATAACTATGATATAGCCATAAATGTTCTATAATATCCATGGACACTAATGATGATTTAAAAACACAATGTTTGATTTATCTTCATGATATCTACCTTGGCTGTGTCTGAAGTGTCCGAAACAATAATTCGTCTAGAATCTAGATTTACCTGATAGACTTTTTATAGTTGTCATAGACTAGGTATAGCAATACCTCTGTAATCAAAAGGACCCCAGTTATGGACCAGAAAATTGCATTGATGAACAAATGTGCAACTTTCTACTTTGAAACTTCTCTGAACTTCTTTTCTTCTTTGAACTTCTTCTTCTTTCTTCTTCTTTTTTTACTTTGGACTTTCTACTTTCTTTTTTTTCTTTTGATACCCATTATAACAGCGTTTAAGACAATCGAGCAAATACTTAACCAACTTTCTCCATATCGACCAGACGGTAGCCCCCATAGCAGAAGAAGAAGATGAAGAAGGAGTAGACGAGACCGGAGTGGACGAGAAAGACGTGGAGATAGTAATGTCACAAGCCAACGTGTCGCGAGCGCGGGCCGTACGCGCGCTCAGGAACAACCAATCGGATATTGTCAATGCTATTATGGTATGTATATTTTCATCTGCCATTTTACATTTGAGTATTGTTTTGCCAAAACAAACTGGGTTTATTATAGTATTAGGTAGTACGTCACATTTTACTATTGTCATACAATATCTATAATATTCAAAATTATTACAATAACTTCCAATAATGGGAGAATGTTTGTCCTAACCCCATTATATCTATGGGAGATCACCACTCACCAGTAACGTCACAGTATTACAATATTGTAACGTCAAGGCACCGCTGGCCTTTCTCGAGGAGCTGGGGTGGATCAAATGATTTACTTCTCACCTGCAGTGCAACTGGGTACTCGAAACCACTTGACCCCTCCATTGACATGCTTTTTATGGACTGACAAATTGTGATTCATCACTTATTCACCAACTCGTTTGACAAACTTGATTTCGAATCAATTCTCTCTCGTCTTGGAATTATTTGGCGTGTCTACTACAGTTACCGGCACGTAAGTTGGCAAGAAATTTTGTAGTGGGGGAAGTTCGCGCATGTAAAAATGTATGAAATTTTGCGTGCGCAATCTTCCCCCACTACAAATTCTCTTGCCAACTTACGTGCCGGTAATTATACCCTACTACTTCTTCTAGTCTATTCACTCTGTAATCTAATTCCTTCTTTTTCGTCCACAGGAGCTGACGATGTAAAGTTCCTGAGCATAGTCAAGAGTATGCTAACTGTTCCTAGCTTTAAGTCTCTGATAACTCTCCACATGAGAGAGAGGGACAGATGTAGTCTTCTCTCGCTCGCAATCATACACTGAAGTATCCAAAGGTCGAGGTCGACGATAGATTTGTTTTGTACGGTACGGGAATGTATATAGACTTATTTACTTCACAACAATAAAATTATGGTAATACTATTATCGTCTTTTATTATTGTACTAGCTGACCCGACAGACGTTGTCTTGTCCCTATCTACCCTACCAAACTACCTACCTACCTACTCTACCCTACGTCAAATACAGTTTAGTGCTGTAGTTACATAATATCTATGGTGGTTTACTAATGTTTGCCATAATTTAAAATGCCATAATTTTATATGCCATACTTTTATTTGCCATAATTTCATTAGAAATAATGCTTCAGTTGCTATAATCGTTAAATGACAAAATCATTTTCACTAATTTCATTGGTCATAATCGGTCAAGTGTCATAATAATGTTAATCCATAAATTTATTTGCTATAATTTTTATTTTCGATAATTTCGTTTTCCATAACATTTATTCACCATTACCCATACTAGTACAACAATGCTAGTTCAGTACAATCGCCTGCAATGTTGATGTTATGATCATGATGACAGACCCAGATTTTTTAATTACAAGGAAACCTAAAATAAACCTTTATCCATTTGCATAACATTTTAAGACCTCATATAACTTAGCATACATTTGGTTCTTCCTAATTATATTTTTGCAATAACATTATTTACTTATAACAGCTTACGCATAATTTTTCTAATCATAATAATGATTAGGCTTAACATTCTAAAGCATAAATTTATTTACGCATAATGATATTAAAACATATTTTTACTATGCATGCAGTAACCACGCAAGCATGTAAACAAGCATACTGCATGCAGCAAGCAAGCATGCAGAATACAAGCAAGCATGCCAGGAAGGATGCAGCATGCAAGCAAGCATGCCAGGAAGGATGCAGCATGCAAGCAAGCATGCAACATGCAGCAGGCATGGTTTCTGTCACGGCTCGGGCGGTCCCACGCGAGCTTATCGTCGCAGATGTGTTTCACGCTCACCACCGAAGCTTCGGCTTGCTGGCCGGCCCACGGTGGCGAGCGTTAAAACCACCTGCTCCTCGGCTCGCGGGCCGCCTCACCCCTCCGCGCCTACGCGGGCTTAGATTACACTCTAGGGGTAGGGCAGACAAGACTACGTGGAGTCGGTTTTGCAGCGATTCGTTTCTGTCACTAACTTTTGTAGCACAACTTATTGTTTTTTTAAGACAATACTTTAGCGTGGCACAATAGATTTGCACATTATGCCTAGTAACATTATGCGAATTTAATTTATGCCAAAACAAACGTCTACATATTATTTTTGACATTAATTTTTGTACAAAACAATAAACGTTTCTAAATTTCATTAAATGTTGCTTATGTCAAATAACGATTATGTAATGTGTTACTTATAGAAACTAATGATTATAACATATGTTATTATGGCAACAAATTTTATGGCAAATGAAAGTTATGACTAATAATAAGTTAATATGACAAACGTTATTATTATAAATGATAATAGTGCAAGTAAATATTATGACGGGGGACGATTATGGAAAACAATAATAATACAAATGATTTTATGGAAAACAAGACAATACCATCTATGATCTACATCGGGAAATTTAATTACACCACTTGATTGCCAAAGATTAAAGTATTTTTGTCTTATCACCACGAGAAGGTATGTCATTTCTGTTGGTCTTACAGAAATGTTGAAACAAAAATATACATATTTACTAGCGGGCCCGGCAGACGTCCTGCCCTGAAAATCGGTACAAAAATCCAGGTCCAGCCTACCTACCTACTTACCTACCTACTCAACACAGCAATTTGGCTTTTCGCAATGGAGAGGTACCAGGGTGCCATAATAAATGCTACTAAGTTATGCGCTCCTAGTACCAGGGTGACATACATCTAAGAAGTCCTACAAATCGACTGCAACGCCACCTGCCGGGTCCAATAGTAAATCTAAACCATTCTCGAATCCACTACGTTGAACCCTGAACCACAAAAAAAATTGTTGTGTGTTATCCACACACAACAAATTATATAAACTAAACCATTCTCAAATCCACTGGAACACACACACAAAATTTCATCATAATCGGTCCTGCCGTTTAGGAGCACGTTTCACTTTCATACACACGCACAGAAGATTTTTATATATAAGATATATACAAGAATTGCTTGTTTAAAAATGTTGTATTAGATAGATTACACCACCAGTGCGAAGTAGTTACGGTAGTAAACTAGTAATTATTATAAATTCAAGTCCCTCCGCGTTGAGTTTGTTCGTTCGGGCTAATATCAAAAACTACTGTACGAATTTTCATACGGTTTTCAGCAAGCCAATGGTAACAGGAATTATCTGAGGTTATAGGCTATAATTTATTAGTGTTATTCGTGCAAAACCAAGGTGGCTCGCTAGTAGTCAAACTATAAAGATTATATTCGGATTGAATCAAAAACAAGCATTCTATTGCGTTCATTATAAAATACGTGTATGTTTCAAAGGGGTTGGGAACTAGTCTTACTTGCTTTGATAAAATGACATAATAGGTACCATTTTTGTGGTTCAGGGTTCAACGTATCTGCAAGAGTGAGGGGGAAACTGGGTGCCCTTTACAAACATGAAATGTTCTGCCTGGTCATCACTGGACCAATATACCGTAGAAGTGCAAATTATGTTGTTCTTAATACTATTGTATGGTTCAAATCATACCGGGATGGCAGCGGTCGGCAGCGCAGTGGCCGGCAGTTTTGCTGGCAAACTATTTTCAACTTTATCTTTGAACACCAAGGCATAGTATCGTTTAGAGATTTGTATGAGCCGAGCGGCAGCTCGCGGTGTCGCGCGGCTCCGTGAGCCGTTGACCGTCGCATAAAAGAACGGCTCGCAGTTGATAACCGCGTCGCTGCCATTCCGGTATGACTCGGCCCTTACTGTTCTTTTGTAATTTCGTTGCGGGATCCAAGAGTTGAATCGTTTCTCGGTACTCTTCAAGCTTCATTGCCTGGAACGCTTTTCTGGTAGTCGCAAATGTTAGTAGGTGGTAATTAATAGTGGGCTTGACCGAAAAGATACCGGAGAAACTCCTTGATGAGTAAGTATTAAAATAGTGAACACATATTAGAGAAATAAAACTCCAAAAAAATAAATTAGCTTATTATTTTATTAGTGCAATAAGGCATCCATTACGTTTGGTATAACCGCTCGCGTACAGTAAAATGCATTGACTTAATATGTAATTAAAATAATAAAATTATTATTACTGCCAAGTCCGAGAGGCTTAGCACAGCTAAGCGTGTGACAAAAGAAATAATCTTCAATTTGAATGCTAATATTGGTACTTTGAAATTGTGAAAAAACATACAGACGAATTGAGAACCTCTTTCTTTTTGAAGTCTGTTGAAAATTTATTCAGCATTTTGCAATTTACTTCTATACTAATATTATAAAGAGTTTGTTTGTTTGGTTTGGTTTGGTTTGAATTGAAAAAATCATTTTGTGTTGGATAGTCCATTTATCGAGGAAGGCTATAGGCCCATGCGAAGCCGGGTCGGGTCGCTAGTGTGCTATAATACTTTTTGCCAAAAAGTATTATAGCACAAGTGCGCTCTGTTATGAGTATTCCAAAAACTTTTTGGCTTATACTTTTATTCGTAACGAAATGTCCTGAATGTTCGCGTCAATTGTTTAACTATTGTGTCTGCTAATGGACTACTTATTACCGTTAAAATAAAGTCCTTTTAAACACATAGACGATGTAGGCTTAATTATAGGGTCATGCTTTAGGCCTTTAGGCACATAATCCTAAAATAACAATCAATTAAACATGCCTGTTTAGAGGTGTATAGCACTCACATATCGACAAGTTAAGTTGTAAGTTACATGTAGGGCAAGTACCCATAATAGCATTCAAAGTGATCTAACCCATATAACATAGATAAAACGGGTTGATTATGTATATTTTTGAGACAGATTTATTAAATTAAGCTCTCCTTAGGATGTCTAGCGAATCCGTCTAGCATTGAAAGGTTAAACAATAAAACAAGTAAATTCTAATTATGTGGTCTGTACTACATATCATAAAATATGTACATTTGTGATTTTAATTTGATCTGTTAGATGGAAAAACAGATATTTGTTTTGGCCAGATTTATTCGAAGTCTGAGACAATTGCTTGATACGAAATCATCTAACCATTATAAATGTGATAGTTTCTGAAGACGATTTTCAGTAAATATTGCACGAATTCAGACAAAATTCGGCACGCAGCTCGTTTGATAAACCATACTCGTATCAGTCAAAAACCAGTACCACTCAAACTCCACATTTAGATAATGCTAGATTCAAACAAAGCGTAATATTAGGAGTCGGGCCGCGCCGGCTTTTGCAACGCGACGTGTGATAATAATGGTTTGAGTTGGCGCATAATAGCGTGTCCATTCCGCTCGAAGTAAATGATGTTTTTGTAATATTTTATTGATTTTTAAAATGAGTGTTCGTAGAGTTTTTTGGTCATTCTTCTCCATAGAAACTAGTGGTGTGTAACGCCGGAGGTACTGAATCAAAGGAATCAGAGCCGGACACGATGAGCTTATTTATTTCTTCAAATCCTTATCCTCCTAGGAATTATTTATTTCGGAGTGAATGACTGAATGTAACTGCCGTCTTGCTCTTTTATTCCTTTGCTCAACTATGTGGTGAATACTGGGCGAGATACTACATGTGTAAATAAGTAATAAATTTATTATTTCAGATTACTAATCTCGAGAACGAAGCACGAGTATTATTGATGATTAAACAAACTTACTGGCACATATAAATTAATGCACTAACAGAAGTAGAGGTCAAAAGACCTTGCTATGTTCATGAATTTTGAATATTGTTTTGAATATATTATTTTATTAGCCATGAAGGCTCCGGATTCGAAATAAGTTAATCAATTCACTCCGAGGAATAAATATTACCCATCACTAAGAGAAATCTTTTGATTGGAACAAGCAACTGTCTTCAACGTTCTGACTGGCAGACTCCTTGAAAGGGTCTATGAATGGTTTTCGGCCCGACTCATGATATTACGCGCCGTGTAAAACCAGCATTATCTATTTAACTACTCACTCACATATGCACAAAGTTCCACCCATCATATTCCAACATAGCAAATACTGACCTAAAAATTGTATATTTCATTTGTGCATATGCAAAAGACGTAATTAGAGGTTTTATTATAAAAAGATCATAGATATAACAATAAATGAGGTTTAGAATTAATACTTTTAGTCGATGGAGTCGGCTGGGGAGCGTACGTCGTCTATCTTGAGTATCATCTTCACGAGTTGTGTGGCGAGTGAAATCTGTTGCTTCTTCGAGTGAAGAGATTCTATGACGCTCATTGTTTTCATGTCATTGGAACCTGCAGAGAAGATGGCTCGATTAGAAATTGCTTTCTACACTAATATTATAAAAAGGATTAAAAAAAAAACTACTCTAACACTAGGAATTTAACCTGTGTCGTGAGTGCGTTTACAAACATATAAACTCACATACACAAACAGCCAGACCCAGAACAACTATCTGTAGGCCATACAAATAATTGCTCCGTGCGGGAATCGAACCCGCGACATGCAGCGCAGCAGTCAATCGCTCAACCACTGTGCCAACCGTGTCGTCGGACAATTTGTATATTTGTAACGAATAAACACAAAAACTACTGGTCCGATTTCAAAAATTCTTTCACCATTAGAATGCTTCATTATCCCTAAGTAACATACATAGGCTATATTTGGACGTAGTAACGCAAAAAGGATCCAATCCACACTTTTTCCAAAATTGAGTTATATATACCAAACACATTCTCAGGATGATATTTTAATATAAAAAAAGATCCATGTGACAAAATACAACTTTAGACGTATCTACAATTACTCGATCAAGCCACATCTATGGGCAACATCAGATATTGACTTCTAAAGTTCTAACTCAAAACGAACTTCATGTGGATTGGATCCTTTTTGTGTAACTACATCCATTTATCAATTGAAAAAATTAGGGATCCTTGAGAAAATACACGCGGACGAAGTCGCGGGCAAAGTGCTTGTCACATATAAAAGCAAAAAAGAAATGCAAACAGGATTTTGTAAATGTATATAATAAAAATGAATCGTTGTTCGTTAGTCTCGCTAAAACTCGAGAATGGCTGAACCGATTTGGCTAATTTTGGTCTTGAAATATTTGTGGAAGTCCAGGAAAGGTTTAAACGGTGAGAAAATCTCATAATTTCAGGACAATGTCAAAGAGTGTCCATGGAGTTTTTTTTTTGTTCTCCGTGTAGCCACCTACGTCTTGGAACGATATTTGCTCATTCCAAAACATAGGGATCTTAAACTTTCTGACTAGTTAACAGACTTATTGACAATTCAAATATTAACTTGATTCCTTACAATCCAAACTGGAAATTGAACGCACAAGCTCAACGTGGCAGCCTGTGAGTAATATATGTACACTTACCGTTGCCCATGCAGTCGATGCCGAGGTTGGGGTTGTTTTCGGCAACCTGCCGCGCCTTCACCTCTGACAGAGTGTCGATAGGAGAGAGACCGCTGTGGAAATAAAACAAACAATTATTAAATCTATATACATAAAAGGCAAAGGTGACTGACTGATGTATCAACGCACAGCCTAAACCACTGATTGTAGAGACCTGAAACTTGGAGGGTGTGTTCTTTGTATGACGTAGGCATCCACTAAGAAAGGATTTACCGAAATTCTACCCCTAAGGGGGTGAAAAACGGGGGCAAAGTTTGTATGGGACAACGTGATTCCTTGGTCCAATCTACTTCAAATTTCGCATAAACATTCTATAACATAATTGATGGAAGATGGGTTTCGTATTTTATTGAAATTCACCACCTAACGGAATTAAAAATGGGTAGGAAGTTATTTTGAAGGTGATTTGCATCGAAGTTGATATCAATACTCCTTAGTGCTTTTGATTTAAATACATTTTATTTTGACACATGTCATGTTTGAAAACTCAACTCAAAATAAATATTATTACATTATACCTGCATTATACTGCAGAAGAATTACATATAATTTTTAATACATTAAATTAAACGATTATAAAAATAGTGTGGCGAAGAGAAACACTTTAAAATTTTTTCGAAAATTCCCAATCGTCAGAGACATTTGTTTGTTTTGTGGAATTGCAAACCCAGTACTTTTGTGGGAGAAATATCGGCATCGTCTGTCCGAAGACTTCTTGCGAGTTTTGAGATCAACTACTAAAGGTGGCATTGAACACAATGAGAAACGTATTCTAAACAATTCTTACTTATCTTCAAAACGTGGTCGTTTACGTCGGCGTCATTCCTGTGGTCAAGTTTGGGTTACCGGCCCTGCAATCACTGGCACGTCAAAATCGTGGAAATCGAAAAGACACTGCCGAAGCCGATGATCCAGGTGCAATGAGTACTATCGTAAATAACCACGTCAGCGTGTTCACCTCAGAGTAATTGCAGAGCAATGAATGCTCCTGGTTGAACAGAAAAAACATTCATTACCACTGGTATTCTTGCAGAGGTCAGGAGGCAAGTTAAATTGCGCTGCCACACTGCTTTAAAATTCCCATCGATTAAGAGAGCAATGCCAGTGATAGCAAAACCTGTTTGTGCGGTACCTATCATGAAACAGTGACAAGAGACATGTATCACTAATAGGAACGCAGTGGAAGCTGTAGAACCCTGCAAGACATTCGCAGAAACCAAGACATGATGGGTAGGGTCAGAGTTCTGTTTAGTGGCGATTTCCGGCAAACGCTGCCTGTGGTGACGCGAGGAACTAGGGCTGACGAGGTAAATGCATCGTTAAAACGATCAATTCTATGGTCACGTGTTTATAAATCGCGCTTGACCATCAATATGCGTACTCAGCTTGGAGGCAATTTACGTGTTTAAGAATTCTCCGATGTTCATTTAAAAGTTGGAGAAAGCTCTCTACTAGAGGAGAGAGGGCAGGTGGATCTAACAGAGACTATTGATAGTGTAGTATCTACAATAGAAGAACTGATTCATGTGTTGTACGGCGACATCAGTCAAATACCGCATCAAGAGAATTTGGGTGTTATAAGTATTATAACACCCAAAATTGATCAAGCTGCAGCGATAAAAAAAAGCATTTTGTTTATCTGAAGGGAGAGAAGTAGTATACATCAACGTTACGCCGTAGAATTTAGAATGGAATTCGCTCACGGCAAGTGGACTTCTAGAGCACATCATCCAGCTGAAGGTCGGTGTACCTATTATTTTGTGTAACAGGAACCGACTCGAAGTCGTCTGTCTGCAGAGAAATATCATTGAAGCTGAAATTGTAATAGGTTGTGGCGTTGGTGACAGTGTTTATACCACGTATACCACTGTTTCCCCACAATTACCCCTCCCAATTCAAGCGTGTGCAATTCCCTGTGAGCGTGTGCTTTGACATGACTATAAACAACTCTCAGGTCGGTCAGTGTTTGTCACACTGAAGGCTGCGGTTGTCGATCTCAGGACCAGCTGCTTTTCTCACGGTCAACTGTACGTCCCTTGCTCTTGCGTCACCAGGCCTGACTCTCTGTACATTTTGACTAACGGCTAAACTACAAAGTTAACAGAGAAGTTTTATAAATATATAGCTAAGCTTCCTTAATGTTTTTTCTTCTTTTCAAACATATTTGGGTTTAGAATTTCAACATTTGTTGTGTACGTATGTGTAATAAAATAAAAGTATATTTGCGTCCATTATAATATATTTGAAAGAATGACAAAGAAAAAAATCGTTTTTAAATCGTGCAATGTACGTACGGACTCTGTATTTACCTTAAAATGTAAAAAAGAAACAATTATATGATCACTTTTTTTTCAGCATGTATCGCGAAAGAGTCAGCTTTTTTCAGTCCGTGTGCACGACAGAATTTCCTATTGGCATAAAAGACAAATCTCTATACAAACTTTCGTCTCCTTTAGCTCGGAAATTTTGAAACATCTTTCCTTAGCAAAGTTTCGTGCTTCTAGACTAAGCTGTACACTGTCTGTCAGTGAAATTTATAATTGCTATTGAGTACTCAAGTAGTTCTTAATTTTTTACGACTTCCACGCGAACAAAGTCGCAGGCATAAGCTAGTATACTATAACCAACTAACCAATTTTGATTACATAAAATGTGGTGAAAACCTTTTGTTTTTTAAGATCGTTGCCCCACACTAGGAATTACTCTTGTGTCGTGGGTGCGTTTACAAACATTTAAACTTATATACACAAACAGCCAGACCTAATAACTACATGTAGGTCATACAAATATTTGTTCCGTGCGAGAATCAAACACGCGACACGCAGCACTCAACCACTGCGCCAACCGTGTCGTACTGTGCCGTGTGACTCTAATGAGGGCTACCGTTTTTATGCTCACCAGATGGCGCCACTGTCAAGTAAGGTCCCAAAGTTTATAAAGAGCGTGAAAACATATCGTGTGCTAGCGTAGTGTTTCGCAGTCCCGTTTTATTCAGTAAAAAGGACTTAAGTTTCCGAAAGATAAAACTGTCTCGAAGCACTGACATTCATTGACCCGTAACTCATATTTCTCATAATAAATCTCAGGTACTGCCAACTAACTATTCACAACATTATTCTAATTAGAAATAAACCCGCTTATTCCACCCACAAACTGTGACCTTTGACGTTTTGGAGACCTCACGCTACACTAGCGCCTCTAGCGGCGGATTCAGACGCGATAGTCCTCATTGTATTTGTTTGATAGATACATAGATATTCACCTGTTCTCAGACAGCGCTAGTGGGATAGCTTCGAGGGCATCAGCGAAGGCGCGATACGCGTACTGGTCGAGTGACGACAGCTTGTCAGCCGCGCGAGCCACCGCCACGGAGCACGAGATCTCTGCCGCACCACCGCCGTACACCACGCGAGAGTCCTGCAGGAAGCAATATTATGTTTATTATTAGACCACAAGACACCGAACTTGGCGAGTGCTGGCTGGGCAAAACCCTCCGACTGACCCGTTGTCCTAGATGAACGACAAACGCGGTAATGCGACGCGACGCGAAAATGTTAAATAGTCGTTGTATGTACTTGTCTCCTACGTTGTCGCTTTGCGTTGGTTGAATCAAAAAAAAAGCAAAGCTCGAAAACAGACGAGCGAGTAAGAACGCGATAACATGACATGGCGTGCGGAAATTTCACTAAACTTGTTCCAAGACATAAGTGTTTTTAAAAAAGCCTCACAAGTTTGTGGTAAAAATGTTTGTAATTTAGAATCTCCATTACATGTACAAGGTTCCTATGAAGCTGTTTTTTACTTTTTGTATGAGTACAGTGCATTGTGAACGGTCAAAGTTTAGATAAAATTGTCCAAAAAAGAAAAATTTTCAGACGTGTTTCATGAATTTGTTCCTCAAAAAAGTTTATTTTTGGTTTCATACAAACCTAGATTTATACCACAAGATACCTGTGTGTTAAAAATATTGGGAGCGTTTGTATGGGAAATATGACGAGATGGGCGCTTTTAATCAATGTGCGACACAACGTGGCAAGTGCGGATATGTTTTCTGCGCGACGAGACGCGACACAATAGTTTATTAATAATTAAATATTTAAAACTTGATAAAAAGAGTGCCCATTGAGTTTCTTGCACGTTCTTCTTGATACAGACCTACCCTACGTTTGGAATGCTCATTCCAAACGTAGGGTAACGGTAGGGTAACGTAGGGTAGTCAGAAAGTTGAAACTAGTTGCTCAACTAGTTTCAACTTTCTGACTAACTAACTGACTCTTTGACAATTAAATTGTGCCTGTAAATGGTTTTATTGAAATAAATGCTTTGACTTTGAATAAGACGAGATTGAGCCCCGATTACTTTTGTAATATTTATTTGGTTTCATGCACTGTACCACAAAATATAAAGGTTACAGAAGGACCGCTCGCGCCATCTTCAAAAATAATTACCTAAACTTGCCAGACTCACTAGTGCTGCTACTGTATTGACTGTAGGTTTTATTTGTGACAATATGAAATTTTATTGACACTGGTTGGAACGCTTTGCATTTTTTTATAACAAAATTTTCCTGTTCGTCATGAAATGTCAATGTCTCTCATTTATTCATTTAGACAACACGTGACAGTTGATACTGAAGTCTGCTTGAAACTGCTTGAGATTGCCTATAAACTTAATGTCAATGTGTGCGTGCATAAAATGGCGGTTTGTTCTGAGTGGTCTCTCTGCTCGGGCGCGACGCAGCCTTACGTACTTTGCGACTGTACTAAGGCAACCAAGGTTAGAAAGAAGGAGTGTGTTTTCATTATAGGAGCTTCTAGAAAATATTCATCCAAATATCCTCACCTGGACCAAACTGCGTACGATGCACAACGCGTCATGCACGGAGCGTTTGGCTTCATCCACGATCATGCGGTTCCCCCCCCTCATGAGCAGGGTCACCGCGCGGCTGTTGGAGCACTCTTCGATCACCAGCATCTCGTCTTTGGATGTGCCGAATGCTGGGGAGGAGATAGAAAATATTCAGAGAACAATGAAAATGTATGAAAAAATGGTTATGGTTTTAATTTTTGAAAACAGTAATAACAATCATCTTTATTACGATACACACAAGCAAGTGTACAAGGTAACATGGAATCTACATAAATGTACACAGATCATGTAACCCTGTCTCCTAAACTTACCTAGTTTAGGAGACAGGGTTACATGATCTGTGTCCAAAGGAGATAAGTATCCATGTCGCCGGAAACAGTTGAAGTTTACTTAGAAACCGATAGGTTTTTATGAATAAAATAAAATACAATTTATAGAGAATAAACAGTTAAATGATTTAATAAAATTTCATTTGAAAGCCTCTATTGGTTTCTAAGAAATCTGCAACTATTCCCGACGACATGGATACTTATCTCTTTTGCGTACTGTACATCCTGTAGCTTAGGAGACAGTACACTGGTGTAAAGATAATTTTATTTTGCAATTACGGGTAGTAGAAATGATGACAAAAATTTTAACAGATTTAGCCATTTTTTACTTTGTACTCATGTAACAGTACACGAAAATCAAATTACTCAAATTAGCTAAATAACTTAACATGAAATTTTACACAAAATACGCAAAATACACGCTGATACATGGAGTTCCGGACACCAGCCCGTGATACTACTACTACTTTACAAAAAGTACGTAGAAAATATAATTATACAACTTAAAAATGCGTATATTGTTTTTAACAGGACTTGTTTGCACAAAATTGTATGATTTTTCAGATGCTTGAATACCACAGAAAGTAGGACACAGATTGTTAACGACATCTAGAGCTAACACATCTCAATATATTGACCTAAATAAAAAAGCCACATAAAAGCACTAATCAATAAAAAATCTTTGCAAAAAAATTAGGACACTTCAATAGCCATTTCCTCGTTGAATTCGGTTTACTTAAAAAGAGATGCAGACACGCGCAATTTATCTTCATATTATCAGCATCCTTTAGAAAGAAAAACAAGTCTATGAGGAAATTGCTTTGTCCCAATGTCCCGAGAGTCCCAATTTGTTTGGGTGTTTCACGTGAGTAGTATATAAAAAGAAACTTACTGAGCTCCCTCACAAGTCCACAAGACCCGAGCTTGTCAGGAGTCAACTCCTCGAACCTGGGCACGATGCGACCGCCAGTGGCGATGGCTATCAGTTCCATCTCCGGACCCCCTACCCACCGCACGGCTGGCAGACCTTCAGAGAGAAGAAGGTGGTTCGCCTCGTCGTCGAAACCCCATTGGCAGATAGCTAGGTTTGCGCCGGCGTCCTAGAGAAAAAGGTTGGTGTATGAAATATTATGCTTGTATTTCGGTCACGGTTAAGCTACACCCCGGTCCGACCGTGGATGGGTGATCATTCTCATACCAAGACCCTTCAGTGTCTCGGAAATCTCTCTAATCTTCGGGATCGTTTTTTTTCCTGGACCGATTTGGGAAATTCTTATGCGTGGGGGGTGAGCAGTTGATGACGCTCTCTGTACTAAAAACGAAAAATAAAAAGCTATTTCACAACAAGACAACATTGCCATCGACTTCCGAAACCAAAGGCATGTGTGTTCTGACCTAAAGTTATTTATCACTTTTTAGTTTTTGAAGACGGTTGCCTTTTTTGCAAAAAAGCTTTTTGTATTTCTTACCTTGACTCTGCGCACCATCTCCAAGAACTTTTCGTGCTCGTACGCGCGTAACTCGCGGTACTCGTCAGCTGATCCCACGTGGAGCTTATGCTTGGTCTTCGGCTTCGGCGGCTCGAACGGGCAGGTGAGGATCGCCAGCTTCACATTCTGGGATAGAATTTTTTAAATTTAAACTTCACCAACAGTTTTAGTTTACATTAGGATCTGATCTTAGGTACACCACCATAATAAACTTATTCAGATTTATATAGTTTTTTACTTTTTCTTAAATATTGTATAAGCAAGCCCGATTATGTTGTTTCTCTTTTCAGGTTACATATTTAGAGTTATACAATATACACTCGGCGTCACAAAAATCGCACCTTTTCGAAAATAAGTTTAAAACATGTCCCGCCAGTAACGAATACATTAAACCCAATTAACATTGGTATCAATTAAAAGTATGTTTAACGACCTTTACATTAACAACAGTTAGAATTCCTAAACACAACAGATCTCATTAGCACGTAACGTTAAAAAAAATGTTGTCAAAATACGCATTACAACGGCCACTAATTGCACCTCCCTACAAGGGTATAAAACGGGCGACCCGGGTTAAATGTGGGTCGACGGGACTCGTCACTCTTCGCTCGACGCTCGCCGCGCACGGACGTGTCGCCGCTTCGCTCCACGCTCTGCCGCTACGCTCGTCACCTGCTCTCGCTGCGCCCGCCGCAACGATTCCTGTAGTCAGCCGACTGCAACCAACTGTTCAAAAGTTGCCTTTTTCAAGGCGACGGCTGAAATTCATATTCCTTTAAACAGAGTCAGTCGTGTAGCTTCACTTGGCCCCTTCAGGGCAAAACCACAGTTTCGTGGTACTCGGTGGATACCTTACGGTGCCAACGAAGCCGAGTGGGTGTTGCCCCAATCACACCCGCCAAACCCCTTCAGGGCGAGGCAGTCAATTGGAGTCGGGAGCTAGTGTTTCGGCCTTGGGGGGTCTCCTAGTCGAACCTAGTCTCTGGTTTCCTTCCACAGCTACACACCTAGTGTCGGTTGGGCGTGTCTACACCCTTCGCACTAGACTGGCTAGGGCCCCGTTCGCACAATAAGACTGGCGACGGGTTTACAAGCTTAGGGCTCACCAATAGGTACTCACCTCCCTGTCTACACCCGACAGGGAGGGTTACACATCCCCGGGCCACTCCACCCGGGGAGTTAGAGTTAGGTGTTAGGTATAATTTAGGCTTCCCGGAGAGTTAAATCTCCCAAAATTCCCTCCCCAACTTAACTTTCCCTCCGACCATGATGGACGCTGATATATTAGCGTACGTCAAGGCCCGCTTATGGCAAAGCGCCAAGTTCCATGCCGATCTGGACACATGGCTAGAGAACTCGTCCGCGTCCCGAAAAGCAGCCGAAGCTAGCGTCGCTGACTTCAGTGACATATTAGATAGCCCCTTTTCCCCCGATAACGCCAACGAAGGCACACCTGTGGCGGCATCCTCTATGCCACCGCAAATCCCGTCCCTATTGTCAATTAAGACAACAAGCCCGTACGCGGAAACACCTATTGTTTCCGAACCCATTGTTTCCAAGCCCATTGTTCCCGCGACCATTGTTCCCGCGGCCATTGTTCCCACGCAGCTGCGCTCTGCGTCGCCGTGTTTCTCAGAAACAATGGATACCTCTGTTCCTGTCTCTGAGCCATCTCACTCCGACTCTGAGGAAGCCCACTCTGCCTCCGCGTCCTCGGACGACGACTACCAACTTATCGGTCCGGGAGGCAAGAGAAAGAAGGGTAAGAGTCCCTCTCAGGCCACCAAGGCCAAGAAAGCCGTTGCCGCGCCCACCCCCTCCTCCACCCCCTCGGTTTCGGCCCCCTCCGTCTCAGCTACCTCTCGTCCAGAGGGCAGCCGTCCCGCTAGTCCCATGTCCACTGCTGCCCCCAATCCTTCGGTTTCAAAAAAGAAACTCCCCGCCCCGCCTCCCTTGTTCATCCAGGACAAGGCGAAGTGGACCGACGTGTCCAAATTGTGTAACGATCGTAAGATCAAATACACAAACGCGCGCTCAACCCAACAGGGTATCAAAGTTCAAGTTCCCACGGTGAACGACCACAGGGAACTTACATCCCTGTTAAAAGTGAGGAACATTTCGTTCCACACTTATTCCCTGCCCGATGATAAACCCACCCGTGTGGTAATCCGACGCGTCCCCAAAGAAATCTCAACGGAAGAGATTCTCGCCGACCTTCAGTCGCAAAATGTCCCAGTATCCGCTGTGCATCGTCTGCACAAAGCTAGGGGTGCGATTGCATACGACTCGGTTCTTGTCGTGTGCGATCACACCGACGGCCACCATCCGATCTTTAAAGTAAAGTCGGTATGTCACTTGTCGGGCATCTCTATCGAGAGGCCTTATAAATCCGATACGGTTGGACAGTGTCACCGCTGCCAACTTTACGGTCACGCCCAACGCAACTGCTACGCGACCCCTAGATGCGTCAAGTGTCTGGGTGAGCACGCAACTGCTGACTGTCCCCGTCCAAAAGACCGCAATCTGTGCACAGAACCTCCCAGCTGTGTGCTATGCGGACAATCAGGTCACCCCGCCAATTACCGCGGCTGCCCCAAAGCCCCAAAATCCTCTTCTCCCAAGTTGACCAAGCGTGCGAACGCTCGTCAACAAAGGGAAAGCCCCTCTGTTAAGATTCCCTCCTCAGAGATGCCCGAGCGTCTCAGCCCTCAGAGGCCCTCCCCATGGAACTCGCTGAATCATCAGAGAGCGTTCCCTGCATTGAGGCCCTCCCAATCTCTGCCCATGCCAGCGCTGATGGATTCGCCAGTCCCCGCGCCGAACCTAGCCTCCGCGACCACGCCCCCCCTACCTAAGGTCGCCCCCGCCGCTCCTAAAGCCGCCACCGCCGCTCCTAAGGCCGCCCTCGCCCCATCTAAGGCCGCCCCCGCCGTTTCAACCGCGCCCTCAGCCTCCCGCGTACCTGCATCTCTCCCTACCGAGAGGATAGGCGAAGTCATCAACCTCGCCTACCAAATTTACCGCAACCCCGCTGCTGAAGCTATGGCTAGGGATATACTCGCGTGTAAAGCAAATATTAGCGACATCCTTAAGGTGTTCAAAGCGTATCCGGAGATTACGCAAGCCCTAGATAAACTTTACCCTTGCTAATCCAATGGATAAGGAAAGGCCGTGTACTAATAAACCCCGATCCCTTAAGTTAGGATTCTTTAACGCCAATGGCATTACTAACCAACGTGATGAGATCGCCAATTTCCTCCGCGACCATCAACTTGATATCCTTCTCATACAGGAGACCTTTCTTAAGCCCCATCATCGTGACCCGAATATTGCCAACTACCGTATAGTTCGCAATGATAGGTCTCGTTGTCACAAGGGCGGTACCCTAATATACTATAGAAAGGCTCTGTACTGCATTCCTATGGACCCTCCTCCCCTCGCTCGCCTCGAGGTCTCTGTCTGTCGGCTCGGCATGACCGGTCATCAGCCGTTAACTATTATATCAGCATACGTCCCTCCATCACCATCGGAGGATGATCCTATCCTCCTCAAGGATGACCTTTCTGCTCTTCTTGGCCTGGGTGACTCCGTCTTACTGGCGGGCGATCTCAATGCCAAACATCCCTCCTGGAATAGTAACAGGACCTCTTCCAGAGGTAGGATCGTGTTTAACCTCTGTTCTCAACTGAACTTCGACGTCATCGCCCCGATGACTCCCACTCATTTCCCCCACGATCCCAACCATCTTCCCGACATCCTCGATATAGCGCTGCTCAAGAATGTGAACCTCCGTTTGCAATCTATAGAGACGCTACACGAGCTTAATTCCGACCATCGTCCAGTGATATTAGAACTAGCTCCCCGTTCAGGTCCCTCTGACCCTAGCCAGCCCCCTCCGACCCAAATTATTACCGACTGGAGGAAAGTAAGCGAAAGCCTACAATCCACCACGTCGCCTCACTTGGACGCTATCCCCGACCACTTGGTGACAGTCGCGGACACGACGGGCGCGATCGACTCGTTCACAAATCATGTACAATCCGTCTTGAACGATTGTTCAAGGGAGGTTCCGGCGATGAGCGATCATCGCTGGAAACTGCCTGACGATGTGCGTGATCTGCCTCCTGTCACTCCAGACGAAGTGCACGATATTATCAAGAGGCTCAAACCCCGGAAAGCCCCCGGCTCTGACGGTATCACCAATAAGGTGTTCAAACTCCTCCCCGCCCATCTCATAATGCTAATGACCGCCATCTTCAATGGCGCTCTAAGCAACAACATTTTTCCTCAGGCATGGAAAGAGGCCACCGTTATCGGCATTCCGAAACCAGGCAAACCCAAGTCTGATCCCACCAGTTACCGTCCCATTAGTCTACTCAATGTTCTAGGCAAAATCTACGAGAGGCTTATTTATAAGCGACTCAAAGACTTTGCCGAAGCAAAGAGTCTCATTCCCGACGAGCAGTTTGGCTTTCGAACCGAACACAGCTGCGTCCAACAAGTCCACCGCATCGTCGAGCACATAAGCGCTGGTTTTTTTGACATAGCGAAAGCATTCGACAAAGTCTGGCACAACGGCTTACTATACAAGCTTTACCAACTCGGAGTGCCAGATCGTCTCGTGCTCATCTTGCGTGACTTTTTGTCGAATCGCACCTTTCGCTATCGCATCGAGGGTGCGCTCTCTTCACCCCACCCGATACGCGCTGGCGTCCCTCAGGGCTCCGTAGTATCCCCCCTCATTTTCACGCTGTTCACCAGCGACATCCCCAAAGATAAAAAGGCTCAGTTGGCTCTATTCGCTGACGACACGGCCATCTATTACTCGGGTCGTAACCCAGACTGCATAGCTCGTACCCTCCAATCCGCGGCAAAAGCCTTAAGCGCTTATTTCCGGAAATGGAGAATCGAGGTAAACCCCATCAAGAGTCAGGCAGTACTCTTTTCCAAACCGCGTTCGTCCCCCTCTCTGCCCAGTCCGATAACCATGTTCGGTAAGCCTATCCCTTGGGAGAAGCAAGCCAAATACCTAGGTGTGATTCTGGACCACCATCTTACTTTCGGAGAGCACATAAAGACGGTGCGTTCGCGCGCCGCTTTCGCTCTCGGTAGGCTCTACTTCATGTTGAATGCACGCAGCAAATTGTCACTCAAGTGCAAATTGCGCATTTACACGGCGTGCATTCGTCCCATCATGACGTACGCCTGTGCTGTATTCGCACACGCGAAACCATACCGTCTCCATAGGATGCAGACCCTCCAAAACCGTTTCTTGCGAAGAATCACAGGAGCCCCTTTTTACCTTCGCAACGAGAACCTCCATCTCGATCTAAAAATACCTACCATCCAGCAGTTCATGAAACGCTCCGCCAAGCGCTTCTTCGACACTGCTGAGAAGCACTCTAACCCGTTAATCGTATCGGCCGCCCGGTACACTCCCTCCCGTATTAGTAAGACTCGACGACCGAGACATACTCTGACCGACCCTGACGATGCTATTACTCTCCTCCAGGAGAGCAATAAGGCCACCAGTACAGTTAAGAAACACAGACACAGACCGCCGTCATTCCGTCCTCGCCGCCGAGGCCCGCCGCGACGACCCCGTACGTCCCCTCCCCGACCCTTGCTCGTGCCAGCCCGCGCCGCTGAGCCTGTAGTTTTAAATTCGTCCCTAAATAATGGAAACCCGATCCAGCCTGTCCCTTTGCTGTCCTCTCCCAGCGACGCCCTAAGCCGAGGCTCGTGACAGGGGGTGCCCTTAGCGTGTAGTCGCTTAGTTTGTAAGCTTTTATGCCCTGGCTGGAGGCCCTAAAAATAATAATTTTTAAGGCACCACAGGAAAGTCCGGTTAAGCAGCCGACAACCTCCTAGGTTGACCTGCGAGATGCCAATCCGAAAAAAAAAAAAAAAATAAATGTGGGTCATTCGCTATTCAACCTTTGAAGTGAACACACGTGAACAGCTACAGCAAGAAAAATACCCCAGAAGATGGATACCACTGCAGATGAAGCCGCTCAAGTCATTGCACTACTGCAATCAGGGATGCGGCAATGTGATGTTGCTCGGCAACTGAACTTGAGTCGTTTTGCCGTTCGACGAGTGTTCCAACGTTTCCAAGAGACTGGTGGCTATATCCGAAGACGTGGATCTGGAAGACAACGGTGCACATCCGAAAGAGACGATCGCTTCATTGTTTCGACGTCTTTACGTAATCGGTTCTCCAATGCTGTTGAGCTGCAACAACAACTGCGATCAGCTCGCAGAACTTCTGTAAGCGTCTCCACGATTAGAAGAAGAATGCGGGAGAAGAAAATTGCAGCTCATAGGGCTGCTACAGGGCCCAAATTGACTGCACAGCATAGGAGAGACCGGTTGCAATTTGCCCGTGACCATGTGGATTGGACAATAGACCAATGGAGGGCTGTGCTCTTCTCGGATGAGACGAGGGTGTGTCTTTTCTGCAACGACAGGCGTCGAAGAGTGTATAGGAGGCAAGGGGAACGATTCGCACAAGCCTGTATTCAAGAGACAGTGGAATACGGGGGTGGCTCGTGCATGTTCTGGGGCGGCATGTCAATCGACGGTAAAACGAACCTTGTGTGTGTTTCTCGGACTGGAAGTGCTCGCGGGCAAGGGTCGCTGACTGCTGCTCGGTACATAACAGAGATCTTAGAGGAGCAGGTTGTCCCTTATGCGGGTTTTGTTGGCAGTGGGTTCACGTTAATGCACGATAACGCCCGTTGTCACACCGCTTTAATTGTAAGAGACTACCTGCAAGAAGTTGGCATCCCTGTTATGCGCTGGCCGGCGCGAAGTCCAGACCTGAACCCTATTGAGCACCTTTGGGATGAACTGAAACGGCGAGTACGGGCACGAAATCCTGCCCCTACCACTCTCCAAGACCTTCAAGATGCCGTCGTTGCAGAATGGGACAACATTCCACAAGAGACTGTTGTCACATTAATAAGGTCCATGAGAGAACGCATGGAAGCAGTCATCAGGGCTAGGGGGGGTAACACTAGGTTTTAAGTTAGTTTTAAGGACTTTGTTGTAATTTTTGCTGATAAAATAAAATTTAACTTTTTAATCATTTGCATTAGCTTGCTTTTTTTTATTCCCTGGTAAACAAAAAACCAAATCCATTGATTTATTCTGAAATTTAAATAAATTGCCTTTCCAATTATACCTTATAGTCATATGTATACCATTGATTAATAGGGTTAAAATGACTTTGAAGGGAATTCTTAAAGAGGTGCGATTTTTGTGACGCCGAGTGTAAGGGCATAAACTGCGTTACGCGTGTGCACGCACGTGAGCACGTCGCGGGCACGCTTCTGGTGCACGCACGTGAGCACGTCGCGGGCCACGCTTCTGGTGCACGCACGTGAGCACGTTCGCGTGCTTATGCGCGGGCATCGGCGCGTCAGTTTTCTCAGTACAATTTTGACGTTGGAGGTGTACAGTCGAGTAATTATGGATAAATTAATGTTGTATTATTTATCAAGACGACGGCGACGACGAATTGCCAAAAAAAGAAAAACAGTACTGTACAAATGTCTAGCCATGCTTTTGATTTAGCGTCCCGGTCTTTAAATATTTCGCTAGATTGGTCCCATATGGCAGGACGACACTGAACTTCAACAATTACCCTTTCTGTATCAAAATTTGTCATTTTTTGTTATGGGCCGGGCACGCGCGTGCGGTCGGTTCGAGATAGCGCTGTCAACTGAACAAGCACGCGCGTGCACCCGCTAGCGGGCTTCGCGCGTGGACCCGTCCAACGTGATGCGTGATCACGTCGCGTGCATGCGTGCCCCGTTGCACGGAAGTATCACGCGACGGGCGCCCGACGGGCTCACGAGCGTGTGCACGCGCATGGGCACGCGCGGGTCGGTTTTGTGTGGACACGCGAGAGGCACGCTTAACGCAGTTTATGCCCTAAAATGTATTTTGTTTGTTTGTTTACTAATCGGACGAACCCGGCAACACAATAAGTTAATCCGTTATTCTCAGTCTATAATATTTTGTTTGTGATTAATAAAACTCTTTTCAGATCAACACTATTTTGTTTTTGTTCCATCCAGCACCGCCCTAGGTCTTGATCAGGCGACCCATATTTCGGCGCCCTTTGGTTGACCCTTTCAGATCACATAAATATTGTATGAAGAGATCACGGCCAGAAGTAAGTGTCTTCATGAAAATACATTATTTAAATTCATTATGTCGCGTTTCTGCTAATATATTTTGTTCAGAATAAAATCACAGTGTATACTTGCTCCTTATCATGCAGTTCTTTAACAAACTCACCCTCAAAGTCTTGGGCATCTGCGGGTGACTCATGGTCTTGTCGATGACGACTCCCTTTACCAGCATGGAATCCTCCATACGCCCCCCGACTTTACCTTCCACCTTGATCAGCTCGAAGTTCACATCGCGTTTTTCCAAGTCAGCTACAGAGAGGATGGCCTAGGAGAGGAAATTATTCAGGTTAAGACTCAGTCTTCAAAGCATTTTAAACTTTATCTCCATTAATATTTATAGCATCGCTCGAATGGCAGTCGCGCATCGCTGCTTTGACCGGACGCAAGAATGCGCGCGGTCGCGCGCTACCCTGTCCAGGTATTCAAGCTATACTATGTATTATATTAGTAGAGATAACGTTGAAAATGCCTTGAAGTTCAAACTGCTCGTCACTGTTCTGCCATTTCGATGCGATTTGAGCCTAAAAGTTTTAAGAATCAGAATCAAGAATCTTTAACATTCAAGAAGTTTTAAGTAGATATAAATAGTGCCCTTTTTTGCTAGTAAATAATAATAATACCAGCCTATTATTGTCCCACTCTAGGGCGAAGGCATGAGGCCTTACAGAAAAAGTCCCATTGCAAGGCCAAGTTGTCTTCCCAAGTTCTTCCAGGATAATCTCAATCCAAAACACAATTCATCATCTTCTCAGCTTTTTCCTAACTATCTTGGAGTCTGCTTATGGTCTAACTGTATGCAGATGAATACCAGTACTTTACATGGAGCTATTGCCTATCTATATTCACAACTCAGTTGCTGGGTAACATGATACTCCTTGGTAAGGCTTGTTGTCAGACTTTCTGGCTTCTGACTACCCAAAACGACTGCCAAAGATCTACGAATGACAGCCGGAACCAACGACTTTACGTGCTTTCCGAGGCACGGAGGAATCTCAGTATGAAATGGATGGTGACCCATCTACAGACCGACCGCGGCAAACGTAGCTTTACCTTAACCAATCGATCTGAGGGCTAATTCACGAAATTTTATGACGCGCCGATGAAGTTGTAGTACAGTTGCAGTTAAGTTCAAGTTTAAGTGATAAACGGTGTTCGTAATCTTTGAACTGCGCATAAGCTGCGCGTGAACTGCACGTCAACTGTACGACAATTAAACTCTACCAAACTTGCTTATGGTGTAGCCACATAAGAGAAAAAAATATTACTCACTAAATAATTGAATAGAATCTAAATATGACGTTATTATAATATAAAAATAATACCCTAGTACATATTTTAGTGCTTTTTAACTCACATTTTGAGACGTCAAACAAATAGTGGAATACCGATCATGTTGCGTTCCGAGGCACGCACCAAAGACACGCAACAGTAGAATGCCGTTATTGCGCTCGCGTGACGCGAACTTGACGCGAGCGTGTCAGACAGCGGTAGAGAATACGAAAAGCGTTGTTTTGATCGAAACTTAACTGCAACAGAACTTCTTTAGTTACGTGAATTAGCCCATGGTACTGGCTTTTACTTAGTCATAAGCTCCTCCAATTTCCAAAACACAATTTTATTTTCATCCATAAAATAACTTACATCTACAGCAATCTCAGCCATCAACTGATGGCACTTCACAACCACCTTGCTGCCCAGGGTTGTCTTGGCAACCTTGATCAGGTGCTCCCTAGTATCTACATTAACAGGGAAAGCTTCACTGATGCTGTCCAGGTGAGCCAGAGCAGTGGCAGAGGCCAACTCAAAGCCATCAGCTACCCGGATAGGATGTATACCCTTATCGAGGAGGATGGAGGCTTGTTCCAAGAGGGCACCTGTAGAGGTAAAAGATGTGGTGATTAATAATAATTATCTTTATTTCCAGTTTTACAAGTTTTAAGTTAGCACTAGGTTTATAATACTTGTAAGTTGATACAGACTTATACACTTCTGACACCCAAGCTAAGATTGAACTTGTGTTATGGGTATCAGGGCTCTCAAGTTAACAATGGTTAGCCAAAAAAAATGAAGTTCGAAGAATCTCGGTGTAGGTACCCTATACATATACAGAAAATAAAGATTTAATAAAGAAACTCGATTAAACTAATTAGTGAGAAATCCCATTGTTTAGTGTGTGTTTGTTTGTGTTGTGTGGTTTTGTGATTAATATACTTCTGACCAAATGGGCAGCAGCATTCTCTGTGCCTTTGTAACAACCATACTGCGATCACCAACCCGCCTGCCAAGCGTGGCGATTAAGGCAAAATCCCCCTCTTGGGGAGGCCTATGTCCAGCAGTGGACGTCTTTTGCCTGAAATGATGATGATGATACTTCTGACCGAATTTCTGTCATGGGATTAAATCTCAATGGAGAATAGCCAAGTTTACAGGAGATTTTATAGTGCACAAGTGTGCACTCATCATCATATCAACCTTTAAACGCTCACTGTTGGGCATAGGTCTCCTCCAAGGGGGGGATTCGTCGCCATCCTTGGCCGATGCATGTTGGCGCTTACAGTAAGCGTTATGGTACTCAGAAGGACACTGCTGTAGGAGCACTCCCTCTTCCCTAAGTCCTAACTCGAAAAGCAATCACACAGGACTAATAGCTGTACATGCTCTTTTAGGCTTTAACATTGTACAACGTTTGACGACACGGTTGGCGCAGTGGTTGAACGACCGACTGCTGCGCTGTGTGTCGCGGGTTCGATTCCCGCACGAAACAAATGTATGGCCTACAGATAGTTGTTAGGGTCTGGCTGTTTGTGTATGTGAGTTCATTGCAACAAAACATACCGTGAAAACGCGTGAAATCATAATATTGAATACCTTAAAATCGTATCGTAAAAATATCGAGCATGCCGTAGTTTTTCGTAGTCCCGTTTTATTCGGAAAAAGGAGGACTTAAGTTTCCAAAAGATAAAACTGTTTCAAAACACTGACATTCATTGACCCGTAACTCATATTTGCCATAATTCGTTTTAGGTATTACAAAATATTTACAACATTATTCTAATTAGAAATAAACCCGTGTAGCCCACCCACAAATGGTGACCTTCGACGTTTCGAAGACCTCATGCTACACTAGCGCCTCTAGCGGCGAAATCATACGCGATAGAGACCCCCTCATTGAGACCACCAAACAATTGACATACTTTTTATCAGCTGTCAAAACGAGATTTCCCTACAGATTTTGTAAGGCAATTCATACTTATGACGTCACTTGTTGTATTGATTTCAAAGAAACTAAAAATAAAATTTACAGTAAATTGAAAAAGTAGCGGCAACAGAAATACATCATCTGTGAAAATTTCTACTGTAATACTACTGACAGACGGACAGTGGAGTCTTAGTAATAGGGTCCCGTTTTTACCCTTTGGGTATGGAACCCTAAAAATCAACATAATTGCCACTTACCAGCCAACACAACAACTCCAGTAGTTCCATCGCCGATCTCATCATCCTGACTCTGTGCCAACTGGACCAACAGCTTGCCGATCTGATGTTCCACGTCCATCAGCTTCAGAATGGTGGCTCCATCGTTGGTGACTGTCACGTCTCCATCAGGTGAAACCATGAGCTTGTCCAACCCACGGGGACCGAGGGAGGTACGGAGGATGCTCGCGATTTGACGAGCTGCTGAGATGTGAGACTGTAAAGAAAGAAATGTTTGATGTTATACCTATATTCTTGCTGTCACAGAGTAGAAGAGGTCTCTGAACATATAGTTATCCTTTTGCTTGCCCATTCAAAAAAGCAAAAATGTGTCTACGGTGCCATACTACGAATTCATCCTTTAATACCTATTTCTATAATATTGGTATTAGTCATTGTCATGTGTCATATATTATGTTAATTGATGCAATATAAAGAAAGAAGTTAAACTAATATAAAATAGAAAGAGTCAAGAAACATAATTAGGAAAGGAAATAAACATAAGTTTTTATTTCTTTCCTTTCAATTATTGTGCATTAGTGCAAAGAATCCAATGAAGTTTCATTGTTCTCACTTATTCAACATATATGATGTAACATAGATTGGTATTTTTTTTTAAATTATCTGTGTTATTAGCTTGATCTCCATAACAACCCACTGTTTGAAATGAACACTCACTTTCTGACTGACCAACACAAAAATCAAATGTGCCTGTGAATGATTTATTTGAAATAAAATATTGGAGTTTTAAAATTGATTTCCTTAACAAATAAATCAAGTTGTTATGGTAATCATTCAAAATGTATAAAACTAACTTTCACCCGCGACTTCGTCTGTGTGAATATCAGTTATACGTATAGCAGATAGATAATAAAAAGTAGCCTATATCTTTTCTTGGGATTCAAGCTTAGTCTATACAAAATTTCATCAAAAACGGTTCAGTATTTTAGCTATGAAAAAGTAACAAACAAACTCGTTATTGGGTTTAAAATATTTGTATGGACTACTACAGGTAATGATTAGTATGAATTTATGGGTCTTTACCACTTACAAGACATGTTTTAGTCTGAAAAGTATCAATAAGTAAAGACAGTACAGACAATGATCAAATGACTTCAAAGAAGTGACAGCATTGTAAACTCTATTTGAATTACAAAAAGGTCAAAAATATAACAATGGAATAATCAAAATAATTAAGTTTCAATTTTTATGGAATTTCACTAAATACTTCTAATTTTCACGGTAATAGTGATTTATGCTGTGACTGAAAAGTATTAGAAAATTATAGGAAGACAATATCTTCGGCAAAATCGTACAGGTTGCCTAATTTCGCATCATGTGATTCACAACATCTGATTCTACGAATGCATGTAATATTATAAAACAGCATTAAATCTTAAATTTTAGGGTCTAATATGATTAAGATAATGATAAATTATAATTTTAATGCAAGTTTAATTTATAAAATTGCGTTTTAGAAAATAATTCTCGATTATTCGAAATTGTGTTGACAAGTTTAGGTTATGCATTTATTAGTCAAAATTTCTGGATGACTATAGATATCCATTGTTATGTTACTACTACAAGAGTTTGAGGTCTTAATGTTTTTAGTGGTTTCTCAGTTGTTATTGTTCCTTTTAAAGTAGAAAAACTACATAAATTACCTTCAAGGCATCGATACCGGTAAGCCGTTTTTGCCTATCTTGGTCCCTCAAAATAATAAATGGACGACCATACTCGTCGAAGGCTACTGATCCGGGGAACAGAGCCATTTTTTATTATAATATCACTTCACAAACTCAAGATGAAAGCAGATTCAGTTTTATTGAATCCACCAAAATCGAAACAAAAACCAAATGACAGTTCCAGAATTTGACATTTCACCATGTGACCACAGAAAAATATTGCAGATTTCTGTTTCACGCAGAAAAAAAACCTTGTTTGAAGCATAGAAATACTTATTAAAATATATCGATGGTTTTTAAGGTGGTTTTGCATATTTGTAAAGAATAGCGACAACGTAAAACTAGCAGCGCACAACAAGTGTAAGAGAGATAATTAGAACAGTATAACCTGAATAACATTATCGGAAATCAGAGTAGGAATACTTATGAGTTTCTTCTTCTTAGTCGTATTCTTCATTACTGAAGGTCGTGTCTCTGAAAGGCCTTTATGGCTTTAAATATTACGCTTTTCCACTTCGTTCGGTTCTCTGCTTCTCTTAGGGCCGTCGTAACAGAGAGTCCAGTGAGGGCGGTTACTTGGTCTGACCAGCGGTTAGGTGACCGTCCGCGAGGTTTTCTCCCATCTACCTTGCCCATCACCATCAACTTTTCAAGGTTATCTGGTTCCCGACGGGCAATGTGACGAAAATAACCGAGAATCCTTTGGTAGCATATCGTGGATAGTCTCTCTGTTATGCAAAGTTGCTCAAGAATAGATTTGTTTGTCCTCCTGGCGGTCCACGGTATGCGGAACATTCTTTACCAATACCACCTCTTAAAAGCTTCTATCATTTTTCGTTCTATTGCCCGTATCGTCCACGATTCTGAGCTGTAGAGGAATGTTGAAAAAACCAGTGTCCGGACTAGTCTCATCTTGGTGATATTGGAGACCTTTCTGTCCTGCCAAATACCTACGTTTCAGCTTACCCATCGCAGCTTTGGCCATCTGAGTTCTTCTCACTGATCTCGTTTTCGATTCCTACCTGGTCAGTAAGTAGTGATCCGAGGTATATAAACTCGCTGACAAACTCAAGATCTGCGAGTTCTCCCGTTCTGGAAAATTGACTGGTTCTGTCGATGAGCATGACTTGTTGATAGTAAGTCCAACCAGTCCACTCTCGTATTCTACTCTACCAAATAAGTACCTAGATCAGCTAGCTCTACTTCTGAAGATACAAAGAGTGTAGTGTCATCAGCATATCTCAGGTTGCTGATCTTTATCCCCCCGACAGAGACTCCTCCCTCCCATTCTTCTAAGGCTTTCCTCATTATATGTATATTCACCGTATACATTAAAAAGATTAAAAGAATGGGAGAAAGATTACCCCCTTTTCCGGCTTGAAGGGGCCTGATATGACATGATTAACCCTCACCATGGATACTCCATCTAGGTACAGATTAGCGATCAACGAGACGAGGTGTTGAGGCACGCCCATCTCTCGCAATACAGTTTATGAGTTTACCCTAGATTATTCATAGGAAAACCTATCAATAACATAGGGTAGCGGGCCCGGCAGAAATTGTCCTGCCGTCATGCCCCTTTTTCGCCCGTGGTCCCGGTCCTTTAGTCTCTGGAAGGGACAACGAGTATTTTTTTGCCTGTGGTTCCTTCAAAAAATATATACTGCCAAATTAAATTGTACTTAGATATTTGAAATGCAGTTATCGAAATGCCTGCCTGAATGGATAAATGCTCACCAAATTGAGTTTCCTAAAGTTTTGTAGAAATGTATGAGTTTGACTGTAAAAATCGATTTGATTCTGGCTTCGTAAGGGGTCACAGTTCTAACCTAACGTAACCTAACCATGTCGGATCCGCCACAGGGGGGACTCAGGGTCAAAAAGATTGGTTATCCATTTTGATACTTAAGCAAAAAGCCAAGGCGGCAGCTTCGAAAGATTTATTTAGATTTTTTTATTTCCATTTTATTTCCAGGGACTACGAGAAGGGACCACAGGCGACCTGTCCTGCCCTCAAAATAAAAAACGTCCTACAACTCAACTGCAGCGCCACCTACCGGATCCAATTACCTATAAAGGTAGGTACTTAAAAAAAAAAATGTCTACCCCTTTGTTTCGGCTAATCTATAAAAACGGCTGGACCGATTCTGGCCGGTCTTTCACTAGCAGATAGCTGATGTTATAAGGAGTAACTGGGCTTATGTTTTAGAAAACATTAGGGTTTCGTGCAAGAAATATTGAAACCTCGCTGTTAACCGACACAATCACGCAGACGAACTCGCGGGCATCAGCTAGTTTAATAAATATGTATACAGATTGCAAAATTCAAAAGCAATTTTCTCGTGAAGTAACTATTTCAACTTGCAGATAAAACCTATTTTATAGTAGTTTGATAGTAGTTTGGGATCAAAAATACCCTAATCACAACCCCATAACATTTCAATAAATAGTTTAGGAGAAAATCAGTTTAGAATGAGACCTAACATGTTTTTGCTCATGATTGTACACCTACTCGACGTTTCTTTCTTATACTAGGTACAACAATGAATAAAGAATACATTTGTCTTTACCCTCGGTAGGTACTCGGTAGGGCTATCTCAATATTTGTGATACAAGAATAATTGAAACAAAATATAATTTATATCAGCTTTATTTTCAGAGTTGAATATTTAAGTGCACACTTGTCTCCATGAAGGTGGTTTAGCATGGTCATAAATAGTAGCAAGAACGAAAACTAAACCAGCAGCGCACAAGATAAGTGTAAGAGTATATAACAGTCTATCTAAAAATCCCCCTTTCATCCAAACGGGGCGTCCATCTTCACGTTGAAAATCAGCTTGTAATTTCTTCAATTTTACTATACTTGACTTTTGTAACAAAACGGGCGATGAAGAAATGGCTCGGCTCCGCTGTATAAATTTTGCAATTACCCTGAATAACATAATTGAGAAGGTATATTTATGTTAAATTTGCCAATATCACGTACGCACGCACTCTTATACCACCAATGGCTTGGTAATTTTATCCGGTCGAATCAGTTTCTTGAATGACTTTGATAGATATTTGAGTTCCTGACAGTTGTTTTTTTTGGAACCAGTTATTTTCTGAGTGGTCTGTAGTTTTTTTTCTATTGATTAAAACTGGCTGCATGTTTGGTGTTTGGCACCTCATTTATTTATGCAGTTAAATAAAACCTTTTTACTAAAAAGAGAACCGCCTTCAAAAACTAAAAAGTGATAAATAACTTTAGCACAGAACACATGACTTAAGTTTCGGAAGTTGGTGGCTTTGTTCTGTTGGTTGTTTTGTGTTACCACCGACTTCTGAAACTAAAGTCATATGTAAATTTCTAGTTGTTATATGTTTAAAACAACTAAAAATGTATTCAGCGCTTTTTACATACAAATAACTACGGGTCGAACTGAGAACCTCCTTTTTTTTTAATTCGGTTAAAATCCACCCAAAGCCACACAACCCACCCAACAACCAGCCAAACAAATACCAAGAGGTTTAGGCGGGATTTATTTATTTATTTTACTTTAACATATTTTATCGGATGCATTGACGCCTTCCATTCGTCCGCGAACACATCATAGTCAGGCTTGGCGTCCAAGAGAGCAGTGAAGACAGACCACGTGACACGTGGGATGGGCGATTGTACGCCTAAACAGGGACGGCAAACAAATCAAACAATGTATGCCTCCTATTTATTACGGTGGTATTTAACAGGGCCAAAAAATTGGACTCACACGCTCGCCATGTAGTTCGCGAGCATCCATTTTTCCACGCACAATTTTGAACCTTCTCTAAGAGTGTAGGTAGTTACTTCTTTTCGTAAGGATTCCAGACACATGCACTCGCCTCAAGCTTTAAAGCGAACAAGTACCTACATTAAAAACAGACTTGATAGCCCCGATGTTCCTAAAATTCTTCGCGTTTCGTGGATGGATGGTTTCTCGAAGTGCAATAGCAGCTCCGCGTAGTGTACCGATCTTTTGCGAAATGTTGTTAGCACACAATGAAACCTATAGGAAATCATGGCTAAGTAAAAATGGTACCCACGGATCGATCGATGATGGTTAAGCTGCGCTAACCGCGGCCGGTGCGTGGATGGTGACCATCCATTTCCATACAGAGTTCCCACCGTGCCTCGGAAAGCACGTAAAGCTGTTGGTCCCTGCTGTCATTCGTTATGGGTAGTCAGAAGCTAGAAAGTCTGATAACCAGTCTTACCAAGGGGTATCGTGTTACCCAGTAACTGGGTTGTAAATACATATATAGTGATGATAGGTACAGTACGATTCAAAATTTATGGCGGCTCTGAACACGACTCGAGTGGCTGCCCAGTAACAATTTCACGCGTATTTCAGTAGCGCACGTCACAGCCGCCGTTAAGTTTGAATCGAACTGTGATTAAAGTATTATACCTACTACCATACCTATTTCTGCCGTTAACGAAGCATTGTAGTGTATACTTCGAGCATATATTATACTAATATTATAACGAGGTAAAAGTTTGTTTTGTATGTAGGGGGTAATCTCCGAAACTACTCATCCGATTTCAAATTTTTTACCAATAGGAAGCTACGTTCCCTGAATGCTATAGGCTATATTGCATTATCAAAAAATTAGGGATCCTTGAGAAAATACACGCGGACGAAGTCGCGGACAAAGTGCTAGTAAAAGACACACACACATACACATGACTGAGACATTGCAACGTTGGTTACGGCATTCAATTGAACACTTACGAGTTCACGACCAATCTCATAAGTCATGCACCCCGATTCGGATAGTTTCCCTAGGTACCTACTCAGTAAAAACGTAAATAAAAACTGCGAAATACACAAAAATAATGACTATATTGCTATTATCATAATTATTATATCATTATCCATAATACATGTAACCTAAATACTTGTTATCCTTCACAATGTCACTATCCTTATTGTCCACACTGTCCGATCAATGCGTTACACTTTTACCGAGCGAGAAATCTTATTCAGAAGATTTTCTCGCTCGTTTTCGCCGTTAAATATCAAATCTTTCAAAAGCCAAAGCCTTCCCTTCTTCTTCATATTCCTCTTTGGTGACGCAGAAGGAATAAAAATCCGGATCCCTGAAAATTTGCTTTCCGCCTTCCCAAGGGTATGTTAAAGGATTATCTGGCTTGGTTACGTTTACGTCGAAATGATCCAGAGCTAAGGAACGGACATCGTTGTACACTCTGTCCCGAAAACCAGGAAACATGGCATTGCCGCCGTACACCACAATATTTTCAAGCAAACTTTCTGTATGTTCCTCAGGACAAGAGCCAATGGAATGCATTATGGCTTCTGCTATCCCCATTTGTGGGATTCCCACGTCGGAGGGATGGAAAAGCAGCTCTGGAATAGCGAACCTTTCGTTATTCAGTCGGAGAGTTTGCTGTTCTAAGTCTTCGTCGGGTTTGACGATGTCTCGCAGGTATCCGCGACGGATTGATGTGTAGTCCGGTAGAACGTAGTCTTTGACTATCGTGTTTTCTGGACCTGTAATGAGAGTAATTCATTTTAATTAGGAGTAAAATAAATCTCGACGGGGTTCACTGTTGCGCACCTCGGAGGAAGCTATTTGTACCAGTGGACGTCTTTCGGCAATTAAATGGTGATGATGACAGCCAAAACTGCAAGAAGTACACCAGTTAGGGTAATGGGACACAATATCCAGCCCGATTGGACTTTTCTTTGTTGCTGCGGTGGAATATTGTCATGGATGTCCTGCGCCGTAGAATGGGTGGAATCTCACCACCCCGGTGTTTATTACTACACTTACGCCAGAGACCTCGGGAGCATATGTGTTTTACGCAATACAGAAGTGGTCCTCCTCAGGTCTGAGGGGAGAGTGAGGTGTTGGACTCCCCCTGCGACATCTTTGAGGGGCGCGCGTGGAACACTACGCGTCGCCGCCTCTGTTTCCGTTCGATAGGGGGCGACGGTTGGCCCAAAGTCCAGGACCCAGTTGGACTACTAGACCAAGTAAAATAGCAGCTGGCTAACACTTATTTTTTTGAATTAGTCTATGCTGTCCCACAGCTGGGCAAAGGTCTCTTCCAAGTTCTTCCAGGAACTTTTGTCAAGCGCGAGCTCGACACTTAACACTTAGGTAATTAACAGCGGTTCAGACAGGGGAAGGTTGATTCGAATTTGTATTTCCAGATTTTTTTTTATAACTTTGCAAAGAATGTTGATTGTTGACAGTTTTTAAAGACATCTACAGATACAGTGATGGTGGCCCATTTTTGCAAGGAAATATTAAAGTAGAAAAGGCTTTTACATATAATTTTAATTTATTTTTTATTTATTTTCTTTTGTTTCCCAGACATTGGAAAAAAGGCTGCCAGGGTCTTGATCCTGACGGGTGTCTACGCAATGGGTGCCTCCTGATTATGGGTGACGTCGCCGAGAACGGCACAGAAAGAAGTGGCGAGATGACCTGGACGCATATCACAAGGGCTGGTTCGAAGTGGGACTGGAAAAAAAATCTTACAAGGACTTGGGGGAGACCTTTGCCCAGCAGTGGGACAGCACAAGCTATTAAAAAAAATCTTTTTTTTTTCCTTTGTGTTAGGAGTTAAAGAGGGGTCAGTAAAGGACAGAAAAATGACAATGTACTGCAAAGATTAAGGATATCGCAAAACTGTTTTTTTGTAACACTAGCTATTACTTTAAATTATAATAATATGTTGTTAATTAAACTCCTTGAATAATTCTTGTTTCAGAAGTATTTTTCCCTAAAATCTATAATAATATAATAAAGCTGACTACTGATTCGATTTTCAAAATTCTTTCGCCAATTTGAAGCTACATACGCTGAGTGCTATCTATATAAACAAAAAGAAAAGTCCTGACTGACTGACTGACTCATCAACGCCCAAACCATTGAACCTACGAAGCTGAAATTTTGCACAGAGGTTCCCTTTATAATGTAGACAAGGAATAAGGAAGGTTTTTTTGGAATTCAACCCCTAAGGGAGTTAAATAGGGGATGAAAGTTTGTATGGACAATTGTCATTTTTTTAGTTTAAACCATGAAAATTGGTCTGGTCCAAAATTAAAAACCACGTGTTTACATTTTTTTTAGAAATCAGCCCTAGAGGGCGTTAAATAGGGGAAGAAAGTATAAATGCGAAAACCATTAGTTATGTAGTTCAAACCATGAAAATTTGTATTTAGCCTTTTTGTTGGTAATTAATAATTACATGTATCAGCGTTTTTGAAAAATCATCAAAGCAGAGGGTTGAAAAATTTGTATAGGAAACCCGTAAATTTTTCCGACACCAATGCGGGCGAAAGCTCCGAAAGATCCATAAGAACAATGACACGAATGAAGTGGCGGGGAAAGTTCTAGCCATATTATAAAGATATATTTTTTTTTGTTTGTATGACGTAAACTCCGGAAGTAAAAGTCCAATTACAAACATTATTTTACTGATAGAAAACTAGGCTATGTCTTAAGATATTACACACAACTACAAACACCACACAATACACAACTACACTACTACTACTACTATTATACATAACTTTAACAGAAACAAAGTTACGGGCAGAAACTAGTTCCTTATTTTATTTCTTTTCCCACTAGACAGTAGTTCTGTTTATTTTCTAAACATACTGGTTGGCTTGTGATTGGAGACTATAGACTATTTAAGTCAGAGATAAGAAGGAGGAAGGAGTCTTAAGATCTAGCATAGGTATACCTACAGGCTGTTGGCAAACCTTAATAAATAAAAACTAATATAAGATCTCTATTCAATTGGACCAAAACTCACCTTTCTTCCTAGCAATCTCCATATCCCCCAAAAAGTCTTGAGACACAAAACACGAATCCTCCTTCGCCTGATTGATAACAAATGTCTCATCCATAACATTCAGCTGTCTATACGAAAGCACTTCCTTTAAATGATTTGTTAACACTTTGCCACCAACATCTATCCTTCTTATGGCATCCCGGTACTTAGTGCCGTTAATATATGGGATTATGTTTGTAAAACTATAACCAGAGTCTACCACAAGTGTACATTTATTCTTATGGTCTTTTCGATATTTGTAATCAGCTAAATCTGTAGCGTTTATACGTAATAGTGATGTACACTCGTATTCTTCAAAGAATATTTCTGTAATCGCTTCTTGGATGGACGCGAAATTGAATAATGGCTCAGTAATGATCAGAGGAGTATCGCTAAAGTTAACGGGACAGCATTCTTTACTGAACATGTAGTCCCAAACTGTTTTTTGAGTATCCCAGTTGATAAGAAAACCTTTTTGGAATGGGAGTATGTAGAAAAGTCCCGATGCGTCTCGGCAATCGTCGATCTGAGAGCCGATGAATGGACGTCGTCGTTCTGACTTCGCTTTCATAATGCAGTTCGGGACTACCTTCGGCTTCATGTTGGAGAAGCCCACTTTGGCTGAGTAGCCCCCGTTGTCAAGGATATAACATGATGTTTCGCTCATTTTTCTGTGTTTTAGGTTACCGGTGGAAAGTATCCAACGCAAAAGTGCTCTTACATTAGGAAATACTTTTTAGCAGTCATTATTACTGACTGCATTGAAATCTCAAGCAAAACACTTTAAAATTATATTTAGATGAAAAATCGACATCACAAACCCAAGCATTTACAAACTTCGCAAAACAAAACAAACGTCATCTAGTCATCTAAATGTCAATCATGTCCAGTGTTGCCAACTAGGATTTTGAAAAAGGCGTAGACCATATTAGAAAATTACGTAGAATTAGTAAAATTAGTAAATTTTTTATGAAATGAAGAGGGTAGGGTAGGTAAAACTAAATAAAACGAGTGTTGATTTTCATTTAAATTGATCGCAGAAAACAGTCGCTAGACATTGGCACTGTTATGTGGCAATGTTGATAAATTTTGTGCAAATTGGAAGAAATCCCCGCGCTATATCAGATACCGCACCCTCGACCCCGCACCGGAGGGGCTAACCGCCGACTCTTTAGCCAGGGCGCTCAAAATCGTAAGAACTGCAGCGCTGTAGGTACTGCTGACACAAACACACAATTTTGCGATTTATTTTGTTTTAAGTTTTATTTATTAGTTTTAATCTCGATGATTCATTTATTTTCCAAGTTTTCGTCGTTTTATAATAATACAATTAAAACTTCCGTAATAATAACATACCAACATTACCAGCTATTAATATTGCTCTCTCTCTTTATTGTCTTAGTTATGTACTTATGTCCCTTTCATTCATGTTCTATTCATTCTTGGAATTGAAAAGTAGTACCCTAAGCACTAACCTTGTCGCGTCGCCCCATTGTAATTATTATTATTGTAATATTTTAATTAATTCTTAATTTTTATTTTTAATACTTTTGAACTTAACATGTATGGACATGGACTGGTTCCGAAATAAATGAAAATTAAAAAAAAAATTGCGTTGCCGCGTAATGGTACGCGGCGATCGTGAATTCCATATTTTGTAATTAGGTAGGTACCTTAATTTACCATTATTGATGAATTAAATAAACCTCTTTACATTATTAATATCACCATCATTATTTACATCATTATTACTTTTATGTCATTACAAATCAGAGTATTCTAAATCAAATGTCATTTATTTTATTTCTTTAAGAAATAAATAATTGAACGCTCGGACAAGATCACTTCATAATAATGCTCGAAACGTTCGGGTAGTTCCGTCGTCGTTCGGTTCACCCGACGCAAAGCGCTGCACTTTTCGCGCAATTTTGTACGCCACGACATCCAACTGATTCAACCCTACTAAAATTCACGCACACATTTGCACGTGTACAGACGTCATTTGGTTTTGTAGTAGTAATAGGTAATTATTTTGCAAGTTTTGTATGAAGTGTCCGAGGTGTGCTTGTGTAGCCAACTTCGGTTTTAAGACCCCGCAATTGGCTATTTGAAACCACCAATCAATTTGACCACCAATCAGAACGAGATTCCTCCATAGATTTTTTTATGACGCGGCCTGTGACATCACTTATTTATCAATTCAATTGACTAACTATTCATTGATTTCAAAGCAACTTATAAACGAATTTTACAGTGAATTGAAAATTAATCGGGTTTTCCGGGCTAAAATAAAGTCTAATAAAAGATATGTTGTATTATGGAATTATTGGTTAAAGGTCAATTAATTAATTGTCGAAAATGTCAAGGCAATGTCTACTTTTGACGTTTGTGTGCCAAGTATTTATAGAAAAAGCACACCGTTGTAGTCACGTAAATACGGGTCTGTCACGACGCACACATATAATCATCCAGAGACTTTGACTTTGTGCCTTTCCGTGGCTTTTGGCGGGTGCGGCGCTGGCACCCGCCAACGCCGCGCCATTTTAGTTAAAGCCACTTTAGTTAAAACCACTTTAGTTAAAACTACTTTAGTTAAAACTACTTTAGAAAAAACTTAGAAAAGCCGTTTCCACCCTCTGGTCCCACCCCACCCTCCCCACCCTTTGGATCGAGGCTAAGAAAAAGTGAAAAAGTGCACACAGGTACAGTTCTTCTTAGAAACCCACCACCACACCAACCACCAGCCAACCACCATAATTATCCACTTTGACGCAAAGCAACGATGCTAAGTTCCGGTTCAACCTTGTGGCGGCTTGGTGGCGGTAACATATGTTACAGGCAAAACTACTTTAGTAAAAACAACTTTAGTAGAAACCACTTCAGTTAAAACTACTTTAGTTAAAACTGGTTTAGTTAAAACCACTTTAGTTGAAACCACTTTAGTTAAAACCACTTTAGTTAAAACCACTTTAGTTAAAACCACTTTAGTTAAAACCACTTTAGTTAAAACCACTATAGTTAAAACCACTTCAGTTAAAACCACTTCAGTTAAAGCCACTTTAGTTAAAGCAACTTTAGTTAAAACTACTTTTGTTAAAAATCGTTTAGGTAATACTACTTTAGTTAAAACTACTTTAGAAAAAACTTAGAAAAGTCGTTTCCACCCTTTGGTCCCACCCCACCCTCCCCACCCTTTGGAGCGAGGCTAAGAAAAAGTGAAAAAGTGAAGAATCACACAGGTACAGTTCTTGTTAGAAACCACCACCACACCAACCACCAGCCAACCACCATAATTATCTACTTTGACGCAAAGCAACGATGCTAAGTTCCGGTGTGGTCCGGAGGTGACCGCCAGGTCCGGAGGTGACCGCCACTGTCAAAACTACTTTAGTTACAACTACTTTAGTTAAAACTTCTGTAGTAAAAACAGCTTTAGTAGGAACCACTTCAGTTAAAACTACTTTAGTGAAAACTGGTTTAGTTAAAACCACTTCAGTTAAAACTACTTTAGTTAAAACTACTTTAGTTAAAAGTACTTCAGTTAAATCTACTTTAGTTAAAAGTACTTCAGTTAAATCTACTTTAGTTAAGGCCGCTTTACTTGAAACTACTTTAGTTAAAACCACTTTAGTTAAAGCCACTTTAGTTAAAACCACTGTAGTTAAAACCACTTCAGTTAAAGCCACTTTAGTTAAAACCACTTTAGTTAAAACTACTTTTGTTAAAATTCCTTTAGGTAATACTACTTTAGTTGAAACTACTTTAGAAAAAACTTAGAAAAGCCGTGAACCACCAGCCAACCACCATAATTATCCACTTTGATGCAAAGCAACGATGTAACCTTGGTTGGTTCAACCTTGTGGCGGCTTGGTGGCGGTAACATATGTTACAGTCAAAACTACTTTAGTAAAAACAACTTTAGTAGAAACCACTAACTAAAGTAGTTTTAAAGGACCACTAACTAGTGGTGGGTTAGTGGTTGGAAAGTACTTCAGTTAAATCTACTTTAGTTAAAACCACTTTAGTTAAAACCACTATAGTTAAAACCACTTCAGTTAAAACCACTTTAGTTAAAACTAGTTTAGTAAAAACTACTTTAGTTAAAATTCCTTTAGTTAAATTACATTTAGGAGGAGCGCCCTAAGTAGGCTAACTACAAAACAAAAGGCTGCCTGGCTGGCTGGCTGGCTGGCTGGCTGGCTGGGATAGGCTGGCTGGGGTAGGCTGGCTGGATTAGGTTGGTTTGGCTGTGTGTGTGTGGTGGTGTGTGTGTGTGATGTGTGTGAGTTTTGTAGTCAAAATTATTTTTGACTGGTTGGTTTGGACACACACACATTGGCATTGGTTGACCTTTTGGTTTATCATGCCACGCCACGGTCACGACTACATGACACACTTTTAAAACAACATTGTTTTTTTATTTCTTTTCTTTTTTTTGTTGTTAATCCTAATTTATATTAGTAGTACTTCTTTCACTATCAACATCATCAATGCAAAAACAAATACAAATTATGGGTAGGACAGTCGGCGCCAGTGCACGTTTTTGTTTTTGCGTGGTGGTGGTGGTGGTGGTGGCGTGGCGTGGCGTGGCGGTGATGGTGGCGGTGGAGGCCATGCGGAAAGAAGTGCAAGAAAAAGGAAAGAAGAACAACATAAAGAGACGATAAGAATTACATTCTATCATGATTATGACATATTTAGGTCTGGTAACATGACATACGCACACATGCATGCTCGTACATAAACACACACACACATACAAATACACACACACACATATACACATACACACACACACACACACACATATACACATATATGCAACTACCCCACACTACTTATGCTTTTGTACACAGTTTACTGCAAGACGCCAGGTATTATAATTTTTATTTTTGTTGAACTTTTCTTCTTTTAATCATGTAACATTGTATTTTTACTTTATTTTGAACCATCCACGACACAGGGAATCCTAGTGTGGAGACCAGTGATTTATCTTGAGGATGCATGTGTGCGTATGTCATGTCACCAATCATGATAGAATGTAATTAAGTAGTCAAAAAAGTATTTAGTAGTTACTCAGTGTCATCGTAATCCAGACATTTTAAGTAAGCATAAATGACAGATTTACATTTAGATTTTATCAAAGGTAATAAATTAATTAGGTCGTTGAGCTAATTATAGGGGAACGGTTCCATAAATGGAAAGCACCCGTGCCCACCCCGGTATGGTCCTGTGCCCACCCCAGGATATTGGGTTAACGATTCGAAATTCTAGGATGGACACCTAAGAAACTTCACACAAAAATAATTTACAACCGAGAAATCTACATACTTACATATACTATTCGACAATAATTGTTATCTGCTTACATTTATTACGCTATTACCTACTTTATTTACCTGGTAAGAAATGTGTTGTTAGGTATAAAGGACCATGGGCGGAATCGTCCCCACCCATCAACAGCAATGAAATGTAACTCAATTGACAGATCTTGGCAACATGATAATTTTTTACTATGGGGACGTTGCCCAAATGCATTGGGTTCTCATAGTATTTAACGAAATACAAATATTTCGTTTACGTATTATTGACGAGTAACACTCTTCGCCCGACGCTCGCCACGCACGGACGTGTCTCATTCCGCCCCACGCTCAGTCGCTACGCTCATCACCTACTTGTTGCGCCCGCCGCAATTTTTCCTGTAATCAGCCGACCACTACCAATTAGATCAAAAGCTGCCTTTTCAAGGCGGTGGCTGCATCGCCCATTCCTTGTCACCCGCGTTTATTGTGCAGCTTTACTTGGCCCAATTTAGCTTCAGTGAAAAATCACAGTTTCGTGGTCAGGGTTACCCCAATCACTCCCGCCAAACTTCTTCATGAAGAGGCAGTTAATTGGAGTCGAGAGCTACTATTTCAGCCTTGGGGGGTCTCCTAGTCGAACTTAGTCTCTGGTTTCCTTTTACAGCTTCACACCTAGTATCGGTCGGGTCACACGGGTGGACTGGCTAGGGCCCCATTTGCGCAATAAGACTGGTGACGAGTTTATAAGCTTAGGGCTCACCAATAGTTACTCAGCTGCCTGTCTAAACCCGGCAGGTAGGGTCATACAATACTCAGGCCACTCCACCCGATGAGTTAGGCGTTAGGTATAAAGTAGGTTTCCCCGCGAGATTGTCTCTCGCCATTCCCTCTTTTACTTAGTTTTCTCTCCGTGACTCCATAGAGAGCGTCGCTGATTTAGGCGACGTATTAGAAAATTCCGTATCCCCGTAATCCGGTGACAAAGGAATTCCAGTGGCGACATCATCAATGTTGTCGCAGAAAATCCCCCCTATATCCATCCGAACAATAGACCCTTACGCGGAAAGCTATTGTTTCCGCACCTATTGTTCCCGCAGCCATTGTCCGCAAAACAATGGACTCTACGAAGCTGCACACCTTAGCTGTCCCCCCTCTAGCCCCTCCCTCGGACTTTGAGGAATCCCTCTCGGCTTCCGCCTCCTCTGACGACGACTAACAAGTTGGCAGCCAGAGAGGTAAGAGGAAGAAGGATACCTAATTATCCCTCCCAGGTCACCAGCAATAATATGACCTCTGACAGAGGTAGGATCGTGTGGAACCTCTGTACCCTTCTTAATTTCGACGTCATGGCCCCGATGACTTATTTCCCTCACGACCCCACCATCTTGCCGACATCCTCGATATAGCGCTGCTCAAGTATGTAATCCTCAGTTTCCAATCTATAGAAACGACCTTAGCGCTGAAGTCGAACGTAGAATCTCGCTCCCACCCGTTGAAGACCCTGATGTCGCTCCGGACAAATTGCATGACATTATCAAGAGGCTGAAACTCCAAAAATACCCCGGCTTTGACGGTATCAGCAATAAGGTGTTCAAACTCCTTCCCGCGCCTCTAATAATGCTAATGACCGCCATCTTCAATGGCGCTCTGAGCAACAACATTTTTCTTGAGACACGGAAAGAGGTCACCGTTATCGGCATCCCAAAACCAGACAAACCCAAGTCTGATCCTTCGAGCTACCGTCCTATTAGACCCCTTAATGTTCTCGGCAAAATCAACGAGAACTATGTCGAAGCAAAGAGTCTCATTCCCTACAAGCAGGTCGTCCTTCTAACACTGTTGCGTTCAACAAGTCCACCGCATCGTCGATCACATAAGCGTTGGGTTCCAGCGAGGCATGATGACGGGTAAACTTCGACATAACGAAAGCTTGCGACAAAGTCTCGCACAATGACTTATTTTATACAAGCTTTGCCAACTTGGAGTGCCAGATCGTCGTGATTTTTAGTTGAATCGCAGCTTCCGCTAAAGCATCGAGGGTGCACTCTCGTCGCCCCATCTTATAGGCGCCGAAATCCCCCAGGGCTTCGTACTACCCCCTCTCATTTTCACACTGTTCACCAGCGACATCTCCAACAGTAAGAAGGCCTTGTTGGCTCTATTCGCCGACGACATTTATTATTCTGGCCGCACCTCAGACTACTTAGTACTCTTACCATCCAAACCTCCGCAAACTTGTTATGCGCTTAGTTCTGGAAATGGAAAATCGAGATGAACCCCAACAAGAGTCAGGTGGTACTCTTTTCCATACCATATTTATCTTTTTTTTTATAAAAAAAAGGATTTTAATCAAATATTGGATACTTTAGGAACACATTGGGATCAGTTCCATGTGTGTTGGTAGGTGGGGACGGAGCCCATAGATTTTTGCCCAAGTCAAAGTCAAAGTCAAAGTCAAATCATTTATTTCAATTAGACCATTAAAAAGGCACTTTTGAACGTCATAATAAAAAAATATAAAGTTGATTCTAGTTGCCCATTCCAAAAGGTAGCTTCGTATGGAGAAGAATGGGCAAGAAACTCCATACTCACTCTTTTAAAAAAAAATGTGTACAATATTTTGCATTTACAGTTTTCAGTTATATAACTATACGTGAATACGGTGGACCTTGCATAAAAACACTATATTGAAGTATGTACAAAGTATTACAAGATAAAGAATGACAGCTAAGTTGTATACATAGATACATAGTGTTCACATATTATTATTTACAATTATTGTAAAAGTAGACAACCACATTTCAACAAACTATGAACCAGTGTGTGACCCAAAGCAAGAATTAAATATAATGTATATACTAAGTATAAATTAAGTAGTTTTAATTAGCAATCCGTTTGATTTTGTCTAGACTGTAGATTGTCCTATGGAGCCCGGACCAGCATGTTTCCAAGCATTCTTATCATGGATATAATCCTCTAAACTGTAATATGCTTGTTTACAGAGTGTACTTTTAATATATGTTTTAAATTTTCTTTCATTTAGTTGCAATATATCACTAGGAATTTTGTTATAACACTTAACACAGAACCCCATAAAAGATTTATGAACTTTAGACAATCTAAAATATGGTTGAGCTATTTTGTCTTTGTTTCTAGTATTAATATTATGTCTATCACTAACCTTATTAAATAAATGTAGGTTCCAAGGTCCTTTAACCCCTTTTTCAGAAACAAACTTGCCTCGTACTCTGCAGGTAGTAACCTAGTAGCTTTTTGGTCCCTAGATAGATCGGTCGAGACAAACTTCTGTAGTTCCTCACTGCTAAAACCTGATGGTTCTCTGGCTCTGGCTCCTGCAGAGGAGAAAAAGCAAACCTACTTGCTTCTCTATTTGCAGAATCTTCGCATCTTGATGTAGGAGACTCAACTTCCCCGACTTTAGCTGGCAGCACGACCTTAATGTCTGATACTCGCTTTCGCCAAAAGGAGGTTCGAAAAGCGTAACGCAAATCTTGATGTGTACAAGGCCAGTGGATCAGATGGTATTCGAGCTATAGTTCTGAGGATCTGTGCACCTGAATTGTCTCCTGTACTGACACGCCTCTTTCGGCTCTCTCTCGAGACTGGATTAGTGCCGAAGTTATGGAAACTCGCCAACGCGTAGCCCGTGCCCAAAAAAGGTAGTCATGCCGATCCTACCAACTATAGGGCCATCTCGGTCACGTCCATTATCTGCAAGACAATGGAACGTGTCCTCAATAACAGGTTCCCGGCGTACCTTGAAGCTAATGATCTCCTCAGTTATCGTCAATACGGCTTTCGCCGAAATCGGTCCACTGGGGATCTTCTCGTGTACGCCACTCACACCTGGAGTGACGCTATCGAGAAATATGGGGAAGCACTTGCCGTCTCTCGGAACATATTTGGCATGATGACCTAATTAGCAAGCTTCCATCAAAAATGGCTGTAAATGCTGGTGTCCCTTAGGGCTCGGTACTCTCCCCTCGGTACCCTTTTTTGCTGCTTATTAATGATATGCTGAAACCCAGTACTTTTGGGTACGCAGATGACAGTACGGTTGTAGAGAGTTACACATCCAACGCACGTGCCAATGCGGCTGAAATCCAGTCTTTTCATGGTCGAACGTTTGAACTTGCCCCTCAAGGCAGTCTTCGATTGGGGCGATGCTGATCTGGTCAAGTTTAATAACGCTAAGACCCAGGCGTGTATTTTCCCTGCCAAGAAGAGGCCTTTCAATCTAGCCCAATTGAGCTTCTAGGTGTTACTCTGACGCCAAATCTTAACTTTGGGTCATTCATTGAATCCAAGGCCCAATTAGCTGGGAGTCCTCGCAAAGGTGCGAAAATACTTTACGTCGGAATAACTGACTAACTTATACCAAGCAAAAGTTCGATCGTGCGTGGAGTACTGTTCGCACCTTTGTGAGGAATCAGCTAAATACCAACTGAAAGCGTTGGAAGTTATTGACAGACGTGCCAAGAAGCTCCTTGACAACGACTCTCAGGTTAGGGTTAGGCACCATACCCTTGAGCCTCCTTAGCGCGGCCTTTTGTCGGTTTCATTTTGGAGAGTGAGCTTTGGAATTGCACAATTTAATTCCCCCATCCCTATTCCATCATCGGACGAGCAGAGATACGGCGAAGCGTAAGCGCTATATGGTTGAAGTTCGACGGTCTCGAACCAAGCACTTTGATACCACATTTATTGTGCGAACTGCCAGACTATGGAATTCACTGCCCGCCTCTCTGTTCTCTGATAAGTATAATCTGGATATCTTCAAGGCACGTGTGAACCGGTTTATCCTAGGCAAGCGTGTTCCACCTTAGACCACATTATCACTTAAGATTAGGTGAGTTGCGGTGAAACGCAAACTTTTTAGAATATAAAAAAGCACTAAGTTCTAAACGTAAATTTACAGTTCATTGTTCAAACATGTGGAACAAACATAACGTTACGTAACCTATGTAATTCAAAATAACTTAACACTTATTATGAACTTTGTCACTAAAAAAAAGTTTATAATAAATGAAAAGTTATTTATGAACTAATTTAATCGCACCTACACGCTGACAGAACATTGGGTGTCGACTCTGCTTCATCGCATCGGCCATGGCATTTCAGGGGCCAGGCCCCCCCTGAAAACTAACTCTAGATACGCCAATGCAATAGTAGTAGTATTAGTAGTAGTAGTAGTATTTCAATAATCTTTATATTTTTAAGTTTATCTGTGAGAATTTTAAGCACAGTTTGTGATAAACTCAGAGGCTTGAACTTTGAATCTCTGACCACATATTATTTTGCCTCCTCACTTTTATTTTGAAAGTCTCTAGCGTCTTCTTTTGATGCAATCTTTAAATTTTAAACTAAGCAACGGATTTTAATGCGTGTTTCATCATTAGATAGTGATTCAAGAGGAAGTTTAATACGTATAGTTTGATATTAGTGCCAATTCTGTTGTACACAAACAAAACTTGTTTTAAGCTATTTATATCTCGTTCTGTCCAATAAAACAAGAAAGAGACAGATATTATTAGGAAATATTTGAGACGAATCACTCTTCCTTATTTTTGAATTATGATGCCAAAACTCGTCTGCTAACTGTTCTTCTTCAAATGGAAGATTTGTATTTTTAGAGTGCTCCATTTCCTGTCTGATTCCGTCAGATTTGTTGGACATAATCCTGAAAATAAAGCTAATTTAATCAAAACGTTAAAGTACAGCAGACTCAACCCATAAATAAAAAAAAAATAAGTTAATGAGAAAATAAATACCTGGAAACATTTGCCCCAACTGAGCTATAGATGGTCCAGAACGTTTTGGATTTGGGTCCAGCAATGTGTCAGGGCTTGTGAACCATAAGTCTTTCAACCTTTATCTGAGCTCATCTTTAAAGCGGAAGCGATTTTTGATTTGATTTAGTATGAAACGGAACGATAATTAACTTTTTTCGCGAATGAATGCCGAATGGAAGTTATGCCCATTCAGCCTATTGAGTTATGTTATTTTACCAGTTTGTACAATTGGATAGAAAATACGTAGATTCTGGGACTAAAGTTCGTAGGTTTTCAGGAAAGACCTAAAGTTCATAGATCTACGTAAAAAGACGTAGAGTTGGCAACGCTTTTTTAAAAAAAAAAAACGACATTGACATGATTCATGTCAATGTCGTTATTTTTTTAAACCATCGACACGAATAATATTACAACTAATTACAAGATACTTGTCAGTCTTTTGAATTGATCGAGCCTTTATTCGCACTGGTAATAATATTAATGGGAAGCCCCTTATAAGCTTCTCGGAAAGCCTATTTATAAACCTGCGGCTTATGATTTTTTCATCAACATAAAAGTTTGCCGAAAAATATTCCAGCTTGATTAGATTAGTTGAAAATTCAGCTTTTTAGGTTGCGGTTCGATAATAGAATGAAATGGCTTACACCCATTTTTGTAAAAAATTGCTAAAATGCCACAAAAAAAACACACATTTTTTATTCAATCGTTAAATACAGAAAGGCGTCAAAATTTTACATTTTCAAATTACATGTTTCATTTTGGGCCCAGTCTATGTACACTACTTTATAAAAAAGAGAAAAATCCGTAGAATCGGGGGAAAATACAGATAATTCACTTCAATGTATACTGTTGTGGTAGTAAATTAATATTTAACAATTATTTTTATGGATTTTCAACATGGCGTCACTCAGATTTAGCTACTCAATAAACCATAGATCGACCATTGATCATAGAAAGAGAACTGTCAGCTGTCAGTGTCACTTCCTTAGACATTAGACACTTTCGTCAGTATGGTTCTGTGCTTTCGTCTCGTTTTGTTTCTAGTTTTGTACTTGAAGTTCTTTTTAACAACCTCCCATTCGTTTTTTTTTAATTCAACACAGTTTCTTTCCCATCTGTATGTCTATTCTGTTACAATCTCCCTCGGTGAACACCTAGGTTAAGTGAGCTGTCATCCGTTCGTTTACTTTGTACATCCCTAGCATTGAGACAGATGAGAGATGACAGCTCACTTCACCTAGGTGCTCACCGAGGGAGAATGTAACAGAATAGCATGTTTACCTGGTTATCTACAAATCGACGCAGAAAATCAGAATTATAAAAGTCAAACGTAATTACTTAATCAATCAAAATGACAGCTTACGCCATGACTGTTTTCTTGTTGTGTATTGCAATTTCAAGTGCACTTGCTTGTGTTTTACCGGCTCGACAAGCCATTTTAAAGTAATTGGACACTTGAGAACTACTGACAATGTGTTTCCCTATTCGTAAGTATGGTGTACAAGGACTGGGCCCAGGCTCCATACATTTTGAAACATCTTGCATCTCCTTTCGCGCGCAGTTTGACGAAAACGCCTCGTAGTCGACGTCCTACCGGTCCTACTGCTCTGTGGAAATGACGTCAGTTTGCGTGGAGTCAAATGCGCAGATATTTTGTATGATTGTGTATAATTTAAAAAAAATATATAATAATATTTTGTAATGGATGTAATAATAAAAAAAATACGTTGGTTACGAAAATAATGAAAGTACAAAGCATATTATGCGCCAATTGGTTGACTGACAGTTGACACTTTTTTGTTTACACAGCCGTACGACGTAATAATAATTATGGCGGCTACTATTTCTTGGTGTTTTAGGACAAATTAAAAAAAACTTGGTTTTGTTATTTTAGGAACTAAAACTAATATTTTCCGACTGCTTTTTGCCGAAACTATCTCAATAATATATTTATAGATTTTTTCTCATATACCTAGAGTAAAATACCCTATTAGTACCAAATTATAATTTCATGCAACAATATCTTAGTACCTAGTAGCTATCTGCTTTCTTCCAAGATTAGGTTAGTGGTAGTGATTGGCGAGAAGTCTTGTAAATTATCATGAGAACATTGAACCAATTTCAGAGTAGTACAATGTAGAAAGGGAAAAGGAAAAATAAGATAACTCTAATCGGAATTTATTTTAAATCATAATTTATGATAAAATGTACAGTTTGCTAGCTTAAACCTAAAACATTTTGATGCAATAACACAGATGCCTCAAGGTTACCTGTAAAAAAAAAAAAATCAGTATCATTGATATTATATAGTCATCAGTGCATGTTGTGTGTGTGGTTTTTATTATAATAGGAATCCAGGTAGAACATTTTATTTGTTCTTTTTTTAACTAATGGCTGAGTACTGTTAGAAAAGGATTTTGTGAGTTTGTCTGTTCGCGATAAACTTAAACACCTACTACTGAACAGATTATCATGTGGTTTTCATCAATAGACAATAATTCATGTAGGCTGTTTATGTGTGTAATTTATTTTGTTGAGGTTTTGTGCAAATTGTTTGAAATATGACGATAATACCTGTGCAAAACAGCTTGCTAGTAAAGGATAAATAAAAAAAAATACTTAACAGATTTTAAAAATTCTTTCACCTACAGAAAGCTACATTATCTGTTAGTAACATGGGCCATGTTTTATGGTACATTTTACTTCCAAGCAGACGAATTCAGTTGCAGAAAGCTAGTGCCGCTAGTGCTAGTGCTAGTGTAGTGAGCTAGTGTCTAAATGGTATTCTTTGGTGTCTAATATGCTAATGGTTGTCACAATCAGCAAGCCATAGCTTACAACAGACTATTCTCATTTAATTTGATATGCATACTTATTCTTAATCTGCTGAGTGGACACATGAATTAAGGTATATAACCTTATTACATCATTAGATAGACTATTTAATAAAGCAGTATATTTACTTCTTGAGGAGTTGATGACGGCAGATGAGGTAAGGGGCAGCCAGACCGGAGCCGAAGTATCCGATGAAGTAGACTGTGAGCTTGTAGCGGTTGGTGATGTCGAAGGGCAAGTTCTGAAACAGTTTTATTTGGTAGCTTTAGAGTTTTGCTTTCATAAAATAAAATAAAGTCAAGATTTTATTGATTGATTATTGCAGCCTTATTTTCTCTTTACATTGAACAAAATACGCATTATGACAAAATTTGTTCTTAATATTTTCACAGAAACATGTTCAACGTTTCATTTTAGCGGTTTTCAAACAAGAAATTAAAGTCACATCAATACAAAAATTTTTTGACTCACACAGAACTTAACCTATGATATTGTTTTGGCAATGCAAAATAATTTTGCCATTCTTTACGAAGATATCTACAGTGTTTGCAAATAGGAAAAACTGAAGTGTGATTAATTAAATTAATATTAATTTTACAGTAATAAAAACAATTGATTGAAGCTTGATTATGTAATGACATAAAATTTTGAATGAAGAACTCACCTCGCCAGGAATACCTCCATGTGAGTGGTTCCTCACCATGGTGGTCATCACATTCCTGCCCAGCTTATTAGAAACACGAGCTAAGGGAGCAAACATTTTGTTATTTCGAGATTTATTTGGCAAATCTCGCGTATAACAGTAAATTCGATTTCTTTCACACAAAAAGAAAGGAATGAAGTTTTAGAGGAAAACTACCACTGCGTTCGTATTATTGTTTTTATTCTTTGGTAGTTTTTGATTAATGAAATGAAATGAACGCATCTGTAACTAAAGGAAGTAAAATAAAACTCCCTTTTGTATTTTCTATGAGTTATATTTGAGATTTATCTACATAGTTACTTACAAAATTATTTCACAAATAATTAAGTTTAACTTTTCTCCGCTGCAGTGTACCTGCAATAAAAATAATTACGATAAAGTAATTTATAATTCATCAAACTACAGCTTCATGATCAAAACTTAGGTACCTACATTTGCGATTTTGCGTAGGTATTCGCTTTGGCTTTTGGATCTAAGTTAGGCGTTGTATTACAGGGTCATGAAGTTATCAATTGATACAGCAGCACTATTCACTTCTAGCCTTCCAGGGCCCATGACCGATTTCATTATAACGTGGTAGATACTTCAACTTGTATTTATGGTTTATGAATCTGCGTACCCCAGCCGGAGTACCTATGTATGTAAAGAGGTGTAAAGTATTAGATTTTCGGATGGTGTTTGCACACACATCTCAGCGTTTGCTTAACAGTGGGAAGTTCCAACCCAACTTTTGTCTTAAAAACAAGGCACTGCACGCCTTTTTATAAGAACGCAGTACTATTAAGTATTCTGTGTCTAAGAGTAGGTACCTGGGTTTTCAAAGCACTTTGCCTTGTTTAGCGACCTCAGGGCAGTTAGGAAGCATATGAACTTCTGTCTCGTGTTCCTCTTTGCAAGTTCGCTATGCAAGTAATACCAGGAGTTTTGTGTGAAACCAGTGGAAGAGACATTAATATAAAATAGATTCAGTACATGATTCTAGACCCACCAGAGTTGAATTTTTACGCCGCTTACCTACCTACTAATAAATAATTAATCAATTCATTTAGTCCATTTGTCCTATTAGGTAAATTGCACTGTGTTGTATGGAACAGCTGTTTTTTTACGCTACGGTCTACCACCATATTAACCTTGGAAACAGGTTGTACACGATTCCAATGCACTGTTTTTTTATTCGACCTGTATTGACCCACTGCACGGAAAAGGTCCCCCCCACTCCACTAAATAGTAGTTACTTACTTTGTGCACTCCACTCTTTATATTATGTGTTGCCATCTCTGGCCAATTTTCGATACATGTCTCTAAGTGATCACGCCAAAGTTTCCTCTTTCTCGACAGCGACGCCCGTGACATAGATATAATGTTTATATTTCAGGACAATTAAGATCTCTACTTATACCTTTGAAGCCAAAAAAACTTTAACATACGAAAAGCTACACAGTATTTATTAAATTTACCTGTGCCACGGATAGAACTATTCAGACGCAGTTGTGTATATATGGCACCACTTGTATATAATTCATTACCTAGTTGGATAACACAACTACCGTACAAAAAGTTCTGTCCGGTTTTGAAAAAATGGCTGATATCTCATAGTTTTTACTCAGTTGGTGAATTCCTCAATAAAAAATCGTGTCAGTCTTATCATTTCAGAAATTCATTGTAGTTAAAAGTTACTTTGTACTACCTACTTCCTTGACTATAATATGTATAATGTATGTGTGTGTGTGTTTAATATAAAATGCAGGTATCCTATAGAATTTTAACTTTATACACATTGTGTATACCTACATTTTTATTTGTGTAAATTTGCATGCCAACACCAAATGGCGAAATGTGTCTAAGCACTTTAAATATTTATGTACCATCTCTGTACCTACCACATTTTAAGCAAATAAATGATTTTGATTTTGATTTTGATTTGTATATGTATTAGGTATTATTGTGTGGCCTGTCCTCAAGTTAATATCATGGAGTCAAATTTAATGCTTGTCTGTCTCAAGAATGTGCGACATGTCAAGTATTTATTGAACATGTTAGATATGCCCGCGACTTCGTCTAGGTGAATATCAAGTCGTGGATTAAAAAGTAGCCTCCTTATTTTACTTTGGGTTCAAGCTTGATCTAGGCTGTACGATATTTCATCAAAATTGGATCAGTAGTTTAGCCATGAAAGAGTAACAGAGGAAGAATTGAAACAAATTCACACACACGCACACAATAGAAGTGCAACAGTGGGGTAGAGTGGTGCGTCTGCCCCCCGTTACGGAATGCAATGACCACTAAAAATATAGGTAGTAATATTATATAGAGATTTGTTTGTAAGATGTAGATGATTTTTGAAAGTGCTGAACCGATCCGATCCGAGAAAAACTTTATCTGAAAGGAAAACACCCTTAACTAAAAACCTATGCAGTTACAACATGTTTTAAGATTGAAGAAAACGCGGATATAATATAATATAATATGTGGGGACATTTCACACACGGCCATCTGACCCCAAACTAGGGAGACCCTGTACTATGGGTGTCAGACAGCTGATATACATACACAAATACATTTTAAATACATACATATCATATAGGTATATATAAATAACACCCAGACACAAGGCGAACACAAGTGCTCATCACACAAATGTTTACCCTGGGCGGGAATCGAACCCGCAACACACAATATAGAACTTGAGATGATACTCAAGATGAGTAATTTCTGTCAACCCATATGAAATAATCGCATGGCAATGTTCACGGTTGTCTAACACCATTCGTGGTTCAGTTCAGAACGATATTCTCAGGTACACACGGCTACACATCAAACTATACATTTCCACAATATGCTGACCTCTCATTGTATGGAAATTCTGTAAAATGGAAGATCGCCTTATACTGGAAATTTATAGCTTGATGTGTAGCCGTGTGTACCTAGGGACAAACAAATCGATATCAATTTCGCTAATGACCTAATTTCATTAGGATTCGGTAAGGTGAAAATGGATAGACATATTAACGCGAAATGAGTTTGAGTTGAAATGGACTGAGATAGCTAGGGATAGAGAGCTCACCACAACTTCTCCTCCCCTAAAATCAACGAGAGGGATCACAGAGAAGAACTGCTGATATTAATGATTGACAGCTCACCACAATCAATACTCTAGGCTCATGCTGGGGTCATGGTGGAGGACTTTTGGCCGAAGGGTGTGGTGTTCCGTCGCTTCCGCGGACAAGTGCCACACGATCGCTCAGTGAAGTGAAGTAACTAACATAGGCATAAGATACTATACCTACTAACAAGTAATGTAATTTAGTTATGTATGTTAGTCTATAAGGTATATATTGTATGGGTCTTGTTACCTGAATTAAATGATTATTATTATTATTATTATTATTATTTTAGGACCCATTAGATAACGTTAATTGTAATCCGTGGTGATTGACAACTGAACTCCCTTCAGTTGTACACGTCCCTTGTGCCTATTGGCCCAGTTCTGTAGGTCGATTCAGTAAAATTCAAACAACAACTCGCATCTCACATCGCTATTCACTCTCATTTCGCATAAGGTTCAAAATGACCTTGATATATTTGACACTTTGAATCGGGTTCGAGTGCGAAGTGAGCGTCGAAGTGACGGGGAAATTACCTTACAGAATGCCACTTCTTATGTCATCTCATATATTATCTGTTAAAATCTCCCTGTCAATTTAGTTCAACTCGCTGACACGCTCGCAAGTGTGGCGCTAGTGTAAATTCGAATTATCAACCGAGTTTATAGAATTCCAATCGAGAAACTCACAGCCGATTCAGTTTCGAAATTTAGAATGAGGTTACAGAATCACACGCCTGTTCTCCTGCTTGATTTGGAGGGAAGGAGACAGACGACTTTCTTACTCCTCCGCTGTACTTTCCTGATTAATTTCGTTGCGAGATCCAAGACAGTTTTAATGTTTCACTGGGACTCGTCGAGCTTCGTTGCCTCGACGCTTTTCTAGTGGTCGGCACCGTTATACTGGCTTTCAGAAGATGCAAGTCGTGGAATAGGGTGGCGGGCAAGTCCCATTAAAAAAACCGAACAAGTGCGAGTCGTACTCGCCCACCGAGGGTTCCGTACATATTTGTAGGTACATATCCATACTTCTATACTAATCCATACCTACTATCCATACTTTAATCTACTTTAATATTATAAATGCGAAAGTAACTCTGTTACGTTTTCACAACGAAACGGCTGAACCGATTTTGATGAAATTTGGTATGAACATAGCTTGAACCCTAAGGAGCACATAGGATACTTTTTAATCCGGGACTTCGTCTGCATCCGCGATAACCGACATTCACGCGTACGTTATCGCGGGCAAAAGCTAGTTATAAATAAAGACTATATTTTTATGATTAAATTATAAATGTAAAGTTTTCATACTTTTCCCTGTACTTGTAGTATAAGACGATATTACTTGCCAAATTTCATAGTTCTAGGTCAACGGGAAGTACCCTATAAATTTTGATTCTCTTGAGAGTGTCGAAATATACGTTTTTTGCGGCATAAAAGGCCGTATCTTTTTTTCACGTTAACATAGAAGGTTGATTTTTTTACAGCTTCAAAGGACTGTAGACTTGCGTAGGTATATGGTTTTAATTTCCACTCGATACCTCCACGCGTTCCCGAGATAAAGGGTCTTGACAGACAGACAAACAGACAGACGGACAACAAAGTGATCCTATAAGGGTTCCGTTTTTTCCTTTTGAGGTACGGAACCCTAAAAAGCACATCACTTCCCCTAAAATCACCGAGAGAGATTTTTACAGAATATAACAGCTGATACTAAGGATTTACAGCGCACCGCAACTTCACTTCCCCTAAAATCATCAAGAGTCTTTTACAGAATAGCACTACAAGTAGATAAGCAAGTGCGAAAACAAACAGGTTTTTAAGTTACTTTTGTGGAAAGAGGATTATCCCCGATAGGTGTAGCCTTGTACCTGAGTTGCGGTTGTGTCAATAAGCACTAAAGCACTAATTAAACATGGCTTAAACAACAACGTATACATTCTGTTGTTGATGGCAGAATTACGTTTTAATTATGTTTAGTGCTAATCAATTGAAGTAGGTCGTCGTGTAATTTGCTCATTGCAAACGTAAAATGTCGCTAATTATAATAAAGAAGGAGAAATACCGTCATTGTGTGTGGATTGTGATTTGGAAGACAATTTGTTCGTATTCTAAATAAAACATTGAGTAACATTCTGCTACATTATACGGTATAGCCGCGCCGGTGTTGTTTTTTTTTTGTACTGCATATCTTAGTGATTATTTACTAACTACCTTATAATTAGAATTAGAAACTGTTTACTTATAATCATAAATATTGATATTTGTTATTACTATTGTAGTGTATGTAGAGATATCAATATATCACGCTACAAACCGATAACAGTATTATGACGTTGTCTCGGGCGCATACGTCGCTCGGTTATAAATACCGGTGCGAGAGGTGGGGCGGCCAGTCGTTGTCGGACTGCCGGCCTGGGCGGTGGTGCGTTGGCGAGCCAACTAGTGTGTTAGTGAGTGTGCATATTATATATTGTGAGTGTGCATATTATACATTGGCGACGAGGATAAAACCGTGAGTTTTTATATTTTATTGGAAAAAAAATGTGTAATAATGATGATTATTCATGTTTACAAGAGAAAGTAACATTTATTTTTGAAGGTCGATTGAAATAATGTTGTTTTTCTTAGAAAAAAAAAAAACTCTTATAAAAAAAAATAGAGAAATAGAATAATGCGTAATAATGGCGCTTATTCATGTTTATAAGAAAAAGAGAAAATAACATTTATTTTTTAAGGTAGATTGAAAAAAATAGTTTTCTGAGAAAACAAAAAACTTATCTAAGAGGAACACAACTTTGTTATATTCGCTACTCTTTAAAGCAGATAAAAACAGTCTCCTACAGGTAGATAATTATTTGGAAGGAAATATACATAATATTGTTACATTTCAAAATGGATGGATGGAGAGGGAGAGGAAAGCTAAGGAAAAGATGGATGGATTGTGCGAATAATATGAATGGAAAAGGAGCCAGTGAAAGCATGAGGTTGGACAGGACGGAATACACGACGAAGACGTGTTGTGCCAACCCCAAGTAACATGTGATAAGGGCAGAAGAAGAAGAAGATTGTTGCATTACAAAATCAAATGGGAGTCAAACTGGGGACCTCAAGCTTGGTTACTTGATTTGTGCTATCTACAAGATTAGTTCTAAAACAGCAAATCAAGAAGCACAAAAGCAGTAGAATATACCTACTGGTCATTAAATTGACATGTGTCGGAAACGACTGTGATAGCAGTAGATTATATCTACTGGTCATTAAATTGACATTTGTCGGAAACGACTGTAAAAGCAGTAGATTATATCTACTGGTCATTAAATTGACATGTGTCGGAAACGACTGTGATAGCAGTAGCTCATACCTACTGGTCATTAAATTGACATGTGTCGGAAACGACTGTGAAAGCAGTAGCTCATACCTACTGGTCATTAAATTGACATGTGTCGGAAACGACTGTGAAAGCAGTAGCTCATACCTACTGGTCATTAAATTGACATGTGTCGGAAACGACTGTGAAAGCAGTAGATTATATCTACTGGTCATTAAATTGACATTTGTCGGAAACGACTGTGAAAGCAGTAGATTATATCTACTGGTCATTAAATTGACATTTGTCGGAAACGACTGTGAAAGCAGTAGATTATATCTACTGGTCATTAAATTGACATTTGTCGGAAACGACTGTGGTTGCAGTAGAATATACCTACTGGTCATTAAATTGACAGTTTTATTAGGAAAACAGGTCAGCAGTAGTTGTTCCTGTTTATATACATACTGGACACACTGGATGTGGTTAAGGAAAACTAAACAAAGTCAAAGTCAAATCATTTATTTCAATTAAACCATGAAAAGGCACTTTTAAACGTCATATAAAGAAAATTGAATCTAGTTACTCATTCCAAGTGGTAGTTTCGTATGGAGAAGAATGGGCAAGAAACTCCATACTTACTCTTTTAAAAAGAAAATGTTTATAATATTTTGTACGTACAGGAATTATATAATTGTACGTGAATACCTCGCATAAAAACCACTAGTAACCACAAAGTATTAAAATCTAGAAATGACAGCTAAGTTATGTATACATATACATAGTGTTCACATATTTACAAATATTGAAACAGTAAACAACCACCCCTCATATTTCAACCACAATAAATTAGTTTGTGAGCCAGAGTAATCTAGAAGTACAGTAAAGAAAATGGAATATACATACATTAAACATAAATGATAATGGGTTTATTCTGTGTCAGTATGTATTTCTATCATACGGGTAAGTCTGAAATGGCTAGTAGCCCCCATTAAATTGGAAAAACCTCCATTAAATTAGAAAGTGGTTGGAATAACCCCCATTAAGTTGGAAACTTTATGATAATTCTGTCATTTCATCATGGTAATTATTGTGGGAGCGTCATGTGTGTGTAGTCTGTATAGAAGATAGAAACAACACTTCCACTTAACTCACTGTTTATTACAGCAATTTCCTGTAGCAACATACTGTAGTATGTACAATTCTTTTGCACTCGAACGGATAAGAGAAGCTAAGATGAAAGTATAGAGCGAAGGAACGGAAGAAAATAGATGATTGGAAGAGCGATGAAAGAGATAAAAGCTTATGCGCGAGTATGAGGCGTAGCGGCATAGTGACACGCCGTTGCCACAAGTGGTAATAAAAAACCTTCATCCAATTGGAAACTCAATAGTGCACTAAATGGGAGGCTAGCTTAGCATTTATCAAGAAAAAATACGTGACGCTGATATTCTGCTGAACCCCTGCAGTGACATGCGGACATCAAGTAGATGGATGGATAGGTGTTGACAGACGTTGTAGTAAAGTTTTATGCGCGGACTAAAGTTCTCCAACAAAAGATCTCAAGGAACCTTCGATTAATGTATATAATGGTTGTGGACTGGGATTCCGGAGTTCCCAGACCTGCATTATTTTAGTATATTTGAGGTTTTGAGGAAAAAACAACAAACGAAAAAGGAAAAGACAATGGAGGACAACAGCACAACACAACAAGGGACCAGCAAGGGGCAAAAAGAAAACAAGGGGCAGGTACAAGTACTAGCTAACTTTAATATTTTCATTTCAGCAATTTCCAAGGATTTGAGGATGTTATACTATCCTGATATTTACAACAATCCATTAATGACTGAGCCCACCTATGGAAGTGACCGAGATCTAACTAAATATATAACTGGCGATATTTGTATTCAGCTGCTTTATTTACTTCAAACAATGTTACATGGTTACATGTTTGTGTTTCAGATCTGCTTACGTAGATATCTAAGCCAGTTGGTGTTTATTTGAAAAAATAGCACCATGCGGTTTGTGTATGATGTCATGCAGTTGGCGGGTTGGTTCAGTCACGGATCCCAGATGCTCTGCAAGGGATTTGGGTCTCAACGGTTTCATGGAAATCAGAGTGCTTCGTGACCATGGCTTTTTCAACACCTTCCTCAGCTTTGTATTGTCACAAATGCAAGGAACTTGGTACAAATAATCCGTCTTGGAAGTTATTGGTGCCAATTCAGTTGTGCACGAGCTGAACTCATTTTAGCTATTTATATCTTTCTCTCCAATAAAAACAAGAAAGCGACAGATATTAATAAGACCTGTCCATTTAAGTCTATCTGGAGTGTTCATGCAATTACAGCTGTCATGTCGGGGTGTATTGATTTAAAGCACGGCGAGGTTCAAGAAAAAACTGATTAACATCTCTGACTTGGTTCTTATCTGTCGCCCCTTTTCTTCAGCTGCCTGGCGGTAGGAAATGCCATTTGTCTGGGTTGTGAACGAAGGCATTTGTGCTAGTATAACCCGATAACCTATTCTATCTCGAGTTTTATCGTACTGGTGATAGATAGGCCTATCTGTCGCTGGTTGAAACGTCCCGAAGATTTGTGAAAGATTATGGAATCATGCTGGCACGCGTTGTTTACCAACCCCATCATAGACCCCCTCTGATGATAACTATTTGTATGAAAGAGCCAAAGTACGTGTCCCAACGGCTATTTGTTTATTTGTTTGATAGAACGGTTACTAAAGACTAGATTTGGTTATCAGCCGAATTGTAGGGATACATTATATTCTAATAAAACATGTCCGACTCAAGTGAAAATAGGTACTGATTTTAGTTCGGTTAGTTATAGTAACAGAGTTATCCCCCTGGGAAAGTGCTTTAGAGGTTTAATCACATAGAACCAATAACAGAATTAAAATCGTATTTATAATATGAGTAAATTAACCTGTAATTAATTTACAAATAAACTCCATTTAAATAAATCAACAATAAGATAGTGACTCAACATAATTACTTCCTGAGTTTTAAACTGTCAATTATGTTTAATTCCTACACTCCAGCGCTACCGCTTTGCTTAGCAAAATGCAGTCAAATCTTGATGATTTACTACGTTAAACATACACAAGTTTTATAAAAATAATGATTGTTTATAGTGTCGTTGGTTGTAACAAAACGCATGGGACGGGGTATCCATTGTCCCCGTCAACGTTATTGATGACTGTGAGACAAACTGTCTATAATCAGTGGCGATCTGCCGGGATGGCGGAGCGCAACGGTGCGGTGCTATCGCGGAGGGTTGTAGGTGAACCCTGTGGTTGCGTCCAGGAAGTCCAGGCGGACACCTTGGGTCTCCGGAGGGTGATTTGATTAGGAAAATGATTTCTCAATCAATTTGTAGTAGTCGTAAGACGTCGGGTGGATGAGCAATGTATGTTTTTGGAAAAATACTGGTTGCGTCAATTAATTTGATAAAGGAGGGAGATATAGTGTATATAGGTGGGTACATACGCTGCCCGTGTCTTGTCTAGTGTCACTGAGTCGGTGTCACGAGGGCTGCCGGCGAGAGTGCGTAGTTAGGCGATTGGACAGTTGCAGTTGCTGGTCAAGTGGTAACATACAACTACGTTAAAACAAGGAAGGGATGTAGTGTATGTAGAGATATCAATATATCACGCTACAAACCGATAACAGTATTATGACGTTGTCTCGGGCGCATACGTCGCTCGGTTATAAATACCGGTGCGAGAGGTGGGGCGGCCAGTCGTTGTCGGACTGCCGGCCTGGGCGGTGGTGCGTTGGCGAGCCAACTAGTGTGTTAGTGAGTGTGCATATTATATATTGTGAGTGTGCATATTATACAACTATGATTGCTCAAAAGTGTTTTAACATCCGGACAAACCTTTTGGGGTTTTTGTGATGTTTCTGTTATTAACTTGTTTTTTATTTCATAATTAATAAACAATAAAAAAATAAAAAAAAATATGTTTGTCTAGGCAATACTTTAGATCTTTGTTTTCCAAAAGTTTCTATAAGTACTTACATAAGTACTTACGTGGTGTAAAAAGCCACAACTTTGAAACATTGGTAAAGTCCACTAGTAGAGGGGTCGCGGGAAGTTTTTAGAGATTACTTAGTTAAGTCTTGTATGACATTTAAAACATGTACCTAGGTACTTATCTATACTAATATTATAAAGCTGAAGAGTTTGTTTGTTTGTTTGGTTGAACGCGCTAATCTCAGGATATACTGGTTCGAATTGAAAAATTATTTTTGTGTTGGATAGTCCATTTACCGAGGAAGGCTATAGGCCCATGCGAAGCCGGGTCGGGTGGTTAGTTCCAAATAAAACGTAAAGAAAAACTTGAAACTTTGATCTTCAATATCCCCAATTTCTAGGTATAGTTAAAATCAATGCACAGGTGGATTTTTGAACGGGACTGTAACGGCCGGTACCTTAACCGTTATAGTTACAGGAAAAGGAGTTCTGAGGAGACCATCTAGATTTTGGAAAAAAATGGAACAGTTTTTTTTGTATTTTAGCATTTTTGTCGCTGACTATATTTTTTTTCCCCGTCTAAAAAATAGACCCTGTATAAAAAATATTTCAATGATAGAAAGAACACGGGATTGTTATGTAGGATTGTAGGAATGATTTTTACGTAATATTCTTTTCTGTTCGCTTCCTCCTAGTAATAAGTTGATTTTTTGCATGCGTAATTTCGGCTTGGCAAGGGGCCAAGGCCCAGGGTCTCGCCAGAGGAGCTATATAACCAACCATTAGGTATACGTCAAAATTTCACACTTAACAACTTACCAAGTTTAGTTCTTGTTCATCTGGTGCCACAGCACGACAAAGGGTGCTGCTATGCCGGTGCCGACGTACCAGAAGAAGTTGAGGGTCACGCGCGTGCGGTTGTGGATGTCAAATGGCAGGTTCTGGAATAAGAAGCCATTTTCTTTTTATTCCAGTGACAGTTGGTAGAGACGGTAAGGGATGAAGGCATCTTCTTTTCGAATTGATGGGTTTTCTTTTTGTTAGACTACTTGGGCCTAGTAGGTAGCCACATTCATCGCAGCATTAGTGGCGTTTTTAATATCGTCAAAGATGCAAGTGTAGGAGCATTTTGGACACGGTAGTAAGTGGGCCGTTGTCTGGTCAGGACCACCGCACTCACACTGGGTGTCAGTGGGATCTATAATCCTCCATTTTGCTAGGTTGTGTTTGCAGCGGCCTACCTGGGTGCGCAATCTATTGAGCGCTTTCCATAAAGGCCACTACAAATCACTTTCGAGGGGCAGGTGTTCCTGGGGTTGAACGAAGTTGGGTAGTGGGTGAAGTTCCTCCCACAACCTATGTCTTACCGTACGAAGGCATGAATTGTTGCTTCAACAGGTTTAGTTCCTTAAATATGGCATTGTAAGCAGAAAGACGTTTATCTAAAAATAATAAACGGCCAAGTCCAGTCAGGTGAAATCTCAGAGTCAAAGGGGAGAAATAATCGTACTCTCTCACCGTGTGCTGATGCTGCAGACGACCGTATGCATACCTACCTGATATTAAATCTACTTAAAATCATGGTTTCTTATGAAAACATTTCAAGTGTGACTTTTGCATTAAAAATAACTGCTTTTGTCACATTCAGGATAAAAAAAACTTGTTTCACAGCTATTATTTACATAAAGAATAAATAGTTGCATTTTCCTTATTCCAATGTAATGAAATTTAAAACAATTCGTAGCTCTTATACAGATTAGCTTTTTACGACTCTTATAGACAGATATCTATATCGGGAGGTGTGTGTTTTGCGAATTACCTAATTGCACGCGAGTGGCGTGTCCCTACTGTTTGTTCACGTATTGAATGGTATACTATTTCGCGAGTAAGTATGTGGTTTTGCAAACAATCATGGGTTTTGTAAACATGCATTCAGTCGGTGTCGATGTTATGACTTTTATGGACATAAAATCCGACTTTGTTAGCCTGTCTACCCAGGAACAAGGCATCTCATGAATGTCGATAAAATCGTAAAGAAAAGACAAAACCACCTTAAAAAAAAAAAAACACGTATTGCCACCGACTTGCGAATTTTAAGTTATTTTTTACTTTTTGAATTAGATTAACTATATACTATATTGCATTATATTAACTAATTAAGTCTGCTAAATCGTTTTTTTGGCACTATCCCTTTTTTTAGCAATGTGGATAAGGTAGTATGATGAACTAGATTTAACTATTAAATAGGTGCTACATTTCGTTCCAAAAAAAATTGTGTTACCCCAGCTTAACTTAGTTCGCACCTGCCCGTCAAAATTACTGCTTGTTACGCCTATCCCTATATTCCCTTTATAGGAACAAGAAATGTAATATATGATAAGTAACTATTGTAGACACCTTTAATTATGAATCAGGTACCTATCAAAGACTCTACACGAGCATTGGATCCAATAAAAAAAAAACCTACAACTATTGTTGAATCCTTATTACTGAATAATCGCGACGCATGGTAAATATTCGATAACAAGGCCCGCTTTTAAAAGGACCATAAAACGTGCTTCGATTAAAAAACGAAATTACGTAACAATAAAAGAATAAAAAGTCTTGACTTACCTCACCAGGGATTCCTCCATGAGAGCCATTCCGAATGAAACTCTTCATCACATTTCTGCCAGACTGGTTTGAAATTCTAGCCAGAGGGCCCAACATTTTTACTTTTCTTTTTCTTTAACTGCTGAACTACTGACTAAACAAAATGGCCAGGTATACAGGTAGATAAGTTATCGTATTGGTTATCGGGTGGATGGCCGGGCGGTGGGCTGATAAGCTTGGACTGAAGTGTTTCAACCAAACCGATACGTTGGTATAACCCGTCGAAATATGATATTGATAGAGTATGTGTTGTATTCGAGTGACAATGAGAACCTTTTAAAAGTGATTGGGTTGTGAAGTTGTGAGCATGGAGGAAAATGGGCATATAACGAAATGTCTGGATTTCACTTATTATTATTTAAACATTACAGCCAGCTCTTCCGAATGGTTTATTTATGGAAAATTGTCGGTGTTGAGTAATGGCAAGAGAATATTAGAAATGGCATATTACAAAATTGCCTCATTGTCTCGCAACTCATAATTCTAAAGGGATTATAATCCAGCACTGATCAAGAATATAAAATTCCTCTAACTACTTACTTACTTTAATTTAAGCATTCAATTAATAATTTAATTAAATTAAAGCAAATCAATTTTGTTATAAATATTTAATTATAAATAAGCTACGCAACTTTGGTCAACACGCTGCTTTTTTACTTACTTTCAGTATGTACATTTAGGTACTTATTCTCCTAAATTTTCGTATATTCCCATTTATCGAAAATCCTAAACTACAGAATGTACCGCTACATACCCGGTTACTCATTTAAGGAAGGATAAATACTGCTTAAAGTATTCGTAAAATTAATTGAAACTTATTTTATTAAATTTTCCTTAAATGTTAGAATATTACAAGGTTTAATTAATATGACCATAACAATTGATTTTCACGTACATGACATGTGACTTGTTGTTACAAAGCCAGGAATCAAAATAAGAATTAATTTATTACTTCTTTAGATTTTGCAAAATAATATTAGAACATAGTTACCTATTACATTTTAGTCAATCGAAGATTTTCTAGTAAATAATTCAAGTATCGAGAAAATAGTAGCTATTTTAATTTAATGTAATGGCAATTTACGTATGTCATTTTGCGTTCTAAAATGGCAACATAGGATCTGCCATTTTAAAAAAAAGAAACAGTCGGCCACGCTTGCTACAGAAATCATTTCACTTTTCGGGGGCCTATTTTCCCCCTTTACGTTTAGTTCCAATATTGCTGTAATTACTTCATTACCAGAGCAAAACTTTAAATCGTAAGTCAAAATTAGATATGGCCGACTTGGACGATTTCTTCGCGAAAAAAGATCGCAAAAAGTCGAAGGCAGTGAAAAAGTTCGCTACAGCGGATGAGTTAGCCAAAAAATTGGACGACCCTAAACAGAAATCAGATGTTAGGCCGAAGAAGGAGCGGCCGGTTCAGGAAGGGGAGGAAGGAGGTCGAGCAAGGGTGAGTTCTGCCACTAAACATCAAAATTTTAACACAACATCAATACCACATCACTGTGTCTCGGCGATTTGTGGTCATTCTAGACGATTAGTGAAGCCCTGTTTATTTCACGGTGACTAATGAATAATTCTTGCGGCTGTGTTGCGTTTAACCTGGTTTGGAAAGAAAATCTGGTAATTTTGTTTGTAGGTCGTCAATCCTATAGCCTAAATTCGGTCAATTATCATGACTGTCAAGGGTTCTTTTCTTGTAATACGTATCTACCAGCAGACGTGTCTCCCTCCACAAACGATACAATTGCAATGTCATTGCATGGTAAGAAATATGATAGGTTATGTATCATTGTTTAACATTCCACTCAAAAGAATGTTGTTTGGTTGAAGATTTGTACCAAAGAATTGTAATTTTTTCTAACCAAATTTTTTTTTTATTTGCCATTATTATACCTTCCAATACCCAACTTTTTTTTTACAAAATATCTTAGTAAGAACAAAACTCTTGATATTATTCATGGGCTATCCATAGACACTAATCATACATTTTTATTTACAATTTCTTTGAATGTTAAGGTAATCTGAAAACAGCCAAATATGTGTTTAAGCCTTCATACCGTTTTTATTAATTCTAACTCTATCTTTATACAATAATAAACATGTACAACTAATAAGTAAACAACTTAAACAATTACAATCGATGTGTGTAAATTGACAATAAAATTATCAACAATTCAGACAGACTTATTTACGTAGTTTAAGGAAAACAACTTCTGATAATTTTGTATTTGTCACAACATTGAAGTTGCAATTTTCTTCACTTGTGGTATATTGTATTTAATAATGTACAAGCTTAAAACTGACTGAAACTGTTCAAAGTTGAATCCTGCTATGTTATTTTTGCCTAATACTTTTTCTGTGTTAAAATAGCTAAAAACAGTAACATTATTAGTAAAAATCACAAATAAATGTAGTTTCTATATTCTATTCGTATTGATTCAGTCAGTTAAAAATATTATTGTAGGTACATCAATATCAAAAGCTCCAATTTTTTTTAAATCATATATTTCACACAAGGATGATTTTAATTAGCATACATTTCCCGCACCCTACTTGGTGGTACACTGGGGTCTGAGGCCGTGTCCGGGGATCCAATCGCCCCAAATGGTTAGAAGTCTAGCTTTTCCATTAAGTAGGTCATATTATGGTTTCATCATGGGGTGTGGCTATTGTAGTGAGTTTTTTAATTTTTTAATACTAAAGTTTTAGTATAGTCTGTCGTCTGTCGGTCGGTACAGTCTGTCGGGTCAGCTAGTTGGCTGACCCAACAGACGTTGTCCTTGTATCGGTAGATAGGGACAAGGACAACGGCAGGCAGGTAAGTAGGTATACTTACCTGCCTATTTACCTACCCTACAAAAGTTTTTTTTTTTTTTTTTTTTCTGTCCACCATCCTCATACTTCAAGGAATATTATAAAAAAAAGAATTAGCGAAATTGGTCCAGCCGCTCTCGAGATTTTGGCTTAGCAACACATTTAGCAATACATTTTCATATATAAGATATATCCTCTAGCACTCAGGTATAACGTAGCTTGTTACTGGTGAAAGTTTTTTTTAAACCGCGTCTGTGGTTCCAGTGATTACTGCCTACATGCAATCTTACAAATAAAGAAATTTTACCTCTTTATAAATATAGACATAGATAAGTATGAAATCACCGATCCACATCTGCTTCTTGAGCAAGACTGAGGATATACAACAGAACAAAGAAGGCACGAGTTCTCTGTATGAGAAAACGAATTTGCCGGGCAGTAGGTCAAAGAAGACATAGGCTATACCAGAGTATAATGCAGGACCAGTGATTACAGTATAAAGTGTAGCTTGATATGTTACTGACTCACATAGGCAATGAAGTTAAATTCTTCTTGTCACTTGCTCCTCAGACAGATTGAGAATCAATTAACTTGAAAAGGGGAGATTGTAACAGAATAGCACAGCAGATGATAACAGAAACAAATACAAAAAAAGCTTTTTACAAAAAAGACAACCGCCTTCAAAAAGTGAAAAATAACTTTAGCACAGAACACACATTGACTTTAGTTTCGAAATTCAGTGGCTTTGTTCTGTTTGTTGTTTTGTATTGCTACCGACTTCCGAAACTAAAGTCAATGTGTGTTCTGTGCTAAAGTTATTTTTCACTTTTTGAAGGCGGTTGTCTTTTTTGTAAAAAGCTTTTTATTTTCCGCTTTTTAGTACCTCCTTCTCATTCTAATCTATTAACACGTTGACTGCGGCAAAACACATACGTTTGTGTTTCAACAAAAATACGTGAGTGCGGCGCACACACAACCGTATGTGTTTTAGTATTTTGCTAAACGCCAGTGCGGCAAAACACATACGGTTGTGTGGCGGCCGAAGGTACGCTAGTGCGGCAAAACACATACGGTTGTGTGTGGGGAATAAGGACTGCGATGAAAATTTGTCTCTCTTGATTTTTTTAATTCCATGCCCTATATAATAATGATAAAACCTTCACGAAATATTTAAAACATACGGCTGGTACCGCCATCTATTGACTGTTATAGGAACTATACTGGTATTTTATCTAACGAAGACGAGTGTTTCTTTTAGACGATACTGAATAGGATTCTAGTGGGGAATAAGATTTATATGAATGAAAGAATAAAAGAAGAACCAGTCACAAGAAAAATAATAATCGAATTCTCAAACTATCAACTAGCCTATTGCAAAAGAGGTACTTTTGCAATAGGCTAGTTGATAGTTTCAAGTCAAGCATTAAGAAGTTCAGTATTATTAAGTCCCAATGTTGACGTGTTTGAAATATGTATAAATACTAGGTAACAAACCTAGATAAATTTATAATTTTGGTTTAGAACCCTTAGTTTTCATACTTGCCTACATAATCGGGGGGCAATACTATTTACATTTTTAAGTCTTGAGAGAAAAATAACTGATATAATGTATAAGTAATTATTTATTTATTTATATTTAATATAAATCGTGTGAATATTTCTAAAAAATATCCACACAGTCGACGCAAAATCGAAAAACACAACCGTATGTGAGCGCCCGCACAGCCGACGCAAAATTATGAAACACAACCGTATGTGTTTATCCGCACACGCGTAGTAAAACACGCCAAGCGCGTAAACCCGCACTGGCGTAAAGTACGGCCGCACACGCTTGGCGTGTGCGGCCGCACTCTCGTCTCGTTTACGAAAAAGCGTTTCGGCTGTGCGGCCAACACACCAGTTGTGTGGCCAGCCGCACTGGCGATCGGCGTAGCGAATGTTCGCCCGCAGTCAACGGGTTAAGAAGAGATTGAAAGTTAACTACTACAAAGATTGATAAAACTAAAACGTCGTCTATGTAAAATTTTTGGGTATTTGTTGATTTTTCAAAAAGTGCTGAATCAATTTCGATAAAATTTATATGGGACCACCCCTGAAGCGTACCGTATCTATAAAAAAAAGAATTTTCAAAATCGGTTTACGTTTGCCTGAGAAATCGCGTAACAAATCGCGCACATACCTAATGCAAATTTAAGACTTATACGGTTTTCTCATGGATGCCATGGTCAGAACTGGACCAAATTAAAATGGGACCACACGGGAAGCACTGGCTTCCAAATAAAAAAAGAATCATCAAAATCGGTTCACCCAGTCCCGAGAAATCAAGTAACAAACATAAAAAAATAAAAAAAAAAAAATAAAAAAAAAAAAATACAGACGAATTGATAACCTCCTCCTTTTTTGAAGTCGGTTGAAAATGGCTTAAAAATCAACATTATGAAACCTTTTCAATAATAACTAGCTTTTTTTTTATAATTTACATTACATAATACAATAGAACAGACACATTTTCGAAAACATTTAAAAAAATTAACCTTCTGGTTAATGATTATTATTTGGTTTCAATTTGACATTTTGAGTTAAAGGGAATGCGCGCGGTCACACGCCCGTCATATTACTACTACTATATGCCAGGGTAGCCCGCGAAATTTTCTTACGTTTTTTATTCAATTTGAAAGAAAAAAAAAGAAAGAAAAATTGTTTATTGTTTATTGTTTATAAATTTCTCTGATCCTTTTATTTTTTTTGCTGTGGAAATCTTCATCGTGGGGTTGATAGATTGTCATGCCGGACTGTTACCGGCTAAACCCACCGCGGTGTGCCACCTCTGCCTATGGGGGTGCGGGATTCGCATAAACATTCACCGCTCCCCTGGCACTGAAATCCTAAAAGCTTCTGAAAGCCTCTAGGACCCACGAGGGGGGCGTAATCGAACGCCCCTGGCGATGGCGGTTCAGAGAACACCTTGACAGTTTACCATGAAAATGGCCAATAGATCTAGGTTACTGAGATTACTAGAATTCAGATTCTAGTGAAACTCATTTGTTTTTTATCACTTAACTGCTGTTCCAAAGTTCTAATGAAATGTCGTGTTTTTTGTTTTTAATATTGCATTAGCTCTTTAATGTTTCTCCTCTTTTAACTTCTCTCCTAAAGTAATGATTGGAGGGGCGATTGGGGTTTTGATTTATTATGATTTGACCATTACAAGAAACTGTGTGGACTTTGAGACTGACCTATGAGTTTCTGTATTCCTTTGCACGATACGCCAACCTAATGTAGTATTAAAACAGCATACTTTGCTTACCTACAATGCTAACAATACTAACAAGAGACAAAATGATGACAAATGATTAAAATTCGACCTCAAAACATGTCTTTGCTTTGTAGAAAGGTTTTTTTACATTCCTATGTCCATTTTTGTATGTACAATATTTATAAATTAAATTATTTTTGTTGTAAAAAGTACAATTTCAATATTAAAAAAGTAGTCCTAGTATGCAAATAAAATTGCTAACTTGCGGTATCATTTGAGTCTACATAGGTACAAGGGAGAAATAAACGAAATTTATTATTATTATAGGTACCACTATTCTAATAGATAGTAAGGACATTAACAAAGTACTTTAAGTTTTTTTACTTACCATAAATGATTTACTAATAAAAAAAAAAACATCAAAAAGTTTTAAAATGAAATTGTTAAGTATCTGAGAGTATTATTTTTAACCTATTTACTAAAAGACATAGTCATTAAATTTTTATTTAGAGAGAAATGTGTTCAATATTTACACACATAAAAAAAATGTTATACTTAAATGAAATAAACAAACTAATACAAAAGGGCATCAACAAATTCCTCCGCATCGTCATCTGGAAATGTAGTTAACAGACTGGCGGCATTACTACATTGGATAGCGATGTTTAACACCTCTGACCAAGGTAAAAAACAGCTCTTGGATCACGGGAAGTGTCAACCTACCGTTTGGACATTTCCTTAAAAAGAAGATGAGCCCTCGTACCCCACAACCCAAGGGTTATTTTTGCAGAAAGTTTTTTTTTAATTATGTTTGTAAAAACATTCACGAAACGAGAGAAATTCCTAGTGTGTGGCGACTAGTTTTAAAAGTTAGTTGTTAAATATCATTAATTCAATCTTTCCAGGAAGAAGAAGAATGGAAGGAGTATGAGGAACCAGTGAAAGACTACACTGGTCTTAAGATCCAAGTGCTGCAAGGAGGCAACCAACAGTCTGATTCGGGCCGTGACTCCGCCTCGGAAGATACAGCACCCGAGGGCGGGAAGGTCAAGGGACCTTGGAATAAGCCTGTAAGTACCTTCTAATATGGAGATGATGACGGCCATGATGGCTCACAATGGTTGATGGTGGCGGGCACAATGGTTCGCCATCAAGGACTAAGTGTAACTATCGTTCACAAACTTCGGCGCAACAACCCGCGCAGGGTTCAATTCCCGCACGGAACAAATTTTTGTATTTTGTTACCTAAACTTAAACCTGTTTTCCATATTTTGTATGAAACAGACGAAATCGGTCTAGAGTAGGGGTCGGCAACCTTTTGAAATGGAAAAACCAAATAACAATTTACAAAATTTTCCAGTTTTTTGAAGGGCCACCAAAAATATATTTGTTCATCATATACATATGTCACCGTATGATTGCGAAAACCGTTAGTGCTTATGGAACCGAAGAACTGCAACTTTTCATCGAAAGACCGACCGACCAAACGACTTATTGTTCTCTTTCGAAATTCACTTTATTATCATGCTGTGGTCTCATTTAATTTGTGCATGCTGTGGTCTCATATAATTGAAGAAGTACACCTACGAAATACTTTGGCTGTTAACAATATGTTCTAATGTTTAGTGTATATCTTTTGTTGGAGATCCTAATATAAATAAATAAATGGAGTCACAGGTTGCCAACCGTTCTAGAGTTATAAACTAAACACATTATACAGAGTAGACTTTATCCCTGTGTCTTTTAAATAAATGAACGTTAATCACAGCATCAGCCGGAAGCGGAAACTCCCGCGCCGCCGCCAGTGGAGGAGCCGAAACCGCGCGAAAGTAAGCCGGCGACATACGTGCCGCCCTCGTCACGTCAGCGCCCCGTCGAGAACGTGCGCAGGAGTACGGTAAGATATGACAATTGGGTAGATGACACCATTAACAAATAATTATAAACACAACTTCTTAATAACCCTAAAAACCCAATTAACTTTCAATTAACTGTAAAATTCGATTTTTAATTGCTTTGAATGGATGGTCAATTGAGTTGACAAAAAAGTGACGTCACATTTTACTAATGCCATACAAAATGTTTGGAGGAATCGCGTTTTGACAGCTCATAAAAAGAATGTTAATTGACTGGTGGTGTCATCTTTCCTATTATATGGTGTGATTGTTTGATAGTAGCTAAAAAATCCGGCTAAGTGCGCACTTAGCCGGACTCACATACAAGGGTTCCTTGGTATCGTATGGTATAACGGGCTGGTGGACACCCGCCCGTTATACCATACCATACTTCCAACTCCACGTCTCGGCGCGCATTTTGCGTACAGGTGGAAAGTAAGTCATTCGATTTACTCCAGCTTCCCAAGAAAGGCCAGCAGCGCCTTGAGGTTGCTGGCGATCTCCTGTATGTTATCTGGGTTACCGAAGTACTTTGCCCTGTATGAAGCGACTTCAGGGCAGTTCAGAAGCACATGGGCCGCTGTCTCGTCTGCCCCCATGCAGGCTCTGCACAGAGGGCTGTCTGTAACTTCTATGACAAAGAGATATTTATTGAAAGACCCATGGCCGGTTCTGATGACTGTGACCATACGTGGCTGTTGGTTGAACAGTCGGAGGGCCTACCTCGTAAAGCGGCCATCAATCGCAGGAAGTGCCTCCTACGCCTGCCTGCACTTGCCAAGTTTGGTCCACAGTCTTTTGTGTAGATTGGTTCGTTTTTTTACCATGGTGCATAGGTGTCCGAAGGGGAAGGCACTAAAGGTTCTGGACCCACCGCACCTGTACTCGACCCCCTTCTATCAAGCTCGTACGCAGCATCATTGCCATGGTTATATTATTTAATCAAATCAGCCCAAAGTTAACCGTGTAGCTGTTTAAGAGCTTGTCATACAGCCATGCTGTTTGTCTGACCAAAATATTGTTAACAATTATTTTAGAAGAATAAGTATGTAGTTTCTTGCCGATTCTTCTTTGTACGATACCACAGTATAATTATTAGTACTATCGTACTCGTACAGCAGCGACACGCCCCGCCTCTCTCCGGAAGAGTGCTCCTCACCGCTTCCCGCGTCGAACGTGCTCTCGAAACTGCTTTTAGTTCTCGCGGCGCGTAAACACGCACATACTCACGTATTTGTACAGTCTGTTATTTTGGTAGTAGTGTAGGTAATTCAATTGTTTCGTTTGTATGGACTGTCGTAGGTGTGACGATGTTACCTTTTAGAAGGGGCCACTAGGCTGAATTTTCTTTTTTGTCAAATTGAAGATGTTTTTAGAGGTATGAAGAACATAGTGCAAAGTTCCTCATCCTCCGTAGAAAAGGGAGGATCCTCTGACCAGAAGGGTGTTATGTCTAGTGGGCTACTGCCCGACGGTTGTAGTCGGGATTTTGTATATATCCTAATGTCGCGGATAACTCTGCTTGCGCGATCTAGGCAACGTCAGTTGTAGTTCGTATTATGTGCGATAGATGTCGCTACATGTGTGCTTTATCTGTAGAAACACGCGCCCGACATCCACAACGACGACTACTTCCCGGTGCTGGGCGCCAGCGCCAAGCGCGGCGGAGGAGGTTGGAGCACCGCAGGGGCCGGGGCCGCCAGGGAGCCCTCCGCGCCGCGCCAGCCCCTCGCGCTGGGGAACCGCTTCACCTCGCTGCAGGACGACAGCTAGCCAGGTACGCTCTACAGTGGGGGGAGACCTGGGAAGGAGATCTAGGAAGACTTCAACACTAGCGACTCGCTCCGGCTGTAATGTAGATCAAACTATACGCATAAAGGGCGTCACAAACGGTCAGGGGGCCAAGTCTGCTATTTTTATAATTTCGTCATTCCAACACGATCCCATTGTCATTCTGCTAAAAGTTCGTAATCTGCTAAATTCATAATGGTCGAGCATTGGTCGGTCGAATTAAAAGCAATGACTGCACAATGACGTTCTAACGGTAGGTCACTAATCAAAGGAACTGTCAAAATTGTAGCAGATTACCGCCTAAGTCAGTCATTAATTTGTCATTTTGTACGAGATTACCATTCTATATCATTTCTTTTAATGGCGTGTCAGTGGTTGACCATTGGAAGTCATAATGTTGCCATTATATTAGTAGATTACCCAACTTGTCAAAATCAACAACAAACTTTTCAAAATCAACAATTATGAAATCAATGATAGACTATTCTGACACTATTGTAATAGCAGACTTGAGGCCCAGGATACTATTGGAACGAAGTTCCCTATCGCGCGTTGCGAAAGGGGGCTAGACGGAAAAAATTAAGACCAAAAGTTGTAACGACACTTTTTGCTATAGTTGTAAGCCGTGCGGAGTGCGCGTCTTTCTCTGTCTGTCTCTCTCTCTCTCTCGCTCTCATAGAAAGTAAGCCAGTTATTTTCGTTAAGTTTATATTACATTATATTTGTTAATAATAAAAAAAACATTATTATAATAAAAAAAAAAAAAAAATTACAATTCCTTCACTAATTAATCGAAAGGAACTTCGTTCCATCCGGGTGTCTCTTGACACCTCTCAAGTTTTAATATTTTATATTAAGATAAAATATTGCTCACTACATTTTGGCTTAAGATGAAATATTATAGTATCTTAGCCGTTTGTGATACAAACTGTATAGTGAGCGATATTTTATCTTAACATAAAATATTATAGTATCTTTGACGTTTGTGATGGCCCTTAAACCTTCCTCTTGAATTATTATTTTAAGGACGCATCGACTTCAAGCGTCCTTATTTCAGCAGGTATTATCTACTTGTAGATTAAAACACAAATCACTTCGAAGCAGTGTTATGTTTCGTAAGCAATGTTATTTATTAATTAATCACTTCAGTATTATTTTACAATAAATAACACAATAATAACAATCGACCACTCGAGTCAACGTTCCGACCCTGTTTGCGCCGCTATTGTGTTTAACTTTACTCAGAAACTTGAATCCGGAACTATATCAACACTAATATAAAGAGGAAATATTTATATGTTTGTATATTTGTAACAAATAAAATAGAAAACTACTGGTCCAATTTCAAAAATTGTTTCACCATTTGGTGCTAAATGAGGGATCCTTGAGAAAAGTCGCGAGCAAATTGCTAATATATAATAATAAACTTATCAGTATCCATTTTTAAACTCCCATGACAACTAAATTATAATTTTAACACAACACATCTTTAAACATTAATTTTGTTCACAGGTAACATAAACCCACAACGTGATATGCTGCAGTAAAGTGAAGTGTCAATATGGACTTGTAAGCGAAGCCTGGCGCATAGCATATACAATATAATACCTATACAACACACTCATACAGAAAGAACAACATGCATTTCATATGTATCGCCCCATACAGAACCCATTCTATGGCGGCCAGACAGTTGCTACACACTTCTGTTCCAAGTTTGAATTTACTTTTTTTTTCTTCAGTGCTGTTATCAGTTAAGCCAGTAACACCTAATCGATTTGCTTGTAATCGATTCTTTTCGACGACTTCCGTTTGGTATGAATTGTAGACAATAAATTAATGCCTAAAGTGCTCACGGAACACGTTTAATGTAAGAAACACTCATTTTAGGAATACTTTTACAACACATCATGGCAACTGTCTTAAAAAAAGTGTAAAAGCAAGAAATGAATGTGCGATTTGTTATTTTTTATGTTTATATTGATAAATAAATAATAAAAAAATGTGTCTCGTATGCGTGGAAAAAGGACATTTAGGAAAAAAATTGGTGGAATTATTTATATACAAAACCGATGATTTAAAAGTGTTATTAATCAATAAACCAAGCGTGGAGGTTAAATTTTTATATTTAAACGAAATTGTTATAAAAATTGAGAAACATTTTGGTAAACAAAGCAAAGCGCTCCCGTTAACAATATTGTACATTTTGTTTTGATATTGCAATTATAAATTCTGTAACGGCAAATCATTGGAAATATCTTGTACCATAGAAATAAATTATGTATTTAAAACTAATGTTTATTTTATTTGCGTATCATATCAGTTTATGGGCCAGAACAGGTAGAAAAACATTATGCTAAATCGGTTTTCATTCATTACATGATAATAAGTCTAAATGCAACAAAAATAGAGTTGAAAATTATTATAAATAGCGCGCGGAAATATCTTGCATACAATCGGGTAGTAGACAAAATTAACCTCCTCATCGGATTTCAAAAATTATTTCACTAATTATTAGTGTAAGAATTTTTATATGAGGAGCTTCGACCCGACAAATGGCATAGGATATATTTTGGAATATATTTCACTTTCACGCCGACGATAGCTAGTAAATAATAAATGAAAATTGCTCTAGCTTACCGTTGCTCTGTCTGTACCGACCCCAAGACCACACAAATAAATTTTTGTATTTGTTTTAAATAAAAATGAACTATTGCTTGTGTGTACAAAATATATCACGTTGCGATAAATCTTTCAAAAAAAGAAATTAAAAAAAAACTTGTTCAGAAGGTTATATAATTATCATGTCATGCAGTTGTTCCTTTAGAATTTTCAGATGGAGAACTACAACAGTTTTAGTAAAAAATATATTTTATCAAAAGCCTAATCTCTGTTACAAAGTATGTAGGTAAGGCTGCGTCGCGCCCGAGCAGAGAGACCACTCGGAACAAACCGCCATTTTTCGCACGCACACATTGACATTTTGTTTATAGGCATTCTCAAGCAGTTTCAAGCAGACTTCAGTCTCGACTGTCACGTGTTGTCAAAATGAATAAATGAGAGACATTGACATTTCATGACAACAGGAAAATTTTGCAAAGAGTTCCAACCAGTGTCAATAAAATTTCATAATTGTCACAAATAGAACCCAGAGTCAATACAGTAGCAGCCCTAGTGAGTCTGGCAAGTTATGGCAATTATTTTTGAAGATGGCGGGAGCGGCACTGCTGTACCCCGTGTGTCTCTGTCCACCGTTTTTTGACAGCTGGTGGTTTCGACAACTATTTGATTATTATAATTAGCCTTATCCCAACTATGTAATAGTTAGCTTCCAGTCTAACCGGATGCAGCTGAATACCAGTGTTTTACATGGAGCGACTTTCTATCGGACCTCCATAACCCAGTTACTGGGTAACACCATACCCCTTGGTAGTCAGAGGGCCTAGTAAGTTTTTATTCGAACTTGATCGAATGTAAACTCCAATTTGTATTGAAACTCAATGGGATCAGTGCAGTCTAGTCGCAACAACAGGAAACACATTATTCCATACAAATTGACATAAGCGATAGTTCGAGTTGAAATAAAAACACACTATACTTCGTTCACAATAAGATTAGACATTTATCAAACCTTTTTTTCAGTCCGTTCAACCGATTTTGACTTATATTGCGTTGGTGGCATGACAACTGGCAGCTACAAAAAGCAATTGTTACTATAACCACTTTTTTGCCTCTAATGTCATTCTTAAGCCTACGGAATAGAAGTCAAAATCGGTTGAAGGAACTGTAAAAAAGGTTTGTGTAAATGTCTAATCTTATTGTAAGCGGAGTATAAGGCCCTCTGACTTTCTGGCTTCTGACGACCCATAACGTCTGTCAAAGATACACGAATGATAGCTGGGACCAAGCTGTGATCAACGCTTTATACGTGCTTTCAGATCCAGTGGGATCTCGGTATGAAATAGATGATCACCCATCTACGGACTGACCGCGGCAAGCGTAGTGTAACCATGATCGATCTATCCGTAAACATGTACTTCCTCAAAAAGAAACCTTTTCATGTGATCTCTATTTTTACATATATCTGGTACAATTTGCGCTAGCGTCCAAACATCTATACAGGATATTTATTAAACCAGTGCGGAAATTCTAGAGACTGATTTTGGTGCTCAAAATCAACAACTTTTTCTATGGGCCCAACATCGAAATCTAGAAATCGCAACAAGTGATTGATTACTTAGTATGACAACGTTAATTTTTTTTTGAGATTTCAATGTTTGTCAATATAAAATTATTGTATTTGAGGACCAAAATCAGAATTAACGCACTGGTTAAAAATGTATCCTGTATAAAATACGAAGCACTCATCACCAATAAATTGACATTCTTTTTTTACAAGAGTTCAAAACGCGAATCACTCACACATTTTGTATTTCAATAGGAAACTGTGAAGTCACGTATTTGTCAATTCAATTGTCTAACTATTTATTGAAATAAGTGTTTTTTTTGTATATAAGTTGTGTTTTGGAATTATTTTAATGCCAAGTTGTCTACACCCGCCCTAAGCTGCCGCTGCCGCCAAGGAGGCCACTTGAGTATTACGTAAGCTCACTAAGCTGGTTTAGTAATTTTCAACCCCTTCAATTTTAGTTAATTGCTGACAAGGGGGTCCGGCCCCTAGTCTGCAAATGTAGGCAAAGAGAGAGAGAGAAGAGTAATTTAGTGTATTATTTGTTTTGTTTTGTGTAGTTTACTTGTATTTTGTATTTTAATAATGTAAGCCTATATGGATTTTATTATCCGAAATAAATGAATTTTATTTTATTTATTTATTTATTTTAAAGCTCTGCTCCCCACAATATGCTTACCTAAACATTCGTGTATAATAAATACTTTTGGTCTGATAATGTTTTATATTGTGAGTGGCAGGGTTTTAGGGTTGGTGTATATGTGTTCAAATAAAATAATTGCATTTTGCAGAATAGTTATTTGTTATACAAGAGTGCAAAGTTGCTTTTTAACCGCGTGTTCAATTTTGATGACCGAGCAAGCGAAGGATTCTAAAATTGAATCACGAGCGCAGCGAGTGATTCAAAATTAGAATCCTGAGCGTTAGCGAGGGAATCAAAAGAGCACGAGGTGAAAAATCTTTGCACTCGAGTGCAACACGTAACTTTTCATTCCACCTCAGCGAGGAAATGACTAAATGCAAAAAAAAAACGTTTACAAAGTCTGAGTTTTTAACAAATTAAAAAAAAGTTGTATGATATATTCGGCACCATAGAGGTAGCAGTAAATAGGTTTAATGTTTTTTTTTAATTCACAAACTTAGTGCACACGATGTTCTAAATTCAATTTACTTTATCCTCTAGAGAATAAAAACGGCTTTTCCACTCAGATATTGAAGATAAATTTACTTTATCCTCTAGAGAATAAAAACGGCTTTTCCACTCAGATATTGAAGATTAAAAATACTCTTTCCGAGATGGTGGGATGAAAAAAATATTGCTGACGTAAGCACCAGATCCCCATTCCCCACGTCATCAAATATAAGCAAAGCTAAGACCACACCCTTTTGTTGCTTACGTAATACTTGAATGGCCTATTATCATATTTTTAAAGGCACTAAATATGATGGATAGGGGTCTTATTTTCTCTATACAAATTAAGTTCGGAGACAATTTATCTATAGCTACCTCTTTAAGCGTAGAAGCGCGGATGCGTAGATACTTAGATGCTATTTATTATGACACTACCACTTTTCCCACCACGACGTTCGCGTCAGTTCAGTAGCATAATATGCCCTTATCTAGATCACAAGCTTAGTCTTTTATAACGATCAGACATTATGCGTAGAAAAAAAGTAGTTATAAAAGCTCTGGCTGCTCACCTTGTTACAACCAAGCGTGAAGTTTGTGAGAAATAGTGACATCTATTGTCAAGAAATGGAACAACATCACTATCAGCGCCATCTACAGTGATTTAATCTGTTGTGTAGTTCCATTTTAATACAGATGGCGCTAGGGTGACTAAGTGAATTAAAATGATAGAATTATACAAAATAATATATGATGACGTTCATTATTTCAATTTATTTTTTAAATAGATTATAGTTAACAATAAGCATTACGACAAAAAGTAAGTTTCACTTAAATACTGTTAATTCAATTTAAGATATATTAGAAAATCTTACATCACGCAATCAAAATTTCCTGGATTTGGAAGTTTATATACAAGATTTTGTGCACAGCAAGTGTACTTGCTTCGGCAGTACATATACTAAAATTGGAACGATACAGAGAAGATTAGCATGGCCCCTGCGCAAGGATGACACGCAAAATCGTGAAGCGTTCCACATTTTTTGAACTATTTGGGTGTGTCTAGATACGTTTTTTATTTGCATTTGGGTAATAAAGAAAATGTTCAAATCCATTTATTTTTTCCTTAGTAATAGTAATGTATTATGTTGATTATGAATAGTAATCGTGATAATTTGTTGTTTCTTGCCTACCTATTATATAAACATTAAATCATTCTAACATAATTATTATTATGCCCTTTTCCCAACCCCAAGGATGATGGGGTCGGCTTCCAGCCTAACCGTATGCAGCTGCCAGTGTTTTACATGGAGCGACAGCCTGTCTGATCTACTACAACCCACTGACACACCCATTCGCGGGTTCGATTCCCGCACGGAATTAATATTTTTGTATGGCTTAAAGATAGTTGTTCCGGGTCTGGCTGTTTGTGTATGTGAGTTTATATGTTTGTAAACACACGATATATGAGATATTCCTAGTGTGGGACAACGTTTAAAAAAAATGTCTTTACCAGTGAACCAATGGGATGTGAAGAGATGAGAGGGTGGATTGATTATCAACTAACTTTTCGTGAACATATTACATCTGTTTGCAAGAAATCCTACAGAAGCTTAGGTTTCATACTTCGTAGGGCAGTAGGCTTTAAAAACATAAAAGCTATAGCTGCTCTGTACAACGCACTCGTAAGATCGCAATTAGAATTCAATGCGGCTGTATGGGTTCCGCATGAAACCAAGTATGGCCTAATGCTAGAGCGCATACAAAATAAATTCACACGGTACTTGTACATGAAACTTTATGGAGTCTATCCTTTTTATCCATTGATGTACCCAACCCTATTTGTATTGGGTATGGTTGGGTACAACAAGCTGGAAACAAGAAGGGACTTGGCACTAATAACATACTTTTTTATGTTAATGCGTGGTAAAAAAACTAACCCTGGTGTGCTTAAGCATGTGTGTCTGAATGTGCCGGATAATTACGTGTCGCGGCGACGGAGACCGCGGTTGCTGGCGGTGCCTCGCGGTAGAACCAACATGCTGGGTAAAGCACCAATGACGCGCGCCTTGCATACTCTTAACGAAATCGCGGAAAGGCTAGACGTATTTTCCTGTTCTCTGAACGAGTTCACAAAAATTGCCTTACATGTGATATGTCATTAGTTAGTGTTAGTATTGTAATATTGTTTAAGGGCCACGCTACCGATTTGGGGTAACCTGTTATGGTAGTGGTGATGATGTAAAAATAAATAAATAAATAAATAAATAAATTATAGCTGCAGGCAGGTGGGGGAAACCTCCAAAAGGCTCCCGGTCTTTAAGGATAAGACCGTGGAGTGTGGGATTCTTTATCATATCAGCCTATTGTCGTCCACTGCTGAACGTAGGCCTCCCCCAGAGATCGCCAACCAACCCGGTCTTGGGCAGCCCGCATCCATCCGCTGCCAGCCACCTTCTTCAAATCGTCGGTCCATCGTACCACAGGGCGGCCCACACTACGCTTGCCCAAACGTGGTCTTCACTCTAAAGCGTGTCTGCTCCATCTACCGTCTGTCCGTCTGCAGACGTGGCCGGCCCACTTCCACTTCAGCGTGCTGATTCGACGCGCAATTTCTTTACTCATTCTTACCTCACTAAAACAACCCTGCCGGTGGTCACCATCAGCACTAGGAAACGGTTCCAATATCTCTTACCTTTTCCTGCTACTGCTGGCCTACTGTACACAGGTAGTTTTCTAACAGGAATATTTTTTCAATTTGTAGATACTTATACTTAACTTACAGTAATCTCACTTGAAACTTTTTATTGCGCGTTTCACTCGACACGCTTAGTGATTTCAATTCAATAATAATGATTGTTTTTGAACTGACTTTTTATTTACAATGTTGACACTTAGCACTTAGCCCTAAACTTTAGGACCTAGGGCCTACCATAAAAAAGCAATAATATTCAAAGCTTAGGGCCTAAAGTTTTGTATTGATTTTTTAGGGCACACGGCCACTGCTATCGTCTGAACATCGATCGCTGTGAATATGTTTTAAATATATTAAAATATATTACGTTTAGGCTAGGTAAGTTGTTTATTTTATAGACAATTGATTAACATTGAATAAAAATAGGATGTCAGCCATAGATATCCGAGTGTCAGCTGAGAATATTTTCTTGTTTCATACAAAGTACCTACCTGGGCGACCGAGCTTCGCACGGTGTTTTTTTTTTAAATGAAACCTAGCTAAATCGATTTATTGCCCCCGAAACCCCCTGCGTTCTAAATTTATGAAAATCGTTGCAGCCATTTCTGAGATTCAGAATTATATATCTTCTAAATAAGAATCATCAATCAAATGTTGTTATTATTCAATTTATTATTGCTATTGAGTGACTTGGTCTTTAATTTAATTACTTGTGTGTTTAATTTAATTATTTCTGTTTATGCAATTATTTTATTATTCAATGTAAGTAGTTATCTTAATATTATTGACTATCTTTTTCATTTAATTATTTTTATTTATTAAGCAATTATTTCGAATATTCAATATATTATTATTATTGAATGACTAAGTTTTTAATTTAATTATTTCAAGTGATTAATCAATTTTTTTATGTGCATTTTTATCATTTACTAAAACAATTGACTTGTAATTTTTCTTACCAATAAATGTGTTTATCTGTTTAGATCATAGAGCAACGCAGATTTCTGGCCGCACAGGCCCTGACGCGTGCGGCCGGTGTTCCGCGTTGCTTTTAACTTTGTCTAGATAGACAGAAGTTGCTGCCATGCGACTTTTCTACAAACTTACCACTTTAAAGGCTCCCTCACTCATCACGGATTCTATTCGTCTCTCGAGTGTGTTTTAACCTGTTTGTGACTGAAAGGAGCTTAAAGGGTAAAATAATACAAATATAATCCTGACCAAAGCTTTATTTACAAATTACTATCAGCCTACTAAAACGAAGTCTATCCTAAATACTAAAATTCTCCTCCAATCTTCTCAAATGATCAACATTAGACTCTTGCGGTGGGCTACTATGACTTAAAATATTATTTTTATACACATCCATACTTCGTTGAGCCATATTGTTATAAACTTCTCTTGGCAAAATGCGATTTTGGGCGGGGATTTTGACATTGACATTTGCCGCCATATTTAAACCGCGGTCCATGAAAACTCTTTCATTCGGATACACTGTAACTGGGTTTAAAAAAGGAACTTCAGGTTTAGGTAGATTTCGAAACATGTTTGTTCTGTCGATTATTTGGTTTTGGGCGTTCATTGTATTTAAGGATTTCATCCATTGCTGTTGTTGTGTGGTTGGTACTCTGTTGGGGTAGTTGAAGATCCAGAGGCGATCCCCGACGAACATTGGCCGAGGACTGACGATACCAAGGCTACTATAATACTGTTGTGCGAGAAGTTCGATGTCGTTTGTGTATTTTCGTTTCCATTTCGTTCGACGGTTTTGGAACCATATCTTTATCTGTAATAAGAAACAAAATAGTTAAGAGACAGACGCTTATTTTTCGATCGCTCAACCACTGCGCGACCGTGTCGTCAAAAATGAATCAGTGTTCATCTGCCTAGCCTTTTCCCAACTTTGTTGGGGTCGGCTTCTAGTATTTCCGAATGCAGCTGAATACCAGTGTTTAACATGGAGCAACTGCCTATCGGACCTCAACAACCCAGTTGCTAGGTAACACGATACCCCTTGGTAAAACTGGTTGTCAGATTTTCTAGCTTCTGACTACCTATAACAACTGTCAAATATCTGCGAATGACAGCCGGGGCCAACGGCTTTACGTGCTTTCCGAGGCACGGAAGGGTCTAGGTATGAAATGGATGGTTTCCCATCCACGGAGCGACCTCGGTAAGCGTAGCTTAACCATCATGACCGGTCGCTCCAGCTTTTACTTAGCGACGAGCGCCTCAAAATAAAAAATCATTACAATTACTTCGAAAAAAGGGAGTTTCAGTTACTCTCATGGGTACTGTGGGTGGGTAGGTTTATATTGGGAGAACTAACCCTTATTTTATCTAAGAACACACAAAGGAGTATCTCCCGTGTTTATAAAACATTCACATTCTGATTTCAGTCTCAATCTGGCAAAAATACCTTTAATTCTTCTAAATTATTGTCAAGATTTTGACATTGATTTTCGCTAAAACTGGAATGCAAATATGTAGATTAGAATTCTAAAGGAACATTCTTGTCGGGAATACGGGAATTCCTAACAAGACTATGGCCCATGTATAGGGTTGCCATATTTGCCAAACCTCGTGTCGGGACGCAAAAAGAAAAATATATACAGGGTGTTTGGTAGATCGATGCAAAGCCGTTTGAACAGAACTTGTCTTAGACGAAGTGTGACAATATTTTTTTTAGCAAAATTTTATTTTATTTATTTATTTATTTATTTATACTTCATGCACAAAGGTACAAAGGCGGACTTAATGCCTTAGGCATTCTCTACCAGTCAACCAAGGGTGATGAAGAGATAATATGGCGGGTGCATAACAAAAAGTAATAATTAAAAAGTTAAAAAGATGTAAACTCATATACATAATTATATATCTGGATACCATATACCTACATAAACATATACATACATACATACCTACATATATATAATATGTAAAAGAAAAGGGGGTTTTGAGATGACTCTGCTTACTTGTTCTGAAAATAAAATCTCAATTTCCGCTTAAATGCATACCGAGTGGTGGCCATCCTGATATCGAGAGGAAGTGCATTCCAGAGAAGAATGGCTTGAATATGAAAGGAAGAATGAACGAAATCAGAAGTATGAGAAGGGCAAAGTAAAAGAAGATTGTTAGAAGACCGCAAATTCCTAGTGTGCAAAGAACATAGATATTGAAAGTGGGATATTAAATAAGAAGGAGGAGAGAGAGAGTTGAGCAGGGAGAATAAAGTTGTCAAAGCACGCAAACTTCTTCTTTGGCGAATGGGCAACCATTTTAACTCGGACCTGTAGCTAGACACATGATCATATTTCCTCAAGTTGAAGATAAACCTGATGCAGTTATTCAGGACCCTATCCAGCTTATCCAACAAAACCGCATTCAAGTCAAAGTAGCACACGTCACCATAGTCGATTATAGGGAAGATTAAAGTCTGCACAAGCATCGTCTTTGTCTTCGCAGGCAAAAAGCTTCTCAGACGATACAAAGATCGCAAAGTTCCGTTAGCTCTTTGACAGACACTAGAAACCTGACTTTGCCAACCAAGCGTCGAATCAAGATGCAAACCGAGATCTTTTACGCTATTGCTAATGGGGATGACGGTACCATTGAAAATAACTGGAGGAAGAGAGCTAACCGCCACTCTACCCATCATACGTGAGCTTCCAATTATAATGGCCTGACATTTTGAGGGGTTTACGGCCACACCAAATCTATCAGACCAATCTTTTATAGCATCCAAGTCTCGGTTTACATCTTCTATAGCGTCCGATAAACCTTCTACCCGCGCAGCTGTATATAATTGAAGATCATCGGCATAAAGATGATACGAACACCGAAGACAGTGAGTAATAAAATTAATGAAGATAGAGAATAGCAATGGAGAAAGAATACCGCCTTGTGGAACGCCAGCATCCAGGTCAAGCCAACTTGACGAGCTCTCGTCAACGCGGACCGACTGCAAAATTTTAATGATTTTTGATTACAAGACCCAAAATATTGCAGTTAGTTGCAAATGGTGGCCAGTTTAAAAGATTTTTTTTTAAATATCTTTTATGGTTTCATGACAAAGATGTCTTAATCATATTTAATTAAATTGCTTACACAATACTTTGTTAATAAATTAAAATGAAAATAAATTATTTATTTTTCAAACTGGCCATTATTTGCAACTAACTGCAATATTTTGGGTCTGCCGTGACCGCGCGAAAAACGGGACGTAATAGTGCTTTGTCGGGACGTCGGGACAGAGGCCCCAATGACGGTGACAGTCCCGATATATCGGGACGAATGGCAACTCTACCCATGTATGTACAGAGGCCAGCACATCAAGCTACCCCAATCTGTCAAATTTCTTTGATAGTTTTTCAACTTTATTACAAAAGAATACCTAAGGTTCATGTTCAATTGGGAAACTTTGACAGTTTGGTATAGTTTCATGCGCTGGCGTCTGTACCTACTTCAGTGCCCAAAGTGTCCGTACAGCTGCACTTTAGAGGCTGCCATGAAAAAGAAAGTGAACAGTCGAAAGCTAGGAAAGTAGAACAAATACGGGAATTGGCCTTCTCTTCATCAACTAACCTGTGTTTCAGTAAGTCTAAGTTGCCTGGCAAGTCTGCCTCGCGCCGCCACGGATAAGTAGCGGTTCTTCTCAAACTCGGCTTCTAAACTCTTGATCTGTTGTGCGCTGAACGCAGTGCGAGCACGCTTGCCTCGAGATGAGCATGATCCTGGGATTGAAATTGAATTAAATGTTAGTGAATTTATTTAGTTTGAATCAATGAGAATTTTCCACCCAGTTGAAAAAAAGGATTAGGTATTTTTTTTTTCAACCTAGAGGTTGTTGGCAGTATAGCCGGACAATCCTGTCGTGCCTTAAAAAGTGATTTTTAGGGCCTCCAGCCAGGGCTAGAGTTAGGTACTTCTTATTTCGGCTTCTATGTAAAATGAAAAGTTACATGTCCGTTGGCCAAATATTCAAACGCAGCTCAATTTTAAGATGCTGTCTCTATCACTTTATGTCAAAGTGACTGCGACAGTACGCGACTTAACGGCACTTAAAATTGAGTAGCCTTTGAGTATTTGGCCATATGACTGACTACATAATTTTATCCTCAGTGCTATTTTCCTGGGCCTCAAATCTGCTATTACAATAGTGTCAGAATGATCTATCATTGATTTCATAATTGTTGATTTTGACAAGTTTGGTAATCTACTAGGTACTAATATAATGGCGTCATTATGACTTTCCAATGGTCAACCACTGACACGCCATTGAAAGAAATGATATAGAATATCTAGTAATCTCGTATAAAATGACAACTGAATTAGGCGGTAATCTGCTAAAATTTGGACAGTTCCTTTGATCAGCGACCTAACATTAGAACATTGTGCAGTCATTGCTTTTAATTCCGATCAATGATCGACCATTATGAATTTTGCAGATTACGAACTTTTAGCAAAATGACAATGGGATCGTGTTGGAATGGCGAAATTATTAAAATAGCAGACTTGGCCCCTGGACTCTAAGACTCCTTCGGTCAAATTAGGTTAAGGGCGAGCTGTCGATTCCTATTAGCATCGGTGGGGTTACAGCTCATCTCAAGTTCACTTCCCTGAAATTCACCAAAGATGATTTTTATAGAATACACTTTCGGATTCTGGGGGGCGGGGGGACCACTTGCCTTTATAAATTAGAGTTACTAGCACGAAAAAACATTACGAGAACGGGGTTGCCAAGCCAAATTGTATTAAACAGTTTTGCAGCTCTTCAATGAACTAGCTGTCTCGTGAATGACTTGTCAAGCTGTCACTCATCAGACTAGTAATGATCTAAATACGCAGAGGCACCTAGTCGTAACGAAAGAGTACTTGACACCTGCAAATTGTTATCTTTGATGGATTACAATTGTTGTAACAAGCCAAATGCACGATCTTTTGGCAAGACTTCCGTTAGCTCAGTACACTAATTTCGCCATTTAAAATCGCAGTATCCATCGTCGATAATGACGACTATTATTATCCGTCTACTTCATTATAATTAGTTTCGTAAACTAATGATGGTACACTTAATTTAATACGGAAGTCATTCTAAACGGACATAGAAATTGTAGCAGACACGACTCGTCGTCACCTCACAGCTATTTTCAATAAACACCTCCCCGCTTTGAGTAATTAGTGGTAATATATCAACATGTCAAGCCAACGTCTTGCCGCCATCTTGGAACTGACTCTGAGCGCCACACTGAATATCCGAACGTGCTAATTAGCGCGCCAAAATAAATGTCATTTTTGCCATTTTTTTAAAGAGTTGTGACTTTATAAATTGCGCTGCCAATTAAGTGGTAATATTATGAATGCGATGATTCGAATAAAATGATGATGAGTAAAAAGCTAGGGTGGCTCGTGAAAGTCAAATATTCTTACGTTTGTTGCAAATTTCAGCTCAGTATCTGGTTGTCTGCTAATAAATTACTTAGACTCGACAGTATTGAATATGTATTTAGACAATTATAATAATTAAAATTATTAACATAACTCTTGAAAATTTGCTTCTGTGAATTTATGTGAAACGAGCTTTTTAGATTCCACCTAATGATCCAACCATTAGGTGGAATGACAGCTATTCCGCTTAAAATAATAGCTCTCCTCAAAAAGTGACCTTCATATACATACTTTCAGGTAGATATTTAATAAAACGGCTGGTCTTTATAATCGAAAATAAAATCGGAATTTAGGCATCTGTGTATCCAGCTTGCGATGAAAGCTCACCTCAAGTTCACTGAATTTCACCGAGCGAAATTTGTAAATACAAGTAATAGACCAAAAGGAGCCGTGCCGTGTGCTCCGAACTGGAAAGACTTCATATTTCTAACACGCTTTTATTAGCTTTGGATGTATGTATCAGAACTTTTGAACTCGATTTTCATCCCCTTTAAAACCCCTGATTGATTTGACACTTGGCACACTTATCAAGGACCGATGACAATGCAATAATTTATGGTACCATTGAATTGATCTGATGATGGAGCCGGTTGGTCCTATTCTCCGGAACTACATGGTCCTATTTTGAAAATTCTTTCACCATTTGAAAGCTTGTTATTCCTCAGTACCTTAGACTACATTTTATTATCATAAAAAATTTAAATCTGCAAGCAACATCAAATTCCATTCGAAAGAAGTCGCGGGCAAAGTTAGCGACTTCATAAAATCAAATAAATTCGTCTTTAGCACCTCATTAACCAATTTAGAAAAATAAAATACAATTTAAATTCATCGTCGACATAACGAGTCGGATATGATCAGTGATGATAAAATAAATCTTCAGAACGATTTGATAAGTCGTCGTCATCTTTCAAATCTATACATAATATCACAAACGCGAAACTGAGTTTATTTATTTGTTGGTTTGTTACGGTCACGGTCGGTCGAGATCACAAACTACTAAACCGATTTTGGTGAAATTTGGTATAGAACCCCAAGAAAGGACGTGGGCTAGTTTTTTATTCACGACTTTGTCTGCATAGTGTTTGTATATAATAGGGTATTTTACTCTATGCGAGAAAAAATCTATAATATGTTATTGAGACAATTTAGGCATATAGAAGTCGGAAAATGTAAGTTTTAGTTCATAAAATAACAAAACAAATTTTTAAATTCAATTCAAAGTTTTCAGTATTTTTAATCTGTTATAAAACACCGTGAAATAGTAGCGGCCATGTTATTACGCCATACGGCTGTGTAAACAAAAAATTGTCAACTGTCAGTCAACCGATTGGCGTAATAAAGGCTTTGTACTTTTATTATTTTCGTAACCAACGTAATTTTTTCATTCTTACACCTATTACAAAATATGCTTTTAATTATTTTTAAATGATATACAATTACTTATCATATTTAATATGAGCTTATTTGATACAAAACGAACAGACGTCATTTACGCTGAGCAATATGGCGTTCAGTAAGAGGCGTTTTCGTCAAACTACGCGCGAAATTTGAAAATTTAAAATTTAGATGCATTTTTATGGCACTTATTCGATTGAATAAAAATTTTGTGTTTTTTTTGGTGGCATATTAGCACTACAGAATTTCATTGAGACACTTTTCAAAAATGGGTGTAATACCCTATTAAATGAGGTTTTTTCCAGGCAATACTTGCAATGTTTCAATCTAATAATACTCATGCTTGATCAGCTTGATCTGCGACCACTTCCACGTAGGTATCTTAGTATCGTACCTCTTGTCATTCACTGTAAATAATCCTTAGATAGGTTTGAGAAAATGTCTGCTACTAGCAAGAGTCAAAGACCATCACCACACTGCTGATGCATTCGAGCACTCCATAGTGTTTCATAAATTTTAATGTCATAGTAGTTTTAACGCTAACTTCGTCCAAGGAATCTCAAGTATTTAAAGGTTGATTAAAATATATCCTTTGTTTACTAATTAAATGTATCCGAACGCATCTAAACGTCTAACATCAAACATTTGTAACACCATACAGGCATCCAGACGCAATACGTCAAATCGCCCGCAATAATGTAGAAAGTAAATTAATTAGCGCCTAAAATAATCCTATTGCCTTCAAAAACGACTGACGTAACACGCTTGCAAACCACTACGACACTGGTAAGGCAATTAATGTCAATTTATCCTCGCTTGTCAACGCTCCACGTCTTTGTTTCCCGCCATTGTAAACCCCACACTATTTTATTTACCAAAACAATCGTGAAAAATTTGTTAATTGACACTCTTAAATCGTTGAAATAAAGACTCTTTTCAAGTAACGTTCAGCTGTCAAACGATAAAAATAAAGTTGTTGGTTCTGTATGACATTCGGCTCGTTCGGATACACACCCATCCGTTGTCTGGTAATAGAATTTTACAGCTTTTTAATGAGCCCAGGCCACTTACTAAATTTCAGTTGTGAGACGTTTCTTTTCATGTTTATTTCCTTTTTTTTCTAACGGGTGAATAATTACGAGGGAGAAAGATTTAGCTAACGAGAGCCGGGACGCGTGGAGATTTATCTTTTCGTAACAAATTTAGAAAATGAGACATCACTGCGCGGTTAACGGGTGTATAAGTGTAGGGCTGTCAGTTTACTGAAAATATTTGACACTTTATGAACTCAATGATGTACTGCTGGCTTAAAGTTAATTTGTTTTGTAATATTTTATTCAAAAACTCTACACCTATCTTTGGCTTACAGAAAACATATTTCAAATTGGGACTGGGTGTTTACTTAGATAAGTAAAATACGTAGATAATTATTATTAAAAAATTAAATTGACAACATAATTATTAAATAAAAAAGCGCCTTCGTCCAGCGGTGGGACAGTGTAGAGAAGAGTGTTTCATTTAATTGAAAACCATTATTGCAGAGACAATGATTCTGTCATCAATTCCTGAAGTGTGAAAAGCAAATATGACGCATAAATTGTGCTAAACGCGTGTTTATTTGAACTAGGCATCTTACACTGACATTAATGCGGGAGAGTCGTCCCTATCCTCACATGTGTGAGTAAATTTAAATCGTTCCATTTGCTTGTGTGAGTGGAACGCGGGAAACCAATTCAAACGGCTAATTCGAGCCGCAATTGCTCGAACAAAAATGTCCGGAGGCACTTTATAGTTGGCAGATCGTAAATAAATTAGCGTTTTATGATATTTTTTTCGCTTCAAACTCGTTACAAGGAGTTATTGGCAATTATCACTGAAAAAATCCTGTGATATATTTTTTTATTGTGTTTTTATTATAAAACACGATTTATGATTTTATATTTTATTGCTCGATATAATGTGTGATCGGATATTTTTATATTCACACGAAATTCAAATTCAAATTGGACGCAATTAAACGTCATGTTTTCATGAAATAGTCATATTTGGGAGTAACCCTTGTTGGTATTGTAATAATAACACCAATAACATTGTTTTCCGATTTGTTGTGGCAGTATTGTGTTTTTATTTTATGTTATCTCATATGGGTCTTGCCAGAATTAAATGAATTTTAATTTTTTTTTTTTTTTTTTTTTTAAACTAGTCATAAAACGTGTACTTATATAGTACGTGCCACGAAAGATGAGGCTTGACACAGACTTGATTTGACTTGTGCACGATTTAGAGGTAAGAGTCCTTTAAATCGAGTACTGCGCAAGTCAAATCAAGTCTTGTGGCAATGGTGGCAATACAAAACAGCAACCAGAACAAAGCCACCGACTTCCGAAACTAAAGTCATGTGTGTTCTGTGCTAAAGTTATTTATCACTTTTAAGTTTTTTTTTGAAGGCTGTTCTCTTTTTTCAAAAAAGTTTTTTTAATTTGAGACTTTGTCTGTATTCGCGGTAACCGACATTCACGCTGACGAAGTCGCGGGCAAAAGCAAGTCTGTGATATTTTTATTGCACCATATGATCATTTGTTTGTAGTATTCAATTGGTACCTCTTTTTTATTTATTTAGGTAAGGAAATTAATAAATTTTTAAACGGAACACACATGAAAAAGTAATGAAATACTCTTTCTACTGACAGTATTACTTAGAGTATATTCATCTATGACTGACAGACCTGCAGTGCTTTTCTGTTATAATTTCCCTCGGTGAACACCTAGGGCGGATGACAGCTCACTTCACCTAGGTGTTCACCGAGGGAGATAGTAATAGAATAAATATACTTTATGGCTATAGTACCTATAGTATTATAATAGTAACAGTAGTCTAATTTTCCAGTCTACATCAGTTAGTCATACGTAGCATAAGTAAGTATTTATTCGTTTTGATTGAGATTATTTCATGCAAATCAAATCATTTTTCCTTGTCTTAACCTCTGCATATTTTTCCGATACAATAAGCTTGCTGTGTGGCAATTATTCCGAGAATTAGGTAGGTGACCGTGGACTGGACCACACGAGAAGAAAGTATTAACAAATATCAGTTTAAACAAGAAAATCATTAATCAAAATAATCTCCATAGTGTGTAAAGAATATTGATGAAAAACGGGCGGTGTCAGCTGTCGTCTCGCGTTTGTAACAGATCAGTGAAAGAAACGAAATGTTCTACTGTAAAATATTGACTCGAATCCTGTTAAACACTGGATTTTTTAAATGTTGTGACAATAAATAATCACACTAATACTAAAAAGATTTGTATTTTTGTATGTTTGTAACGAATAAACTCAAAAACTTCTGATTTGATTTCAAAAATTCTTTTAGGTACCATTAGAATGCTACATTATCCCTGATTCTTATCAATTAATAAAATTAGGGATCCTTGACAAAATTCAGGCGGACGAAGTCGCGGGCAAAGTACTAGTAAAAAACCGGACAAGTGCGAGTCGGACTCGCTCACCGAGGGTCCTGTACAAATTTGTAGGATTATGTACCTATAAATTAGTACGAAACCCTGAGTTCCATACTAATATTATAAATGAGAAAGTAACTCTGATACGCTTCCACGATAAAACGGCTGAACCGATTTTAATTTAATGAAATTTGGTATGAAAATAGCTTGAACCCTGGAAAAGCACATAGGGTACTTTTCAATCCGGGACTTCGTCTGCATCCGCGATAACCGACATTCACGCGGACCAAATCGCGGACATAAGCTCGTTCTAAATAAAGAATATAATTTTTTTATGATTTAATTACAAATGTAAAGTTTTCAGACTTTTCTCTGTATTTATATGTAGTAAAAGACGATATTACTTGCCTTGACTAGAAGTTTGATTTTCTCAGCTTCAAGGGACCGTGGACCTAAACATTTGGTTTTAATTTCAATTCGATACCTCTACGCGTTCCCGAGATAAAGAGTCTTGACTGACAGACGGACAGACAACAAAGCTAGTGATCCTATAAGGGTTACGTTTTCTTCCATTTGAGATACGGAACCCTAAAAATATGTACCTAAATATAGTCTCTGGAATTCTTTTTCATCATCCTCATTTTCGCCGAAAAACGTCCACTGCTGGACATAGGCCTCCCCGAGGAGGGGTTTTGCCATAATCGCCACGACATGCCAATTCTTTTTCAACCGACTTCAAAAAAGGAGGAGGTTATAAATTCGTCCGTTTTTTTTAATTTTTTTATGTTTGTTACCTGATTTCTTTGGACTGGGTGAACCGATTTTGATGATTCTTTTTTTATTTGAAAGCTAGTGCGCTCGCTAGTGTCCCATTTTAATTTGGTCCAGTTCTGACAATGGCATCCATGAGAAAACCGTATAGGTTTTAAATTTGCATTAAGTATGTGCGCGATTTGTTACGCGATTTCTCCGGCAAACGTAAACCGATTTTGAAAATTCTTTTTTCTATGGATAGGGTATGCTTCAGGGGTGGTCCCATATAAATTTTATCGAAATTGATTCAGCACTTTTTGAAAAATCAACAAATACCCAAAAAAATTTTACCATTCAATAATTTAATATATATACATATATTAATATTTTTAATATAGATACCTAATGCTGATTTAATGTAAAGTTTTTCGTAAGTAGGTCCCACCATCATACTCGTACTACATTTACATGTAGGTACACATCATTTTTTTTAATGATTAATTTCACGTCTTCTCCATTTCAGGGGTGTCATTAAAAAAGTTAAGATATCCGAACGAACAAACAGATTAATTGGCGCCAAAAATACACGAAGCGCGGGAGCGTTGCGTGAAGTCAAATGGCGCGGGAAGGCGTGAATTGCTTTACTTTTTATGTTTTTTCATTAATTATGTTGTTTCAGATTACAAGCTCGCGTTTCTTTGATTTATTTGTTTGTTTCAAATGGGAAGGCATTTATTTTGAAATTGTATATATTTGATATATTTTGTCGCCGGATGGAGTAATTATTTGTGTCAGCCATTTTTTGTAAGCAAGACGCTTATTTTTAATGGCTTGATAATTTGACCCCATTTTTTGACTTGGCGGTTAATTCGCATGAATCGAGCGACATTTACTAAATGGAACGCGTAAAATTAAAGCTCAACTGAAGATTAGAATGTTGGTTGGATGTATTTTATTTTATCGTCCGTCCATCATCTGCCTTTTCCCAATTATGTTGTAAGTATACCAGTGTTTTACATGGAGCGACAGCCTATCTGACCTCAACAACCCAGTTTATACGGGGTAACATGATACACCTTGGCAAGAGGGGGGGGGGGGGGGGGCAAGTTGATGTATGGTGGATAAGAAAAGTATGAATTTTAAATAGGTACAGTCAATCACAGGCACATGAAGCTTTGGAAACTCTAGAGGGGGGGGGGGGGGGCAACGCCCCCCCCCCCCCTTGGTGACGCCTTTGCACGTTGGTAAGACTGGTTGTCAGACTTGCTGGCTTCTTATAACGCGACTGTCAAAGATGTACAAATGACAGCCGGGACCAATTACAGCTTTACATGATTTCCGAAAAACGTTCCTTAAAAAAAAGTCCACTAGCATTGAAAACTTTACAGTGAGCCTAATCACCTTGCTTTTCCGGTTCTTCTTGAAAATATCTAGATCTTAGCATTTAGCACCATCTTAGACGCAGTAGGTATCCTCTAATTGATGAACACTATTACAACAACAAGGCCGCGGCTCAATACGCCTGCCCCGCCGTCGATGTAGTCGTTACTGCCAAATTAATGTGCTGCACATGACTTGCATCTGTCTTGCAGTCATGCAAGATAGATGCAAGTAGCATGATCTATTGTTTTTCAACCGACTTCAAAAAAGAAGGAGGTTTCTATTCGACTGTTTTTTTTTTGTATATTTGTTACGCGATTTCTCCGGTAAATGTAAGTGCAACATCGATTTTGAATTTTTTTTATAGATTGGGTATGCCACAGGCCTCGGGGTGGTCCCATATAAATTTTATCGAACTAAAAAGCTTTTTTACAAAAAGACAACCGCTTTCAAAAACTAATAAGTCAGTCGGTGGCAATACAAAACAACAAACAGAACAAAGCCACCGACTTTCAAAACTAAAGTCATGTATGCTCTGTGCTAAAGTAATTTATCACTTTGTAGTTTTTGAAGGCGGTTGTCTTTCTGATTTTCTATTTATTTATTTATACTTCATGCACAGAAGTACAAAGGTGGTCTTTATGCCTTAGGCATTCTCTACCAGTCAAACAAGGGTGGTGAAGATATAAAGTTTTCAACAGACTTCAAAAAAGAAGGAAGTTCTCAATTCGACTGTTTTTTTTGTATATTTAATACGCGATTTCTCAAGCAAAATGTAAAGCGAATTTGAAAATTATTTTGTTTATTGGGGTAAGGTGTGCCAGAGGTGGTCCCATATAAATGATTGACATGATTCAGCATTTTTTGAAAAAAAATACAGAAAGCAGTATTTATTTTCAATCATTTACTCATTGGGACATTCTTGACTAATATAGTTTGAAGATAACAAAATATGGACATGTAAATGGTCTGAAATAAACGAATTTTCAACCGACTTCAATATGAAGGAGTTTCTCAATTCGACTGTGTGATTTTTTTTGTTGAATATTTTTTACGCGATTTCTCCGGCAAATGTAAAGCGATTTAGAAAATACTTTGTTTAATGGATAGGGTGTGCCTCAGGGGTGGCCCCATATAAATTTTAAACTCATCACTTTTTGAAAAAATCGACTGAAAGCATAAACTTATACATAGATGATGTTTTAAGTAGGTATCTCCAATCTTGTACTTTGAACCTCTGTTTTGACGTTGCCGTTTCTTAATGGATTTTGAAAAAAGCTTATTTACAAAAAAGACAACCGCCTTCAAAATCTAAAAGTGATAAGTCAATAACTTTAGCACAGAACACACATGACTTTAGTTTCGGAAGTGGGTGGCAATACAAAACAAAAAACAGAACAAAGCCACCGACTTCCGAAACTAAAGTCATGTTTGTTCTGTGCTAAAGTTATTTATCACTTTTTAGATTTTGAAGGCGGTTGTCTTTTTTGTTCACTGAGGAAGATTGTAACAGAATAGTCATACAGATCTGCCTCGTTGGTCGCAAGCGCAACTGTTATGCGTGGCGTCCTGGGTTCGATTCACAGATAGGGCAGAGTGTTATCAGGCCCCTCTTTCCCACTGGGCACTCTGTGGGCACGTGCCCAGGGCCCCGCGATCGACAGGGTCCCCCTAATTCCTGCGAGATTACCTAACGATAACCGATATTTACTACAGAAAAAAAATTGATTTCGAAAAAATCAAACAATAATGACTGACTACAATACTACTTACTTGATTATTAGCTTTTGCGTGCGCGAAGCTACTCTACTTTTGCCCGAAAATTGGCTTTCCAAACACACGGCTTTACAAACTGGCTTTCCGATTCCAGCATGTTTAGAATTTAAAACACATTGTAAAGGTAAGGTACACTAAGTACACTGTTTTGAAGAAAAATAATCAGAACTAGTTTTTCATAATAATAAAAATAAACTCTATGTTTTGTTTTTATGCTTGACCCTTCTGGTGTAAATGTATGCTCTTCGAGTAGATCACATAATGTTAACATATCAAAATAGTCCAGCAAAACTATGATGACTTGTCTGGCACGAAGTAAAGCAGTTGGTAGATTTGAATGATATACCTAGACTTCTCAACATTAAAAAGAAGTGGATTACTGGAGAAATGTACTTAACGGAGTGTAGCTGTTGTAAATTTTTTGCCATCGAGAGGCCTTGTTTCGCGGTGACAGTGAAATTCCCGAAACTTCCAACAATGGAAATTATTTGGGATGTGTTTGTTATTGAGTGGATTTGATCCATTATTTGCATAACTCTTTAAAAAAAATGGAACTCTTGGAAAAGGTAGATTGTTCATAATCAGCAGATTTTAAATCAAAGAATCAATTGTTGGCTAACCTAAATAAATAAATAAATAAATAAACTCGATGAGGACGAGATTTTTGATGCCCTATAGCAATGAGCTCACCCCTTTTTGTAATTGCACTAAATACTTATTTAAGTTATATGTTTTGCACTTATTTACTTCTGGTAATATGTAAATGATAAATAGTTAACAGTAAAATAAATAAGTACCTGATTGTCCATAATCAGAAGATTTTAAATCGAGGAACTCTTGCGCATCGCCGACGGTTGAACTCTCGACGTCGACGTTTTCCGAACTGTTGCTACTGGCTCTATCATCTTCGTCTGAATCGATATTATCAGTCACATCACTACTAATATTACTTTTCAAAACACAATTCACACCACTTGTAGACGCGTACGCATCATTTGTAAAATCATTACAAGTCTGTTTTTCAAATTTGTCAGCCAATAAATTCTCGATAGAAAACGGTAGTTTAGTTTCATTTTTTTCTGTTTTTATTTCTTCAACGTCCATTTTAGATTCTTCTAAAGAATCCATTTTGAAATTTTCTTAATTTATTTGATTATTTTTAATCAACGTGTGCACTGTAGAAGCTTGGAGGACATTTTGAATCACAATTTGAGCACTGAACTATTCAAAGTGTAAAAGTGTAGTATCTCACAGAAGGCCATAATTTAAACTAATAAGAAAGTTTCACGATGCGTTTTTGTCAATTCGTTCGCTGAAGCGTCTGGGGACGGAATGTTAACTACCTCTTTTGAAAAACATAATCGTATCTCAACATATTTTGCCTTAGACCTCCTTTATTTTGTTACTCATAAGGTTGAAAATTGTTTAATTATCAAATTAGTTATATCTGGCAGTGGTGCGACTGATCCGAATGAAGATTGAGAGCCTTTACTAATGGGCGTCTTTCTGGATGACAGTATTTCTGTACGAAACACATTCAAATCTCAACCTTATCTGGTCCAATAACAGTGTATAATTAGTTGGAGGCACTTAAACGATGCAAATAGCTCATGAAGAGCCACAAAGTTATAATTAGAGTTGGACCAATCACCGTAAAGGGGCGTGGCGAGCGTCTGAAGCGTGCGTATGCGCACTCCTTGTACATCAAACGGGAGATTTATTTAAGGAGTCTGCTGATATATGTGTGGAGTCATTAATTCTGATAATTATTTAGTTAGTTCGTTTAATTGGAGTAGTCAGATGGTCGCTTATAGAACGGAGAGGAGACTCCATTGATTTATTGTGCGCGCTGTCGTAATGGCTGTCGCCTCGGGTTTGATTATAACTGCTTAATTTTTCCGTTAATTGTTTTTGACGTTTGAAATTGGAAGTAGTAGGAAGTGGCGAGGGGTCATTTTTAGGGTTCCGTACCTGAAAAGGAAAAAGCAGAACCCATAAACGATCACTCTGTTGTCCGTCTGTCTGTCTGTCTGTCTGCCAAGACCCATTATCTCGAGAACGCGTGGATGTATCGAGTTGAAATTTAAACCATATACTCAAGTCTACGGTCCCATGATGCTGTAAAATCAACCCTCTATGTTAACGTGAAAAAAAGATACGGTTATGTCGCAAAAAACGCATTTATAATATTAAGATGATTAAAGTATGTATAGTATAGAAGTATGGATTAGTATAGAAGTATGGATATGTACCTACAAATATGTACGGAACCCTCGGTGGGCGAGTCCGACTCGCACTTGTCCGGTTTTTCATAAGAGGGTAGCCAATGCAAAAATTGCTAAATAATTCTATTTAATACTACTCGTATAGCTTATGACCTCGACTTTGTCCACTTGCATGTCAGTTATCTGCGGGATTATTTTTTCACGAAACCCAAATTCTTTTTCTAAAATAAAAAACTTTTATCAAAGAAGACAACCAACCGCCTTCAAAAAGTAAAAAGTTACTTTAAATTTGCAAGTCGCGGCTTTGGTTTTGTTTGTTGTTTTGTATTGCCACCGACTTGCGAATTTAAAGTTATTTTTTACTTTTTGAAGGCGGTTGTTTTAGTGTCGAAAAGTTTTTTTTTTCGTTTTTTAGTGCCTACTTCTTATCATACAAATTAATTACGAAACGGTGACACCAATAAATGTCAGTAATCTCTTATTGTTATACCATTAGGGGCAGAATATTTTTTTGAAATTTATATGGGACCAAATTTGAGGTATGCGCTATCAAATAGAATCGTGGTCAAGTATAAAAAAAATACGTGTCTAATTGACAACATTTCAGTATTATTACGTTACAAAGTAAATACAAATCTACGGCACCCGTATTTTTCCGCTTTTCGAAATTATGTAGGTAGATACTTTTCATTCATAATTTCAACTTTGAAATTAGGTGTAAGTATTCTAAAAAGCCGTAACTAAGCGCCAAATGACGTCAGGCTTACGGTGGAATAGCGTTTTATCCTTTGCTTTATGTTATCCGTCAAAAAAACTATTATCATTATTATTACACTTCATACATGTGACATTGACAATTTGACATGTGTCTTATTTGACGTTAATGTTTTCATTTAAACCATTGAAATGCCTATGCAAAGGTAACTACCTCATTCCACTGTTTATGTGACGTCATCACATGTTTTTTGATTTTACATATTTTTCTCAGAAATGACAAAAAAAAAATATATATATATTTGGTCTCAGGATACGAAAATGAAGAAATGGCATTTTTGTTTTAAGGTCGTGTCAGTTTTGAAATGATGTCAATTGAGAACCTCCTTCTTTTTTTGAAGTCGGTTGAAAAGTAGCTAGTGTCAGGTCAGGCTATTTACCGCATCAGCTGTAGATAATGGCTCTGAAACCAAATAGCGTATATTGATAAAGGAAATGGTTTGCTGAATATCATCATCTGCCTAGCCTTTTCCCAACTAAGAACATATATTAGGTTCTGAGCAGCTGAATACCAGTGTTTTACATGGAGCGACTGCCTATCGGACCTCCACAACCCAGTTACTGCGTAACACGATACCCCTTGGCTTACCAAGGGTATCGTGTTACGCAGTAACTGGTTGTCAGACTTTCTGGCTTCTGACTATCCCTAACAACTGCCAAAGATCTACTAATGACAGCCGGGACCAACAGCTTTACGTGCTTTCAGACTGTGCTAAGTGTAACGGTAGGGGAACATGTGCATCAGTGGATCACGGGGAACAGTGAATCATTTGTTAAAACTCTGTATCTATTGTACTCACACTTACACGCGTTGGCTTCGATAACGCTATCCCCAACCCCCTGCCACCCGACTAGTCGCTGCCATTGAATCACAACGGGAGGACGCGCGACAGCGTAACGGTCAGTGGGTAAACTAAGTACGAAAAAAATAATTTACGTAATGTTTGAAATTACTTTGGTTCAAAGTTTTTAAGATATTTTAAAGTCCTTGCATATTATCCTGCAGTATGTGTGTCTAATTATATAAAACTGTATTAAGTAGTGTGATATTAGCGATATATATTTTGTTAAAAATATTATTTCTGTTATTAGTAAATGGGTTACAGTGAATCATGTGGTAATGGGGTTCGTTGGATCGTGATCCACAGTTCCCCAAAAAGGTTCAAGTTTCAAAGTGTAACTTGTTTACAGGTAAACATGGAAGACAGGGAAAAAGGAAGACAGCTAGACGAAAGGTAAATCCATGATTGCGACAGACACTCCAAAAAAGGCCGAAATTGAAAGAAGAGCCGAATATTAAGGCTAAGGTCTTAAATAGTGACAGTTCCAGTGAAGAAGACGATCAAATTAGCATCTATTCTGAGGAAGAACCTATGTTTGAAGAGGAAGCTGAAGTTTTTAACTATAAATCCCCATAAATTTATTCCACTGAATATTTTGCCAAAAGAAAGAAACTCTCATCATCATCAGCCGGGAGATGTCCACTGTTGAACAAAGGCCTCCCCCAAAAGGGGGGGGGTAGCCATAATCCCCAAGCTTGGCGGCGTCTTGAGGATCGCAGTGAAGCTGTTAATTGCTTGATTTTCCCTTAGTCGTCTTCTACAACACCCTCAGGATGAAATGGGTGGGTGCTATTTTAACCCAGACACCCCATGGTAAATTATTTATTTTTCTTTTTAATTTTTGCAAGATTTATATGCATTTTTGTTATTTTCATTATTTTGTTCTATTGTTCACGTTGTTACGCAGATTATTTAGAAGATTTACTCATGTTCAAGAGTATTTTATGTTGTTAAACTAAACAAAAGTAGTAGAAGTTGCCGATTTTGTTTTCTTTCATAATTTTCTGTGTTTTTAATCTTAACAAGTAGGTATATTGTGATTTTTCAACTAAGACTGATTAAAGCAATGACTGATAATTATATTTTGTTTGTAAAAATAAAGAGCATTTGAATCTTAATTATTAGGCATACTATATTATAATATAAACGAAATACGCAATGGATGTAAAATAAATGTAATGTAATTAAATAACGCCCAAGACTACGTAGACTAGTATTTAAAAACAGGTTATCAGCACGGAAATCATAAAGGGTACACACCTTATCTATTATTTTTCAGTTTAAAAGACTATGTCGAATCTCTTAATTCAGTTATACGTTCCATTCAAATAGCAATTAAACAAAACTGTGTTTAAACTTTTGTCGTTGAATTTACCTACAGTTTTTTTTATACAAAGTTTTAGTTAGGTACGTATAAGGGCGACCGGTATTTCTTGTTGTATATAAAACCTAGCTAGATCAATTTTTTACCCCCGATACCCCCTGCATACTAAATTTCATGAAATCGTTGGAGCTGTTTCCGAGATTCAGATTAGGTATCTATATATCTATATAATATAAATTAATCGTTGTTCGTTAGCCTCGCTAAAACTCGAGAACGGCTGGACCGATTTGGCTAATTTTTGTCTTGAAATATTTGTAGAAGTCCAGGGAAGGTTTAAGCGAAAAGAAAATTAAAAAATCTATTTACTGGTCCACAGGACAACATCTGTCGGGTCATCTAGTATATACATATCTGATATACAAGAATTACTCGTTTAAATAATCAATCTGAAGTCCGAAAAAAAGTTGCAATTCCCAAGACAAATGCAAACCCTTACAAAAGCCATAAATATATAAAGAACAAAAAATCGTTCGTGTCACCTTTTCAAATCTCCGACGTTTATTGTCATAATTAGGCAAAAGGGAGTTCGGTGGCGCTTAGCGTTTTTTTCTTAATTTTTTTCTACCATGATGAATGTGATGGTATTCCCGTTTAAAATAATTTGCCGTCGGGGGTTCCGCAGATTAAAGACGGTTTATTATGTAGCAAAAAACTATAATAAAACCGTATACCTAGTAGGTAGACTGGTCCTTTTAAACTGTTATTACCTAACTAAATGAAAATTTAACCGATCAGGTACATGACATACCTAGTGTCATACAACCATACCTAGGTATGGTCACAGTACTAATATAAGTACTACCGTAAAGGAGCGATCACGCCCCGCCCCGCCTCCCTCCGAAACACTGTTCCTCACCTCTTCCCGCGTCGAACGTGCTCTCGAAACTGCTTTTTGTTCGAGCGGCGCGTAGACACGCACACACACGCAGATATTTGTACAGTCTGTTATTTTAGTAGTAGTGTAGGTAATTAAATTGTTTCGTTTGTATGAAGTGTCGTAGGTGTGGTATGGTATTTTTTTTTTGCGTACAGGTGGGAAGTAAATCATTCAATCCACCCGAGCTCCTCGAGAAAGACCAGCATCGCCTGACGTCGCTGTCGATCTCCCGTAGGTTATTTGGGTTACCGAAGTACTTTGTCCTGTATGAAGCGACGATTATTATTATTATTATTAATCGTCGCTTCGACGATTATTATTATTACCCCAGGGCAGTTCAGAAGCACACGCTTGGGCTGCGTGTCGTCTCGTCTCCCCCATGCACGCTCTGCATAGTGGACTGTCTGTAACTCCTATGACAAAGAGATATTTATTGAAAGACCCATGGCTGGTTATGGCGGCTATGATCATACGCAGCTGTTGTTTAGACAGTCGGAAGACTTGCCTCGTGAAGTGCCTCCTTGGCCTGCCTGCACACGCCAAGTTCGGTCCAAAGTCTATTTGGTGTTACAACCTCGGTAATGCTTTCCTGAAAAATACCAGGTATTTGATTGGTGACAATATTAAGTGCTTCAGAATACCTACCCGAGTAACACATTTAGGTTTTCCAATTCCCCTGCAGTATCCTAAACCGTGAATTAATTTTCGACAACTCCACACTGTTACGTTTCCGCATATTTGACTGTGGTATGCGATCCCTACATCTAAATGATCTAAATTGCTACAGTATGCGCTCGCGCAAGATAGCTGGTGTCTACACAAGAATAAGTGGCAGAAGTTTCATTCGACATTCAAATGAGACTAAAAGTAAATTCTGACTGCTGTAGATTTCATAGACTATAGACATAGGTACTTACATAAAGTGTTTCAATCCTTAGCTTAGCCTGACATATAGGTATAAGAAAGAAGTTATTTTTATTATATTTCTTTGGCCTGACGCGTCAAGCCAAAGAACTCCTACATCTTGCATCAACAAAATGTACAATAAATTGCGAATCCCTATTTTTTTAGGGTTCTGTACCTCAAAAGGAAAGACACGGAACCCTTATAGGATCACTTTGTTGTCCGTCTGTCTGTCTGTCAGGAACCTTTATTTCGGGAACGCGTAGAGGTATCGAGTCGTTGCCGTTATGTTGCAAAAAAACGTACATTTCGACACTCTCAAGGGAATCAAAATTTATAGGGCTATCGCCTTATACTGTAAATATAGGGAAAAGTCTGAAAACTATACATTTGTAATTAAATCATAAAAAATAGGTATATATTCTTTATTTATAACGAGCTTTTGTCCGCGATTTGGTCCGTGTGAATGTCGGTTATCGCAGATGCAGACGAAGTCCTGGATAAAAAAGTACCCTATGTGCTTTCCCAGGGTTCAAGCTATTTTCATACCAAACATCAGAATCGGTTCAGCCGTTTCATCGTGGAAGCGTAACAGACAGAGTTACTTTCTCATTTATAATATTAGTATAGTATGGATATGTACCTACAAAGTACAGAACACTCGGTGAGCGAGTTCGTCTCGCACTTGTCCGGTTTTTTGTTTATAATAAAATAGAGAACTCCACCCAAAGAGAGTGGTTTTATAGTCTTTGACTCCACCACTCAGGGATAACCGACTTCAACAGAGGAAGAGGTTCTTAATTCGACTGTATGTTTTTACGATATGGCACTAATAATTCAAGAAATACGGCCAAGTGCAAAGGAATAACTTTCCATCGGTGAGTAACTATACCCTGTGCACAATAAGATTAGACATTTACTCAAACCTTTTTTACAGTCCATTCAACCGATTTTGACTTCTATTGCGTTGGTGGCATGACAAATGGCAACTGCAGTAAACAGTTTTTATTGTAACCACTTTTTTGCCTTTAATGTTATCCTTAAGCCTACGGAATAGGAGTCAACATCGGTTGAAGGGACTGTAAAAAAGGTTTGTGTTTATGTCTAATCTTATTGTGAACAGGGTATAGATAATTATTTTAAAACTTAATTCGAGCGAAATATTTAGCGGACGCCATGTTGCGTCATTTGCGTAATAATATTAGTTCAATGGATTTTATCTGATAATTTTAAACTTTAATTTTATAATGGCGTGTGATAACAAGCGGGACTTCTGGGGTCTTCTTTGTTTACTATGCGCGGGAGTCAACGTCGTTCATCAATAAACACGTGTACGGATGAGCGTGGTACTACTTACCGCTTAATTAGTTTATTTATAAAATGTTTAGAGGAGTGGATATTGATTTTAACTGATGTGAATTTGGTCATGGTTTATGGTGTTTAGAAGAAACTTAAACATGGCCAATATCCTTTGAGATTGAGATTATCATTATTTTCATCTGTCATGCATCTTTTCCATTTACCAGTTTTAAGGCATTAATTAATCCCTGTTGTATTTAAAAATTGGCTTCTTTTTTTCCGTCGTCAAATAACACAATTTAAATATGACAATAACTTTTTAATTTTGTATAAAATTTTGATAATGTTTTATTTTTGAAAATGATACAGATAACACCAATGATGATAGCTATAGGTTGAGTACCTATGTTCTACAAAAAAGTTCCGAACTACAGATCCGATGAAGGCCAACTGTAATTTTCAACCGACTTCAAAAAAGGAGGAGGTTATCAATTCGTCTGTATTTTTTTTTTTTTTTTAATTTGGTCCAGTTCTGACAATGACATCCATGAGAAAACCGTATAAGTCTTAAATTTTTATTAAGTATGTGCGCGATTTGTTACACGATTTCTCCGGCAAACGTAAACCGATTTTGATTTTTTTTTTATGGATTGCGTATGCTTCTTCCCATATAAATTTTATCGAAATTGATTCAGTGCTTTTTGAAAAATTAACAAATACCCAAAAATTTTACATAGACGACGTTTTAGTTTCATCAATCTTTGTAGTAGTTAACTTTCAATCTCTTCTTAATAGATTTGGATGAAAAGGAGGTACTAAAAAGTGGAAAATAAAAATTACGATTTACATATTTTTGAAAAAAGCTTATTACAAAAAAGACAACCGCCTTCAAAAAGTGAAAAATAACTTTAGCACAGAACACACATTTACTTTAGTTTCGAAATTCAGTGCCTTTGTTCTGTTTGTTGTTATGTATTGCCACCGACTTCCGAAACTAAAGTCAATGTGTGTTCTGTGCTAAAGTTATTTTTCACTTTTTAAAGGCGGTTGTCTTTTTTGTAAAAAGCTTTTTTCAAAAATATGTAAATCATAATTTTCGCTATCTGAACCATTTTCAAAAATCTGTCGACCATAACACAAAAAGATGCATACATTTGAAAGTTATAAAAATATGTAGATATCCATTCATGATGTCGTCATTGTTTGTTACAAATACTAGTAGACATGATGTATGCCAGATTTATGTTCCTATCAAATGTGGCAATTTTATGTACACAGCTAAAATTACACTGTAATCTGTAAGCTCTGAAACGAATTAATGTGTTCATATTTAGTTACAATAATATAGTTACAGGTCTAATATGTTTTCTCTTTCATTTCGTGCATGACGTCATTGGCGTGTCATTTGTTTATCGAAGTTGACTTACAAAGTTATAAATTATTTTCGCCACTTATTGACATTATTTTTCTCTCACTCGCCTCATAAAAAGAAGGGGTTTTCTATTGAACCTGTTTTTTTTTCATACAAAAACTAAACTTAAGTAACATTATTTGGACATAGATAAAATTTAAACTGTTGAATCATAAAACAATTTTATTGAAACTTTAATCGATGTCTTGCTTTTAATAATATAACTTATCTATAATATTCTTTTACTTATAACAATACTAGATCTACTTCACATTTTGGCAAGAAATTATAAATCTTGCGCGGGGCTCCTATTTCTGTCTGCAGGGTTTGACGTCGACCTAAATTAACCTAAGTTTTTCTGTCCAAAGAGGAATTAGTTCCAGAGATTACCCCCTACATACAAACAAATTTTACCTCGTTATAATATGAATATTGATTTATAAATGTGGTCCTAACAGAAAAAAAACTATTACACATATCCAAAGAGTTTTCAATGGTTTTGACAGAATTTCTGAAATTTTAAATTAGAACGTATCTAGTATACCTACATATTTTTGTAACTAAGTGTGAATACATTAACTTGTTTCAGAGCGTACACATTACAGTGACCATCTTGCTGTATACATTAATTAGGCACATTGAGTGAATACATATATGCGTCATGTTTCATGTGTACAATAATTTGTTACAAACTATGTAGGTACACTTATTTAAATGGGTACATGTATTTGTAACTTTAGGGGGTATACTTCTCTTTGTAGTCGACTGTACACGTGTACAGATGAGCGTGGTACTAGTTTACTGCTATATAAAATATCTAGAGGAGTGTATATTGTTTTTAATTGATGTGAATTTGGTTATGGTTGGTTTAAAAGAATTTTAAACATGGTCAATATCCTTTGAGACAAATTATCATTATTTTTATCTGTCATGCATCCTTTCCATTTATCAGTTTTTAAGGCATCGTTAATATTTGGCTTCTTTTTTTCCGTCAAATAACACTAATAATATATAATAGGTATGACAATAAATTTGAGTTTTGATTTTGTTTTATTTTTCAAAATTATACCTACAGATAGCAATGATGATAGCTTTATGGTTTATGTTGATTAATACCTATGTTTCACAAAAAAGTTCCGAACTGATTCGTTCTGATTTGATGTAATATAAATCATAATTATCGCTAACTGTATTAAGTACTTACCATTTTCAAAAATAACGTTTGGAAGGTACACGATTTTCGTTTTCATCGCGATTTTACAAATTAATTAGGTAACACACTTATGATGAGTTACGAAAGTCGTTTTAGTGAATATAAAGAGTACCTAAACTTTGCATCATGAACAAGTTTTGAATATTTTTTTAGAAATTTTCAAATATTCATGTTTTCTATGAAAAGACTCTTCTATATCTCTATACCCTGTTCACAATAAGATTAGACACTTACAAAAACCTTTTTTACAGTCCGTTCAACCGATTTTGAAATATATTGCGTTGGTAGCATGACAAATGGCAACTGCAGGAAACAGTTGTTATTGTAACCACTTTTTTGCCTCTAATGTCATCCTTAAGCCTACGGAATAGAAGTCAAAATCGGTTGAAGGGGCTGTAAAAAAGGTTTGTGTTTATGTCTAATCTTATTGTGAACAGGGTATAGACAATGTTGATGTGTGTAGGTACACTATGCATTAAAATTTAAAAAAAAGAATCATCGTAATCGGATTACACAGATTACACTGTAAAAAGTTACACGTGATCAAACAAAAAAAAAAGAAAAATCATTTTGAATTGAGAACCTTCTCTTTCTTTTGACTCGGGTAATAAATTAACTAACATTGATACGCAACCTTGTCGATTTTGGTACTAAAAAGTATTGGTCTTTTTATGAGAAACAAATTCAGTAAACACGTCTGAAAATCAGTTTTTTTGCACAATTTTATATGAACTTTGGCAGTTCATAATGCACTCATACATTGAAAAAGTAAAAAACAGCTTCATAGAAACCTTGCACATGTAATAAAGATTCTAAATTACAAACATTTTTACCAACTGCCTTTAAAAACTAAAAAGAAAAAAATGCGATTCGAGGCTTTTTCTTTTAATTAATTCTGCTGAGCTCAGCGGATCGTCGTTTCTTTTGACTTTTCCCCTTTTTAGGTGGTTGGGTTGGGGTAGTATGATAAACTACATTTAACTTTTAAATAAAAGAATCATCGTAATGGGACAACACAGTAAAAAGTTACGCGTAGTCAAAATAAAAAATAATATAAAATACACTTGTCGAAATGAGAACTTCCTCCTTTTTTTAAGTCGGTTACAAAATAACGTAGCGAAACAAAAATTGCTGAAGCTCATATAGTAATCGACACTCCAAATTCTCTAGTTCTTCTTGCGGTTACCTACCTTTCGAATTTGAACTGCATATCCTGTGTTATAAAAAGCGTGGCATACTTCCACTCAAATGATCAGAATTTTTGTTTATGGCAACAGCAATTAACTTACTACAAAAACCCCAAACTGTCAAATAATTATGATGCGGAACTATGCGGAACCTATAAAGGCTGTTTTTGTACAAAACAAAGAATTTATGGAATCTTAACGGCACACAAAATATTTGACACAAAAACTTATACCTACTTACGATTTCACGCTATAGAATACATGTGCTTTCATCAAATAACTGTTGTGACTCAGTAGTTTAGAAATAATTTGCAGAAGTTTCTTATTACATTCGATTCCAAGGAGATTTTCTCTTCTTTCTCTACCTATAAGAAGATCTCTTTGGAAATGGAATCAATTATTTTCTCATGTATGTACCTGCGTAATTTTTTTTTTAACCGACTTACAAAAAGAATCTCTCATCAATCTCAAAACTTGTAAAAAAGAATCTCAATTGCAATGTGTGTGTATGTGTGTGTTTTTTTTTCTCATGTAGGTATTTTTGTATATACAAGGTGTAACGTTAAACACGCAAAACCTCAGACACCCCAAATGATTTTTTATTCAATGAAACTAATTCTGAGAAAAAAGTCATTAAAAAAAAATTACAGGTTTTATGTGCTGTTTTAGTTTTAGCTCATATTCGCATTGAAATAAGAACTATTATTATCACGCATATGAGAAAATTTAAATTGGACGACAACCATTTGTGTTTGTTTACCTATTTTGACAGGTTCGCGCACGTGATGGCTTGATCTTTTAATAAATAGACAGGGCAACATGTTTAATGAAGATTTTTTGAAAAATGTTACCTATATTAAAAAGTGGTTCAATAGGGTATTTTACTCTATACGAGAAAAAATCTATAAATATGTTATTGAGACAGTTTAGGCATTAAGCAGTCGGAAAATGTAAGTTTTAGTTCATAAAATAACAAAACAAATTTTTAAATTCAATTCAAAGTTTTCAGTATTTTTAATCTGTTATAAAACACCGTGAAATAGTAGCGGCCATGTTATTACGCCATACGGCTGTGTAAACAAAAAATTGTCAACTGTCAGTCAACCGATTGGCGTAATATACGCTTTGTACTTTTATTATTTTCGTAACCAACGTAATTTTTTCATTATTACACCTATTACAAAATATGCTTTTAATTATTTTTAAATGATATACAATTATCATATTTAATATGAGCTCATTTGATACAAAACGAACTGACGTCATTTACGCTGAGCAATATGGCGTCCAGTAAGAGGCGTTTTCGTCAAACTACGCGCGAAATTTGAAAATTGAAAATTTAGATGCATTTTTATGGCACTTATCGATTGAATAAAAATTTTGTGGTTTTTTTGGTGGCATATTACCACTACAGAATTTCATTGAGACACTTTTCAAAAATGGGTGTAATACCCTATTGATTCTGCTCGTTATTCTAATCAAACTATTTTCAGGTTTTGCGTATTTGACGTTACACCTTGTATATTTGTTATGCGATTTCTCCGACAAATGTGAAATGATATTGAAAACTCTTTTTTTATGGGTTAGTTGGGGTATGTTAAGGGGTGGTAAATAAATAAAATGTATTGAAATTGATTCAGTACTTTTTGAAAAAATCAACAAATATCTCTAGAGGTACTTCTTTGTTAAACAAGGAATTAAATAATTAGACAGCACGAAATTCGGGCAGGAGTTCTTCAAGGCAGTGTTATGGGTCCCACTCTTTACCTTCTTCATACAGCTGATCTCCCCGTGTCAGAAGGAGTAGTAGTAGCACGTTTGCCGATGACACTGCTACACTAGCTGTGCATGAAGATGCCGCCCAGGCATCTAAGATACTACAAAACGCCGTCGATGAAATTTCGAACTGGCTAAGAGAATGGAGATTATAGGCAAATGAAACCAAATCTGTACATGTGACGTTCACAATAAGAAGAGATACATGCCCACCTGTACGACTAAATAATGTTGTGATTCGGACAACAAATTTAAGTGATCCTATAAGGGTTCCGTTTTTTCCTTTGGAGGTACGGAACCCTAAGAAAAATGTATGACGAGTAGATGACAGAGTAAATAAGATAATCTTATGTTAAAGTGTCAAAAGACGAGAAAAATAAATCGAAATGAAGTGCCATGATATGGTTTGTAGAGAAAATATCACGTTTGACAAAGCGAGTCGAGTAAGTATTTTGCATGGGAATTTTGGCGTTATATGCGATAAAAGTGACAGAAATTACGAAATTTTCTCTATGCGAGCGAGAATAAATACTCGCGGGCACATGTTAGCCCCTGATCATTAATCTAAAAAAAACCTGATTAAGGTGCTAACAAGCGACTTTTGCAGATTTTAAACTGACAATCACGTCAAAATGTGTAGTGTAAATGATTTGATGTTAAACTAGAACATTCTTTTAATCATTTATTATGTGAATATTTTTGATTAAGTTCATATTAAATAGATTAATTATATAGTGAAGTTGTGTTTCACGCGGACAAAACATTGATAATTACACAAAATCTACCAAGAATATTTAAACGACACTTTTACTATCTTACAGACAATTTTATTATCTATCTTTTAATGTACGCCTTTTTTTAAGTTAAAGAATACTATCATTTATTTAATTTTTTCGACAAAATTTTGAGAGTTTTGGACGCAGCGCATACGATTGTCTGGTTGCTCTAGGTCGCCGGCGGCGTATATCGTCGCCTTTAGAGAGCGCCCATCCCCATCGAATGAACTTCAACGCGAACGTGATGGAAAATTTTTTTGTTTCAACCAACGCAAAGCGCAAGGTTTCTATGTGCAAGGTTTCTATGAAGCTGTTTTTTTACTTTTTCAATGTATGAGTGCATTATGAACGGCCAAAGTTCTGATAAAATTGTGCAAAAAAGCTGATTTTCGGACGTGTTTACCTACTGGATTTGTTTCTCAAAAAAGTTTATTTTCGGCTTCATACAAACCTAGATTTAAACCACAGGATACCTGTGTGTTAAAAATATTTGGGAAATATTTTGTTATAAGGCCGTAATCGCGTACGAGCGTTTGTATGGGAAACATGACGGGTTGGGCGCTCTTAACTATGTAAGTATACAAAATACTAAGTAGCACAAAAAAGGAGGGAAAGCTCATAGGGCATTAAAATACTCGTCCACATCGCTGACAACAGGAACTGTCCCTAGTTCTCGGGTCACATGAACAGTCGAGAATTTTATTTTTACATAGCAATTTCAAAATGAACATCCATCAACCGTTTCCGCAGTACAATTGATAAACCGATACCTACATCAAGAAAATGGTCTGCGAATTGATTGGTAGTCATAGGACCATTACCCTTTGTATGTTTCTGTGGCTATTATTCAACTGGCAGCCCATTTGAAGCTGCCCTGTTGGCCTCCTACTCGCAAACGCTCGACTGCAGAGCGTGGAGTTCTGGGTTCGATTGCCAAGTCGGGCAAAGTGATAATGGGTTTTTCCTTTAGGTAGGTCTAAGCAGCATCCTGGGCCTCAAGTCGGCTATTACAATAGTGTCAGAATGGTCTGTCATTGATTTCATAATAGGGTATTACACCCATTTTTGAAAAGTGTCTCAATGAAATTCTGCAGTGCTAAGAAAAAACACAACATTTTTATTCAATCTATAAGTGCCTTAAAAATGCATCCAAATTTTCAATTTTCAAATTTCGGTCGTATTTTGACGAAAACGCCTCTTACTGGACGCCATATTGCTCAGCGTAAATGACGTCAGTTCGTTTTGTATCAAATGAGCTCATATTAAATATGATAATTGTATATCATTTAAAAATAATTAAAAGCATATTTTGTAATAGGTGTAATAATGAAAAAATTGCGTTGGTTACGAAAATAATAAAAGTACAAAGCCTGTTTTATTTCCGTTCACTGACAAAGCCTATATTACGCCAATCGGTTGACTGACAGTTGACAATTTTTTGTTTACACAGCCGTACGTCGTAAAAACATGGCCGCTACTATTTCACGATGTTTTCTAACAGATTAAAAATACTGAAAACTTAAAATTAAATTAAAAAATTTGTTTTGTTATTTTATGAACTAAAACTTACATTTTCCAACTGCCTAATGCCTAAACTGTCTCAATAACATATTTATAGATATTTTCTCGTTTAGAGTAAAATACCCTATTGTTCATTTTGACAAGTGTTGTAATTTACTAATGTATTGGCGTTATTAAGACTTTCCAATGGTCAACCACTGACACGCCATTGAAAGAAATGATTAGAATGGCAATCTCGTTCAAAATGACAACTGAATGACTGACTTAGGCGGTAATCTGCTAAAATTTTGCAGGCTCACAGTAAGCTGTCTGTAACTCCTATGACACAGAAATGTTAATTGAAAGATCCATGGCCGGTTATGGCGGATGCAAGTACTTGTTTTACTCAATAAGAGAAAAAATGTATAATATATTATTGAGATAGTTTAGGCAAAAAGCAGTCGGAAAATGTTAGTTTTAGTTCATAAATTAACAAAATATTTTATTACATGCAATTCAAAGTTTTCAGTTTTTTAATCGGTTTTAGAACACCATGAAACACTAGCCGCCATGTTATTACGCCGTACGGCTGTGTAAACAGAAAATTGTCAACTGTCAGTCAACCGATTGGCGTATCTAAGCATTGCACTTTTATTATTTTCGTAACCAACTTATTTTTTTAATTATTACACTTATTACAAAATAATGTTTTAATTAGTTTTACATTATATTCAATTATCATATATATAATACCAGCGCATTTGTTAACCAGAGAACTGTCGTCATTTCCGCAGAGCAATATGGCGTCCACTACGAGGCGTTTTCGTCAAACAACGCGCGAAATTTGAAAATATAAAATTTAGATGCATTTTTATGGCACTTATCGATTGAATAAAATTTCTGTATTTTTTTTTGGTGGCATACCGAATTTATTTGAAACACTTTTCAAAAATGGGTGTAATACCCAATGACGTATTATAAATAGACGCGTCATACACGAACATTAGTGCACTTTAAAACTGCGCAAACTTTTATACCTACACACCAGTAGGCACATACAATTATATAGTGCGAAGAAAAGGACACACAGAAAAAAAAAGCGTGACAAAATATGTATGTTTATCTTTTTCTAACAGGTATACACCTATTAGAAAAAGATAAACATACATATTTTGTTACGTCAGTTATGTGTGAATTACGAGCGATACTGGCGTATAGCCGCGACACTGAGTGGTACGTGACTAAGTGAAACCCCGGCAATTGCCTTGCTTTAATATTGCCATTATTGAGCGCGGGTAACGCATCTAAGTGTTTAATATATCATTGGTAATACCCTATTATGCGTCACGCGCTGGAAGAGGCAGGGAAGCGACGTCCTTAAATACAGAAGAAGACTCTGAGATCTGGACCTTCTACTGCAGCACAGCTACAACATTTCGAAATATTTAATTTAATTAAGTAAGTACCCACTTGGATACATAAATCTATCAGCGATCTGTTACGACTAGCATGTTTTCTTAACACGCGGTCTCATGACAGTCGCATTGGCACGCGTAATCGATCTTCATTGATCAATAAACATTTGGCAACAAACCGTGGCAACAAATATTCAGCTCAGTTATTTTAATGAAGTATTACTCTGTCTGTTATGCGGTTTATTTAACGACTAGCTTTTGTCCGCGAATTGTACCGCGTGATTTTTTTTACCTACCTATTATAAAATATAGCCTCTCAGGGATAACGTAGCTTTCTATTACCGAAATAATTTTTAAAATCGGACCAGAAATTATGAAAATAACCAATTCCGCGTTCAAACGAAAAATTAACTCTTAAACTCTTTAAATTTACATTAGTCAAGCATAAGAGAAAAAAGAGAGATAATATACAGAAGAGAACATTATTGAACATTTAAACGATTTGTTGCAAAACCTGTACAATATTGTGTTACCCTGCCTCTCAAACTAGGCTGACCTGGTGACCTGTATCTTGAGAGACAGTGTTCGGCCAAGTTATATAAAAATACAATTTAGGGCAACAAGTGAACGGTGTTTGTGCTGCGTCAACTTAATTTCTTGGTGAGTAGTGTAAGTGCATACGTATATGTGTGAGTATGTAGTGTGTGTGGTGTAGTTGGTGTTTGTGAGTGATACGTAGTTATGTAAATGTACAATGTACAAGCGCGCATTGTGTATGGTAAAACCTATAAGTGTATGAGAGGTAGTATGAATTTGTTTGACGATGAATGTGAGTAAAGACTCAGTGTATGCGTAATCCTTCTGTAGTAGCCACTCAGTTACATTGGATTTTACGTCGTATTTGTTGAGCTTTATTATATTTAATTGCGTGTCAATATTTCCATATAAGTGACTATTCAGAGTGTAAAACTGTCGAGTTGCAAAGGTAGTTTTGTGTTGGGCTCGTGGTAAAAGATTTACCCGCTTATTTGGATTGGGCAGTAGTAGACCCACATGTGTTCTAAGTATCGATCGAAGCACAAAGAGCTGACGTACCGTAAGAACCTTAAAGTTAGAATACAGTTCCCTGGATGGGTATCGGTAGGTCTTTCTAGTGATGACTTTAATTATGGCTCTTTGTGTTCTTTCTACTCTTAGAAGACTCGTCTTTGTGGCACCGTGCAGTAATGCAATATCCCAAAATTGACTGGCACAGAGCGTAGTAAACCATCTTCAGCGTGTCAGGATTTGCCGAATCTCTGAGGGACTTAATGATGTGTATAAGCCGCATGGTTCTTGTGATAACCGCGTCAATTTGTTTGTCCCACCTTAGTCCATTATTAATTTGCACACCAAGATACCTCACACTGTCGGCTCCAGTGAGTGGTGGACAGGCACAGTTTTCCAAAGAGTCGCACGAGTGAGCAATCACAGAGAAAGCATCTGGGGGCGCAGTGTTGCGTCGAATTGCGAATGGGATGTAGTTAGTTTTACTTATATTTAATGTTAGGAGTTCGAGTTGAGCCATTTTACTATTTTTGACAAGACTTCTTCTGCATTAACCTTCACCATGTCCCAAGTCCCCGGTCCGGTTACAAGTATCGCGGTATCATCGGCATACGCATTAATTTCGCAGTTAGGAAGGTTCATCTTGCACAGGTCGTTTACATAAATTTGGAAGAGTGTGGGTCCGAGTATGCTTCCTTGTGGAACGCCATAGGTTATGAGTTCCTCATTACTGAAGTACGTGTCAATTTTAACCACTTGCGTTCGATTTTTGAGGTAGTTTTTAAAAATCTCGAGCTGCATTCCACGTACACCGACTGATTCCAGTTTAGCGATAAGATTGGGTACAGAAACTGTGTCAAATGCTTTAAAAAGCAAACAAATAGCAAGACATTTTTCTATACTGTCAAGCTTTCTTGCAACTTGTTGCGTGAGATTCAGTACTGCATCTTCTGTCGGCACTCCTGGACGAAAGCCACACTGATTCTCAGCAACAATTTTACCTTTGTCTAGAAAGCTCCTTAGGCGTCGGCTTAAGATCTTTTCAAATATTTTAGAAAGTGCGGGTAGTACTGATATTGGCCTATAATTATTGACACAGTTTCTGTCCCCTTCCTTATGAATAGGGTGTATTATTGCTTTTTTGAGAGCATCTGGGAATTCCCCAGCTTGGAAGCAACTGTTGCATAGGAACGTTATCGGAGTAACCAGCACATGTCGGGCTTTCTTTAATAATGAGGATGGTATTCCATCCCATCCCACGGCACAGTCATTCCGTAATTGAAGTATGATAGAATTTACTTCAGTTTCATCAACCTCCAGCATTGCAAAAGAGCCGACTGAGGAGTTATTCGAACCATCATGCAAGGGAATAGAAGGAAGCTGTTCACTGCCCATTGTAGTTTTAGATACCTGTAACACGTGATACAGTAGTATAAAAGTTAAAGGTGTTGGGTAGATTCACTTCGTTGGGTCCTGAGGATCAATAGAAGCCCGCTAAAATTCATGACGTCGTGTCGCTAATCGCCGATATCTTGATATGTATTTTAGCGGCTAGGGATTTTGAATTGACGAAGTATGATAAACCGTTATAATTAATACTATGGATTGTGATAATCTCAGCAATATTCAATTTATTTAGTTTGCGCAGTAGCAAAGCAAATATGGATGCTACCTGATGCTACCAATATTCGAGATTTATTTTATTTCTACCGTGGGTCAATTATTCGGGTGCTGGTCACACCGCGCTGTATTGCATGGACCTAATATGGATAAAGAGAAATTGTAAAAAGAAACATACTTTATTGCTTTGTCATAAAGTATCTATTGAATTACCAATTGGCCTAAAACAAGAACTGTGTTTAAAGGGTCAGACTTCTAAGGAATTGTGTCCCTCTCGCACAAAGTGGCACAATGCTGACAATGGCAAGATTACATAGGAAATAAAGTGAAGCGCGAGATGACATATCGCAATGTATGTGTACGATATTATAACTTTACTTTTTTTTGATAAAATATTTATAATGAGAGTGTGTGAACAATATAAGTAACTTAGAAGCGAGAGAAATCGACTATTATTTCAATGCTCAAAGGTTTTTTGTATTATCCAAATAAGGAGAATATTGAATAATTTGGACAACTCAATTAAAAAAATCAATAAATTATAGTCCGGTCGCGACAGGTGATCATGTCAACTTGTGATTGTGAATACCTATGCCATGCAGTTCGTACAGTCAACAGCAAAAGTAGATGATCAAAATCAGAAATTCAATACTAATGAACAGAGTTCGCGTCAGAACTGTGTGGCGTCGAAGTGATTCAAAAGTATGTCTATGACAATCACATGCCTTTGAATCACTTCGACCACTTTGATCCTCTACTTTTGCTGTTGACTGTACTACAATAAAAAGTCATACTAGTTCGTAAAGTAGTTTATAGAATTGAGAATAGTTCCATGGTCTATTGTTAGTGTCACTGTCAGCAGTGTCAGCCGTCTGAGCCGTCTTGTTTTTTGACACCTATGATTTGAGATTTGACGTGTTGTGTTGTGTTCGTCTTCGTGGTTGGTTTGGTTCACCTACACGTACTTTATATTCTGAGTCGTCGTGTTTGTTGTGGTTTTTTAAAGGAAAAAAATCGTAATTTTTCAGTTACCAAATTGCAGACCACATACTTTATTCACATTCAATATGTTAAACAGCCAATATTGAATAGTTGAAGTTGATTATTTACGTTATAAAATAATAACGATGCTTGAGACGTGATTTGCTGTGTGAATGTAGTGCAACAATTTCGAACACGAATATTTCTGATTGTGTCAGTGATGTTTCTTGTTTACTTTTACGTCCACCGGATAGCGGGAACATACCGTACGGGACTATGGACGCGACTCGATAAATGGTTCGTGAGACTCTAATTTATCTCTTAAACGTTACTAAAATATTGTGATCCAAATTTAATCTCAGCATCCAAAATGCGTTTTAATGTTAAAAAGGTAACTATTGTGCTCGGTGTTGGACTGTTTTTATGGCTTATGTTAACATACGGTTCTGTAATGGAAGTTCCAAGATCTGCTGGCACTAGAACTGCCCTAGACATAGAAAATGGTATATCAAGAATAGAAAATCAATTAAATGAACAGATGGCAGACAGTAACAAGCTTCTAGAGAAAGTAAAGCAATTGAAGAAAGCTGAGTATGTAAAATATGAAAGAATTGAAGAAGAAGAAAGTGCTAAAGATATGGAAGTCTTGCAGAGTAAGTCATTTTTGTTTTAAAAACTTAAGAAAGAGGGTTGAATGTTTAGAATTAGTTTCAACAGGTTTGTATTACTATTTCTGCAATCTAGACCAGCCATTCTTAAACTTTTGAGGCAATGGAACACTCAACAAAATCCTTTTATTTTAGCTAACCCCGTATCAAATGATTATAAAATGAAATACACTAAACATTTATGAATTAAAACCTTTATTATATATATTTACACAAATTCATATTTTTATTTTTATCGTGAAGTATTGAACTGTTCACTGTTTCTTTCATAATTGTTTAATAATCAAATAATATAAAGCACTTTCTTTACTTTTCTGCAGAAGTCACTTAAGAAATCTCTGATCTTTAACATCTTAAATATAGTCTCACATACAATGGTCCATTTTGAGGACTAAGTGTGGAAACTGAACCCCTCTAACATAGAATGATAGAACATCTTAAATAAATAAATACTGATTTTGAGATTATTTTTAGGCCTTTGCTTCGAACTTCTAATTAAACGTCTGATGATGATTTCATCTAGCCAATTTCGGTGAAGCGACTGCAATTCAGACTTCATGGTGCTTGTCTTAGATGTTCTGTTCTTTTATGTGTCCTTATGTGACTGGCATATCCAACCCTGGCTGTTAAACTTCGAGCACAAAGTGGACATTTTAGGACACTATTGATCAAATTATAAGTCTATTACCATGTTAAAACCTTCACAAAATGCTATAAAAAATTTAGAATGGTATCAATCTGATATTTAAATTTCCTTACGTAATGGTAATCATTAAAAACACTTCATGTTAAAAATTCAACAGTTCTGGTAACACACATTCTATAAATATTTATAATATTTTATTAAATCGAGAAACTGGTTGATATATTTCCTGGTGCTCTATGAATATTAAATCAATATTATTATAAAATATTACTTCCGTAAATTAAAATCGAACATATTATATTTTAAATATCATAACATAACACCAGTCCTGTATAACCACAAGGGTAGGACCAAGGTGTATAGTACACAGTTGTTCGATTGGTGCAGTGGTTGAGTGACTGACTGGCAAGTGAGCTGCATGTCTTAAGTTGAATTCCCGCATAGAATGAGTACTTTAAAAACACGGTTGGCGCAGTGGTTAAGCGATTGACTGCTTCGCTGCTTGTCGCAGGTTCGATTCCCGCATGGAACAATTATTTGTATGGCCTACAGAAAGTTGTTCCGGATCTGGCTGTTTGTATATGTGACTTTATATGTTTGTAAAAGCACCCACGACGCAGGAGTAATTCCTAGTGTGGAGCAATGTTTAAAAAAAAAACTAGTTTGGCCTGCAGGTAGTTGTTCCAAGGTCTGGTTGTTAGTGTATGTAAACAGCAGTAATTTTAGCATGGGGCAACATAATTAAAATAAAAAAAATTGCCTTAGTTTTGTTGTTTGTATTTATTATAAAATACTAAGAATCATCTAAACGTTAGAAGACTAACATTTTTTTAATCTAAACAATATTTTGAAAGGTTCAATTTCAGAACAACATTGAACCCATACACAATATACAAACATGACATGTTAACACCCATATTCTAATGTAACAAACATGAAGTCAATGCACTTACTTTGTTGATACAGGTGTTCACACATAAACCCAGGCCAGACTGTTGTAAACAAGTCCTCCACTTGTCTCCACCGGCGGTTTACAACAGTGTCAACACTTGTTTGCAACAAAAATTCGTTTGACCTTCAACAACCTCTGTGGACGGGAAACAAAGAGTCGACAACACACTGAGGTGGGAGCCTTGTTGTAAACCAGTGTGGACGCAAACAACAACAGTGGGCTCCACAAGCCTCCCACCAAGGTGGCCCCTGTTGGAAGCTTGTTTATAACAGTCTGGCCCGGCCTATATAGGTATGATGCTATTATAGTGATTACTGCGTGAAATTATAGACAAACCAGGTATTGTATAAAAATAGGAAGAAATGTTGATAGAACTTACCTAAACATTTTATCAAGAATTATTACTATAATTATGTAATCTTTTTAAATGGGTGCATTATAATTAATATACACTGTCTGTTTTGTACTCAACAAAAAAAACGGTGTGGTTCTGGTTTGGCATGCTGGCTTGAACATTAATATATTTTTATAATATTATTGAGGATTTCTAATGACATTAAATTTAAGAGCGTTTACGCCGTCCTTGCGCTGTTTAGCTCAAAAACTGTAGTTTTCAACCTGTTATTACCATCAACCACTTATTTTACAAATATTATATTAATTACCTACCTACCAAAAACTTTAGGGAATTTCGTTGTCTCAATAGTTAGTAAAGAAAACATTTCGATTAATAGCTTATTTGTACATTCTATCAAGATAACAGAACAGAGGTTTTCTAAATTTCCCTTTAAGCGTCAGTTTCGAAGCCTAAAATAAAACCGCTAACAGACCTAATTAGCAAAAACATTTTACGAATTGCAAAAATCCTTAGGAAAATAGTTAGTTAAAAAGATTTTATGATTTAGGTATCTTACTATTTTATATTAAAATTCAAACAATGTGAAATATTAAGAAATTTAAATGCCTTTTTCACCGATATAACTTACTTAATTTAATATAATATTAGCTTAATATAATAGAAGAACATTTTCTGTAAAACATACACTTTCAAATGTCAACTAATTTATAGGTAGTTATTATTTTTCTATAAATATTTAAAAACGACTACAAAATCGCTGCGCGCGGTCATTTCAAATTAGGACCTAACCTTGATGTCGCGCGCTAGACGTAAACGCTCTGAGTAATAGATACTCTTAGGTATAATGAAATATATAAAAATGAATCATCAAAATGTATGTAAGCGCATAACTGCCGAATGGCTGGACCAAACTAAATTGGATAATTCTTTTTTTGTTGAGTTCGTTATTATAGAAGTAGGTTTGTATAATAAAATTATAGGCAGGTAGGGCAGGTAGGTAGGGTAGGTAGGTAGGTAGGTAGGTAGGATAGGGTAGGTAGGATACCTGGTGGTCGTAATTACCCCAAAGCACCTTAATAGAATATACCCGGTGATCGTTATTACTCCAATGCACCATAATAAAATGTACCCGGTTCTCGTAATTACCCTAATGCACCTTAATAGAATATACCTGGTGGTCGTCATTACCCCAAAGCACCTTAATAGAATATACCCCGTGGTCGTAATTACCCCAATGAACCTTAATAGACCGCCGTGTGGTGCCGGCCACGATTAGCACCACCCCATGATCTTAATAAATATACCCGGTGGTTGTAGTTACTCCAATGCCGATAGAATCTCTACGAACGAATTGCATTTGACAGCGATATTATCGCAGCGATAATTTGATGGCACTCACGGTGTGTGTGACTATCGCTGCGATTGTCTCTCACGTGAAGATAGTGCTGTATTGTGCACTAAAGGAAGTTGATATCAAAATTCCATTCATCTCAATTGAGTTGTGATAACAAATATTCTTGTTATCTACCGCGCAAAAGTAAACTGCATGAAAGAATTTATGAATGGTAGTGTCCGACCGAAGGAAGGTCGCTTTTTTGTGAAAAAGTTTTTTTTCTCTCTTTTGAGCCTACTTTTTATTATACATATTAATTACTAGCAACCCGACCCTGCTTCGCATGAGCCTATAGCCTTCCTCGATAAATGGACTATCCAACATAAAAAGAATTTTTCAATTCGAACCAGTAGATCCTGAGATTAGCGCGTTCAACCAAACAAACAAACAAACAAACAAACTAACAAACTCTTCAGCTTTATAATATTAGTATAGATGAACTAATTCGAAACAAATGAAGTCTATTTTTCCACCCTTAGAGGTGGAATATTTTATATGGGACCAACTTTGAGGTGTACACTATACATTAAAAAAAGAATCATCGAAATCGGACTACACTGTATAAAGATATACGTAGTCAAACATATAAAGGCCAAGAAGAGGCCTTTCAACCTGGTCCCTACTTTCCGATCTTGAACTTCTTGGCGTTACTCTGACGTCGAATCTCGTACATCGAATCAAAGGGCCAACTAGCTGCCAAAAAGCTGAGTTCTCGCAGAGGTGTGAAAGTACTTCACGTCGGAATAGATGCTAAACCTATACTAAGCACAAGTTCGATCGTGCATAGAGTACTGTTCGCACCTTTGGAATGATCAGACAAATACCAGCTGGAGGCGTTGGAAGTTATAGAAAGACATGCCAAGAGGCTCATAGACAATGACTCCCTGGTTATGGCCACGCTCCAAAAGCCTTGAATATCGCCGCACCGTTGCTAGCTTATCGGTCTTTTATCGAGTACATTTCGGAGAGTGCGCTTTGGAATTGCGCAACTTAATTCCCCCATCTCCATTCCATCATCGGACGAGCAGAGATACGGCAAAGCGTCACCGCTATACGCTTGAAGATCCACGGTCTCGAATCAAGCGATTGACTTCTACATTTATCTCCCTCTTTTCCATAATACATATATCTGGATATCTTCGAGGCACGAATGAACCGGTTTATCCTATGCAAGCCTATAAGACTGTAAAAAAAAATATATACATATTGTACATGTCCTAAGCCGTATGGTGTCGGACCTAAAGAATAGCACCATCCCATATCTTCCCGTGGGTGTCGTAAGAGGCGACTAAGGGACTCAACAGAGAATGGGCAGCAGCGTTCTCTGTGCCTTTGTAACAACTATACTGCGATCGCCAACCCGCCTGCCAATCGTGGCAATTATGGCAAACCCCCTTTGGGGGAGGCCTATGTCCAGCTGCGGACGTCTTTCGGCTGAAATGATGATGATGACATGTCCTAAAGAGAGCCTCCTCCTTTTTTGAAGTCGTTTAAAAAGATACAGCCTTCGACTGACTGACTTACGGACAAACAGTGGAGTCTTAATGATAGAGCACTGTTTGCCACTCTTTCGGTACAGTACAGAAGCCTAAAAAAACACACATCTAATCATTTGCCTAGCCTTTTCCCAACTATATTGGGGTCGGCTTCCAATCTAACCGGATGCAACTGAATACTAGTGTTTTACAACGAGTGACTGCCTATCTGACCTCCACAACCCAATTACTGGATAACACTATAGCCCTTGGTAAGATCGGTTGTCAGATTTTCTGGCTTCTGACTACCTAAAACGACTGTCAAAGATCTACGAATGACAGCTGGGACCAACGGCTTTACGTGCTTTCCGAGACACGGAGGGGTCCCGCTATGAACTTGGTGGTCACCCATCCACGGGGTGACCGCAACAAGGGTCGCTTAAAGGGACCGATCGATCGGTACGGCTTTTACTTTAGCCACGAACTCCTTCTAAAAACACAACTAATTAGTAAAAATGATTAAAACTCACATGTTTATCTCCCACATGCCTGCCAGATGTGTACAGATGAAGTTTTTATCTCATAATCACGGTTTTATCATTATTATTGTGTGACCTGTGTTTTATTGGTCAGCAGTGTAGTAGATAGGTAGAGGAGTTTGAACCTTATGTTGAGGTAATAGAGTTTATTCTTGTTAGTTTAATAATTACAATTAGGTGCATGGTTATTATTCTTATTTATGTATTTAGATGTCATATTTTGTTGGTAAACAGGTACTGTATTTTTAAGTCAACTGAATTCAGACCAGTGTCACACCTACGACTACGACACACACAAACCAAACGATTTAATTACCTAAACTACTACCAAAACTATGACCATGATGGCTGACCCCAAGTCATCATATCAGCCTATTGCCGTCCACTGCTGAACGTAGGCCTCCCCCAGAGATCGCCAACCAACCCGGTCTTGGGCAGCCCGCATCCATTCGCTGCCAGCCACCTTCTTCAAATCGTCGGGCCATCGTGCCGTAGGGCGTCCCACACTACGCTTGCCCAAACGCGGTCTCCACTCTAAAGCGTGTCTGCTCCATCTACCGTCCGTCCGTCTGCAGACGTAGCCGGCCCACTTCCAATTCAGCGTGCTGATTCGACGCGCAATGTCGGTGACTTTACTTCTCTAGTGAATGACTTCATTACGAATTCTATCCACCAGAGAAACCCCGAGCATCGCTCTCTCCATAGCACGCTGAGCAACCTTGAATTTGTGAACCAGGCCCACGGTGAGTACGGTTACGGGTAGGATGCACTGGCAGACCCTGGTCTTAAAGGATTGTGGGATCGACGATTTAAAGATATGACGTAGCTTCCCGAATGATCGCAATTCAGTGCGTTGATATCATGCGGTTTTATATACAAATTGAAATACGGAACATCATACAGTCTATGACCAGGGGCAAATCTCCGGGTCACGATGGCCTCACCATAGAACATTTTCAGTATGCTGGTCCGCATCTCCCTAGAGTCCTGTCTATGCTGTATAATCTTTGTGTGAGACATTCGTATCTACCAACTGAGCTGCTGAAGACGATAGTTGTGCCCATAGTCAAGACTGGCGATGTCTCAGACAAGGATAATTATAGGCCAATTTCGCTGGCCACTGTAACAGCAAAGGTTCTTGATGGTGTGCTTGAGCGAAGAGTAGCTGGACAGCTCAATCTACATGATGCACAGTTCGGTTTTAGGGCTGGGCTGTCCACGGAGACTGCTATTCTGGCGCTCAAGCACACGGTCAGGTACTATACGGACAGAAACACGCCTGTATATGCTGCTTTCCTGGACCTCTCCATCCAAGGCATTTGACCTGGTTGATTATAATATCTTATGGTCGAAGTTGCATGAGCAAGGTCTTCCTAATGAGCTCATCAAGCTCTTAGGGTACTGCTACTGGTATGACCACCAAATCAACCAGGTCAAATGGTCGGGTGCTCTGTCTGGGGCGTATGGGTTGGAGTGTGGGGTGAGGCAGGGAGGTTTGACTTCCCCGGCGCTCTTCAGTCTATACGTCAATAAGCTGATCGAGGAACTCAGCAGCACTGGTATCGGATGCTCTATTGATGGACGGACTATTAATAGTATAAGTTATGCAGATGATATGGTGCTGCTGAGTCCGTCGATTGATGAACTCAGACGGATGCTGGAGATATGTGAGAGGTACGCCACGTCTCATGGTTTATTGTACAATGTACGGAAGAGTGAGCTTATGGTGTTTAGGGTAGGTAGTAAAAAGCCTAAAACAGTTCCTCCTGTGTATCTATATGGTGTGCCACTAAATAGAGTGTCACAGTTTAGGTACCTTGGCCACATAATAAATGAGCACTTAAATGATGATAGTGATATCGAAAGGGAGCGAAGAGCGTTGTCGACCCGATGTAATATGCTGGCCCGCAGGTTTGCACGATGTAATAAGGAGGTGAAACTTACTTTGTTCAAGGCGTTTTGCCAGTCTTTTTACACGTGCAGCCTGTGGGTTAGACATACGCAGAGGGCCTACAACGTTCTTCGTGTACAGTACAATAACGCCTTTAGGATGCTGTTGGGGCTACCGCGGTTCTGTAGCGCGTCAGGCTTGTTCGCTGAGGCAAACACAGATAGCTTTCAAGCTATAATGCGCAAAAGAACGGCATCCCTGATGCGAAGGATTCGGGGGAGCTCCAACAGCATTTTAAAGGTGATAGCGTATAAGCCTGATTGCCCGTTCCTGGAGCACTGGACCCGTATGCACGCCTACGGGTCTGGTGCGGCGGGAAGCGGACATAGTTATAGGTTTTTAAATTAGTTGCTTTTTGTTTTAGTTGTAAGAGATGTTACTAACATACTTTGATAAGTGTTACTAACAAAGATATGAATCTTGTGTTCGATTTAAATAAATAATAATAATAATTACGGCCAACCGCAACGGCGTTGTAGGTCTTAAGCACTTTAACATCTGCTGCGTACAAAATTCCCGAAATTCGATCGCGAGCATTATAATTTTTTATTAACGTGCTTATTGTTTTTCCAGATGCCGCTCAAACAGTACTACCTGTGTTAGTGATAGCATGTGACAGGGTCACAGTCAAGAGATGCCTAGACAACTTAGTCAAGTTTAGACCTAGCAAGGAGACCTTCCCTATAATAGTTAGTCAGGTAAGTTCCTTTGTCTATTATTTACTCTTAATAGCTTTGGCCCGACTTCGTCCGCGAAAATGTCGGTCATCAGGGATGCAGATAAAGTCTTCTTCTTTCTGGCCTTATCCCATGTTACTTGGGGAAGGCGCAACATGTTTTCTTCTTCGATTCCGTTCTGTACTCCTGTCCAACGTCATGCTTTGACTGACTCCCTTTTCATTCATATTATTCTTCACTCAATCCATCCATCTTTTCTTTGGCCTTCCTCTCCCTCTCTATCCATCCAAATCAACATTCATAACTCTTGTGGTCACATGCGTTTCATTCTTATTTCTCTTCACATGCCCAAACCACGACAAACAATTCCTTTTGATAAAGTCACGGATTAAAAAGTAGCCTAAATCTTTTCTTGAGGTTCTAGCTTAGTCTAAATTGATGAAAATCGGTTCAGTAGTAAAAACGGATTAGTGTACGACATTGACCACGATAATTTAAATAAATAACTGCAGCAACTTCTTCGACGTCCATGATGTTCAATATTTATAGAAGCACTGACGATGAAATGCGACGGACCGCAAGAGCACCAGTACGATACGGTTAGCCGGAATATGGCGTGGCGGTGTGCCGTTGCGGCAGACCGTATAAACTGCGGCCTTTTTTTTTTTTTTTTTGGTACGGGGTGGAAAATCCTCATGGATGTCCTCCGCCCTGGGGCGGGCGGAGGGGTCTGTTAGACTCTTACTGACTAAAAACCACCCCGGTGTTCCATCTCACACCTACGTCGGGGGTCGCGGGAACTGGAGATACTTCTGCAACCCCCGGCTGGTGCCGGCCCGCTGCAGCGGGCCACTTCTCGGGTCAGGGGGGGGGAGTGAGGTGTTAGACTCCCCCCCGGACGTCTTAGAGGGGCGCGCGTGGAACACTACGCGCGCCACCTCGGGTCCTGGTGTATGTGGGGGGCGACAGACGTCCCCGAGTCTGCCGCCCCTGGACCCATTTAGGGGGGCCGGAAGAGGGCGTTATCCGCCCTCCGCCGACGCCCGGTGCGCCTGCTGCGGGCAGGGTGGGAGGTTGAGATCTCCCTCTCCCTTTCCGCACTCTCCTTCTGCGACATGACATTTTCGCAGAAGGAAACCACCGCGTCCCAGGACTCTGCGCTGTCGACCATCGACTCGACCAATATACTGCGGCTGCGGCCTGCCGCAACCGCACGCTGTGACTATACTATGTGCGAAACGAGAATTTCCGATTTAAAAATCAAACTTTACGAAACTTCGCGCGGTCTCGTGGTCATCATCACCATCATTTCAGCCGAAAGGCGTCCACTGCTGGACATAGGCCTCCCCTAAAGGGGGGGTCTTGCCATAATCGCCGCGCTTGACAGGCGGGTTGGCGATCGCAGTATGGTTGTCACAAAGGCACAGAGAACGCTGCTGCCCATTCTCTGGTACGTCCCTTAGTCACCTCTTACGACACCCACGGGAAGATATGGGATGGTGCTATTCTTTACGTCCGACACCATACGGCCTGTCAATGCGAACTTATTTCCCAAAATTGCCATAGCAAAAAAAAGTTACAGTATAAAATTCTTTTCATAATTTTTATCTGCAAGTTTTTGCAAAAGAAATAAAAATTTCGATTAGAAAAAAATATAAACTGGTAGTAAAGTACTTAACCCGTTAGTCAAACTCGTAATTCTCTTACCAATGATAAGGAGTAATGCAGTTTTTATGTTGTTACCTATTCATTGCTTATTTACTATACTATAGTATTGATTAACCAGTCGAGTAGGATTATTAAATCATTTGTTAGTATTTTCAAGGAACTTTCTGAGTACAGGTGCTTTATTTCAAGGAATTGTTCACGGTCATCATTAAAATTTCATAATTACAAAGTGTCTGTCGTCATTGATTACCATTGATACCGTTTGCGTTATATTCCTAACTATTTTGTTACATCTATACATTACTAGCTGACCCGACAGACGTTGTCCTGTCCCGATCTACCGAACATTTGGATGGGGGATGAAAAGGGGGGGAAAAAGGGGGATGAAAAATAGATGTTGGCCGATTCTCAGACCTACCCAATATGTACACAAAATTTCATCAGAATCGGTCAAGCCGTTTCGGAGGAGTACGGGAACGAAAACTGTGACACGAGAATTTTATATATTAGAAGATTAATTGAATTCATTAGCAAAATTTTAAGGAGTGACTCAGACCAACCTGAACAACTTTCTTTATGGAGTCAACTGAAACAGCGCGATCAAAACAACAGCTGTTCCATACAGAAGTGCAATAGGTACTCGGCCAAAATGTATGGAACAGCTGTTTTTTTTTCGCGCTGTTTGAGGTGGCTTCTGACACCTACACCTACTGCGATCGCCGAAATGCAACGGCCAAGCATGGCGTTTACTGTTAACCCCCCCTTGGGGGAGACCTATGCCCAGCAGTGGGCGTCTAAGGGTTAATTTTGGCAGAACTAGCCCCTATTTTATCTAAGAACACAATAGAGTAATTCCTGTGTTTAAAAATACTTTTGATTTTTCTAATTATTGTCAAGTTTTGCCATTGATTTTCTCTGACATGTGTGGGATTGCGAATACGTTCTTAATTACGGGAATTCCTAACCAGATGATGGTTCATGTACCATGGTTCATAGACCTATGACCAGCAGTAAGCGTCTAAACATTGACATGATATTGATGATGATGACACCCTCAAAAATACGCAGTGAATTAAAAGTGAACCGGTTTTAATGCTGTCGTATACAAATCTGCCTAATAGTCTAGCTTAAAAATGGACGACAATTGACCACGACACCTGCTCAAGTGCTCACATCGTATTAACCGGAACTTGAGACCATTAGGTCTTGTTACCATGTTTTCCTTTACCGTACGACAATCCAAGGCTAGTTTTGAAACCCAGACATAATAAACTTTTAAACCCGATACCTATTTATTCGTACTAATGCGACTTTTTCATTTTTATATAATTACTAGCGTGCCTGGCAGACGTTGTCCTGCCCTTTAAATAAAAAAAAGTTAAAAGTACAACTCGACTGCAGCGCCACCTATCGGGTCCAATAATGAATCTAAACCATTCTCGAATCCACTGGAACACACACTAAAAAAAACATCAAAATCGGTCCAGCCGTTTAGGAGGAGTTCACTTTCATACACACGCACATAAGATTTTTATATATAAGATGTACTTTTATCTCGGACATCACTGATATCAGTGGTGAAAAACATGGTGAGGAAATCTGGACTTATCCATACTTACTTAATATTATAAATGCGAAAGTAACTCTGTCTGTTACGCTTTCACAATGAAACGGCTGAACCGATTTTCATGGAATTTTATATAAAGATAGCTTGTACCCTGGGGAAGGACATAGGCTACTTATTAGTCTGCGACTTCATCCGCGATAACCGACATTCGCGCAGACGAAGTCGCGGGCAAAAGCTGTAATTAACAAGTCTGAAATTGCTAATCCGCCTAAATAAAGCGTGGTCATCACAGCTTGTGCCTTCTCTCAAGACCTTTGTCCTGCAGTGGAACAATAAAAGGCTCGACATACATGTATGTGTGAACACGGAAGAAATCATCATCTGCCTTGCTTTTTTCCATCTAAATTGGGGTCGGCGTCTAGTCTAACCGGATGCAACCGATTACCAGTTTAGAAGGAGCGACTGTCTAGAAAAACATCGTGAGGAAACCATTTTAGTCTACTTTGAACCAGCGTCATGGTTAATCCTCATGTTTTCTCTGTTTGAGAAGAGGCGTTTGCTCTGCATTGGGCAATAATAGACTGGTATTATTATTATTATTCACATTTATGTGTCCGTGTGGTGTCGGACGTATAGAATAGCAGCATCCCATATCTTCCCGTGGGTGTCGTAAGAGGCGACTAAGGGACTTACCAGAGAATGGGCAGCAGCGTTCACTGTGCCTTTGTAACAACCATACTGCGATCGCCAATCCGCCTGCCAAGCGTGGCGATTATGGCAACCCTCCCCCCCCCCCCCCTTAGGGAGACCTATGTCCAGCAGTGGACGTCTTTCGACTGATATGATGATGATGAAGTTACATTTTTAAATATTAATACAAAAAAAAAAAACATTTAAACACATACAAAATAGTAGTCCACCGGTATCGGAAACAGGGTCCAAGCTACGCGGTCAGGGCTCCAGAGAGAGAAACCTCCTGACTATGCGGGCCGTGTCCAGAAGTACTGCCTTCTGAATCAAACCCTTGATCCAGCTGCCTAACGAGAGCCTCCTTAGATGTTGGTCGACGCTCTTGGCAATTAAGCCATTGGCTGTAACAACTATCAGCACAATGATCGCCGAGTCCACATCCCACTTGTCGACCAAGTCATGATCCTTTATCTGCTTGTCTTTCTCGGCCTTCACGAGGTTCACGTCATGCGGAACTGCTATGTCAATATCATTATTATTACAACAACATTTAACTTTCCCACCAGGATTGCGGCCACAACGCAACGTATGAAGTAATTAAGTCTTACACGATATCGGACCCGTCGATATCCGTGGTCCGACAGCCAGACTTGACGGGAATAGTGCTGCCCAGGGTCAAAGCCAAATTCAGAGGGTACTACAAGATTGCCAGACACTACAAGTTTGCCCTCAACCATGTGTTTGAGACGTTGGGACATGAAGCTGTCATTATTGTTGAAGGTTAGTAGAAATAATGGTAAAGGTCAAGGTCATTGTCATCATCTGTCAAGTTCAGAAGGTATTAGAAGGTCACCAGAAATTGCAAGTTTGTCGTCAACCATGTGTTTGAGACGCTGAGATATGAAACTGTCATTATTGTTGAAGGTTCCTTTGGAGAAATAATAGTCAAATTTAAGGTCATTATATTTATGTGACTGACTAGTCCAGAAGGTATTACGATGCCAGCAGGAACTACCCTTAACCATATGTTTGAGACGCTGGGAGATAAAACAGTCATTTTTTTTCATTTCATTTTTTTTTCTTTGTTTAGTAGAAATAATCAAGGTCAGGGTCATTGTTCAAGGTCATATGTAATTTTTTATTTAATTTATGGTAGGTATCTACCCGATCTTTTTGGTTTCTAATTTAGTATTTTTAAACAGAAACTTGTACAACAGTGCAATAGCTTTCAGTTTTTATTTTTCACGAACACGTACTGCCTTGTCAGTAACTTTCCAATAAAATGAAATAAAATACTAGTTATTTGTCTAACTCGGTTGGCTCTACGTCGATAAGAAGGTAGGTTTTGGTAACACGTTCCTGCTAATCGGCTAACAGTAATATTATTATGTAAATACGTCCACCTCGCTATTCGTTACAGTCTTATTAGCGAATACAGAAGTGCTATTCTGTAAAATCTCCCTTGGAAAATTGAGTAGAGGAGAATTGATTGACTCATTAAAAGTATGTACTTTTAATGAGCTGTCAAAATACGAGTCCCCCATAGATTTTGTATAGCATTTTATACTTATGACGTCACTTGTAGGTGGTCATTTGTCAACTCAATTCAACTTTCCAAGTGGACATTATTGTGCCTATTTAATGGAAATATGTAGTTTACGAGTCATGCTAAAGTTGTACCGATTTCAGGATTATGCTAAATTGGCGAGCCATGTTGATGATTTTAATTATTATAAATCTGTAAATATATATTGATGCTAAACGGCCTAAGCGATTCTTCAAGACGCGTGGGCCTCGGGATGAACCTGTATAAGACCAAAATCATGTATAATGGTCATGTCTTCCCGAGACCCGTAGTCGTAAATGGCGCTATTCTCGAGGTTGTGCAAGAATACATATATCTTGGCCAGAATATACAACAGCACAACTTCGAGAAGGAGGCGAACAGGAGGATACCCTTGGGCTGGGCGGCATTCGGGAAGCTACGTGGTATCTTTAAATCGTCGATCCCACAATCCCTAAAGACCAGGGTCTTTAACCAATGCGTTCTACCCGTAATGACTTACGGAGCCGAAACGTGAACACTCACCATGGGCCTGTTCCACAAATTCAAGGTTGCTCAGCGTGCTATGGAGAGAGCGATGCTCGAGGTTTCTCTAGTGGATAGAATTCGTAATGGAGTCATTCGCCAGAGAAATAAAATCACCCACATTGCTCGTCGTATAAGCACGCTGAAGTGGACCGGCCACGTCTGGAGACGGACAGATGATAGATGGAGAGAGATATTTTTTTTGTACACATAGAACCAGATACTGAGCCGCAAATTGCAAAAAAACGTAAGAATATTAGTATTTTGCAGACTACGCTGGCACTTTCACCTTAATAATTGACAGCTTGTCAATCGCTAGCATTAGATAGAGTAGTGTATTCTGTCAGACCACCTGAATCCCACTACACCAAGGAAGATTTATTACGGAATAGTCCTCCTGAAATTTTATTACTCCAGTCATAAACACTTTTCCTATAGATTAGGAACGGACATTAAAACACCGCACTTGCGCACTAGGCACGGTAGCTACTGTAATAGGATTACAATTACCAAAATTACGCGGTGTAGTCTAGAATGATCTACCAAATAGAATCTAGTTCAGTTCATTTCAATGGCTTCGTTTAAATGTCGACATACAATAGTAGACTCGTCTGTATAGTTCAAAATGGCCTTGTTGACCAATCGTGAATATGTATGTACTGTGTAGGTATATATCTACCTGTTGACACATAATAGAATAGGCAGATGTGCTCGGTCGAAATCCTTTTGATGTAAATTCGTCTTTCAATTTGCTTCCATAGTGAGCAATTCAGGAAACTGATGAAAACAAAATCGGGGGATACAGTTTGGTGTTGTAGCTATATATCTATCATCTACTTCTTCAATTCATTATGTACACCACTGGATAGCTACATGATCAAAGAATTCGTTACAATTATTAGTAACTAGCTGACCCGACAGACGTTGTTCTGTCCTTATCTACCTACTTACCTGCCTATTTACCTACCCTACACCTACCGTACACCTACCCTATACCTACCCTATACCTTCCCTACACCTACCCTACACCTACCCTACACCTACCCTACACCTACCCTACACCTACCCTACACCTACCCTACACCTACCGTACACCTACCCTACACCTACCCTACACCTATCCTACACCTATCCTACGCCTACCCTACACCTACCGTACATCTACCCTACAAAAGTTTTTTTTTTTTTTTCTCCGTAGGAACCATCTTCGTACTTCAAGGAATATTAAAAAAAAAGAATTATCCAATTTGGTCAAGCGGTTTGCAAGTTATGCGCTTACCAACACATTTAGCGATTCATTTTTATCTACAAGAAGATAAGTAGTACAATGATTTAAATGATATACATATTATATCGCTCAAAGAAAATTTTCTATTACCATTCACGTAAAACACACTGCATGGCTGAATGTTTTATTTACCCCGACACAGATCGTCCCTCAATTTTCTACCGACTTCAAAAAAGTTTCTCAATACGACTGTATGGTGTTCTTTGCATGTTTGTTACGCGATTTCTCCGGCAATTTTATTGTCAATCGATTTTGAAAATGATTTTTTAATCGATAGGGTATGCATCACGGATGGTCCCATAAAATGTTTATTTAAATTGATTCTGCACTTTTGAACAAATAAAAAAATGAACTAAAAAAATATACAAGGATGACGTTTTGGTTTGTAGGTTCGTTATTGTAGTTTTGTTCCTTTAAGTCGGTGGCAAATTGGCAATACAAAACAACAAACAGAACAAAAGCTGCCGACTTCCGAAACTAAAGACATGTGTTCCGTGCTAAAGTTATTGATCACTTTTTAGTTCATGAAGACGGTTGTCATTTTCTTAAAAAAGTTTTTTATTTAAAGTTTCTTATAAACCCGTTGTAAAATTACACCTGTATCAACTTCTGTTTACTATACATTTTTTAAGCTTTAAAATTGGCATATCTTTACTCTGGTCTAATTATACTGCTCCGATGATTTTGTGGTCGTATGCGCGGCAGCTAAGCGTGGTCCTGCGGGGTCTATTACCAGGTCAGGAAAAGTGTTAGTAGGTTTCTCGGTTATTAATTTTTCAATAGCAGCCCAGTAATATAATAATCTCCTGCGTATTTGGTTATTCTTTTTTGAGATTGGCCGCCATGACCGAAGTTCGGTCTATAGAATAATAATATGAATTTACCTACAGGGACGAATCTATACATTGGAACCCAGGGCACCGTGAATCTATAGGTCCCCAGTTCAATAGGGGTATTGAAGACAATAGACATTATTGTGAATAAAAAAAGAAAATGGTCGTAAGGCTTAGCTGTTCTATTTGTTGTTTTGTATTGCCACCGACTTCCGAAACTAAAGTCATGTGTGTTCTGTTTTAAAGTTATTTTTCACTTTTTGGTTTTGAAGGCGGTTGTCTTTTTTATAAAAAGCTTTTTTCGTAGTATAGGCCGAGTAGTACTAACTCACGGTCCGCCCCTGTCTTAGGTACAACATTGCAATTACAACTAATTTGCTGAACCTGAAAGTAACTGTTTATTGGTTAGGGAAAAACTGCTACAATGTTGTCTATAAATACTTTATTAGTTAGGTATATGCATACCTACTTGTAGACTCATAGTACTTAATTTCTTGTGTTATTTAAATATTTATTACTTTAAACTAAGTATTTACTACTTTAAACTTAAAGTAAGTAAAAAATATTTAAATAACACAAGCAATTACTATGAGTCTTGAGTTCTTTGTGTGTGTTCTTATGAGTTTAGTGAGTGGAATACCCACTCACTAAACTCCTAACTCATAAGCTTGTTTTTAGCTGGTAATAATAATATAATAATAATATGTGGGGTCATTTCACACACGGCCATCTGACCCCAAACTAGGGAGACCCTGTACTATGGGTGTCAGACAGCTGATATACATACACAAATACATTTTAAATACATACATATATAGATAAACAACACCCAGACGCAAGGCAAACACAAGTGCTCATCACACAAATATTTACCCTGGGCGGAAATCGAACCCGCAACACGCTGCGCAGCAGTCGATCGCTCAGCCACTGCGCCAACCGTGTCGTCATAACGTCAATAACCAGCCGTGCGTGCCGTGTGGTGCCGGTCGCGAATAGAACCCCGCGGGTAGAAATGGGGTGGCCATTTCTACCCGCGGGTGTCATAGAAGGCGACAGAGGGATATTGCTAAGAGGATGGGCAGCAGCGTCCTTCTCAGTACCATAACACCTACTGCGATCGCCAACATGCATCGGCCAAGCATGGCGATTACGGCTGAACCCCCCTTGGAGGAGACCTATGCCCATCAATGTGCGTCTAAAGGTTGACATGATGATGATGACGATGAACCAGCTAAAAACAATCTTACGAATATTACAAGTGCGAAAAGGAGTTGTTTCAAAATGTATGGAGCCTGGGCCCACTCTTTGTACATCATACTTAAAAATAGGGAAACACAAATTTTAACACTTTAAATAGTTCTCAATTGTCTAATTACCTTAAAATAGCTTTGTGAGCAGGTAAAATACAATAAATTACACTTGAAATTGCAACACCCAAAAAAAGCAGTCATGGCGGTAAGCTGTCATTTTGATTGATTAATGACGTTTGACATTTATAAATCTGATTTTTTACGTCGATTTGTAGATTGTCAGGTAAACAGATAAGAAAGAAACTGTGTTAAATTGACAAAACTAAAGCAAGGTTGTTAAAACGAACTCCAGACACTAGAAACAAAACGAGACGAAAGCACAGAACATACGGACGATAGTGACTGAAGTGACACTGTTGACAGCTGACAGTTCTCGTTCTATGATCAATGGTCGATCTATGGTTTATAGAGTAGCGAAATCTGACTGACGTCATGTTGATAATCCATAAAAATAATTAATAATAATAATAATAATATGTGGGGACATTTTCACACACGGCCATCTGACCCCAAACTAGGGAGACCCTGTACTATGGGTGTCAGACAGCTGATATACATACAGTAATTGTTAAAAATTAATTTACTACCACAACAGTATACATTTAAATTAACTATCAGTATTTTTCGCGGATTCTATGGAAATTTCTCTTTTTTTTGAAGTGGTGTACATAGACTGGGCCCAATATAAAACATGTCTTTTGTGAGTAAAAATATACTAATTTAAATAAACACTGGCACCCAAGGTAAGATTTATCTTGTTTTGGATGCCAGGGCGCTCGCAATTGAATTTACATTGTATCAAGTATATATAAAACTACTGCCCGCGACCTAGTCCGCGTGTTTATCGGTTATCGCAGATATAGAAAAAGTCGCATATTAAAAAGTAGCCTATGTCCTTCCCCAGGGATCAAGCTATATTTATACGAAATTTCATCAAAATCGGTTCAGCCGTTTCATCGTGAAAACGTAACATACAGAGTTACTTTCGCATTTATAATATTAGAATGGATTATGGATATTAGTATGGATAAGTAAATAATAAGTCATCATCATCATTGCAGCCGAAAGACGTCCACTGCTGGACATAGGCCTCCCCCAATGGGGGGGGGGGGGGGGGTTGCCATAATCGCCACGCTTGGCAGGCGGGTTGGCGATCGCAGTATGGTTGTTACAACGCTGCTGCCCATTCTCTGGTATGTCCCTTAGTCGCCTCTTACGACACCCACGGGAAGATATGGGATGGTGCTATTCGTTACGCCCGACACCATACGGACGAATAATAAGTAAATAAGCATAATAAGCATGGATAAGGACGAATGTAAAGAGTGGAGGTGTGAGTGAGTTTTGTGGGAGATATGGGTGTGTAGCGATTTGTTATGTGTAGAGTGTGTTAGTATGTGTATGTTAATTTTAGTATGTATATCAGCATAGATCATTGTTTGAGCCATTCAGATACTCGTTTTGCATTCAGGGGGCCAAGTCTGCTATTTTTATAATTTCGTCATTCCAACACGATCCCATTGTCATTTTGCTAAAAGTTCGTAATCTGCTAAATTCATAATGGTCGATCATTGGTCGGTCGAATTAAAAGCAATGACGTTCTAATGGTAGGTCGCTGATCAAAGGAACTGTCAAAATTTTAGCAGATTACCGCTTTCAGTTGTCATTTTGTACGAGATTACCATTCTAAGTATATCGTTTCTTTCAATGGGGTGTCACTGGTTGACCATTGGAAAGTCATAATGACGCCATTATATTTGTAGATTTACCAAACTTGTCAAATTCAACAATTATGAAATCAATGATAGACCATTCTAAAGAGAATATCTTTGGACCATTCTGACACTATTGTAATAGCAGACTTGAGGCCATGATCACTATAGTGAACAGATGTTACAGCTAGGGGTTGCTCAGCAAAGCGGCAGTGTAGCTAAAAATAAAGTTAATTTCTAGAACCAAAGGCATAATTATTATCACTGTCCAGTGGCGCGGTAATACTCAATATTGTTATCAGTAACAGTTGGAGAGCGCTAACATTTATTAAACAAAAGACTGTAGGTATGCCTCGACTACCTATTATTCGATGACCTAGAATGTTGCTTGTTTTATCCACACTATCCATACTAATATTATAATTGCGAAAGTGAGTTTTAGGGTTCCGTACCCAAAAGGTAAAAACGGGACCCTATTACTACAGTATAAGTATTAGTACTCTGTCTGTCTGACTGTCTGTCACCAGGCTGTATCTCATGAACCGTGATAGCTACACAGTTGAAATTTTCACAGATGTATGTATTTCTGTTGCCGCTATCACGACAAATAATACTAAAAATAAATATTTAAGGGGGCGGGTTACCATACAACAACCGTGATTTTTGCCGTTTTTTTGCTGCCTGTGCACTCCACGTTTTTTAAACGCGCCGTCGACGCGCGTTTCAGGAATGACCTTCGTTAATTTATTAAAATAATAGAGATATACCTATTTAATAACTGCTGTTCTGCTGTTCACTGCTGTTAATATTATTATTAAGAGCGCCCATCCCCATCGAGCGAACATCGACGCGAGCGTGATTGAATTTTTTTTTGTTTCAACGCAAAGCTTCAAAACAAACGTGAGCAAGAACGCGATAACAGCGCAGGAAAATTGGCGCGCGAAGATTTCACAAAACTTGTTCCAGGAAATACGTGTTTTTGAAAAAGTCTTACGAGTTTTTGGTAATCATTTTTGTAATTTAGAATCTCCATTACATGTGCAAGGTTTCTATGAAGCTGTTTTTTTTTACTTTTTAATGCATGAGTGCATTATGAACGCTCAAAGTTCAAATAAAAACTGTGTAAAAAAGCTGATTTTCAGACGTGGTTACTGAATTTGTTTCTCATAAAAGTTTATTTTTGGCTTCATGCAAACCTAGATTTAAACCATAAGATACCTGTGTGTTATAAATATTTGGAAAATAATTTGTTATAACGCCGTATCACGTACGAGTATTTGTATGGCAAATATGTCGGGATGGGCGCTCTTAAGTACTAGATATTTCCTTATTATTTTAATAAATTAACGAAGCTCATTCCAGAAACGCGCGTTTACGGCGCGTTTAAAAAACGTGGTGTGCATAGGCCCTAATGTTGTATAGATAATACCCACGGTACGGAACCCTTGGTGCGCGAGTCCGACTCGCACTTGGCCAGTTTTTATTTTGTTACGCTTTCACGGTTAAATTAGTGAACTGATTTTGATGTTACTTCTGACGGAAAATACGTGAGACGTATCCTCGACACACTAACGCATCATCTGCTATGTGTGTAAGGTTGGATATTTTATTCATAAAGCAGTCGGAAAATGTAAGTTTTAGTTCATAAAATAACAAAACAATTTTTTAAATTCAATTCAAAGTTTTCAGTATTTTTAATATGTTATTAAACACCGTGAAATAGTAGCGGCCATGTTATTACGCCGTTCGGCTGTGTAAACAAAAAATTTTCAACTGTCAGTCATCATATTTAATAAGAGTTCATTTGATACTAAACGAACTGACGTCATTTACGCTGAGCAATATGGCGTCCAGTAAGAGGCGTTTTCGTCAAACTACGCGCGAAATTTGAAAATTTAAAATTTAGATGCATTTTGATGGCACTTATCGATTGAATAAAAATTTTGTGTTTTTTTTTGTGGCATATCAGAACTACAGAATTTCATTGAGACACTTTTCAAAAATGAGTGTAATACCCTATTTTGTAAAAACTTGATTCATAAAAAGAATGTCCGTGAAGTTTCTTGCTTGTTCTTCTCCATAGAGAGCTACCCTACGTTTTGAAACGAGCAACTAGCTTCAACTTTCTGACTAACTGGTTGACATGATAATGACAATGATGACGTGGTTTTACCTGATATATTGTATTGCCTGTATTCTCTTCTGTGTTTTATAAATAAATAAATGTTTGTTCTTTCAGATGACTTAGACATATCTCCGGATTTCTTCGAGTACTTCCTTGGCACATATCCGTTGCTACTCAAGGATAGCTCTATATGGTAAGTTATGAGGTAGAATATTCTTCTTTTACAAATCCTGTACCCATTATCTATATTCTTTTTATGATAACACTATTTGATGCGCGCGTGATTGTGCGTTATATTTTTTTTTTCTAAAATAAGCCTAACTTGCTCTTTATAACATCAGCTATCTGCCTGTGAAGTCCCGTCAAAATCGGTCCGGCTATTTCAGAGATTAGCCAGAACAAACAGACAGAAAGACAAACAGACAAAAAAAAAATTCAATTCACTTTTATAATTAGATATGAATTTAATAAAAAGACATTATTTTGACATTACAAACAGACACTTAAATTTTATAGATTAGACAAAATAATCTATACTAATATTATAAAGCTGAAAAGTTTGTTTGTTTGTTTGGTTGAACGCGCTAATCTCAGGATCTACTGGTTCAAATTGAAAAAATATTTTTGTGTTGGATAGTCCATTTATCGAGGATGGCTATAGGCCCAGGCGAAGCCGGGTCGGGTCGCTAGTATCGTTATAACTGTATTGCTATTTCAAATGTTAGCATGTAATAATCTTCGTTATTTTACGATAAATACAAAGCAATGTAAACTATGTATTTGCAATTTATATTTAAAAAATATCACAAAAATGCAGTTATTTTATTTACAATTCCAAGAAAAATGCAGGGAGCTCAAAGGGCATCAAAAAACTCGTCCACATCGCTGTCAACGGGACACGTGCCCAATAGGCTGGTAGCATTGCCACGTTGTATGGTAATGCTGATTCTTTGACCCAAGAATAGACCAACCTTCGGGTCACGTGTAGAGTCGACCAGCCGCTTGGCGATGTCACGAAAAACAATATGGGCACTCGGACCCCATGGCCCTAGAGTTTCCACCCCAAACGGCAAAAAAATATAGCTTCCAAGAAGGTTATTACATTTGCGCCGTTTGAGGTTTTCGGCACCTGCAGCACCCGCCCCAGCACAACACGTTGTGCTAGAAAGATGAGATGGCGCAAGGGTGTCGACACATGTTCCGTGCATCCCACACCAAAGGCCTACCCAACTTCCAAGGCATTATGGTCTCATCTCATCTAATCTCTTCCCATCGTCGCGTGCCAAGCCATTGGGTTCTAAAATAGCAGGCACCCCGGCGGTGGCAAGAGCACGACGGAGGATGTCATTGATGCTGGCGTGCCGTGCCATTCGGCCTGCGCTCCTACTGCAGGATAGGCCATGATGTCCGAGGCAGTCGACTGCTTCACCACACTTGCAACGATGTGGAGCCCCGCTTGGAGCGCCCAGGTGCAGGCATTTTAACAATTTAACGTAATAACTATCGTTATTTAACTGCTTCTTTTGTGAGGAGCTCGTAGCCAAGTACGTCCATGTATTCAGCTGCATCCGGTTAGACTGGAAGCCGACCCCAACATAGTTGACAAAACTCTAGGCAGATGATGATTTGACTGCTTCTTGTCTAACGCAGACATACAAATGGAGTATACACTCGGATAAAATCCGGAACGAGGAAATTCGCCGGAGAACTAAGGAAGGTCACCGACATAGCTCTCAGAATATGCAAGTTGAAGAGGCAATGGGCAGGCGCTGGAAGAACCGATAACCGTTGGGGAAGAAAGGTTCTCGAGTGGCGACCAAGAACAGGAAGACGCAGCGTTGGTAGGCGTCCCACCAGATGGACCGATGACATCGTCAAGGTCGCGGGTAACCGGTGGATGCAAGCGGCAGGTTGCCGCTCGTTGTGGCGTTCTATGGGGAAGGCTCATCAGTGGACGTCTTCCGGATGATGATAATGATGACTGGACAGATTACTAAAGTTCGTCCACTGATAAAAAACTGCACAATTGCTACGTTTTAGGGTATATTTGAGGGTGAGACCCAGCAGTGGGCGTTAAAAGGTTGACATGATGATGATGATGACTGAAGTAGTTAATTACAATGAGTTCTTAATATCTATACTAATATTATAAAGCTGAAGAGTTTGTTTGTTTGTTTGTTTGATTGAACGCGCTAATCTCAGGATCTACTGGTTCGAATTGAAAAAATATTTTTGTGTTGGATAGTCCATTTATCGAGGAAGGTTATAGGCCCATGCGAAGCCGGGTCGGGTGGCTAGTATTAAATAAGCTTGATCTAAATTCTAAAATATATTTTTTTTACCATTTAATTTTGTATTTTTTTTTACATAGTTTTAATAATGACACAATATTTTTACCCAATCAGTCTTTTTTTCCAATCAAAACAGACACTGCGATAAGCAAACGTGGTGCATGTCTGTAATCGATATAAACACTAACCTTAGTCCACTGAAATGTTAATAACCTTGTTTGTGTTTCAGACGCGACATTTTGTATCAATACAAATAAAAAAAAATTAAGTGTCTGTAATGTCAAAATAGCAGATTTTTACTAAATGCATATGACAGGATAAATACCGTAAAATATAAAAAAAAACATTTTTTTTAAATTTTGTCTCTGTCTGTTTGTGCCGGATAATCTCTGAAACGGCTAAACCGATTTTGATGGAACGTTTACTGGCAGATAGCTGATGTTATAACGTACTCGTTATCCCTTCCTACACCCATACGTACTTTTAACTTAGGTGTTTACTATTAGTTGTGACCGGGTATTCAAAACAAAATTCGGTCAGGGCAAGTCATGTAAGAACACACAGTTTTTAAAAGTTTTATAGTCTTTCGAGTATTTTAGCTGTTATCGAAATTGATAAGGAGGACTATAATATAATCCAAACTAATAAGTCTTGTAACCAACCTTCTTCAGGTGCATATCAGCATGGAATGACAACGGCAAGATCGGTGTCATAGACACGTCGAGACCCGAGTTACTGCATCGTACGGACTTTTTCCCAGGACTGGGCTGGACGCTGAGGAGGGAGACCTGGACCAAACTGGCGCCTAAGTGGCCAGTCGCGTAAGTACCAACCAAGAAGGTTATACTAGTGAACAATTCTTTGCAAAAAAAGACTGATAAATCTTACCAACGCATCTAAAAACAGATTGAAATTGCTCTTTTTGCATCTATTTTATGCTGTGAAATATACAAAACACACAACTTAACACACATCTACACCACACACATTCCTTGCTTACATAAATTTTAATGTCTTAAGTGCAAAAAATTAAAAACAAAAAGACTGTAAGAGGAAGGCGCCCGTGTCTGTAACAGTTTATACTAACTCAGACTAGCTGACCCGACTACTTTACCTACCTACCTACCCTACCTACCGTACCCTACCAAACTACCCTATCTAGTACCTACCCTACATACCCTACCCTATCTACCCTACCCTACCTACGCTCCTTACCCTTCTCTACCTACATACTCTACCTTCCATAATTTTCTCACCGTACAAACCTTCCCAGGACTTCCACAAATATTTCAAGACCAAAATTAGCCAAATCTGTTCTCGACTTTTAGCGAGACTACGAACAACGATTCATTTTTATTGTATAGATAGAAGATTGAGATGGACAAATTGTTTTTGATTTTAAAGTTTATTATTATTATAAAAATGGAAAGAACAGGTCAGTTAACAAAAATCCGTTTTAGAGACCATAAAGCTGTATGTATCTTTGGCAGCAGGTGATGTTGTCTCTTTCTGGCAACCCTTACCAGACAGAGACATCATTCCCTGCCCAAAAGAGTAGCAAGACTATCTGCGGAAAGTAAAAACTACTGCCCATCACACTAAGGGCGGGTTGCTTAAACTAACCATTACTGACCGGTAATAGCCAAAAATGGCGCTAACTATCGTCAAATCAAAAAAATGGGTTGTTTCACAAAATCATACGTCGAAAAGTTACTATTACCATAACCGACCAGTCATCGTAATTTTGTGTTGTCAAACAGCTACTTCAAACATCAAAATATTATGGAATCTCTTTTTGAATAACATTAACTGACGGATTTTTATGTCATGAAATAACCCGTTACATTTAACGTACGTTAAACATCGCACGTCATAAGTAACTTTTTAACCGTCCGTATGTAACGTTAACCGACTGTTTGAAACAACCCGCCCTTAGTAACATTGAGCAAAAAGTAATGCTGGGAATAAACTTTTCTCTCTTCTCTTCTTCTTTCTTCTTCTTTATATTTATTTCTAATTGTGTTCTTTTTATGGATCGTGTGTGGTCTGCAAAAAAAGATTATTATTATTACATCTGGTGTGAAAAATCAGTGGAAGCAACAGGTCATGGAAGTATGGTCTAATTTGTCATTCTTTGTTGTAGATTTTTCGACGATTGGCTTCGTAATCCAGTCAATATTGATGGCAAGGCGTGCATACGACCTGAGATATCTCGGACTTACTCGTTTGGGAAGGTAATGTAACATGAAACAAACTAATATAGCTTATATTTGATGGTGTGTGCATTGGTTTAGGAATAGCGTGGCGGCCTTGGCCAGTAGACAAAATCCGTTTCTGTTAGCGTTAACGCCAACGAAAAAATAAAATTGTATGGAGTTGACGTTTGCTTACCAGATGTTACGTGATGCAAATATGTCAACAGCATAGAATTTGACTTTTCCGTTGGTGTTAACGCTAATGGAAGAGGGATTTGTCTACCGGCGCTTGTCCCATAAAAAAACAATATTACAGTTACCGGCACGTAAGTTGGCCAGAGATTTTGTAGTGGAGGAAGTTCGTGCATGTATAAATGTATGAAACTTCCCCCACTACAAAATCTGTAGCCAACTTACGTGCTAATTATACTAGGTACTTACCAGTGGCGTGCCTAGGGGTCAAGGTTAGGGCAAGCCCCATAGATTGTATACGATTGATACGATTGATACATACTGCTATGCATTACTTTGTATTTATGTCAATGGTTGAGACGCCATTTTATTCCCCTTACGTCACTTTATGAGCTAATGCTCATGTTATGCTTATTAGTGCAAGCCCGGCTTTTCGGCTTGTATGAAGGTCCCGCTACTGGTACTTACTTAAAGTAAATGGGCCAATAACACATTTTATTATTTTACTTTTTTATTTTTTAGCTTTTTTAGTTTTTTTTTGTTCATTTACCTATTGTTTTATGATTCTATTTTCGGAATGACATCTCGCAGGTTAATCTAGGAGGTTGTCGGCTGTTTAACCGGAGTTTATTTTTTTATGAACGCTAAACTCCCTTTAATTACAGAGGCCAGCACATCAAGCCTTACCATACCGTCCCAATTGAACATGAACCTTATTCTTTTGTAATAAAGAAGAAAATCTATCAAAGAAAGAGTCATGGCAGGATTTGTACAAAAAAAAATAGATGTTTAGAGAAGTTGAAATTTTAATTCTTATATTCTTGGGTACCTAAAGAGTATCTTCAGGCATTTACAATATTTTTAAAACCCCGCAAAAAATGTTAATAGTTTAACGAAAAGCTCTTTATTTCAGAACGAAACGGCGACTGACAGTAACAGTGACACTAACATCCGCCGTTTCGCAGTTCTTACATTGAAATTGCATCGTTTTATGGGAAATAATATCACAAATAATGATTATTTTTTTCCACACACTTGTCACATCACTTGTCTGCCAATTTTATAGATCCGTTAACGTCGCTTGTCACTTTCTTTTTTTTATAAACACAAAATAGGCATCGAGATGAAACGAAAAAGTGTTATTTTCTTTTCTTAATATTTTAATTATGCGGGGGTTTAAAAATATGCTAAGTCTATCAATCTACTCCTGGTAATGTATTCTTCACATTGGAAAATATTTTAAACCCTTTAAATTACTTTTTTTTTCATACAAATGAATTTATGAATCTCGTCATGATTCCTTTCCCAATTGAACATGAACCTTATTCTTTTGAAATAAAGTAGAAAATCTATCAAAGAAATTTTACGTAAATGCCTGGTACAACCTAACTTCCTAATTAATTTACTTTCCAACAGATAGGCGTAAGCAAAGGACTGTTCTTCGAGTTGCATCTGCGCAAGATTCAACTCAACGAAGAATATGTGGAGTTTACAAAGTTGAATCTCACGTATTTACTAAAGGTGAGAGTTCTGTGGTTTTATTTAGTAGCTTCTGACCGCGTCTTTGACTGCGTGGAAGTTAAATAACAGAGAGCGTTCTCTGAAACTCGTTGATCTATATCATTAATGGCCAAATACTCAAACGCTACTCAATTTTAAATTGCTGTTAAATCTCGTGCTGTCTCTATCGCTTTATGTCAAAGTGACTGTAACAGTAGTAGACTTAACGGCATCTTAAAATTGAGTAGCGTTTGAGTACTTGGCGATAATAGGTTTAAAAAACTCATCATCATCTGCCCAGCCCTTTCCCAACTATATTGGGGTCAGCTTCCAGTCTAACCGCATGCAGCTGAATACCAGTGTACACTGATTACATGGAGCGGCTACCTATCGGACCTCCACAACCCAGTTACTGGGTAACACGGTACCCCTTGGTAAGATAGGTTGTCAGACTTTCTGGCTTCTGACTACCCATAACGACTGCCAAAGATCTACGAATGACAGCCGGGACCAACGGCTTTACGTGATTTCCGAGGCACGGAGGGAACTCGGTATGAAATGGATCCCATCCACAGACCGACCTCGGCAAGCGTAGCTTGACCTTAGACCGATTGATCTCTACGGCTTTTACTAAGCCATGAGTTCCTTGTACTTCTAAATCATCATCAGCCATAAGACGTCCACTGTTTAACAAGGGCCTCCCCATCCCCACTTCTAAATATTTTTTCTTATTTTAGGAGAATTACGACGACAATCTCATGCGTACAATGTACAATCTGCCAGAGATGACGGCGGAGCAGGTCATAGACGGCGGTGAGAGCGAGACGGCCGTACGCGTCATGTACAGTAACGCCAAGACATTCCAGCGCGCGGCCAAGAAGTTAGGCCTCATGGATGACTTTAGGGTAAGTAGAGGGTTTCTACCCTATTAATACCAGCCTATTATTGTTCCACAATAGGGTATAAGCCTCTTCTCATGTAGAGAAGGCATGAGTATTGAGCACCATGCTTGCAGGCCAGATGTCTAGGTTTCTTCAAGATATTGTCCCTCATCGGATGGCAGTGATGTCCAAGAATTAATGAGCAAGTACGTACAAATGCATATCTGAAAAAAAGAAAATTTGTTTATTTGTAACCTCGTACAGGTAAACACAAACATAAAAAAGGGTTATATCTATTATATAAAAATAAGTCGGGTTTTCCTTCCTGACGATATAACTCCAGAATGCACGAACCGATTTCCACGGTTTTGCATTCGTTGGAAAGGTCTCGGGCTACGTGAGGTTTATAGCAAAGAAAAAAAAAAAAAAAATTACCCTAGGGTAGGTGTAGGGTAGGTGTAGGGTAGGTGTTGGGGTAGGTGTGGGGTAGGTGTAGGGTAGGTGTAGGTAAATAGGCAGGTAAGTAGGTAGATCGGGACAGGACAACGTCTGTCGGGTCAGCTAGTAAAACTATAAAACATAAAAAAGCCTTATGAAACCTGTACGATACCAAAAAGGCTCCTGTCTCAGTACAATGCTACGACATGAAATATCTCAAATTATCAGAGAATTGTACCTCCACTGCTCATTAAGTAAAATAAATAACATTATATAATTTTAAAACTTTTTATTTCTCTCAGACCTAGATATGATAAAATTGATTTTACATCTTGTCAATGTAAAATTTGGTTCAATTTCGTCGCTTACTAGAAACTTGGCCAAGACTTGGCCGAAGGTGGCCGAAAATTCGGTCAGACACTACAGAATAAAACATGTTTTAATGAAATATTTCCCTTCTTCCATAGAGTGGAGTTCCCCGCACGGCATACCGCGGCGTGGTGACGTGCTACGTGCGCGGGCGCCGCGTGTACCTGGCGCCCGACTTCCCCTGGACCAAGTACAACCCCACGTGGGGCTAGCGAACGTACTAGCTCCATGTGCCCCACTCCAAATATGTAGTCAACATAAAATACACTTTATTGGCTACATATTTAGACTACTATTTGAATCACAATACAGTGAAGAGCATATACCCCATGGGGTAATGTTGTACCCCACTCAACGTACTTGGGGTAATGCCATACAAGACAATTATTGAAGGTAAAGTCCAAATATAAGTGAACTACGCGAGTTGCTGTTGTGTTGAGTGATTATAGCACTTGGGGTAGTGTATTACCCCACATTGGATTATGCAGCACCCTACAGTTTAGCATTTTATATTGAAGTCCAGATATGTAGCCAGCAGATTAACTATAGTGATTCGAAATTACATCACTTGGGGTACTGCGGGACCCCATCAATGACCGAAAGGAAGATTGTACAAATATTGTCAAAATAGTAATGACAGTTATGTACCAATGATACTAAGTGGGGTATTGCAGTACCCCACAGTACAAGTATTAGCATTTTATATTCAATTTCAAATATACAGTCGTAAAAATAACCGCATTTATCAATTCCGTTCGGTAGTTATATCACATGAGTCAAAGTCAAGTGTTCCAAAGAAAACCAACAATTACCCACCGTTGGGTCTTACAGGACCCATAAGCAATTTAAGAATATATCCATGTAATTACGCAAATACATCAAAAATACATTGATTATACCGACTTTAAAAGTCAGTTATTATAGTCCTGTGCATTTTGTACCCGAAAAAAAATATACGCGATAATTATCTCGGTAACGAATTAATTAAATGTAATTCTCAGTTTATGAAAGCTTGCTCCAATCATCCTTTTTTCTTCTGCATCCACTATAACTGGCAAAATCTAGTTTTCTGTTCAGGGCAATACGAGATATTTGAACAGGCTTTCAAAAACTCTGGATCGTAATTATTTAAATAAAACACGGTTGAATGGCTGTCTTGTCACTATAGTGCTAGATAGAATAATTATTGTAAATAAAATCGAGTTTATTCTCGAGTCTTTTCGAATATTTACACTATACTAGTTTTAATTGACGAACGGACTGCGCTACCGAAGGTAGTTCAGATCTAAACACTTAGTTTCGTTTCACGAGACTGGTTTGAAAATGGATATGCGAATAAAAGTCAAGGATATCGTGTGATTTAAGAAATCTGACTCGTAACACGAAATTAGGCTTACTGCTCATGCTAAATAGCACTTCTGAAGTCCCATTTTTGTTAAATAGCTGTAGCAAAGGACTACCACAATGGATTGGGTGAAAAATTAGTACATAAAAGGAAATATGAAAGTGACTCCAGTGATAGAAAAGTTGAAAGGAAATCGTTTGTCTTGCTATGGGCATGTGAAGAGAAGGGATTAAACGCATGTGACCAAAAGAGTTATGTATATAAATGTAGATGGATGAAGAGGGAGGCCAAGGAAAAGATGAATGAGTTGTGTGAAGAATGATATGAAAGAAAATGGAAGTCAGTGTTAGAATGACGGTTGACGGAACGAAGTGGAAGAAGAAAACATATTGCGTCGAGTAACATGAGACAAGGGCATAAAGAAGAAGTAGAGAAAGAGACTACATCCCGCTACCGTACAATTACGACATGGTTGGCGCAGTGGTTGAGCGATCGACTGCAGCGCTGTGTATCGCGGGTTCGATTCCCGCACGGAACAAATATTTATATGGCCTACAGATAGTCGTTCTGGGCCTGGCTGTTTGTGTATGTGAGTTTCTATGTTTGTAAAAGCACCCACGAAACAGGAGAAATTCCTAGTGTGGGGCAATGTTTTTTTTTAAATAAAATGAATTAATAATTCAAACTTAATGGCGGCTCTGAACACGAGTCGAGTGGCTGCGCAGTAACAATTTCACGTGTCAACGGGAGTGAGGGGCGGGGCGCACTTCACAGCCGCCATTCAGTTTGAATCGAACTGTACCATAATAGCCATTATGATATTGGGGTTATATTGTACCCCACACCAGTTACACATTTTAATTAATTTCCTTCTGTCTAACTTAAATTATTCTACAAAAATGTCGACTTCAGACCGTGCTATGTATATATAAAACATGATAATGCCAACGTTAATATAAGAAGAGTCGAATAAACTAAGGTATATAGTAAGTTATTTTAGTAACTATGCTATAAAAGTTACTAAACGAAGTGATTCTAGATAATTTTGTAAATATTTATGTAATTTAGTTTAAGGTGCTTTGGTAATGCACTTTATTTTAATACTGGTGCCGATTCCCTTTTTCACAAACTAAATTAAAATTAGGCATTTGGCATCTCTTACTACCAGGTAGCTGAAAAAAGGGACGACGACAGACAAGGACTAAGTTAGAGATGTCAAATTAGTTTTTCCCTTGAACTTCGCAGTGTTTTTAATCAATACGTTCAGGAATGACGACTATAATTGTATGAACGTTAGATCAACTTAAATTGACAGCTATTATTAATATGTCTCTTTCCTGTTTTATTGGAGAGAAAGAGATATAAATAGCTTAAAATTAATTTAGTTCGTGCACAACAGAATTGCTACCATTGTATAACTTATCATAACATATTATAAATTAGAGTCCCCGCCGCGCTTAGAAATGTTCGTTCAGTGTAATTTCAGAAACGACTGTACTGATTTACATTATGGTTTTAGCAATTGAATAAAAAACTATCTACAGTTCGACTTTTAATTCTATTCAGTAACTTAACAGTTGAAGGGTTACCAGAAATTGACAAAAAAAAGGTAGTGAGGTGGTGTAAGAATGAACTAAATTGAATGAATTTAAGTAATGTAGTTATATGCAAACATTTTATTTGAAATTTAAGAAATTTATTTTTTCTTAAAAACACGATATACACTATTAAAAATCTATACACACATTACCTATCTATATCTTGACACTATTTAAATGACATAAGTAAAATAATATGATTTTTATTTTGTTTCTATTAGGAGAAAAAGAAAGGAAATCACTTTTATTAACAATTATTAATTGTTCTTATATTCCATATCTTACATACAAACATTTAAAGTTTTATTTAAATTAATATCATTCGTTCTTTACGCAAAATCGTTCACTATCCCAATACTATTAGTTTTAGAGTACGGTATCATTATTATTCTTTGAACTGTCAGGTTACTGAATAGAATTAAAAGTCGAACTGTACGAAGGTTGTAGCCTAATTTGTAAACACATTCATGCGAGCGTAGTTGCGGGCAAAATCTAGTGAATATATACCGTGGCATTTTAGTTATCTTACAAAAGTGGTCCACTTAATCACAAAGTACGTAAGGCTGCGGCGCGCCCGAGCAGAGAGACCACTCAGAACAAACCGCCATTTTTAGCACGCACACATTGACATTACGTTTTTAGGCATTCTCAAGCAGTTTCAAGCAAACTTCAGTCTAGACTATCACGTGTTATCAATTTAATAAATAATGTAATTGACATTTCATGACGAACAGGAAAATTTTGTTATAAAAAAAATTGCAAAGAGTTCCAACCAGTGTCAATAAAATTTCATATTGTCACAAATAAAACCTACATAGTGGTGTCAAAATGAATATAAATAATGTAATTGACATTTCATGACGAACCGGAAAATTTTGTTTTAAAAAAATTGCAAAGAGTTCCAACCAGTGTCAATAAAATTTCATATTGTCACAAATAAAACCTACATAGTCAATACCGTCTGTTAAGTTTAGGAAATTATTTTTGAAGATGGGGGAGCGGTCTTTCTGTTTCTTTTATATTTGTGACTTAATGTGTCCGATATAAAATAACTCTAGACCCGATTGAAAGATTGATAACATTTATTGAAAAATGTATCTGCCATTTTTCAAAAGAAGAATTGTTATAAAGAAAAAAAATAGTGGCTTTTAAATACTTACGAACTAAAAATAGATCTGACTTTGTTTTTGTTACCACGCGGTCGAAGACGTGGGCAAAAGCTACGCTACCTTAATTATATTTTAGAGGTAAAGTTTTGAAGTTTGAGTATAGCTAATCTCCTAAAATACTCATCTAAATTATAAATCTATGCTTATCTATACTTAATATTATAAAGCTGAAGAGTTTGTTTGTTGGGTTGAACGCGCTAATCTGAGGATTTACTGGTTCGAATTGAAAAATTATTTTTGTGTTGGATAGTCCATTTATCGAAGAAGGCCCATGTGAAGCTGGGTCGGGTCGCTAGTGATATATATTGTGGAGCTATAGAAGCTACTATTAACCTTTAGTCCTGCAAAAATATTAGATATCCGTAAAAAAGAATCATCATCGTCATCATTTCAGCCGAAAGACGTCCACTGCTGGACATAGGCCTCCCCCAAGTGTCGCCACATTGACCGGTCCCGCACGACACGGCACGGGACCGGTAAAAAAGAATACGCATACGAAATTATGGGTAAAGATATCATAATAGAGACTTTAACGATACAAGTGGTCTGTTTGTTGAGATGGGAGAACGAAAATTATCATATAATAATATAGTGCATTACCAAAGAATGTGTATTTAATATTTACTGACTTATGATCAGGGATCGAATTACGGATGCATATTTACCTAAACTTCAGGCGTTGGCTTAGTATGGAATGCACTTTTGTTTAGTAAAAATCCCGTGATTCCGAGCACCATATTTGAATATGATTTTATTTTATTACTCGAGTTAGATACAAATTAATTTATTTATCTTGGTGAATTTCTTTATTAAATACGATAAATATGGTTCTCTTATGAAAATAGGTCAAAAAGCGTTGTTATTTTATATGAATGGTAAAAGCATTTAATATTGTATTATGCGCTTCGGGAATTTCGGGATTATTTTCTTCAAAACAATTATTCTACAAGTCGTATCCATACTTTCCTAGCGACAAATAGACTTTATGTTAATATGCATCTGATTAACCGATCCATAATTATGACGTCACAAACATAGACTATGTTATTTTTTGATTGAACGAAAGATCTTCCATTATTTTAAATATTCTTTATGATTTTATGCGTAAAGGAATGTGATCATTGGTTCATAATTATTTATATCAATTTTATATGTATATGTTACAGTCGAACTCTTAACCGGCCAAAATTAGTTTTGACTAGCTAAAACTCTTAACAACAAAACGCGTTTTGTTTTTAATATGGGTTATTAAAACTAAACTCGTTTACGCTACAAAACAAATAATAATACGGAATTAAAAGAATCATTATATTAAAAGTTTTTAAAAAGGGTCACAAAACAAACCTACCAATGGGTTTCTAAGTTAAAGGAGATGGTTCATAGGACACCCAAAATCGAAGTGCAGTCGATACGATCAAACTGTGTGCACAATAATTCCCTAGAACTATCTGAATAAACGTACCCAAGTTGCAATATCCTAATCCATGGGATATCGGAGCTATAGGTTGTCAAAGTATGCAAATAATTAATTAGACTTGGAATTTTCGCAGTTGTGGTGTCAAAATAGTCATGCTGTCGATTGTATTATGTACCAACGATGCTATAGATGCTCATAACGTTATTACACAAAGAATAATACCGATATACAGTTGACAAAAAAAATTAGTAGTAAGTAGGTAGTTCTCATTGATGGTAATTGGTATTGTATTGTTAATGACGGTATGCAATTCAAGGTAGGTACCGCTTCCAAGCCACCTACATTACTTGATTTAGATAATGTTCATAGAAGAAATACGTTGTCTTGCAATTATTATTATCGATAGATATGACAATATGAGAAGCCGTATGGAAAGCCTATAGCTCCGATATCCCATGGATTAGGATATTGCAACTTGGGTACGTTTATTCAGATAGTTCTAGGGAATTATTGTGCACACAGTTTGACTGTATCGATTACGTTTTGATTTTGGGTTTTTGGTCCATACATTTTGAACCATGTCCTTTGGACCAGTCAAAAGTACTTGATTTTTTTGACAAAAATTGTTCTGACCGGTTACGAAATTAAATTAAAGACCTTAAATGCACTTACGACACGCCCTATTCCCGCTAACTGTATCGTCTCGGTTCTATTGCGGTCCGCCGCATGTCGTCGTCAATAGGGTATTTTACACTATACGAGAGAAAATCTATAAATATGTTATTGAGACAGTTTAGGCATAAAGCAGTCGGAAAATGTAAGTTTTAGTTCATAAAATAGCGAAATCATTTTTTAAATTCAATTCAAAGTTTTCAGTTTTTTAAATCTGTTTTATAACACTAGCAGCCATGTTATTACGCCGTACGGCTGTGTAAACAAAAAATTGACAACTGTTAGTCAACCGATTGGCGTAATATAGGCTTTGTACTTTTATTATTTTCGTAACCAACGTAATTTTTTCATTATTACACCTATTACAAAATATTGTTTTAATTATTTTTAAATTATATACAATTATCATATTTAATATGAGCTCATTTGATACAAAACGAACTGACGTCATTTACGCTGAGCAATATGGCGTCCAGTAAGAGGCGTTTTCGTTAAACAACGCGCGAAATTGAAAATTGAAAATTTTGATGCATTTTTATGGCACTTATCAGTTGAATAAAAAATTTGTGTTTTTTTTGGTGGCATATTAGCACTACAGAATTTCATTGAGACACTTTTCAAAAATGGGTGTAATACCCTATTACAAGCATTTTTTTCCATTACATTGATTGCATAGGCGACAGCAATTGACAACATTTCAAAACTGACACGACCTTAAAACAAAAATACCATTTCTTTATTTTCGTATCCTGCGTCCAAATATATATTTTTTATATTTTTTTATTTCTTCATTTCTGAGAAAATTAAGTAAAACCAAATAGCATGCGATGACGTCACATATACGGTGGAACAAGGTAGTTTACCTTTGCATAAGCATTTCAATGGCTTATATGAAAACATTAACGTCAAATAAGACACACGTCAATGTCACATATATGAAGTCTAATAAATAATGATGACAGTTTTTTGACGGATCACAGTAAACCAAAGGATAAAACGCTATTCCACCGTAAGTATGACGTCATTTGGCGCTTACGTGTTTTTAGAATACACCTAATTTCACAGTTAAAATTATGAATGAAAAGTACATAATTTTGAAAAACGGAAAAATACGGGTGCCCTAGATTTGTATTTACTTTTATGTAACGTAATAATACAAGTAGGTTAAAAATATGAAATGTTGTCAATTACAAATTCATGACAATAGATGTGCGGCCCGCCACAGCTCTCAAGACAACCGGCGCGGTTGATGTCTGGCCGCAAGTCAGTGCGCTGACATCATGCGGTTTCATATAAAAATTGAAATGCGGCCTGCCGCATTGCGGTCAACCGCAAGTGCGTTTTAGGTCTAAGGCCTATTTATCCCGAATCCCGTGAAATAGACCAAGGAGGTAAATTAAAATAATATTATAGCGTCTGATCACATTTCTTTAACGTAATTACGCTAGTTCTGCGAAAATGAGCCAAACCACAATCTCACAGTAATTAAATTAATTACGTCAAACGAATACAATTATATGCCAAAAATAATACACTACTCTATCCAGCAATAACTACAACGTACGTCCAAAACTTATGCTTAAAGTTAATTAGCGTTTAAATCCATACTTCCATACTAATATTATAAATGTGAAAGTAACTGTCTGTTACGCTTTCACGATGAAACAGCTGGACCGAATTTGATGAAAATAGGGAGGGGTTTTCCCTGTGGAAAGCCATAGGCTATTTTTTAATCCGAGACTTCCTCTGCATCCGCCATAGCCGACATTCATGTGGACGAAGTCGCGGGTAATAGATACCTAGTATCAAACTCAGATTATGAAACAAAAGGCAGATAGACCGCGCGGAACACTGGGAGCGAAGCAAAAAAAGCAAATACAAATTCAAAAACGAATACCTGCAATTCGCTTCGCTTCGTGCTGTACTGACACGAGTCAGTACAGCACGAAGTGAAGCATCGTTAAAAAAAAACAAATACAAATAAAAACTAAAAAGCGAATACAATCACGAGATGTCAGGTATTCGCTTTTGAATTTGTATTTGCTTTTTTGGCTTCAGTCTCAGTATTCCGCGCGGTCTATCTGCCTTTTGTTTTATAATCTGAGGTATCAAATATAATCGTTACAATTACTTCTATTTTATGTGGGTTAGTTTGTTTTGGCAGAACTAAAGCTTATTATTGTATTTGAGGACACATTAATTGTTTTATCTGATATATAATTTCTAGTACGTAAGATTTTCTCGCTCATATTTTAATTTTTGACTCAGAATTGTGCAATAAACGTGTTTTTGTTTAATTTATTAATAAGTGTTCGCACGGTAGTCACAACCTCGAATAACGTTTATTAATTTTTGAAAAACTTTTAAGGCCGGTTCCACCAGCATTTAATGAAATGATTTATATCGAATGCTAAAGCTAGTTTGCCCAGAGCATAATAGGGTATTTTACAAAAAAAAATCGAATTAGTCCGTCAGTTAGATTAACGTAAAATATTGGATAAGTATTTTTTGTTTTATCAAATCAATAAAAACTGACGAAGATAAAACGCATCAAAGGTCATGAGTGGGGGTTTGTGACGTCACTTCGCCAGTAAAAGTGTACTAACATAGTGATGGCACACGAGTTTTCGACGCACGGTGTCGTGTTCATTTATTGTTTACGTGAAAAAAGAAAAAACACGTGTCCAATATTTTTTGGAAATCTATCTGACGGACTAATTAGATTTTTCTAGTAAAATACCCTATTTATTGCGACCGGCCAGGGTAGCCCGCAAAATTCAAATATTGTAACGTTTTTTTTTTGCAATTTTCAGCAGTTAAAAGTTGGTGAACACGGGCCTTAAAAAGATTAATTAGAAATCATTTTATAATGACCATGGATGGTAAAGAGAAGAAAAATGCGATTTGGTTTCATTAATCAGCAATTTTCATCATAATTGTAATATTTCCATTCCATGTAATAATAAATAAATGATTGTTTAAGTTTATTCTTCGTTTCGTAATGAATTTCATGTAAACATACTGAATACCATATAAGACTGTGATCGGCATTGTATTATATTATTGTGCATGTATATAGCCCAAGTTATGTATTTATAACTTAATATATTAAATGGTTTTGTTTATTTTGGGTTTACATTTTATTTACCCCTAACCTGAGGTTGATTTTGGGGGCTCGTGGCAAAGCAAAAGACGCTTACCGCGGTCGTCCGTGAATGGGTGACCATCCATTTCATAGCGATACACCTCCGTGCCTCGGAAAACACGTAAAAATAAAAATATTCGTTAGTTATTTTCCGTGTTCTAGATGGCTCCTCAATTCAGATGTTTACATTGAGGAGTCACCTTTATGTTCATATAACCTTTGAAGTATTATAACCACTACAAAATCAATGATCGATCCTACTAAATTTTTAAACTTACTACTAAATAAGATATACGAAAAGTGGCTCCTCAATCCTATAGGGACATAAGCCGTTGGCCCTCGTTGTTATTCATAGATCTTTGACAGACGGTATGGGTAGTCAGAATAACCTATTTTACAAAGGGGTATCGTGTTACACACGGAACAGATAAATAGATAGAGTCTGTCTGTTCCTTGGTGTCACCACAAAGTACCTACCTACGTAAGGCTGCGGCGCGCCCGATCAGAGAGACCACTCAGAACAAACCGCCATTTTTAGCACGCACACATTGACATTACGTTTATAGGCATTCTCAAGCAGTTTCAAGCAGACTTCAGTCTCGACTGTCACGTGTTGTCTAAATAAATAATTGAGAGACATTGACATTTCATGACGAACAGGAAAATTTTATTATAAAAAATTGCAAAGAGTTCCAACCAGCATCAGTAAAATTTCATATTGTCACAAATAATACCTACAGAGTCAATACAGTAGCAGCCCTAGTGAGTCTGGCAAGTTTAGATAATTATTTTTGAAGATGGCGGGAGCGTTCCTTCTGTAACCTTTATATTTTGTGGTGTTACCCAGTAACAGGCAGTCGCTTCATGTAAAAGATTGGTATTCAGCTGCATCCGGTAAGACTAGCAGCCAACCCCATCGTACTTCGTTGAGAACAGGCTAAGCTGATGATTACCCTGAGATTTATTTATTGATATTCGTTTATTACCTACTCTTGTGTCGAACAAATAACGTCAAATATAAATGTCGCTAAATTGTAGTTTGTATAAGTACCTAGAAACTTTACTTAACAACTAGCGAGTAAGAGGTCATATTATTTTTTCTACTTATACCCATCATCAGCCGGAAGACCTCCACTGTTGAACAAAGGCCTCCCCCATAGAACGCCACAACGAGCGGAAACCTGCCGCTTGCATCCACCGGTTACCCGCGACCTTGACGATGTCGTCGGTCCATCTGGTGGGAGGCCTACCAACGCTGCGTCTTTCGGTTCGTGGTCGCCACTCAAGAACCTTTATTCCCCATCGGTTATCGGTTCTTCGAGCCATGTGGCCTGCCCATTGCCACTTCAACTTGCAAATGAGAGCTATGTCGGTGACCTTAGTTCTTCGACGGATTTCCTCGTTCCGGATTTTATCGCGCAAAGAAGCTGCGAGCATAGCTCTCTCCATTGCTCGCTGCGTGACTTTGAGCTTCTGTAGGAGGCCAGCAGTAATGGACCACGTTTCTGTGCTATAAATCAACACTGGCAACACCCAAAAATTATATTTATACCCAAATGTTGCAAATTAACTAATAGTTAGGTGTGTGTGTGCTGTGTGTCATCTATACATATAATAAAACAGTAAAAAAACTGTGTCTGTACATTGAATATATTAAAAAAAAAGACGGGTTGCACTCAGGGAGTGCCGGCAGAAGTGAAAACTTGATTATAAACGTTGAGCATGTTTGATATTTTGGAATGGTTAGGGAATAATTTTGCACCAATTGCTTTATCAGTATAAAAGTACTATCATTTATGTGGTAGAATACAATATTCATTTATTGCGCTATCGTACACAAACATGACAATTTATATTACATTAAAAATTTAACACTTTAAAACTATTACAATTATTTTACATTAAAAAACAGTAGGCCCAGGCATACATTTTCGCCTCGCCGTAGAGAGGGGATAGCTGTCTACTCTCCATCCGTCTTACGCTTTTTCGATCAGGTCACGTGTCCTGACGCGAGTTTAAGATTTTATACCCATTACAGAAAAAGTGCTCAACGCCGCTAAAGAAGTTTTCACTTCAAAAAAATAATTAAGGGGGGTTTAGAAACAGTAAGAGCACGAATCCAAAAAAAAAAGTCTTGTCTGTTTGTGTACACGCTAATCTTCGGAACTGCTGGAGGGATTTGAATGATTTTTTTGTTGTTGTATAGGTATTAAGTCTGGGCAACATATAGGCTATAATTTATCTTGGAAACTTGAACACCTGATGCAGAACCGCAACAGACCAGCTAAACTAAGTATAAGAGATACAAAAATGGTACCGTAGCAAAAATTGTTCCACGTGATGAGCATTTTCTGCTGAGAGAACAAATTTGAAGATCTGGAACACCTGATGTGGAACTCCAAGAGCCCAGCTACACCATAACACATACTTAATGACGTCTTAGCAAAAGTTGTTCGGTCTGATGGGCATTTCCTGTTGACTTATAAAAATCGAAGATCAGAAACATCTGACGTGGAAATCAAAGCTGTAATTTTTAAAATTTAACTGTAAAGCTATCACTAATTTCGCTGTATATTATTATAAGGTGGGAGTACCTCCACGCGGTGAAGGCGGTAACAGTTTAGGACTGATTTTTGATGACGATGGTATATCATTGAAAATTTTACTCTACTGGCTAAAACTCCCATTTATTTTTTTATTTTATTTAATAAATATGCCTTTGGGCTTAAAGATAAAGATAAAGATATATTTACTGCATAACTGTGTACATTAAGTTCTTATTAATATAATAAACATTACATTTTTAGTTTCAACAGTCTACCCAAGAGAGAGAGAGAGAGATTTGAGTGTTTAATTTCCTTTTCCATTTATCTTCGTGACACGATAGCCTACCCGGTAACGCAGGGGAGCAGTCACTTAGACGTTTGATCATCGATTTTGCCGACCCCGTTGTCGCTGGCATAAGCACCAGGATCCGCGTACGAAGTCGCGGGCAGAAGCTAGTAGACTAATATATACCTATACTACTGCTGTGTGTGACTGTGCTTCTCCGCCCATGAGGTCATGCTCATCATCTCAGATTATAAAACAATAGGCGGAAAGGCAGCGCGGAACACTGAGAGTGAAGTCACCAAAGCAAATATCAATTCAAAAAACGAATACGATCTCGAGTCAGTCGATCACACGTCATTCCAATTTTTTTGACAATAATGCCGTCTTGTGTTTTTAAACATTGTAAAAACAGTTCCCAAAACCAAAAGAAAGAAGGTGGAGTATCTTTTCATAGATAAATATTGATAATTTGTTAATTAAAAAAATATTTTACGTAATTATTGTCTATTGTTTTATAATCTGAGCTCATCATTATAATCTTCCTGCCCTTGTCCCATTTTACCGCCACAGGCTTTTTTCTTCCATTCCGTCCTGTTACTCAACATTCAACAGTCATGCTATCACTCCCTCTTCTTTCATAGCATTCTTCACACAATCCATCATTCCATCCATCTTTTCTTTGGCCTCGCCCTCTCCTTCCATCCACATTTACCTACATTCATTACTCTTTTGGTCACATCCGTAATGCGTTTCATCCACGGATATCGATCATTCCTCTTCCACCTCACATTCCAAGGCAACAAAACAAAATAACTCGACCTTTCGCTTCGCTTAGAAAATACTAAATAAATCTTCATGAACTTTAAAAAACCACATCATAAACAAATATAGGATCGAAGATACACAGTCTACAGTTTCGTGAAATGGAACGTAGTGAACGTAGAACACAACACATTCCAACCACATTTTTAAAATTCCTGATCGATTTCAATTACTTTCGTCATTTGTTTTCCTCGCCGAAATACTGTATCTAATTAAAGACAGACTATCTCTTTCTTTTATACTGTAACACGAATGTGGCAGAAAGAGAGAGCAAATCATTTTGGTATATTTTTCATATTACCAGTTTATTTGTGGTTTAGTTTATTTGGTTATCTTCATCGACACGCTTAATCATCGCACCTTCATGCAAACATGAAGAACTTATCAGAAAGGTATCACTTATTGTTTTAAACGTTTGTAATAGATAATATTATTAATTTTGTTTATTAATTAACCGACTTCATTAAAATGGGGACAGCGACGACGACGACGCCGCAAAAAAGACCAAGTTTTGCCGCTTTTAACGGTGGAAAGGAACCAAAAACTTTTATATTCGAAGATGAGCAGGTATTTTTTTTTATATGAATATTTAATTTTATTATAGTGATGATAATATCGAAACATTTAATGTTTTTCTTTCCGAATCTATTGTGAATGTTTTAATCTTAAATCATCATAATTATTTGTTGAATTTAATTGTGTTATTGCAAAGACAATTTGACCTTATTGCAAACTGGTTTTCTATAAAATTTGCTTACTAGTTAATATAATACTTTAAATAAGTCTTTTTATTTACTGTCCGCTTTGGGCTCGTGATCGCAAGCGCGGTTGCTCAGTGTAGGGACCTGGGTTTGGTTCCTAGGGTGGGCAAAATGTTATTCGAATTTTCCAATAAATCTTTTTTACTAGCAGCTCAGAGTTTGGAAGTGGTTTGATACCCCGGTGCCTCGGAAGTCATCTCTTCTCAGTCATCATTTATCTATATATATAAAATGCTTTGTCCTGAATGACTGACTGACGGATCAACGCACAGCCTAAACCACTGATCGTAGAGACCTGAAACTTGGAGGGTGTGATCTTTGTATGACGTAGGCATCTGATAAGAAATAATTTTCCGAAATTCTACCCCTAACGGGGTAAAAAACGGGGGCAAAATTTGTATGGGACAACGTGATTACGTGTTAGAATTTATAATTGCTATTGAGTACCTAAGTAGTAATTGTTTACGATTTCCACGCGAACGAAGTCGCAGGCAGAAGCTAGTAGAGTAGGTAACTGTCTTTTTCTCAGTCGTGTCGGCTTGCCGTCACGAGAGATTTTCAGATTCAGATTCCTTTATTTGCTCAAACACGAGTGTACATACAATATAAACGAAAAAATATGCATGCATGGTGTTATGGGTACATGGAGTTGTGCTAACATAATTACCATATTGACATGGTGTGCAAATATTAATATTTCCAGTTCAGAATAAAGAAAAAATAAAAAAATAATTACAATATTTTGGTACATTGACAATGAATACCTACATAATAAAATCAATTAAATTAGATTGAGTGATTACATAGTTAATTAATATCGGAAATAGGTGGGAATACGTATATATAAAAAAAAACAAAATATTTGGTTATTTAAAAAATAAAAATAAAAAACATAATAGTATTATAATATAACGTCAACTTAGGTCCAAAATATTATCATTATTACATTCCATACATTTCAGATTAGGTTTTAATTTAGAAGAAGTAGGAGTTTATCTGTGTTTGCACACACCGGTATTCGCTGTATTGCGAAATTCGGCCACAGCATTTTTTGGAAAGCACGTAAAGCCGTTGCTCCCCGCTGTCATTCGTAGATTTGTCAGTCAGATCTGTCAGATCAGTCAAAGGTGTCAGAAGCCAAAAAGCCTGACAACCAGACTTACTAAGGGGTATCATGTTACCCAGTAATTGGGTTGTGGATTACTGGACCGCTGCATTGCAACTCACTGGTGGTATCTGACTCCATACTCGTACCTGGGAAAGGCTAGCCAGATGAGTACCTCCCTCTAGCTAAGTATGATTTTCTGTAGGTAAGTACCTGCATAATAATAATTGCATTGCTTTGTTCCAGTGCGTTGTATTCGACGAAACAAGAAACAAACAGGCGCCAGTACATTTCCTGGTGGTACCCAAAAAAACTATACCTTCGTTAATAGAAACATCTGTGGATGACGAATTGTTATTAGGTCAGTATTTATCAACATCGTCGTTTTAGCGGAGATGTCCACTTCTGGACATAGATTTAAGATTGCCCCCAACCATGGCTACATCTACTGGTCCTTTACGAATAAGACTTAAATGTAAAAAATGTTGATGAGGAGGAGGGACGAGGAGCTCGTGGCTAAGTTAAAGCCGTACATATCGATCGGTCAAAGGTTAAGCTACCCTAGCCGCGGTCGGTCTGTGGATGGGTGACCATCCCTTTCATACCTAGTTCCCTCCGTGCCTCGGAAAGCACGTAAAACCGTTGGTCCCGGCTGTCATTTGTAGATCTTTGGTAATCGTTATGGGTAGTCAGAAGCCAGAAAGTCTGACACAAATAAAAATTCAAAGGCGAATACAATCACGAGATTGTAGGTATTCGTTATTGAATTTGTATTTGCTTTTGTGGCTTCACTCACAGTGTTCCGCACGGTCTATCTGCCTTTTGTTTGATAATCTTGAGCCAATAAGTCATAAGTTTTTAATCAAACAGATAAGCTCAATGAAATCATAATAAACATCAGAACCCATAAAAAAATCTGTGTCACAATGACTATTATTTTGTTAGAAAGATAAACATTATTAAATTAATTTCCGTTATCAAAGGACGCGCCAATTTGCAAGGTAACGCGAACGGCCTCCAATGAGTACAAAGTCGAGGTGAATCATTTTGTACTCGCAGAAGGTCGAGGTCGTCTTCATGGCTCCGGCCCTGGCCTTGCCCGAGGTCTTGAATACGGTCATAGCCTTGTGTTTCAATGTTGCTTTATATTCCGTTTCAGTCGGAGTGACGTTTCAGTTGACGTCATGATATTATGTTAAATAATTTTTAAATAACTAACTTAATTTTTTTATTAGAACATATCACTGACTGTGGTATCTATGAACGGGCGCTAACTAAGAAACAAAACGTCGCAAGTTGGGTATGAACAGACTTTAAAAAAAAAAGTCGCGTTTTGTATATACAGAGGGCAGCTCATCAAGCTACTACAATCTGTCAAATTTCTTTGATAGATTTTCAACTTTATTACAAAAGCATAAGGTTCATATTCAATTGGGAAAATGGGAAAATTTGACAGTTAGGTATGGCTTGATGTGCTGGCGTCTGTACATTCGTTTAAACCTTTTACTGATAGGTACCTACTCAAAATGGCGGATATAATTATCACCTTCGTTTTTTTGAATTCAACATTGTGGGTCCAGAAAATTCAACTTTTAGCAAATTCAACATTTTGGGGGATTCAACATTTTGCGAATTCAACATTTTGCAAATTCAACATTATAGTCCTGAAGGATTTTTTTTAATACATGATCTACAAGAAGTGCATCTCCTGAATACATACTTCTGTGGAAAATATGCCTCACGGAAGCAATATTAGAAATAGAGTTGAAAATTGTGTAATTGCGTGCAACTGTGCAAGGCAACACAATTTTCAACTCTATTTGTGAAGAGCTTTGGTTCATTATCAATTAATAAATAATTAAAATGTCTGTACAACTTTACTTCTTCATCTTTTCCGTAAACGGACTAACGCTTGCTAATTCATTGTAAATTCAAAAATCAATGTACTAATGCCATGAATTTCCGAGTCTTGCATGATTAGCTTACTAAGATAAAAATATTACTAATTCCCATTCTTAATTTTAAAAAAAATTAAAACAGGTCATCTACTGATCATCGCGCGCCGCATCGCCAAAAAAAAAGGCATAGACAAAACAGGATTTAGAGTTGTAATGAACGAAGGACCTCATTCTTGTCAAGATGTAAACCAATTTTACGTCCAAGTTCTTGGCGGCAGACAGATGTGGTGGCCATTTTCTTAGGAAATAAAGATCAATTTATCATTTGTTGTTTCATTTTACTATCTTTAAGGCTGGATAGACTACGTTAGTGAGATTTAAAAGCGCTTCCGCTATCCTTCATACCCTTTGACTATATTTCTATTTGGTACCATATCATCTACTGTGAGAAAGTAAACTTAAAAAACAGCTCAAAGATTATTATACCTACTCCGTGGCAGCAACAACATCAGATGCAAGGAATAAAATTGTTATGCATTTCTTTTGTTTTGTTCCAGGCCACATGCTGTTGGTAGCAAAACAAATTGCCATAGAAAGGGGTCTGGACAGAACTGGTTATCATGTAATGGTTGATGAAGAGCATTCAAGTAAAAGTCTGAAGTCGTTTCATGTTTTCGGAAGGGCGCTGCATCATATGTTGTGGCCTGTTGGACCAGGATGTAGACTTTAGGGAAACCTAACTAAAACCTATGGAAGCTTACATAGTAATATTATACAGGACAATCGAATTGGTGCTTCTACGTCAGAATATAGCTGAAATATGTGTAGGTAGTTTTACAATAATTTACTGTTAGACTAAGTAACTATGAATAAATAAATAAATAAATATAAATTATGGAAAAGGATTGGCATGACTCTATATTACCCAACTTTATCCGCATTATTACATTTAATAATTACTATTATTTTTATTAGGTAGGTACCTATGTACCTACCGTACTCAGATACTGAATGCCAGGTACTTTCCCGTCGAAGAGTATTCCGTAGCGTTTATCTCTGCATTTTTACAAACGTTCCAATAATTCCAATGAATGATAATGATATTCTCTTTAATTATTATTATTAGAGTTAACTTGACCCACGTCTAATGTTTTTAAATAAAGATTTTTATTATTTGAAACTCGAATAAAAAAGTATTTTTTTATTGGTCCAAGAAAGCATTTTTTTTATTCGTCTGACATAATTATATATTAGGTACATTGTGCGTACATAGTACATATATATTATATCGATGGGTACATTGGTCTGAGATTTGGAACGCCAAACGGTCTCAAAGTTCTCGAACCCAATCTGTCACTAGAGAGATGATAAGAATGAAACAGATAGCTAGAATAACAATCTATACAATAAAAATTAATCGTTGATCGTTAGTCTCGCTAAAATTCGAGAACGTCTGTCCGGACTCCGGACCGATTTGGCTGATTTTGGTCTTGAAATTTTTGTGGAAGTCCAGGGATGGTTTGCGGTGAGAAAATTAAAAAATCAATCGACAGGACAAAGTTTGTCGGGTCAGCTAGTAAATAATAAAAAGTAAGTTGATTTTCATATTTTCATTTTAATTTGTCTGCGTAAAATGAAAAAATATGACTATGACGTGACGTATTTTACGTCAAACAAGAATGACGTTGACGTTTGCAGAGGAAATTTTATCAATTTTTAACTTTGTGATTTTTTCATAAAAATGGCTGGTGGTGAGGTAGATTTAGCGCAATCGGCCGCTCCGGCCGCCGATACGATATTTGGAAAGATATTGAGGAAAGAAATACCTGCGAAGTTCGTTTACGAAGACGATCAGGTATTTTTTTATAAATATTTCATTAAACTAGGCTATTTTGCCAAACCCGGCCTAATGACTGCAGTCAGTCTCAGGCCCGTTGGATGGAACTTCCTATAAAAAAGCGATATAGATCAGTAGGTATCTATGCCGCTTTTTTCGTAGGAATTATATGGTATTTCTTACCCTGAACTCACATTATCATATCTATGAGTATGACACGCTATAATTTGTATTTATTTAGTGCCATATTTTGTATTTATTTAGTGCCATATTTTGTATAACCACTGCAAACAAATACTTTTACTTTTGATGATTAAGTTTTTCTTTTCTCTAGTGTGTGGCGTTTCACGACGTAAATCCTCAAGCCCCTACCCATATCCTGGTGATCCCGAGGAAACCAATCGTCCAGCTGTCGAAGACTGAAGATAATGATGAACAACTCCTTGGTATATGAAAATCCTATTGCATTTCTTTTAATTAGTACCTACTCAATTTATTTGATTTGAAAAAATGGCTAGGTAGGTATAAAATAGACTTTTGTCAAGAGAGAGATGGAACAATTGATTACAACTTTACAACATTAAAATGTAGGCTTTAACTCTTCATTAATGGCTTCTGTGGAAGAGACAACATTCTGCCATGTAGGTACGCACTATGATAGGCTATCAGATGGTGGAAATAACATAGTGAAAGCTCCAGGGTAGCCTGCAAAATTCAAATATTTTTGATTTTGTAATTTGCAACCCAGTTGTACGGTAATAAAAAAATTGCAGGGGTAACAAGTATGCATTTTCTATCTAATCTATACCTTTAATTGAGTAATTCTTGTTGGTCTTGAAATATTTGTGGAAGTCCAGCGAAGGTTTAGTTTAAACGGTAAAAGAATTGAAAAATCAATAAATTGACAGGACAATGTCTGTTGGGTCAGCTAGTATACAATCTGAATCTCAGAAATGGCTTTAATGATTTTCATGAAATTTAGCATGCAGGGGGTTTTGGGGGCGATAAATCGATCTAGCTAGGTTTCATTTTTTTAAACACGAAAAAAAATACCGTGCACAGCTCCACACCTCGGACACTTCATACAAAACTTGCAAAATAATTACCTATTACTACTACAAAACCAAATGACGTCTGTACACGTGCAAATGTGTGCGTGAATTTTAGTAGGGTTGAATCAGTTGGATGTCCGTGGCATACAAAATAAAAGTGCAGCGCTTTGCGTCGGGCGAACCGAACGACGACGGAACTACCCGAACGTTTCGAGCATTATTATGAAGTGATCTTGTCCGAGCGGTCAATTATTTATTTCTAATAAATGATATTTGATTATGCATACTCGGATTTGTAATGACATAAAAGTAATATTATAATATTTATTATGTAAAGAGGTTTATTTATTCATCAATAATAGTAAATTAAGGTACCTAATTACAAAATATGGAATTCACGCTCGCCCCGTACCATTACGCGGCAACGCAATGGGGCGACGCGACAAAGTTAGTGCGTAGGGTACTACTTTTCAATTCCAAGAATGAATAGAACGTGAAAGAAAGGGACATAAGTACATAACAAAGACAATAAAGAGAGAGAGCAATATTAATAGCTGGTAATGTTGGTATGTTATTATTACGGAAGTTTTAATTGTATTATTATAAAACGACGAAAACTTGGAAAATAAATGAATCATCGAGATTAAAACTAATAAATAAAACTTAAAACAAAATAAATCGCAAAATTGTGTGTTTGTGTCAGCAGTACCTACAGCGCTGCAGTTCTTACGATTTTGAGCGCCCTGGCTAAAGAGTCGGCGGTTAGCCCCTGTAAGTGCGGGGTGAGGGTGCGGTATCTGATATAGCGCGGGGAAGGGAGTGTCCCTTCTGTACTATTAAGTATTCTGTGACAGCTCTGTCGCCCAGGCGCCCAGGTACAGTACGGTCAACGTATCTTGGCGCGTCTGAAGTTAGCCGATTAGCTGCGCAGTAGACAATTTCGTTCCTAAAAGTTCCATTGCGCAGCCAAACAGCTAACTTCAGACGCGCCAAGATACGTTGACCGTATTGTATATAATTTAATCATCAACACAACTGTCCATGTTAGTTCATGTTCTTTCTCTTACATTATCCTCCTCCCGGACCCGCAGTCTTTAAGTACCTAACATTATTTATATTAATTCATTAGTGTGCCATAAACATGGTTACACTGCTAAGAGTTGGACCTCTCTTCTGTCATACTTTATATTTCTTTGTATTCCAGGGCATTTGCTGGTTGCTGCCCGCAAAGTGGCCCACTCAGAGGGTCTGGACAAGTCTGGCTTCCGTCTGGTTATAAACGATGGCAAGAATGGGGCACAAAGTGTCTACCACCTTCATATTCACATTCTAGGAGGCCGCCAGATGCAATGGCCTCCAGGCTAAGTGTAAATTGTGAAATCATTAATATTGTCTATGAATAAATGTTTTTTTATTTCAGTTGTTTTTTTTTGCGTTTAATTATTTATTTATTAACACTTCATGCACAATGGTATAGTGCGTGCCACGAAAGATGATGCCTTTAAATCGAGTACTGCGCAAGTCAAATCTAGTCCGTGTCAAGTCTCATCTTTGGCGATTCTCACACTGCCCCGCATGATGCAGCGTAGCGCGTGGATGCGTGTTCTTCCGTTGCTTGTAAGTATCTCCGTTTGTATGGAAAACACGCACAGTCTGCATGTAGGCGCGTGATCTGCAACACCGCGCGTGAATGAGTTTTCTGTGTGTTGTACTACGCGTGTTTCAATACAAAACGAGATACTTTCAAGCAACGTAAGAAAACGCACTCCCGCACCCCGCTGCGTGATGCGGGGCAGTGTGCCAATCGCCTTTCGTGGTACGGACTGTACAAAGGCGGACGTAATGCCTTGGGCATTCTCTACCTGTCAACCAAGGGTGGTGAAGAGATAACGTGGCAGGTGCATAATAAAAGGGAATAATTAAAAAGGTAAAATTACACACCTACAGCTCTACTATATTGTATCATGTATCTCTATTGTTTGTATTATTTTATCACTACAATCTCAGATTATAAAACAATAGGCAGATAGGACCATGAAGATATAGGTATAAATGGAGCCAACACTTCGAACAAAAGCTTGAAACCAACTGTGGGCTGATGCTCTCTTTCTGAATGCATACATAAGAACGAGACAGTGATATGTGTTTTCTTTATCTTATGTATGCATTCAAAAAGGGAGCGTCTGCCCACGCTCCTACTAATATCCTACTAATATTATAAATGTGAAAGTTTGTGAAGATGTTTGTTACTCAATCACGCGTAAACCGTTGAACAGATTTGCATGAAAATTAGCACACAGGTAGACCATTTCCTGGATTAACACATAGAATATTTTTTATCCCGATAATGTGTTCCCTTGGGATAATCGTTCTTTTTACGCGGGCGAAGCCGCGGGCAAAAGCTAGTATTTTATAATTTATTTTATTGTCGAATTGAGAACCTCTTTCTTTTTTGGAACTCCGTTTGAAAAGAAATGGGGTCGTTTCAAACGACATCATATCGCTGCGTTCCACGACTCATTTGTAATAGACAAAGTGTACACTGGTCAAAAGACAAGCACCCGAGTTAAAAAAAAAGAATTGACAGTTTGACTCAGTTTGAGTTTGAGTTGATTTTATTTTATTGAATTGATTTCTCTTCTGTCATTCTGTCAAAAAGAAATTGTTTTTACCGCTGTTTTCTCTTAATACATACAATATTAAATAAGTAAAGATGTGTGAAAATCACCTAATAAACACTATTTTCACGGACTTTCAACGCAACATTGACTTGGATCAAGAAATACGAGAGGTGGGTTACAATTTTATTTATCGGAACTGTTGTACATTGCACTATTATTTTTTGTGTTTTCTGTCGTTTTGTTATAAAACTCAACAAAACAAACATCAAACTTTAATACGATAATGTTTCCAAGGTATATCTAGTGTTTTTATTGCTGTTGCAGCCGAAATAAATGCAAAAATTAATTAAATTTTCACGCTTTGCCATTAGGTTATTCGCAACATCTGCAAAGATGTTGGTCAAATATCGCGCGAAGCGACTACTGTTCTCCAAGTTATCCACCACAATGAGGCTGCCAGTAAGCATTGATGATACCTACTATATATATAAGCAAAGTGGACCATTGTTCCATTTTATTAAATTGTTTTTTTTTCTATTTTATTAAAATAACGTTTTATTGCAGTTATACCTGCCTGCGCCAAAGCTAGGGATTTGTTTGAGAAAGCCCGAGAGGGATACGCGAAACTGATTGCGGCTCTACCCCCCAATGACTACTACAAGTAAGAAAGTTGTTATAAACAATAAACCTTAGTTTTGACGAAACAAACTAGCCTGCTATCTCTTAATAATTAAACTAAAGTTCCTACATCTCATCATCTGCCTAGCCTTAACCCTAGATAGATAACCATACCATGACAAACATTAAAGATAACCATACGCTTCAGAAGCACACGCTTTTAAAATGAGTGTTTTTAATTGATTTTACAATGAAAAAAAAAACTTTTGTAACTGATTATTTAATGTGACTGAGCATCTATATTGATTTTATGTTAATGAGTCTGTGACACTTGAAATAAAATGATTATTATTATAAAAACATTACAAACCTTAGGGGCTGTCTCCACGAGCGAGTGAATCGCGACGATTCCGCGCTTCTATCGTCTGGTAATCTCGGTCTTAATAGACGGCGATACGATGACTTTTCGCTCGGACTCAGCCACTCGTCGCATCGCCGCGATAACATCGCCGTGTGTAGACACGTTCTAAGAGAGTGTATAGAAATACGTGGCACGACGATAATCACTTCAATTGTCTTATAAAAACAAGGTGTTTCTTTAGAAGCTATTTAACTACAATAAAATCAGTCTAAAAAAAAGGATTAGTCTTAAAAATATTGATTTAATAGACAGAAATGGCAAACGTAATTAATCCCCACAAACAGTCTTTTTGCACCTAATGCAGGTAATTTTCGACATTCCTTTTTTTTAGACATGCATTTTCTAACTCTTCTACATTTTGGTGGTTAATAAACTTGTCTTCGAAGTCATTTTGCACATTGTCTTTGCTCAGGTGATCATCCAACTCGCTGTCAGTTTCCAGAGGTTCATCAGGGTCGTTTTCCTCATTTCTACTCAACAAAGCGCATATTGCATCTACTGCCAACGTCCTAATATGTTCCATGATGTGTCCTTAGTAAATTCTTTCTAAAAACAAATAAAAATATTAGCAACTATGCCTAACATCTTCAATACTAATCAACTCTTAAAAGTTACACAAAAGATTATCATACGCCGCGTGAGTGCAACGACTCTTCATAACAAGAAAACAATATAGCTCTTACCGCATAAAAACAGCTGTCCTACGAAAGGATAGACCGACAACCGAGTTGGCTAAGAAGGACAAAGTAATACACACGTTGTACGAAAAGATACAGCGTTAAGTTTCCCGCGCGGGCGCTTCTACGACGTAGGTTATCTTTCTAAGGTTAAAAAAGAGATAAAAGATATTTTATTTTGCAAATATGGGTACGAGATAGGTGACATAAAACTATAATAAGCGACAGCCATATTTGACCAACAGTACTATGTTGGGGTTGGTTTTCAGTCTAACTGGATGCAGCTGAATACCAGTGTTTTACATGGAGCAACTGCCTATCGGACCTCTACAACCCAGTTCCTGGGTAACACAATACCCGTTGGTAAGACTGGTTGTCAGACTGTCTGGCTTCTGATGTCCCCTAACAACTGCCAAAGATCTAGACAGCCGGGACCAATGGGTATTACACCCATTTTTGAAAAGTGTCTCAATGAAATTCTGTAGTGCTAATATGCCACCAAAAAAAACACAAAATTTTTATTCAATCGATTAGTGCCATAAAAAGGCATCTAAATTTTAAATTTTCAAATTTCGCGCGTAGTTTGACGAAAACGCCTCTTACTGGACGCCATATTGCTCAGCGTAAATGACGTCAGTTCGTTTTGTATCAAATGAGCTCATATTAAATATGATAATTGTATATCATTTAAAAATAATTAAAAGCATATTTTGTAATAGGTGTAATAATGAAAAAAATACGTTGGTTACGAAAATAATAAAAATACAAAGCCTATATCACGCCAATCGGTTGATTGACAGTTGACAATTTTTTGTTTACACAGCCGTATGGCGTAATAACATGGCCGCTACTATTTCACGGTGTTTTATAACAGATTAAAAATACTGAAAACTTTGAATTGAATTTAAAAAATTGTTTTGTTATTTTATGAACTGAAACTTACATTTTCCGACTTCTCTATGCCTAAACTGTCTCAATAACATATTTATAGATTTTTTCTCGTATAGAGTAAAATACCCTATTTGATCCACCCAGACCCCTCAAGAAGAGGTTCTAGCGCCTTAACATTCCTGACAACCTTTCAAAGCATACATGGCTTACCAAAGTACTTTACCTTGAATATGGCGACCTTAGAGCAGTTAGTTAGTTAGTTATTTCGTCGGGGCCTTTTCCGCACTTAGCCACTTGATTGGGCCATTGTACGTGAAATCTGTCTCTTCTTTTATTCCAGCCATCCTAGTTCATCCCAGAAGCCGAGCAGCCTTTTCAGGTTGCTGCAGACTTCCGATAGTGAAGCTGGAGACTGGAGAATCTGTGCCCGTTGATCCCCCACGCTCCTGCACTCCATGAGCACGTGCTGTGGCGTTTCTTCCGCCTCCATGCAGCCTCTGCACAGAGGGCTATCTGTCACACCTATGATGCACAGGTGTTTGTTTAGGGGACAGTGTCCGGTTATCGTACCTAGTACTTTACGAATTTGGTCCCTGTTTAGTCTTGTGAGGTTGCGGGCAAGCTTCTTCGAAGCTACCGGAACAGCATTCTTTGTTTGCCTGCATCCTGCGCTGTTTCTCCATTCTGTTTGGTGGTTATCTTCTGTTGTAAGGCGCAGCCATGCTTTGATTTCTCTGATTCTCAGCAGAGCAGTTATGAGGACATGAACAGTGCTCTCATATTTATTCAATAAAACCTCAATGATTGTTGACTAGCCATCTTCTGCTTTTCAGATATCAAGAGCATTGGCGTACCATGACACAGCGGTATTGCTTCTTGATTGCACTTACTATATGGCTGGAGACTGGTATCCTTGCCACACATGATACTGTCGCTGAGGTGTTAGGCAGTAAGTCTAAAATTTATTATTTACTAGTTTTTGCAGTGATTAAGAAGTAGTCTATGTCTATACCAAATCTCGCCGTGAAATATTACAAACAGACAAACTCACTTTTGCATTCATAATATTATATATTCTTCTGGTCATTAAGATATTTTTTTTAGTTAGACTTTGGAAGTCGAATCGTTGTTCCATGAAATATTGGGGATATTTCATAGAACAACGATTCGACTTCCAAAGTCAGTATCATTGGTTGTACCCATACATGTGACACATTGACACATTGTTTCATTGATAAACAGTGATAAATTCTCATACACAAAAAAAAAATTATTTTGTTAAAAAGAAACAATCATAATTATCCACGAAATACAAAAAGCAAGTTGAAGTGCCCACGCAACTATTCCGCGCGTGGTACAATTGTGCGGAAAATATGTATGTAAAATACTAACAACTATCGTCAATTGTTAATTTTGTATGGATAACAAATTCAACTTAAGAGCACCCATCCCGTCCTATTTCCCATACAAACGCTTGTACGTGATTACGGCGTTATAACAAATATTTTTTCTTGTAGTTTATATCTAGGTTCTATAAAAACATAAAACAACATCGCTCCATGTAAAACACTGGTATTCAGCTGCATCAGGTTAGACTGGAAGCCGACCCCAATATAGTGGGGAAAAGGCTAGGCAGATGATGATGATATCTAGGTTCTATGTAACGAAAAAAACACTTTTTTGAGAAACAAATTCAGTAAACACGTCCGAAAACTCGAAGCTTTTTTGAACAATCTTATCTGCACTCATTCATTGAAAAAGTAAAAAAAAACAGCTACATAGAAACCTTGCACATGTAATGGAGATTCTAAATTACAAAAACGTGGAACAAGTTATGTGAAATCTCCGCGCTCCAATTTTCATGCGATGTTATCGCGTTCTCATTCATTCGTTTGTTTTCGAGCATTGCGTTGGTTGAAACATAACTTTTTTCAATCACGCTTGCGTTAAAGTTTGGCCGATGCCGCGATGGGAAAGGGCGCTCTTAAATGAAAAGCTTATTTGTTGTTCATATAAAATGAAGTTGTATTACAACTGACGAAGGTTGTTATTATTTTACATATTTTCTGCATAATTTGGACACGCGCGGGATAGCTGTTTCAAGTTGTTTTGTCTATTTCGTAGATAATAATAATTATATGATTGTTTCTTTTTAACAAAATAATGTTTTTTTGTGTATGAGAGTTTATCACTGTCTATCTATGTGATATCATCGAATTTGCATAGTATTTGTCTAATTTATACAATTTTCAGTAAGCTCCGTTGAAAAAAAGACTGGTTTCCATCTGGATATTGAGGACTACCTCAATGGACTACTGCAGCTGTGCTCAGAGCTGGTAAGATAATGGATGGATAAAGATAATTTATTTTGTAGCTACTGTCCCTCTGAAAGCACGTAAAGCCGTTGGTTCCGGCTGTCATTCGTAGATCTTTGATTGGTATGGTAGTCAGACGCCAGGAAGTCCGACAAGCAGCCTAAGCAAGGGTTATCGTGTTAGGTACTCAGTAAATTGGTTGTGGAGGTCAGACAGGCGCCATGTAAAATACTGGTATTCAGCTGCATCCGGTTAGACTGGACCCCAACATAGTTGGGCTGAGCAGATGATACTGATTTATTTCGCTTATAAAAAGTATGTCAATTGATTGGTGTTGTCTACTACTGTAGACACGCTATAATGTATGATTTTTATACAAGGTACATCGTATTCACGTAATATAATATATTATAATTCTTGTAAATGCAAATTGTAAACATTAATTAAAAAAAAAAAAGAGTATGTATGGAGTTTCTTGCCCATTCTTCTCCATACGAAACTACCATTTGGAATGGGCAACTAGATTCAAATTTTACAATATGGCGTTAAAACGTGCCATTAATGGTCTAATTGAAATAAATGATTTGACTTTGACTTTATACATTATATTGGTGTTTATAAAATCATTTACAAAATATCCATAACTAGCAGCCCGCCCCGGCTTCGCACGGGTATTAAACAAACATTTCAAAAGTTATAATTTTTTTACACACAGACACACTCTCCCATACATACTTTCTCGTTTTTGCGTGGGGTCATTAAAAAAGAGTAAAATGAAGAAAAATTGAATATGAAATTATATTTTTTTTGTATTTTTTTATTATTATATATTTTTTTTTAATTTTTGAAAAAAGGCCTTTACTATATACTTTATACTTTCTCTGCTCCTGAAAATCAATTTATTGAGTCAGAGCTTCCCTGTAAACCATATTTGATGGTAATTTATTAAATTTTGTGGCAGTAAAATAAATTGATTTTCAGGACCTCCGACCCGCGATAGACCAACACAGTTGGCCAGTGGCGTGCGGTTCATACAGTCACATAGACATTGCCTACCCTACAACTCAGATAAATATTTATTATCTTGTTTTAATTTATTTTGATATCTCTAATATTTTATACACGAGTAATTACTCTCAATTAATAAAAAAATCTTAAATCAGCTCCATCTGTCGCGTAACGGTGGTAACACGAAGTCTCATCGATACGTTCGCGCCTTAGTCCGCGCATTTCGATCGCTTCGCGCTGCACTAGCGCCGCTAGGATCCTACGGGAGAGACACAAAATATTTGTGCAGGCACAAATATTTTGTGTCCAAATTTTAAAGTCAATTCATGTGGTGGCAGTTCAGAAGGGTTTAATGAATTTAAAAACTCCTGGGGATAATGGACTGCGTCGTCGATATTAGTCACGGTGTCTATCGATTTGTATTTTTTTATTTGTCCGAGAACTTTTGGAATAATTAGATTGATTATTTCGTTGACACTATAATTCCTGGGTGACACTATTGCCCTAGAACACAACCAATGAAAGTGTGACGCCTACATCGCTTATTATTATTATGGTGCCGTCTAACCGAGCGGCGTGAGGTGCGACCATGCGACATTTTACAAATAACTTACATTTTTAAACTTGTGATATCTTTCGAATGGAATGTCCAAATTGAATAATTCAAAAAGTCATTTAATGGTATTGAAGCAGACTTAAATATGAAGTAATTTATTTTGATAAAGATTAATTTCAAAGTATAAATAAAAGAGCTTTTATAGCGGTGGCATTTGTATATATTTTTTTTTAATGAAAAACACTTATTGTGACATAACTATAATAGTTAGACATATGCTGTCGCGATATTTTTTGTAGATAATTATATGTTCTGCAAAGATGTAGGTAGTACATTATTTTGTTCTATAATCAATAGTTTTCGCAGCGCACGCGATGTAAGAAAGTTATTTGGTAATTTTTTACACCTTGGGTTACATTATTGGAGTTTTAGTAAGGATCCCTAACTTTTTTGAAAATTTAATATAGCCTATGTTCACTGGAGATCGTGTAGCTTCCCAACAGTGAAAGAATTTTTCAAATCGGTCAAGGAGTTTCGGAGCCTATTCAATGCAAACAAACAAACAAAAAACAATCAAATCTTTCCTCTTTATAATATTAGTGTAAACAAAAATGAATTTTCGACCATTTTGGCTGATTTTTTCGCAATTGTCAGGCCTAAGTTGTAAAAAATATTTATATTTGGTAAATGTCGGTTTGGATGGTATTGTTGTATAAAATTCTTATGTAAATAATGTGACGTTTAGTAAATTTGCACCCGTCGCTAGTTTTATATAAAAATGGTTTCTTTCTTTGACATATACCTATTTTCTGTTTCCAGGCCCGTCTGGCAGTTAACTCAGTAACACGCGGTGATTATGAGAAACCCCTACAGATATCCAAGTTTGTCATGGAGTTGAATGCGGGTTTCAGGTAAATAAAGAATTATTTCTGTCTGAATGAAGAGTTAGGCTGATGCCACACGGGCGTTGTCTGTGCGTTGCGTCACCGCTGCGTCGACTGAGCGGTCGACGCAGCGGTGACGCAACGCACAGACACACATACAGATTCGAGATTCTACATAATGTAGAGCGACGGAGCGTCATCGCTTGTGAAATCCGACCCAGCCTGCCCCTTTGTTGTCCTCTTCCAGCGACGCCCTAAGCCGAGGCTCGTACCCCACAGGGGGTGCCCTTAGCGTGTAGTCGCTTAGTTTGTAAGTTATTTTGCCCTGGCGGGAGGCCCTAAAAATAATAATTTTTAAGGCACCACAGGAAAGTCCGGTTAAGCAGCCGACAACCTCCTAAGTTGACCAGCGAGATGCCAATCCGAAAAAAAAAAGCGGCATCGCTTAATTGACGCAGCGCCGACGCAACGCACAGACAACCGTGTGGCATCAGCCTTAGCCAGCGTAGATATAGCAGCAATATTGGTATACTAGCTTTTGCCGGCAACATTGTCTCGCGTCAATTTCTTTATGGTTCCCTAATCTTTTAAATATAGCCTATAACTTTAATAATGTTGCTTCTTACTGGCGAAAGAATTTAGTGTGTTAGTGCGAAAACGATCGACGCGATCGCTGTGGCACGAGTAATCGCTAGGCCTTGTCCAGAAAGAGCTAATTCGCCGCGAAACGGTTCGCGAATTCATTCGCGTGTTAACGAGATACTTGGCCCCAATACATTGCGCGAATTCAAAATACGCGCGTAAATCGCATGCAGTTCGCCAGATACTAGAGACGCCTTGTTGCGTCCAGTTGACGCGCGAACTCCAGAGAGAGTGCATGTATCAAAATTTTGATACGGAATCTTCGATCAATAATAGTACTAGATTCCCGATAAGCGCTTCAATAACGGCTCGAAAAATAAGAGCACAAATACTTTTGTGGTCTTATTTTAAATTAGTATAGTCCAATCATAGCCAACGTTAAGACGTCAAAATGCCGCAGTACGCGTTCAAAAATTGTGTAAATAATCACCGTAACACCAAGATTTTGGAAGGAATATCTTTTTTTCGGTAAGTTTATATCAATATGTATTTATCATAAAATAAAAACTGAATTAAATAGTAAATATAAGTCATTAGCAAATATTATGATTGTTTGACCAATGTTTGCTACAACGCGCCAACTATTGTAACTAACATCGATTATTCTGGAAAAGGGAATGCATGGAGTAGTATTGTTATATTATGTTTTTTTTTTAATGAAATGTATGTTTTGATTTGTGTTTGTAGATAACTTTATAAGTGTACACGTTTTAAACGCATATATAAAAAGATGTGTTTTCTGGAGGAAACGAACACAACCATATAATAAACTTGATGAAACTAATTATAGATAAATTAATAGATGTTGGACTACATTATGTTTGTAAAAAAGAAACCGCTCAAATAAAAATTGATTCTAAAAGACAGCTTTTTAACAAGCTAAATCTTTTTGAAGGCAATTAAATATTCATTTCGTTTAAACAGACAGATTACCATTGTCCAGATACATTATTTGAAGCATCCACGTAGCACGCACGTTCAGTTACAATTGTTTACCTTTCAGTTTTATTTGCACTTTGATAATGAAAACATTATTTGATTTAAATCAAATCATACATAAGTAGACGCACCCAATTTTTTATACGGGTTGATTACAATGACCCTACCCACACATAGTTAATAGCAATGTCTTAATAAAATAACTGTTGTACAATTTTAGTACTACTACTATTTTAAATCGGTCAATAAATATTTGATACCATCCAAAACGAATCTTCGCCTAATAACATAATATTCTGTAACTCTACGTGTTTTGAGCATTGAAATGTAATACCAAGAACTATGTCTAGTTCCAAACAACAACAATGTTTTTAACCTTTTCACCGCCACGGACATGTATAGAAGTTTCGGATTTCCGTGCCACCAGCGCCACGAGTTCTTCATTTTTTCAGTCTTAAAAAATCAATTTACTTTATTTATAGACTTTGTTTTTTGTTATTATTTAATAAAGCACTGTCTAAAGCCCCGTGTTTGTATTTTTAAACACAAAAGAATCCCTGATTTGTCTTAAAATCAGCAAAAACAAAAACTCCAAAAATAAAGTATGTGCCCTGCACGCCAAGGATGTGACTCAAAATTTATCACCGTTTCACTTCGCCTGTAGAAATTTTTATAAATACTAATATCGAAAACAATTTAAGGTCAGTAAAACATGAATTTAGTTAACGACTTTATAACATAAAGAAAATTTACCAATTTCGACCTTCAGACTGGTGCTGATCCGAAATGAAATAGTTGTTATTTTCGTTTACCAATCCTTGTCGATAATTATATTCCCATCTCTACAAATCAGTTAGTTGTCAGTGCCCCGAGCGCCACGAACTTCTATAGAAGTTGTCCTGTGTCGTCATATATGCGTATGGGTGTCAAGGTCATTTTAATATAGTGCAGCACTAAACGGATGAGAGCGCACGCATCTTTCTTTCCTCGTATTGCTTGTGACAACAATAATATTGACCAAATAAATAAACAAATGCAAAATGAATAAAGAATTAGACTCTGATGAGTTTTTAAAAGTTTGCAAGGTATGGAATCTGATTCGGAATAACAAAAAATAAGGTCATTCTTTTTTGCGGGCATAGTTTTGCTGTGTTATATAAGTTATATATTAAAAACATCTTTCGTTTCGTTTACAAGTAAAATAACTAGGTACTGTATAAAATAACTCTTTTTGTTTATAAACAGCTGAGCTTTGAATGTTTAACTTTTTTATGGATCACTGTTGGACAACTCACCACTGCTTTTTAAATAGTTAAATACCTACATAATTACCTACTTTCCATTTCCAGAAAACACGTAGAAAACACTAACACACAAAATTCCCTTTAGATACGGTAATAAACGTTGGCTGAAGTATTTAGGTAAAAAAACACAAAGATAGAAGTGAAAGAAATAAAGATCATAGGCGACATCCCTAATCAGAATTGAATTAACCGTGCTCTGAGCGCCAAGAGCTTGATATGAAGTCAACGGATGACGCCATGAAACAAATAGAGATGTACCATATTTCTTATAGCTTTAATTGAATCATTAATTTATTTCTTTGATACTTACAATTTATAGTGTTATTTTTTACTAACAATACTGTGAAATAATGCAAGTATAGAAATATTGAACCTTTTTATATTTATATTCGTAAATTTATGAATAAAATTATACCTAACGCGTAAAAATTTAATTTATCGATAGGACGATACCCTCACCACTACTTTTTACTATATATGTCGTTATACATGTATAGCTTGGCGCTGGACTAGGCATCGCGTTTTATGACCGTGGCGGTGAAAAGGTTAACCTTATTGCTTAGATTTTAAGTTTCATTTTATAATAAATATTTTTGTTACAAATATTAATATGACTTTTTATTTTCAAGCTACATTTAAAATTTATTGCATACAGGCAATTACCATACCCATTATTATTATTAGGCATTTTTTACCTTTCTCCGATGACAGGATTTAAACAAAAATATATTGGACAGTTCGACCACTCATTTCTTGTCCAAGCGACGAGCATCGTCGTCAAAATTTTATTGCTTTTGTGGCACTTTGTAATTTTGACCTTAAATCATGCGTGTAAGGTTGAATTTCTTTTGATGTATATGTTGACCAGCTAGTTATTTGTTTTTTTTTTGCATAGCTTTGTGAACATAACTTTAAGAAGTTGTATTTAAGGTTGAATTTACATGAATGCATATTTTTTTCCACCTAGGATTCGGTAAATACAATTGATGCCAGTTTTGAAGTGAACTTTTGCATGGGATTGTGTATCTAGTACTATTATTGATCGAAGTACGGAATCCCCAAATGTTTGCGTGTAATACGCACGGGAGAATCGCGGCGAATTTGCCCTTTCTGGACAAGCTCTTAGTCTAGAAAGTTAGCTAATTTGTTTGCAAGCTGTAGACGAACGAACAAGAAACTTTAAAGCCTCCACTTATAAATAAAAACAAAACAAAGAATTAAAAAAAATAACTTTATTTCTTCAGAAATTCTCCACTGATATGGTTAAGTAATCAAATTACAAATATTTTCTTCTCATTTTCAGGTTACTGAACCTTAAAAACGATCACCTGAGAAAGCGCTTCGACGTTCTCAAATACGACGTGAAGAAGATAGAAGAGGTGGTGTATGATCTCAGTATTAGAGGGCTGCGACCGAAACCAGAAGCCGCTGTCTAGCCTTTACTGAACACTACTAATGATTAAAGTATTCCTTATAATTACTATAACTTTACTTAATAAATGATTGATGTACTGAAATTTTATTTTTATTTAAATAAAAATAATCCATACAATAACAACATCTGGCGGCTTGCTAAAGATTCGAACAGTGTCCGAAACGATATTTTTATGACTGATGATTCGGAAAACCTGGTTTTACAGTCAGATAAAAAACTTCCAACGAACGAAATCAGTCTTCCGTCCAGCCTTAGTAATAACCGTATCGTAACGTATCGTAATAATCGTATTTAACCGGATTTTGATTTTATCGTTGAAAGTTTTTTATCCGACTAGTCAAACCAGATTTTTAATTGGTGTCCGAATCATCAAACAAAAAAAAATATCGTTTCGGATAATATGTGTCCGAATCTTCAGTAAGCCAGACGGCGTCATCAAAAGGGGATACCCAGTTGATGACGCTGTCCGTTGAAGAAAAACTTAACAACAATTAACAAGAAAAACAAAAAACAAAAACCGGAAAATGGAAGTCAAATAACGGTCATTGCTCATTACAGCACTGCTCCGATCCAGCAAATAATTTCCCATTCAAGTTAGATAATAGGTATTACTATAAAAAAAATTATAATGACGTAAAACTGTTGTACAGACGCCAGCTGCAGGTAAACCTACCCGAAACTGTCACATTTTCCCAATCAATATTGAACCTTATTTTTTTAACCATAAAGTTGGAAATCGATTAAAGAAATGTGACAGATTGTAGTAGCTTGATATGCTGGCGTCTGTACGTTAAGACTACTTTATAACACAAATAAAAAAGATAACTGTAGGCGTGCTGGAAGCTAACAGTTTGATTTTGACGTGAATATTCAAATTTCAAAAAACTGGGCATATAATTTGTCTTTCAATCTTTTAGTTTTAAATAAATAGATTGACTTGGCCATCGCATAAAAACACAATGCATCTCACAAGTAATACAAATATATTAAATTAGATTGTGTAGTGCGATGGTCCAGTCAATCTATTTACTTAAAACTTAAAAGACTTTTAATATTGATACGGTCAGTATAAGATGTTGTTAGGTTAGCTAATTACGTAATAACTTTAAACAGAAGGTCCCATAAGTAAGGACTGAATAAATTAATCGACGACTTGGTATTACATGGATCTCACAACTGAGTTGCGAGACTTTGTTTTTTTTTAAAGTAAAAAAAAAGGGTGATATTATAAATGAGCAATGACTATAAGACTAGATTAGAGATTGGCATTCAGACCTTATCGTAGTGTTCTGTACATACAAGGAGACTGACTGGGTACATAATGTGAAGAGTACTATTACATAATAGGGTGTTTTACCAAAAAAATCTAATTAGTCCGTCAGTTGCCCATTCTTCTCCATACGAAACTACCTTTTGGAATGGGCAACTAGAATCAACTTTATATTTTTTTATTATGACGTTCAAAAGTGCCTTTTTAATGGTCTAATTGAAATAAATGATTTGACTTTGAGTTAGAATATCGAAAATATTGGATAGTTTTATCAAATCAATAAAAACTGACGAAGATAAAACGCATCAAAGATCATGAGTGGGGGTTTGTGACGTCACTTCGCCAGTAAAAGTGTACTAACATAGTGATGTCACACGAGTTTTCGACGCACTGTACCGTCTTCATTTTTAGTTTACGTGAAAAAAGAAAAAACACGTGTCCAATATTTTTTGGAAATCTATCTGACGGACTAATTAGACTTTTTTGGTAAAATACCCTATTATTTCACATTTTGAACGCCAAGCTACGAATTCACCGCAAATGCCTACAAATAAAAAAAATAGGGAAATAACTAATGCATATATTTGTGCATTTTTACAATGTTGTTGTAAATAATAGAAAAAAATGAAAACTTAGTTTAGTATATTTAATTTGTACTTTAAAAATGGCTATATTACACCCGACCGTGGAGCTCAAAAGGTTAATAAATACACAAGGTGTGCAGCGGTAACCGGTTTGAAATCTACAAACTTAAAATTACTTAGGCTAAATAAATAAGTAAGAGTTTCTGAATATGAAGCTTCTCCTTATAAAGTTAATGCTCATATTTGTATGACTTAGTCAAAGTAAATATACTAATTAACTTACTTGGCTAGATCTTAATTATATAAGAGTACAATATAATATTGTAACGTTAAGAAAATGTGCAATACCGTCGTTGATACTGCAATTTCGCGTAACTAAAATTGTGAAATACCGCTAATTTCGACCTTAAGTCAAATTATTGAAAGTGTACATCCGCGGTATTTTTAAAATGTTACGCGGAATTTCAGTATCAACGACGTTATGCAACATTAAAAAAAATACATATGAAACGCTATACCACATCCGCTTATAGGAATATAAACCTTATCCTAATAGCGCTTATACGAAACTTAGATTTTTGTAACGTGAATACGTCATAGAATTTGCTACTTTACTAGGGTATGGAGGGGAGAACTATCTCCGTGTCAAACAGTGGTGCCAATTCTGTTGTGCATAAACTAAATTAATTTTAAGCTATTTATATCTCTCCAATAAAACAAGAAAGAGACATAATATTAATAAGAGCTGTCAATTTAAGTTGATCTAAAATGTTCATACAATTATATTAACAGTTGTCATTTCAGAACATATTGATTAAAAACACTGCGAAGTTCAAGGGAAAAACTAATTTGACATCTCTAACTTGGTCCTTGTCTGTCGCCGTCCCTTTCTTCAGCTGCCTGGTAGTAAGAGATGCCAAATGCCTAATTTTAATCTAGTTTGTGAACGAGGGAATCGGCACCAGTGTCCGTTAAAATGTGTTAAATATGGGTGGCGCTTTGTAGCGCGACCGGGTAACATTTGTCTAACTCTGCCTACTTTACTCCGTCAACAACTGCTGCATTCATACCATACCCTGTGCCTCCGCTAGCGCCATTGGAGGGTATTGGAACTGTTATTTACTGCTTAAAGCTGGACACGATATAGTTCTCCTTACCATAATAATTGGAGACAATTTAGAATGATGATAATAAAATCGGGGGAAACAGATGTTTTGCATGTCTATCAACTACATCAAAAAAATCACACGATTTGATAACTAAAAGATTAAAGAGAAGAAATGATTATGACATACATTAAGGAAATATTACCCGATACGTAAAACATAGTCACATCGTTTTTTTATCTCCTGTGGTGTTATATGAAAAAATAAAAGGTATATTCTAAACTTGAAAAAAATCGTTTATTCATTCCCAAATGGGACTGAACTCTACTTTGTCGACACCCGCAAATAATGCAAGACCCGATGCTTGTATATAATTAATAGAAAACTTATCCATTCTAACAATATACATGATGTGATTTTCATTTTTCACTGTCTCTTCGACGACCCAATGTTTAGTGGACAATTCTTGATTATACAATTCTATCATCTTATACAAATAATCAATATCAAATTTGAAATAACAATAAAATGTTAAAGACATTTTTGTCACTTCTAGATTCACCATTTTCACATGTCTGACAACACTGATTGTATTCTTGAGCCAATCATAAGATTTTTTGTTATGGCAAGTGTAAATTAGCCTTTCTTTTTGGAAACCATGACACATAAGCATAGGTAACTGAGACGGCACAGTCATCGTGATAATTTTAGAAATTTGTTTTTGAATATTCATTACTGTATTATCAGCTAATGTATCTACCGGATGATGAGCATGTACTATGCTAACGTTTCTGATTTCAAAACCTATTTTGTTAATGGTATCGGGTACATCTGTTTCTGTAGCATTTGTTTTTGAATCTACTGATTGAGTATCACATTTGTTTTCACTTAAATCTACTTCTTTTGAGATCATATCACAATCAGTCTTAACTTCTAAATTGGTTTCTTCTTCCATCATCTGGTTATCACTTTGGTTAATACTGTTATCTTCTTGAATTGGTGCATCTTTTGAAGATTCACCTTTGTGGGTTACATTATCAATGTTATCATTTACAACCTTTGCGTTGTCTTCTTCCATTTGTGCAACATTGACATCTTTTGAAGATTCACCTTTGCTGGTTACATTATAACTTACAATCTTTACGTTGTCCACTTCCATTTGCGCAACATTGACATCTTTTAAAGATTCACCTTTATTGGTTACATTATTAATATTATCATTTACAATCTTAACGTTGTTTTCTAGTTGATTCACTATTTCATCATCATCATTTTGAGCAACGGCTACGTCTTTATATTTGATAGGAAGACCTGTATTTTTGTTATCTTTTAAATTTTCTTCATTAATCAGTTCTTCTGTATAATTATCACACATAATATATTCAGTCAATTCTGTGTCATCAATGTCCTTCTCTTTTTCAGTCATTATCATGTCAGTAATTTCAGTATTACAGTCTTTTTTCATATCAATCACTTGGTTATCATTGTTATCAATAAATACGTTACCATTACCAATGTAATCCTTATTATTTCTATTATCAGTCATATTTGAGTCATTTTTAGAGGCGGAACCGTTATTATTATTATAAGTGATCTTAATGTCAGCTGTTTTTGATTTTGTATATAAACATAGGAATTGAGATAAATTAACACCTTCTTCACCCAGTGGTAGTGGCGGCACTTTGGCGGTAGCATTGATACTGTTATATTCTTCGACACTACTGTAATCGCTGTCATTGATATCAATTAATTCGACGTCAGTACTGTCATCAGAAATAACTATTAAATCATTCTCTGTATTGGTTACTTCAGATGTGTCGGTTTTAGTTTCGTCCATGTTTTCAACTGTATTTTCAACTGTGTTTTCAACTGTATTTTCAACAGTGTTTTCAACTGTATTTTCAACTGTATTTTCAACAGCGTTTGCAATTTCACTGGTCTCGCTGCTGAAATTGTACATATTAACTGAAGTCTGACATTTCCTTTTAACAGCATTATCTGGTTTGTTAAGCCACTTGAAGCGAAAATATTTGTTGAGTGTTACTGATCTGAAAGTAGAAAGAAACGATTAGTATTTTAGTATTTTCTTAACCTTTAACTGCTGACGTGAAGGCCGTTCTGGCCTGAAGAAAATAATCATTTCGAATTACTTCCCTCCCCTATACGCGACGCATACGGTGTTAGTAGTTTCGAATGTAGACACTAAGAGGCCATGAGTGGTGGAAAGAAAGTTTGATTTATTAATATAGTTATGCGTATTTAACGTAGTAATTAACTACCTAACATAATAATAATCAAAACATTAACCTTATTTATTTACACTTCGTGCACAAACGTACAGAGACTGACATAATACCTTAAAGCGGATCCACATCCGATCCGTTCACCGTATCCGTATCACCGTATCATTCGTCGTACTATATCAAGATCCGTGTCTATACTTCGAATTTAAATTCTATTCAGTAACTTGACAGTACAAAGAATAATAATAATGATGCCGTACTAAAACTAAGTCTTGGATTTAATTGGTTAAATGGTTTAATTTAAATAAAATTTAAAATATTCGTATGTAAGATGTGGAATATAAGAATAATTAATAATTGTTAATAAAAGTAATTTCCTTTCTTTTTTTTAATAGAAACTAAATAAAAATCAAGTTATTTTTTTTTACTTTTGTCATTTTAATAGTGTACTAGCTGACCCGACAGACGTCCTGTCCCGATCTACCGAACGTTTGGATGGGGGATGAAAAGGGGGGAAAAAAGGGGGATGAAAAATAGATGTTGGCCGATTCTCAGACCTACCCAATATGTACACAAAATTTCATCAGAATCAGTCAAGCCGTTTCGGAGGAGTACGGGAACGAAAACTGTGACACGAGAATATTATATATTAGATTTATATAGATGAATGTGATGAGTGTGTATAGATTTTTAAGTGTTTAAGTATCGTATTTTTATAAAAAGTTATAAAATTTAAAATAAAACGTTTGCATAGTACTTTATTTAACTTCATTCAATTTCGTTCATTCTTACACCACCTCACTACCATTTTTTTTTGTCAATTTCTGGTATCCCTTCAACTGTCAAGTTACTGAATAGAATTTAAAGTCGAAATATAGTTATGGATGCCTTTATTTTACTCCGTATCACACTTGCCATATCCTCAAGTAAAAATACCGGCAAAAGGTGCCGTATCTTATTTTCTTTGACGATCGGACAAAAACAGACTCGGAATGGAATGGGCCATATCGCGCTGTGTATCAGAGCGAAGAATGCGGATTATGATCGCGTATCATTACCCGTCCAGGGGGCCAAGTCTTCTATTTTTATAATTTGGTCATTCCAACACGATACCATTTTGCTAAAAGTCCGTAATCTGCTAAATTCATAATGGTCGATCATTGGTCGGTCGAAATAAAAGCAATGACTGCACAATGACATTCTAATGGTAGGTCACTTATCAAAGGAACTGTCATAATTTTAGCAGATCAGAGTAAAGTAAAGTCAGTCATTCAGTTGTCATTTTGTACGAGATTACCATTCTATATCATTTCTTTCAATGGCGTGTCAGTGGTTGACCATTGTAAAGTCATAATGACGCCATTATATTAGTAGATTACCAAACTTGTCAAAATCAACAACTATGAAATCAATGATAAACCATTTTAACACTATTGTAATAGCAGACTTGAGGCCCAGATAGGCGATCATGCTACGCGTCGGCGATACGAAAACGGTAATCGAATCGAGCAAATGATCATATGTGAATCCGCTTTTAGGCATTCTCTACCAATCAACCAAAGGTGGCGAAGAGATAACAGACAGGTACTTACGTATACTGATGATTAAACATGCAACACAAGAATGCTCCTTTAAGATTACTGTTGATTTCTGTACCCAACTCGGTTTCACCAGGCGTCGCTCCAAATTTCGCCTTCTTATTAATTAGTTCAATTGTATTTTCAATAAACACCCTTTGTTTTGGCATCAAATGCGTATTGAAATTGACTTCTAATTCTTCATCCAAACTTTTAACAAAATTGAGTATGTTTAAGAGGAATAGCACTCGGAATTTGACAAGTCCGTAACCTTTTTCAGTGACAAAAGGAGCGCCGAAAGACAGTATGTATGCTTCTACGTTTTCCTCTGTAATTATATTTGTTTTGTGGGTATTTTCTTGAGTTATTGGAGCCTGGATTCCAGTGGGATGCTTTTTAAGTTCGAGTTGCCTGAAATTGTAAGTTGGGATTTTAATTTATATAAAACTGTTGATTAAACTATTTATGAATAAATTTATTTATTATTATTATTATTAATGCCCTGCTAGACCTCAGGTCTTAAATGACTTACTTTAGGTTAGGTTTGCATGACATATAATTTGACATTATCGAGCAGGTGGTGTGAAAATATATAAACTAACAACTTTTATTACTTACGTAAAACCATTGGTAAAGTTGGCCTTGATAACAAACTGGGGTAGTTCTTTGTACTTATCCCGAATTTCTTTAAAGATATCCTTTTCTTCAGGAAAGAATATATCACTTCTGCTATAAGCACACTTTAATGTTTCCAACGCACGATGTACGAAATTCCTGCTTTTCTTACTAATTTCATAATCATATATCAATGTTTTGCATGTCGCTTCTGCATTTAATAATTCTAAAACACTGTGCAATATTTCTAGGCGGAAAGGTAGGCGGTATTCTATAATAGAACTTTCTGGTTTAACAGCAGGTTTTGTTGGTTTTTGGCAATCAACATTTGATGTTGTTGGTTTTGGGAGCACAACATTTGCTGTTTTAGATTTCAGGAGCTCAACATTTGATGCTGCTGGTTTTCGGAGCTCAGCATTTGATGTTGCTGATTTTCGGAGCTCAATATGTGATGCTGCTGGTTTTCGGAGCTCAACATTTGATGCTGCTAGTCTAAGGAGCTCAACATTTGATGCTGCTGGTTTTCGGAGCACAACATTTGATGCTGCTGGTTTTCGGAGTTCAACATTTGATGTTGTTGGTTTTAAGAGCTCAACATTTGATGTTCTTGATTGTGAGAGCTCAACATTTGATATTGTTGGTTTCGGGACCTCAACATTTGATGTTCTTGGTTTTGAGAGACCAACATTTGATGTTGTTGGTTTTGAGAGTACAACATTCGATGTTTTTGATTTTGGGAGCTCAACATTTGATGTCGATTTTGGATGCTCAATTTTAGAATTCGATGGTTCTGGGAGTTCAGTCACTTTCATAACAGAATCAAATGTTGGGTTATTGAGTAGTAATTGTTTCGTTTTTTGAACTACGATATCATTTTCAGAATTGTCCGATTCAGATGATGCGGTATTTTTTTCAGAAACCCAGGAAGGTTCTTTCAGAATAGCTTTTTTTGGTATCGGTTTTTTAGGAACAGTTTTTTTCGGAATTGATTTTTTCGGTTTTATTTCCTTTACTGAGACTCTGCTGTGGCCAAAACCAGCGCCTCTAGCCTGTAAAATAGTTTATTTAATTTAGAATCATTGGTCAAAGCTCAGAGTAATAACCAACATAGAAAGGATGATGAAAAAGACGAAGTAGTGCGAAGTGAAGTGCAACTAACATAGTCCTGTACTACATTTGTTTGCATTAGAAAAAAAAACAGCCAAATAGTCATTGAAAAGGTCCAGTTGAAACAAGCGTCAGGCACAATTGGTCTGGCATTTTATTAACCCCCGACGAAAAAGAGGGGTGTTATAAGTTTGACGTGTCTGTGTGTCTGTGTGTCTGTCTGTGGCACTGTAGCTCTTTAACGGGTGAACCGATTTGAATGCGGTTTTTTTTATTTGAAAGTAGATTCTCTAGCGATGGTTCTTAGACATGTTTCATCAAAATCGGTTCAGCAGTTTTAAAGTTATCAGCTCTTTTGTTTGCTGCGGTAGGGATCTTAGACGCATACCGGATGTTTACTTTGCTTTCAAACATATTATTATAGGTGACCACACTGACCACACAAAACCAAACTAATTTCATTTAAAAAAATTGAAATAAAAATTAAATTAAAAATTTAAAAAAACCCCCAACGCAAAACATAAAAGCGATTATGTAAAAAGTAAAAAATAATACTTTTGTTGAGCCATCAAATGTTTGTTCGTTGAAATGGCGCTATAATGTCGCGGCGGGGTACCGCTAAGTTTAAAGCAATAACTAAATATCTAAAATAGCGAACTGATGGTAACTAGATTTGCAACAAGATTAACAACTAGATTAGCAACAAAAATTTGATAATATCGAAGCAAATTGGTCGGAAATGCTGGTAAATTAATAGACAGTGAATGAAATTGAGGGACTGACTTACTTAAGCGGTACCCCGCCGCGACATTATAGCGCCATTTCAACGAACAAACATTTGATGGCTCAACAAAAGTATTATTTTTTACTTTTTACATAATCGCTTTTATGTTTTGCGTTGGGGGTTTTTTTTAATTTTTAATTTAATTTTTTGCTGAACTGGGCCTGTTTGGCGCAGCCGTGGGGCACACAATAATGTTTTATATTGTATTTGTATATTTTTTTTTTTACCTTTTTATTACTGTTTTTATGTGCACGTGGTCTGTGTCAATAAACATTTTTTTTCTTTCTTTCATTAATTATTAGGTTATACTGTTGAAATAACTGCATTTTACTGATATTTTATCATTTGCCTAGCCTTTTCCTAAGTTTGTTGGGGTCGGCTTCCAGTCTAACCGGATGCAGCTGAGTACCAGTGTTTTACATGAAGCGACTGCCTGTCTGTCCTCCACAACCCAGTTACTGGGTAACACAATACCCCTTAGTAAGACTGGTTGTCAGATTTTCTAGCTTCTGACTACCCATAACGACTGTCAAAGATCTACGAATGACAGCCGGGACTAACAGCTTTACGTGCTTTCCTAAGCGTGGATGGTCACCCATCCACGGACAGACCGCGCCAAGCGTAGCTTGACCATGACCGATCGATCTGTAAGGTTTTTACTTAGTCACGAGCCCCTCAAATATATTGTTCACAACAACATCAAAATATATGAACTATAGTAAATCTAAAGTTTACTCTAACTCTTTAGTATAAGAGTTAGAAAGAGTAAGCTGTAGATTTCCTTCTTTCAAAAATCTAACATAAAATATATCAAAAGTAATATACGATAGTCGTATTTCCAGCTTTTACGTTAGCGAACCCTTCGTAGGCCTGCTGTAGACAGAAAGACATGTACAGTCACGAGCAAAAACATGTAAACAGTATTGGTCTCATTCTAAACTGATTTTCTCCTAATCTATTGATTGAAATGTTATGGTGTTACAAATAGGGTATTTTTTAAACCCAAACAGGTTTTATCAATAAGTTGAAATAATTATTTCACGACAAAATTGCTTTGAAATTTTGCCATCTGTATACATATTTATGCTCGTGACTGTACCTATGTATTTGTATTAAGTACATACTTAGTTCGAGCGAGTAAAGACCTTTATTTTGTATGGAATTCTCGTTTGACTACTAAAAGCTTTTAACCGCTTACGTCGGATTAATCCGACAAATATTTCTGTGGCCATTACGCCAGCGCGAGCGTCGTATATTTACGACCAAATACACAGTTCGTTAAATCTGTTTTTTTTTTTGTTTTATTACGTTGCATTCTATCAAGAAGATGTTTATATTAGGTAAATAGCTAATTAATAAATCATTTACAATTTAATACACTTTAGTCTCTTAATTAGAAGTCCTAAAAATAATGTCCAAAGTTAGACTAATATTATTCACTGTGCCGGGTGCTGGAGGCACGACAACAGATATGAACTCGGGTCGTTAAAAGGTTAAAGTGCGGAATCAGCTAAACCCCGACTTTTTGAAAAGTGAATAGTCTTACTGTTGTTCATTAGTGTTAGAGATTTAATCCTTTCATTCTTTACATTTTCTGATTGTTGTGTGTGCTGCTTGTGATTCTTAAGATCTCTATAAATTATTAGGTACTTCTTTTATTTTTGTTTTTTGTTTTTACTGTAAGCTTGTAATCATACTCAGAGAGTTAAGCTAAATAACTAGTTACTTAATTAATCTGGGAAGGGCGGGGCATCCTAACACAAGCAAACTACTTGCTTAACGTAAACGCGTAATTTATTTGAGTTGTTAAAATAAACTTTTAAATAAGTTTTTTTTATTACATTTCGAACCGTGACGACCCGTAATTGGCTTTATGTAACTTACTCGACTTCTACGCTTTTAATCCACGCTTTTGGTTTCCATGTATTGCATTATGCGTAGACAGTGTCTATGTTAATTATTACTTTGAGTACAAACATTTGTTTTGCAGATGAAATACTTGCCTCGGAGGGGACGGTTAGTATGGTAGTATGATAGAAAAAATAGCACAGCTCCCCGCCCACTAGAATTGGGATAATGATGGGTGGGTGGTGTATACTTACTATATCAAGTGTGGGCATTAAAGGTTCAGTTATCCCATTTCCCCTCGCCCCTAGCGCTCCGCCGCTCCAGCCCATACCGCGCATCATCCTGGAATCACACCACATTAGTATCAATATTGCGCCCGTGCGAAGCTAGGGCGGGTCGCTAGTTAGATAAAACCGGTTAAATACATTTTTAACAGACTTCAAAAATGAGGAGGTTATCAATACGGATGTATGTTTTCTTTTTATGTATGTTTGGGCGCATAACTTTGTCATACATAGACGGATTTGCAAAATTTTTGTTTTTGTTCGGAAGGGGATTATTCCGAAATGGTCCCATATATTTTTTTAAATTTAGCTTTTTTTGAGAAAAACAACAAAATCCCAAAAAAAAACACATAAGTGACGTTTTAGTTTCTTCAATCTTTGCCATCAGCGCCAGCCTTGTTTAAGAGCGTGTATTCGATTCGTGACGAAAACTTCATGTTTTCGCGTTTTTCGCAGAGCAACATCGTAATGATGTGAGCAGATTATTTAAAGACAATTACAGTTTTAGAAAGATTAAGTCTTGATTTAGGGAACTACAGAGTAAAAGTATAATTTTTAATTATGCTTTTTTAAAGCGAAGACAATCCTTTCATAGCGTTTGACGTCAGGTCATGGTCACAGTACTGTTCAAACCTAATCTAACCCAAACGACCCACCATACCACCAGGGGTATGGCCTGTGGTATGATGGGCCCGCACACCGCACTGAAACGAAGTCTTAATTTGCCTGCCTCGCTCATAACCTAATGCTCAATATACCTAACTCGCCCTTGAGCTAATACGCACTAAACCAAAATCCCAATTCGCCTACTTCGCTCATTAGTACAGGGTCTCCCTAGTTTGGGGTCAGATGGCCGTGTGTGAAAATGTCCCCACATATTATTAACTAATACGCAATGGGTCTGAATATAAATACGCCGATCTCTCGTTAGGTCTAGGCATAACGCGAAATTGGCAGACTGCGTTTTAGGTAATCAGCGACTAAAAGTTTGACGACACGGTTGGCGCAGTGGCTGAGCGATCGACTGCTGCGCAGCGTGTTGCGGGTTCGATTCCCGCCCAGGGTAAACATTTGTGTGATGAGCACTTGTGTTTGCCTTGTGTCTGGGTGTTGTTTATCTATTATACGTATGTATTTACAAAAAAAAAAACTAGTGTGAAAATGTCCCTACAAAAAAAAAAAAAAAAAAAAAGGTTTAAAACTACATTCATGAAATATTCTAAAAAAGCACAAAGATATTCATCATCATCATTTCAGCCGAAAGACGTCCACTGCTGGACATAGGCCTCCCCCAAGTGTCGCCACATTGACCGGTCCCGTGCGACTCGCATCCAGCGGATCCCCGCAACCTTTACCAGGTCATCGGTCCACCTAGTGGGAGGCCTTCCAACGCAACGTCTTCCGGTTCGCGGTCGCCACTCTAGAACTTTTCGACCCCATCGGCCATCTGTTCTGCGAGCAATGTGCCCTGCCCACTGCCACTTAAGTTTGGCAATTCTTCGGGCTACGTCGGTAACCTTGGTTCTTTTGCGGATATCCTCATTTCTGATTTTATCACGCAAGGAAACTCCGAGCATAGCCCTCTCCATTGCCCTTTGGGTGACTTTAAGCCTTCTGATGAGGCCCATTGTGAGCGACCACGTTTCGGTCCCGTATGTAATCACTGGCAACACACACTGGTCATAGACTTTCGTCTTGAGACACTGCGGTAAGTTGGACGAGAAGATACCTCGCAACTTCCCGAACGCTGCCCAGCCGAGTCGGATTCGACGATTGACCTCTTTCTCGAAGTTAGACCTACGTAACTGGACCGTTTGTCCCAGGTAGACATAATCGTCTACAACTTCGAGTGTAGAGTCTCCGATCTTGATAGGAGTGGGTTTTACATGGGCATTCAACATGACCTTGGTTTTGTCCATGTTCATTTTAAGACCCACTCTTTCGGAAGCTCTACTGAGGTCATCGAGCATTGTACTGAGGTCCTCCATGGTCTCAGCCATGACCACTATATCGTCGGCAAACCGAAGGTGAGAGATGTACTCGCCATTGACGTTGATAGACAAAGATATTATTCATTGTTAATTATTATTTCCTTCTCTTTATTTGTAGGTATTAGCGGTGATTCGTGGCTGGCGTAATGGGCACTTGCGTGCGTTTATTCTCTGACATTTAAAAGGTTAAAGATTTTTACGTGTCAGGAAGTTTTTTTAATATTTTTTTCATTTACACGGCCCGCTATCTTTTCTTTCATTCAAACCTTTTCCTGGCAATACCGAACACAACAAAAAAAAAACAATTTGGTGCAGTCATTCGGAACTTATGCGTGTACAGAACTACAGACATTTCGACTTCGTTTTATACTATGTAATAATACTCACCGTATAGCCTTATCGCTCTGTACAGGCACAGACAAAGCCTCTTTAAGTTTGTCCTTTCTGGTCATATAGTTCCCAGAATCGCGCCTGAGCCTCGACCTGTCCACTTCAGTATCTCTAAGACGTTTATTGATCTCTTCTGAAGCTTTTCTAAAAAGTTGTCAATAAGAATAAGAATTAATTCAAACTCAAAACCATTTATTTCAAATAAACAATTTACAGGTACACACGGCTACACATCAAGCTATACATTTCCAGTATAAGCTGACCTATCATTGTAAAGAAATTATAAACAATGCGAGATCACAACAGAATTGGCATGAATGTTAGACAGCTTAGAAAAAGTACCTATGTTGTCTATCGTATGCAGGAGTGGAACAGAATCATTACGGGGTCATGATCTCGTTGTTATGTCCAACCAATTGGACTACAAACCTTTGGCAGGGGCGGTTGTCCAACCAATAGGCTAACAAAAAATAAAAAAAAATTACAATAAAACGACAACCACCTTCAAAAAGTAATAAATAATTTGAAATTCGCTAGTCGGCGGCTTTGGTTTTGTTTCTTGTTTTGTATTGCTACCGACTTGCGAGTTTATTTTTCGCTTTTTAGTGCCTACTTTTTTTTTTTTGTTTTTTACTATTAAATAGGCTTGCGTTTGACCGCAATTCACCTGATCGTAAGTGTCACTTCTTATCATACAAATCAATTACGAATTTCAGTCATCCTTTAATGAACCTATATGGGTCCAACTTTGAGGTATACACTATTAATTAAAAAAAAATAATCATCGATATCGAACGACACTGAAAAAAGTTATACGTGGTCAAGCATAAAAAAAAATAGAAAAAAAGTATATACGTGTCGAATTGAAAATCTCCATCATCCTTCTTTCTTAGAAGTCGGCTGAAAAGAAAATGTGTGTCAACTTACTTGGCCGCCAAAATCTGAGCTTTGACCTTCGACCTATTCAAGCTGGACCCGCGTTCACTAGAGGACTCACTACTAGAATCAGTGCAAGTCTTAGATTGTGTAGAAGATGATCCAGTACTGAAAGAACAAAAATAATACTTACTATTAATTTTATTAACACACTAATTAAATATATACAGAACTTATAAATATTAAAAAAATATTATTTATGTACACAATGGTGTGCTCAATGGAACAAGTGTTCTGTTCACGTGAACAGTCGACCAACCGCTTAGCAATGTCCCTATAAACAAGGTGAGCACTCGGGCCCATGGCCCTAGTGTTTCAAACCCAAACGGCTCAAACATAAAACTTCAAAGAAGGTTGTTATATTTACGCTGTTTGAGGATTTCGGCACTTGCAGCTGCCGCCAGAGCACAACACGACGTGCTAGGAAGATGGGATGGCGCAAAGTAAAAAAATACATAGATAATAAATATTAAATAAAATGTTTTGGAGCTGCTGTGTGTATGAGCAGTTGCGGTCATAAAACGAGGCAGGGAGATAGCACGAGATCAAATGGGTGTAATAATACTAGTCTATCGTCCCACTGCAGGGCAAAGACCTGTAAGTCTATTCGCTTACAATCTCCCTCGGTGAACACCTAGGTGAAGTGAGCTGTCATCCGTCCGGATGCTAGGGATTGACAAAGCAAACGGACAGATGACAGCTCGCTTCTAGGGACTGACAAAGCAGACGGACAGATGACAGCTCGCTTCACCTAGGTGTTCACCGAGGGAGATTGTAAGAGAATAGCACTGCTGTTCTCATATAGAGAAGGCACGAGTATTCTTCTTGTTCTTCTCGTGTTTCGATGACAACCTATTTATATTGTCGCGGCTCTAAACTTGGCCACTTTGACTTTAGCAAGAGCATTCAACACCACTTTGCTCAACGCGTATTGGCGATTTCAGACAGAAATTTATCTTAATTTCAGATTAAATATAGGCCTCTTCCGCAGGTAGAATGGAGAAGAATGGGCTAGAATCTCCATAGAACCGAACATATTAGCATGTGCAGGGACCCTTGCTTTTGAACAAACAATGAAGTGTTGTGTTAAGTATCATTTGGCAAAAAAAGAAATGACTGCTAAGATAATAATAAAATAATAATATTAAATTGTTTATTCCCACAAAGATCAAGTACATTGCACTGTATACAGATTAGTGTTCTTAATTTAGCATTAGATAAGTACAATAAGTTCAAAACTGTCCCCTTAACTAGGCTAGGCCTGTATCTTAGGGGGCAGTGTCCGGCCATAGGGTATGCTTATATAATTATATTGTAGCAGACGTGCCAGTGGACTGTGTCAAGTGGGTGCATTTTTGACCTTGTGGTATTAGAGAATGGAGAGTGAGAAAGTGAAGAGTGAATTCTTTATGAGCAAATGTTTCATGATTGTGTGTGGGAAAATTTTGGGATGTTTTGTGATATTGTTCAGTGTAGTGAATGTATGTTGTAGTGTGTTATGGGTGTGGGAATGATCAGCGCGTGTGCGAAAAATAGGTGGTTACACAAAAAAAAGAGGATGTTTATAATGTGATGTAGGTTAAAAGTGATTCTGTTTTATGATAGAATGATAGATGACGGCTGATTGAAGTGTAGGGGTGATAGAAAAAACGAAACAATCACTAAATGTTTGATTAGGTTCACGTACCTTGCACCACCTATATTTTGTTGAGCTTTTTTTAATTTGGCTTTTTTTGCTTTTTTATTCTTCTTCTTACTTGTTAAGCTAAACATAAAAGAAAAAAACAAAAATAAATAAAACAAAACGAAAATAATACACAATCTGTTAAATTAAAAAAAAAAAAAAATTCATTAGGTACTTAAATGTATTTTATTTTTAATGTTATTATGTTTCACAAAATTTGTTTATTATTTAAAGGCAATGTTCATATACCTCTGGTTTAAGTTAACAACTGATGCCAACTGAGTGTTATCTGTGGTCGCCGCCATTTTTAAAACATTTTGTAAATTAACTTTCTTCGCTTTGGGGCTAAACAAAAAAAAACATAATTAAAACCAAAAAAATAGACATTATGTTACCTATAATCGAATTCGGGTCGAATAGGGGATATTACTGCAATGTTCTGGCGCCAGAGTGCAGCACTAGCGTAAACAGTAAACAGTTTTTCGACGAGTCGTTCAAAGCGTGATGAAAGTTGTGAAATTCTGCCTTTAATTGAGTTCAAAATTCAACATGAATGATGTAACCTAAATTTGTAAAATTTATCTGATTTTAAAAGAGTGTTCATGGAGTTTCTTGCTCGTTCTTCTCCATAGAAACCTACTGTTTGGAACGAGCAACTAGCTTCAACTTTCTGACTGACTGACTCTGACAATTCAAAAGTACCTGTAAATGGTTTAATTGAAATAAATGATTTTGAGTTTGAGTTTGAGTTCGAGTTTGAACAATTATGAAATCAATGATAGACCATTCTTACGATATTGTATTAACAGACTTGAGGCCCTGTTGGGCCATCACGAAACTCACACAATGGTGTCAATTCTGTTGTGAATGAACGAACTAAATTAATTTAAAGCTATTTATATCTCATTCTCTCCAATACAACAAGAAAGAGACATAATATATTAATAAGAGCTGTCAATTTAAGTTGATCTAAAATGTTCATACAATTATAGTTGACATTTCAGAACGTATTGATTAAAAACACTGCGAAGTACAAGAGAAAAACTAATTTGACATCTCTAACTTAGTCCTTGTCTGTCGTCGTCCTTTTCTTCAGCTGCCTGGCAGTAAGAGACGCCAAATGCCTAATTTAGTTTGTGAACAAGGGAATCGGCACGACTGTTAGTGTATGGGTTGCTTAAATGCACAAATATAGATAGACCTAGATAACGCAAGTATCACGATCTGTATGAAAACCAAGCGTGCCATTTTTTGGACGTCACAATGTAATACGAATGTTTTGTTTTTCCTTATTATTCCTTATTTCCTTATTACCAGGTATTACTGAGGGTATTAGATTAAAGATAATTGTTTTTAAATTAATTACGCATAATATTAATCACAAAATGACTTACCGATGGAAGGAAACGTTAACTTTTTTTTTTTACTTACGATTTTTTATCGTAAGTTAGGCACGAAAATAGGCACGCGAAGTAGTTGCTCTTGCGTTATCTAGGTCTATCTATATCTGTGCTTAAATGAGTACATACCGGTAAAAAGGGGTGAATAAGAATGCAGAGATGAATCGGGACGAAACTTTAAAGAAGATTTTAAGGTTGAAATAATATAGTTCGTTGCCAACAAAAACATTATTGAACCATACTTCAACGTTCAAATCCCCGGTTTTACGGTAGGGACTTAATCCAACTTAACCTTACCTTAGTGAAGAACTAGTACTATCGACAGAGGGTAAATAAGCAGAACATGGGGTCGGTTTTACATAAGTCACTTCCCTGTAACAACATTGAAAAAAAAATGGGAAAGACTACACATATTTATTTTATAAAGCATAATTTTGTATGGTAATAGCTGCTTAGTCGCAAAATGTCTCCATCATAAGACGATGTACGAAGTTGGGGTCGGCTTCCAGTCTAACTGGATGCAGCTGAATACCAGTGTTTTACACGGAGCGACTGCTTATCGGACCTCCACAACCCTGGGTAACACGATACCCTTTAGTAAGACTGGTTGTATTAGTGGTAGTATAGTATTAGTATTAATGAATAAATTAAAAAACTGGTAAACATTTAATAAGGAATTTGAAAAAAAAAACAACGGAACACGATATTTTGCGAAAGCGCCATTATGAGAAAGAGACATTGTACGACCAGTAGACATTTTGCGAAAGAGACGTTTTGCGACCACGTCGCAGCAAACTGTGACGTCGATTATTTGCTAACTCAATTGAATAGGCAGATAATGACATAGCATAATTTTGTATGTCTATAGCAAACTGTCACGCCACTTAGTAGCTAACTCAATTGACTAGGCAGATAATGACACAGCATAATTTTGTATGTCTATAGCAAACTGTCACGTCACTTATTTGCTAACTCAATTGACTAGACAGATAATGACATAGCATAATTTTGTATGGCAATAGCAAATTGTCACGTCACTTATTTGCTAACTTAATTGAATAGGCAGATAATGACAGCACAATTTTGTATGGGAATAGCAAACAGTGACGTCAATTATTTGCTAATTCAATTGAATAGGGAGATAACGATATAGCATAATTTTGTATGTTAGAAGCAAACTGTCACGTCACTCATTCGCTAACTCAGTTGACTAGGCAGATAATGACATAGCATAATTTTGTATGGCAATAGCAAATTATCACGGCACTTATTTGCTAACTTAATTGAATAGGCAGATAACGAAATAGCATAATTTTGTATGACAATAGCAAACTGTGCTAACTCAATTGAAAAACTATTTATTAATATGAAAGCAACAGAAAAATATTTATTAAGGTGTAGAAAAAATTTTTTTTAGGGAATTTGTGTCTTGCAACCATTAGTTAATGGTATCTACTAACCAATTTCTACTATTTACCTGAAGTTTTCTAGTAAAATAGTAAAAAAAATGTTGACTTACCTAATTCCTGTTGTTTCATTAATTTTGTTGAAACAAGATTTTGCCAATCGACAACTTACACGAGATAATAATGTAAAAATTTTATAGCGTAAGTCTTGAAATTGGGCACCAAACTTGGAGTCAGTGTAACTGTGTTGGCACCAATAAAGACATCTTCTATAAAAACTTTGTTCATTCAGAGTATTTGGCACAAATATAATTTCGAAACGTTGGGAATCAGATAAGAAGGCAAGAAATGAGCGTAGAGTGTCAAAGACGAACTCAGACGGCATCTCTTCGATGAAACGACGCTCTTTTTCTAATCTGACTTGTATTTTTCGCATTTTCTTTGTAAGTCCTGGGTACATGTGACGCATTGGGACCTGTGGCTTTCGAAACACGGGCTCTGAGACGTCAGGTTCTGAGACCTCTAGCTCTGGGCCTTCTGGCTTTGGGGCCTCTGGCTTCGGGGCCTCTAACTTTGGGGCCTCTGACTCTGGGGCTTCTGGCTTTGGGGCCTCCAGCTTTGGGGTCTCTGGCTTTCCAAATACGGGATTTGGGACCTCTGATTTTGAATTCCTGTCGACAAAACAACGGGTTAACTTACGTTTAACTTCATTAATTACTCGTTGTTGCCCTCAACTTGGTTCTTGGTGTCATTTTTCCCCCTTTTTTGGGCTAGGAACGTTCGCTGGTGTACGCAGAACAATCTATCAAAGTTTTATCAGGTTACCTATCATAAGGTGGAAAAATATTTGACCGAATTTCATTTCACCTAAAACTTTTCAACTTTTCTCGTTTCGTATTTTTTTACTTCATCGAAGTCACGTCTGCCACTGTATCAGTTGACCTATTATCAATACGCTTTTTTTCGTTGCGCCGACGTTTCATTTGGTCGAAAAACTTTTTACCGTAGTTACACTTAGCCAAAATAACATTTGTTCGAACATTCGTTATACCACTGTTTTAATTACCATATTTCACCAAACGCCTAGAAGTAAATATGTCTGATATTGAGTCAATGATAACCGGTACTCCACCAGCAAAAAAAATACGTCATTAAAGAAAACGAAAAATCAAAACCTTTGAAAATTAAAGACAATTTGAGTGAAAGCTGGCCGGCAGTCTGCCGGCCAGCTTCAGCCGCGACGGCGAGCCTTCAAACCGCCTGCTCCTCAGATCGCGGGCGGCCCCACCGCTCCGCGTTTACGCGTTCTTAAATTACACTTTAGGCGTAGAGCAGACAAGACTGCGTGAAGTCGGTTTTGCAGCAATTCGTTTCTGTCACTAAATTTTGTAACATATTGACTTTTTATGACACTATTTTAATTTAATGTTGAAAATGCTACCAAGTAACAGGCTATATATTTGTGATCAAATAATATTCCGTAAAATGTTGTTGAAAATATGGCAAATGAAAATAGTTCAAAAGAGACTTCGGTCAATAGGAAAAAGTTATTTTGTAAATCGGAGAAACATAGTTCGGTAAAATAATACCTATGGCACATGATACATCGATGATCTAAAAATATGTCAAATAATGCATATAGCAAAAAAGACGTCGGTCGGTCGTCGGTCGGGGGAGTTTTCGGTAAAGTGAAATTCGGACAAAAATAATTCGGAAAAGTGTCATAATAATCAGTTCCCGTTTTATCACAATCGGACCAAGGTTTATGAATGCATAAAGGACAAACAAACATTCATTTTTCTTTATAATGTCGCAGTGAAATGGTATAATTAAGGATTTGAGCAAATAACTAAGAGATTTGTTCAAATCACGGCAGATGTTAGGTCATTTTCCTGTAGAAAGGTAGTGATTTAATTAAATCCCTAAACTAGTTTTAGTGAAATGATGAAATAAACAAGTCAGGAGTCGCTAAGCTCTGTCATGGTGTAATGTGGGTCAATTCGGTCGTCTGGCTGATAGAAATTAAATCAAAATATGTATAATCCAACTGCCGTCAACTTGTATTTTCAAGTCGATCTCATTTCCAGCATCAGCGCTCCCGAAAACCATGGAAACGACACCCATGACGCCTAATGACATTTTATGACACAGTTGGCGCCGTGGTTGAGCGATTGGCTGCTGCACTGCGTGCTGATACGGGTTCGATTCCCGCTCGGAACAAATATTTGTATTGCCTACAGATAGTGTTCCTGGTCTGTCTATGCGGTGTTCGTGTCTGTGCCTTTATAGTGTGGGGCAACGTTGAAACAAAAGAATTCTTAATATTTTATAGTAGCCATCTTGAATTTTGATTTAGATTGATTGATTCCTCATTATCAGCATCAGCACCCCCCAAAAACCATGGAAACGACACTCATGACGTACATATTGTAAAATTTCTCGTATCTTGAATCGTAATCTTGAAGCTTATTAAAGCGTGAATAATAAAAGGCATGCGTGCGTAATATTCTGCATTAAGAACCAAAAAGTGGTGCAATAAGAGCCACTTTACGAGCAGGCGATGAAAAGATTTTCATCATATTGCTACATAGACAACAAATACATGCAACTGAGTTTGTGTCCAGGGCACCCCTCATGCGTCGCGGGTAGCCGGGACGCAGCGGTTTTTCATGCCACACCCTCGCGTTGTCCACGCTACACTATCATAGAGCTATGAGAGTTCTAACTTGTTTATTTAATCATTTCCAGCTTAGGGATTTGATCAAATCACTGTCCCAAATGAACCATTTATCTCTGACATAGAGACAAACAAATATGAAACAACCATATAACTTAACTTGTTCAATATATAAAAAAGCGGCAAAGTGCGAGTCGGACTCGCCCATGAAAGGTTCATTGCGGTTTACGATTTAAAACGTATTAAAAAAAAATACTTACTTAGATCTCGTTCAAACCAATTTTCATTTTCAAAAAATATATGATTTATTACCAATTTTCGGTGGAAAATGTGTGTAATGTAAACTTCCACCGAAAATTGGTAATAAATCATATATTTTTTTTAGTTTTATCATTCTCTTATTTTAGAAGTTACAGGGGGGGGGGACACACATTTTACCACTTTGGAAGTGTCTCTCGCGCAAACTATTCAGTTTAGAAAAAAAAAAATATTAGAATCCTCAATATCATATTTGAAGATCTATCCATAGATACACCACACGAATGGGATTGATGAAAAAAAAAATTTGAGTTTCAGTTTAAGTATGGGGAACCCCCAAAATTTATTGTTTTTTTTTTCTATTTTTGTGTGAAAAGTGGCTGTGACATACGGACGAACAGACAGACATGACGAATCCGTTTTTTGCCATTTGGCTACGGAACCCTAAAAAAGATGAAACAAAGTCATAATATGTACTTACATTATTTGAATTGATTTGCCAGCAGGTTGATCTGAATTGACAGCCATTTTGACGGCTGTGTAATTCATTTTAGGTATCTTCTCAAACGTCAAACTTCTGTAATATTACCATACCGTTACTGAATATTGTATTCATGAATTGACCAAAGTTCAGCCAACCCACCCATAATCTATCAATAATTATCAATTTCATTTTTAACTAATTCAATAAGTCAAATTATAAACATTACGTTCCAGAAATAACAATTCAATGAACTTCCCAAACTTATGCTTCTAAAAGATTCAAAAGTTTTAATTATCCAAAATTATTACAAAACTAGCTGACCCGACAGACGTTGTCCTGTCCTTATCTACCTAATTACCTGCCTATTTACCTACCCTACACCTACCGTACACCTACCCTACACCTACCCTACACCTACCCTACACCTACCCTACACCTACCTTACACCTACCCTACACCTACCTTACACCTACCCTACACCTACCTTACACCTACCCTACACCTACCCTACAAAAGTATTTTTTTTTTTTTTTCTCTCCGTAAGAACCATCTTCGTACTTCAAGGAATATTATAAAAAAAGAATTATCCAATTTGGTCAAGCGGTTCGCAAGTTATGCGCTTACCAACACATTTAGCGATTCATTTTTATATATAAGAAGATTACCAGTTGGTTCTATGGTACGGGCATGAGCACAAAACAAGAAAAAAATTAAAATAACATGTTGAAAAATTCTGTTCCCATACCAAAGCACTTCATATGTACACTTACTGTTTGTCACCAAAAGTTAACACACACGTCGATCTAAATTCATATTTCTTGCTGTAAATTCTGACCGTTTCCCATAATGCTCGATACAGGTCTTTCATCTCCAAATTAAAATCAGCAATCGCTACAACATTATCAAGTAACAACTTCACGAAGTATGCTTGATCCGCACTCAATTCGGGAAACTCCTTTGTCTTTGCGGCATCATTTTTAATGAATGCCATCGCTGTTTGAAGGCAATGAATTTTAAAACCTTTAGATATTGTGGCACGAATCGGAAACCTGCTCGGGGTTGTTTTAGTGTCCATATTGTATGATGTTTGAGATAACGGCATTATGCTAGATGTGGAACTGAAAGAAAAAAATCAATCAATCATCATTCAAAATTCATCATCAATCAAAGTGCACCTCTGTAAAATACGAGGTCTGCACTGAAATCTCGCCGAAGTCCATCACCACCTAGAGACTGAGAAACCAGCGCTCGTGCTCCTGTCGGAGACGCAGATCGGATGTCCGTCAGACGTGTCGTACCTTATCTGCCCAGAGTTTACCTTGGAGCACCACTTCAGACCACGCGCGGGTGTATGTATGTACGCCCGGGACGACATCTGTTATCGGCGTCTCCGCAACCTTGAGGACTCCAGGTTCTCAACGCTGTGGGTTCTAGTGGACACAGGCCTGGACAAAATTGTCTACGTCTGTGTCTACCGGTCGCATAACGGCGATCTGGAGACAACTGGGCTCATACAACACCTCAGTGAGGCGGCGGATGCGGCTCAGCAGCGGTACCCTTCTGCCCAATTGGTGTTACTGGGGGACTTCAACGCCCACCATCAAGAGTGGCTCTTCCCATACCAGCACACAGACCATGCTGGACGAGAGGCGCGAAACCTGGCGCTAGCGCTAAATCTCACCCAGCTGGTCCAGGGGGCAACAAGGGTGCCAGATGTTGATTCGCACACAGCCAATTGCTTGGACCTTCTGCTGACAACAGATCCAGACCGCTACTCGGTGACGATTTCTTCTCCACTGGGTAGCTCCGACCACTGTCTGGTGAAGTCTGTGTCCGTCTACTCCCCGCCCGATCCTTGCCCTAGAGGCACCCGGCGGGTATGGCGATACAGGTCAGCAGATTGGGATGGCATGCGATCTTTCTTCGCATGTTATCCTTGGCAGCCTACTTGCTTTTCTTCGACTGATGCTTCGTCGTGCGCGGACGCCGTGACGGATGTGTTGCGGAGGGGGATGGAGGTACTACATTCCGTTCTCAGACGTAACAATGTCTGGCGAAGCTCTCCCATGGTTTGGTGCCGAGTGCAATCGTGCTTATGCGCTAAAGCACTCAGCGTACATAGCATGAGTTGACGCCCGCACTCGCAAAGCAAGTGACGTGAGCCAGAAGAAGAGAGCCTTTAACAGGGCTGCCAAATCCTGCAAGGTGTTGCGGAGAGCTCGGTTCGACCACATTAGCCGAATAGGGAACAAACTTGCTTCATACCCAGCAGGTAGTAAGGCTTTTTGGTCCCTGGCTAAGTCGGTCGAATCGAACTTCTGCCGCCCCTCACTACCACCACTGCTGAGACCCGACGGGTCGCTGGCCCACTCCGCTGAGGAGAAAGCTAACTTGTTCGCCTCTATGTTTGCGGAATCGTCACATCTGGATCCGGGTGGCGCGAGGCCCCCTGTTTCTTCTGTTGGATGCGAGTCGAGTATGTGAACATAAGCATTCATCAGAAGGACGTTCTTAGGGTACTGCGTAACCTAGACGTGAACAAGGCTAGCCCTGACGGGATTCCAGCAATTGTACTGAAGACTTGTGCGCCTGAGTTGTCTCCGATCTTAACACGCTTATATCGCCTGTTGTTTGAGACTGGGAAAGAGCCGACGGCTTGGAAGCAAGCTAACGTGCAGCCCGTGCCCAAGAAGGGTAGTCGGGCTGACCCGTCGAATTATAGACCCATTTCGGTAACGTTCATACTCTGTAAGAGTATGAAACGGGTGCTAAATCGTAAGCTCCTGGAATGATATCCTCAGTGACCGACAATACGGCTTCCGCCGAAATCGATCAACTGGGGATCTACTAGCGTATGCCATTCACATCTGGAGTGAGGCCATCGAGAAGCATGGAGAGGCACTAGCGGTCTCCCTTGACATCTCAAAGGCCTTCGACAGGGTCTGGCACGATAGCCTTATTAATAAGCTTCTTTGCTTCGGTCTGCCCGCCGGATTGTGTGATTGGATTGCAGATTTCCTGAGGGATCGGTCTATCCGAGTGGCATAGATGGCTGCTCGTCCGGACTGCTGGATATTATTGCCGGGGTTCCTCAGGGATCGGTGCTCTCGGCAACATTGTTCCTGCTGCATATTAATGATCTGCTAAAACCCGGTACCTTTGGGTATGCAGACGACAGCACTGTCGCTGAGAGATACGTGTCTGACGCACGAGCTGGTGGGTCGCAGATCCGGTCTCTCCGGGAGGCGATGGTTGAGCGCTAGAACTTGTCCTTACAAGCTGTCTCTGAATGGGGTGATGCCAATCTGGTCAAGTTCAATGCTGCTAAGACCCAAGCGTGTCTCTTTTCCGCTAAAAGGAGCCAATTCCACCCAGCTCCATCTTTCCGAGGTGTAACCGTGCCGATAACCGACCGACTTGAGCTTCTTGGTGTTACGTTAACATCTACCCTCAATTTTGGCCCTTTCATAGAGGCAAAGGCTCAAGTGGCTGCCAAAAAGCTGGGGATCCTAGCAAAAGTGAGACGGTACTTCACGCCGGAACAGCTGCTTAAACTTTATCAGGCGCAAGTTCGATCGTGTATGGAGTACTGCTCTCATCTTTGGGACGGATCTGCCAGTTACCAGCTTGATGCCCTAGAGTCAATTGAGAAACGAGTCAAGAGGATCATTGGCAATGATAGGCTCGTCGAGTCAAAGCTCCAAAGTCTTGAGCATCGACGCCGAGTTGCTGGCCTGTCGGTTTTCTATCGGTTGCATTTTGGGGAGTGTGCGACGGAATTGCATAATTTAATTCTGCCGAGCCCGTTCCATCATCGGACCACAAGACGTACGGCGATGCGCCACCGGTACATGGTGGACATCCCACCCACTCGCACGAAACGTTTTGGGAATACATTCATTGTGCGTACTGCACGCGTAGCATGACCACGCTATGTCTACGGAAGAATAGACATACTGACAGGAAGAATAGCTGAGAGTGGAATTCCCTGCCGGAGTCTGTGTTTTCTGATAGCTACAACCTGGGAGTCTTTAAGTCAGGAGTGAATAGGTTACTTCTAGGCAAGCGTGCTCCATCTTAAACCGCATCATCGCTTCCCATCAGGTGAGATAGTGGTCAAACGTATGCCTATCAATAGATAAAAAAAAAAAAAAAAATATACAGTGTACCCCCGCTAATCCGATAAACGTTTTGCAAGGCAGTGTCGAATTTGGCGGATTATAGAGTACTGCCTAAGACCCCGAAATATAAATAGTACGGAAGTTTTTAAAAACGAGCACCTTCACGAAGTTTTAAAAAAAAAGTTTTCTCAAATTTTGTAGGCATGCATTACCTACATTTGTGAAAACTTGGCAAAATAATGTTAGTGTACCTACATACAATTACAACAATCAACAATGATAGGTATGTCAGATTACAGGGGGCGCATAATGTTGCTAGTGTGGTACATGCTAGTTGCTGCAGAAGCCAAAATTACACACATTGATTTGATTTTAATTTTCTTAGGCACAACACGCACTGCGATTAACCGCACGCTTAAAACCGCTAAAAAAATTAACATGTAGCTTTCTATGCAAGTGCATGCAGTAGTGATTTTTTATAGTGACTGATTCCAAAAACGCAACTTGCTATGATGGATCGCGTTTTGTTATCATGCGACTTTTTGTGTCCAAAGTAAATAGTATGGTGCGCACAGCAATTAATTTCGCATTCGGTTTCTAATTTAGTATCGATTGGGCGAGTGCAGTTTTTTACTTGAAAACCAAAGCCACAACACGTTGCTCGCCAGAAACCCATGGTGATACTGAAATAAAATTAAGCAAAACGCCAGCCGCAGTACATGGTTGTAGGTGGTATTGCGTTATCAGCTATTCCTAAATTACTTGTGTTTAATTGCAGTGCGTGCTTAGCCTTAAGGCCATCTATGGCCTTAAGTAAATTTAAAATCATAAATTACTTACAATTTTTTATTTATGGACCCAAACAATTTGTAATGTAACTCACCAAGATGACGAAGGTGTCTCCTCTTCCAACTTAGGTGTCAGTGCTGTCACATATACTTTTTTAATCACCAGGACTATACTGTAAATAACAGAGAATATATTAAACAAGTTGTAAATAATGTAAGTATCATTAGAATCTTCAAAATCTTTTTTTTTTTATTAGTCTGTTTTTGTGTCCCAATGCTGGGTAAAGGCCTCCCCTTTCTCCTTCCAAACTTCCCGATCTTGCGCGATCTCTGCCCACGTTAGCCCCACAAATATGGTCAGATCATTACACCACCTTCGTTTCGGTCGACCTTGGTGGCGATGTCCTCCTTCATAACTTTAACAATTTAATTAACTTCAATAATTTGTCAAAAGCTCCGATTTATTTCATTCAATTAGGATTTATAAATACACTGGTCAGCAAATAAACCGAGCCACCCGCTACCTAGGAACTCTGATTCGATTTTCTCAAAAAGTATAAAACTTACAACTATCAAAGTTATACCTACAAAAAGTGCGCTTCATGGTGATTAAAATGACTACAAATTAATTCGAAAGTACCGTCAACTCACATTGTAATCAAGCAACAAACACAATGCTAACGATTTGCTCTGTTTTCACCAGAGTTTGAAATTAGCGTTCTTTTTCTCTACAATGAGGGTAGTCGGATATTTCTTATCATTTCTTTAGTTTTTGCCCATCGTTTGCTCAGACGCGGTGTGTTTTTGCTACTTTTTTCGATTAATAATGGATACAACACCTCAGGAAGCAGCTCAAGCTGTAGCATTACTTCAAGCAGGCATTGCGCAACGTGAAGTCGCTCGAAGGCTTCGAATCAGCAGATCTTCGGTGCAACGAGTTTACAGACGATACCTAGAGACTGGAGCATTCGATCGCCGCCCAGGTACGGGCAGACCTAGGGCTACATCAGCAGCAGATGATCGTTATATCCACCTTACTGTTCTGCGAAATCGCCACCTCAACGCAATTCAAGTCCAACAAAGTCTGCGTGACGAACGCCAAGTGGTCATAAGTTCAGATACCGTCAGAAGGAGACTTGCTGAACGGAACCTGAACCCAAAAAGAGCTGCAACAGGCCCAGCATTAACGGTAGCACACCGTCGAGCACGACTTGAATTTGCTCGAGAGCATAGGGATTGGACATTAGAGCAGTGGAGTAATGTACTCTTCACTGATGAGACCAGGGTGAGTCTACATGGAAGTGATCGACGTCAGAGTATATCGTCGCCCTGGAGAACGTTATTCTCAGTGTTGCATCAAGGAAACTGTTGCTTATGGAGGAGGATCTGTAATGGTCTGGGGCGGCATCTCGTTAACAGCACATACGGCGTTAGTTTTCATCGAACCGACGGGCCGTACACGTGGACTGACTTCTCATCGCTACATTACTGAAATCCTCGCAGACCATGTGGTACCTTACGCAGGATATATCGGACAGGATATGCAATTGATGCATGATAATGCACGGCCTCATGTTGCTCATGTGGTGACCCAGTATCTATGCGACGTCAGCATTCGTACGATAGTCTGGCCAGCTCGAAGCCCGGACTTGAATCCGATAGAACACTTATGGGATGAGCTGAAACGTCGGGTTCGAGCCCGGGTACTTGCTCCAACAAGGCTTCCAGAGCTGCGAATCGCAATTGAAGAGGAGTGGAATACAATTCCTCAAGTTTTTATCGTCAGGCTCGTAAGGTCGATGAATACAAGGATGCTGGCAGTTATCCGAGCAAGGGGAGGGAATACGGAATATTGATCAAAAACTTTTTTTTGATTTTATCTTTGTTTTTGGCTTTAATTTTTTTTTTCACTTTATCATTACTAACGATTGTCACGACTGGAAAACGACTCTTCTTTGTAAAATCCTTAATAAACACTGAAATATTGATTAAACCCAATGAGTTTCCTTTCATTTTAATCACCATGAAACGCACTTTCTGTAGGTACAACTTTGATAATTGTAGGTTTTTTAGTTTTTGAGAAAATCGAATTAGAGTGCCTAGGTAGCGGGTGGCTCGGTTTATTTGCTGTCCAGTGTATGTGTGCAAAAGACCCCAAGTCAATGGTAAGACCAACATAATGATTATAACAGAGTAAGAAATTTAAAAGAAATTAATTTGCTATATGTAATTAAACTAATAAAAAAAAACTTACTTTTGAAACCCTTTCCTGCATTCATAGACATAAGTCAGCAAGAATCCTGTTTTTTTAAAGTTAGCAGCATCCAATATTTTATCACAAATTTCTCTGTAAAGTGCATCCAAACTATTTGATTCCAAAATGCTAATGTCCCGCACTATCATTTTAAAAAATTCACCATATTCTTTGGATGTAAAAGGAAAACACATGTCTTTGTGGTTGCTCTCCAAAAATTGCAATAATTTTGTAAAATTTAAAAATAATGTGTTGTAATCCAAATTTACAAGTAATTCGTCGAAACTGGGAAGCTTTCTTTTTTTACATTTCGGTGGCCCAAAGCTTGTTTTATTATTTTTTGGCGGCATTTCTTCAGTTCCCACCACCGGTGGCAATACGGAGACAATAGCCTGGTTATTCTCATCTGTGCTTACATTAACATCGTAATATTCATAATCGATCCAGTCATCAGCATTGTAAACCATGGTATCATCCATAATATCATCAGATACCTCCATATTCTTTTTATTATTAAGCGAAATTTCGGTAGTAGCAAAAGATATTTTGCTGGCGTTACTAAAATTATTTTTGCAGTGCAGAGGCTACCTCCGACTTATGATCGGATTCCATGGTGGAAAAATCTTAGCAAATCCGACTAAAAAACGTCTTCTGAAAGTTTTTTTAACAAAAAAACATACATTAACAGTTTAGTAGTCAATATTAATAATTTGTTATCTTACCGTCCTAGGCAGTCAAGTCAATCAAAAGAAATTCGAGATTGTTATTTCCGCAGACGGCATGCCATGATGGTCAACCCTCTTTTTCAATAATAAACACAAAAAATGAAAAATCAGTGATCGAAAAGTTTGGCTCGTCGTAGGTAGGTAGTCTATTTATTGCATTTATTATTTATGGAAAAACTGTACAGTACACTGTACAGTCTGTACTCGTCTGTATCTTTTATTCATCTATGGCTGACTAGACTACCTACTGTATCATTTCTGTATTAATTTCTAATTAGTAAGACAAAGACAAAAACTATGAGATCAAAATGAGATGTCAAGGATGGCAGTTTTTATGTATGAGAACCAATATAAAATGTACTCTGTGATGAGAACTATCTCAGTGTATACAAATGTACTCTGTGGAGAACTATGAGAATAGGGATGCAACTTGGATGCAACGAAATATCGCGTTACCGATAATATCAAGAAGCTTATAGGTAAAAGTGGAGGCAACACTCTGAACACCTAAGTGAAACCAACAGTGGGCAGACGCTCTCTTTCTGAATGCATACATAAGAACGAGACAGTGATATGTGTTTTCTTTTTCTTTTGTATGCATGTAGAAAGAGAGCGTCTGCCCACAGTTGGTTTCACTTAGGTATTTAGAGTGTTGCCTCCACTTTTATCTATAAGCTTCTTGGATAATATCGACACCAAAATATCGATATTTATATCGATATGTCAAAATCATTGACATCGATAATATCGATATTGATATAAACCCGAAACATAATTTGTTAAAACCATTGAAATTTTTATTGAAGCATATTTTATTTTTATTTATTTTACCTGCTATTACTATTACTGTCTAAATCTAATCAAATATAAATAACAAGTGCATCAAAATTGCAAATCAAAAGCCATTTTACAATCAAATTTATTAATTTTCTTACAAAGAAAAAAGAAAAAAGTTTGCACGTAGCGCAGATACTATTCAACAAAATATAGGCGTATATTTTGTTAGATGTATGATGTTAGGTGTTGGAAAACACAAAACAGTGTCGAAACATGTTCGACATGAAAAATATTTATTTGAATATCATCTTCGCTGTGTGCTTGCTGTTGTTTTTTTCATCTATCTTTGTAACAAAATAAATAACTTTGATTGTAAATTGCTTTTGATTTCCCTAATTTTTACAGAGCTATAATTATAGTGAAAATCTCGATAATATCGATAATTATCGCGTTGGCATTGCCGATATATCGGATATCGATATTTACCTGCCTTCGATATAAATATCGATATTTATATCGATTTTTAAAAAGACTTTGCATCCCTATATGAGAAATTGAGAAGGTTGAATCCATGAAGATATAGGTATAAATGGAGCCAACACTTAGAACAAAAGCTTGAAACCAACTGTGGGCTGATGCTCTCTTTCTGAATGCATACATAAGAACGAGACAGTGATATGTGTTTTCTTTATCTTATGTATGCATTTAGAAAGAGAGCGTCTGCCCACAGTTGGCTTCACTTAGGTATTTAGAGTGTTGCCTCCACTTTTATCTATAAGCTTCTTGGTTGAATCTGAAAATTGACATTATTTTATTGCCAGTTAAAAGCTAACGTAAAACTTCTATTTGAGTAAAATATTTTTTACATCGACAACTAATTTAAAACTCAAGAAAAACAGAGTACAACTTTTACTGTACAACATTTTTATTTTTTTAATCAAGTAAGGTACTCAGGTGTGTACACTTGATACTACCGGGTAAAAGTTCTATTTATACACATAGAATTTTATTATATTATTATGGTAAATTCTAACCAAAAACAATAAACAAAAAACTTAAATTAAGAGGCATCAGAAGATTCTTCCGCATCGCTGTCAACTGAAAAAGTACCCAATGAGATGAAAAGGCTGGCTGGCTCAGTGTTGGAATTACACTTGGGGTGAGCAAATTCGGAGGGTAAAAAAGAAAATTCTTAGTGTTATCGAATTTGCTGTAACTTAAAAAATATATATAAATATACATAGGAAAGTATTCAAAAAATTAAAACATTTATATATTCTTTTTTGCATCTTTTAAATTAGGTAAATATTTAAAAAAAAAATGTATGTCAGAACTTTATTTATCCATTTTATGAACAATATAAATCCAGCAATGATTGCCACTTTGGATGGCAATATTTAGCCTCTGGCCATGGTAAAAGCCAGCTCTTGGATTACATTAAAATTTTAAAGTGTTTTTGTTGTGCAAATAAAAGTAGTGAATTTTTATTCACATTAATTTCTAGTAGAATAGTAGAAATTTCAATATGTTTGTTTGCAAGTTTTGCAACACTTTGCGTTTGCAGTATTTTGTTGTTGAGTAAATTTTTCGCTATGTCCAACAATAACAAAACAATATTATATTTCGTTGAAAACAACACAAAAGCGGGCTTCGACGTGAACTGGGATGTTGAAAAATACAGAGATGAACACGAATGCGAGGAACATTGGCTGCTACGCAAAGCTTTCATGGAAAAATGGAAGAGTAATTTCCCCGAAGAAAGATTAATTTGTTTGGCCAGAGTTTATACGAATATCGAGTTTATGGGCTGTAGATATCCTCCTCAAGTTATGCAACAGATGGCTCAACTATCTTTTGAAGTAATCATTATCTTATCTTTTAAATACTTAATTTTGATGAATATGAAATCTAACCTCAAAACATTGTTTACTTTGAATGCAATACAATGTTTTGCGTAGTTCTGCAACCTTCCATTCGATACACAGTTTACATTAGCATTACTTTTTTTTGAGATCACGTCAATGTTATACAAACTTATTTTGCTTATAAAATTATTATGAAGTATTACTAATACTTACGTTCTTACGTACTAGAGTGAAAATACTTCATATTAATACAAAAAAAAAAACACACAACATCTTTTAAAACCATTTCTCAAATATTTCATTATAAAACTTTTTCTAAATTTAATATTTAGAAGCTCTAAAGCAGTTTACGTACTCAATGAGTTTTGGTGACTGTGCCTGTGTCATAGGATTGAACTCTAAGTACTGTGGAGACTCGATTATTCAGGCAGCAACCAGCAATTCTAGAACTATTCACATCTATAATAATCTTACTTACTATTACCTACATATAACCATTCTCTATCTACTAAATAAATCTTCCAGGTCGGACAAAAGTACAAAGATAAAAAGAAAACGAAACTACAAAGAACATTTGTTTCCGCATCAACAGCTGCCGAAGACAGAGCACGAGGAATTAAACGTGTTGCAGGAGAAATTGTTGATGACAAACCAAAGTCTGCACGAATTGCATTTATACCACAAGGTCAAATACCGGATCAGCAAACAGATGAAAAGAATGCATCTGACGAAGAATGTCATAAAACTGAGACAGCAGACGATGACATAGATATGGAGAATAATGCAAAAACAGTTGATCAGGATACGTCACCAAGTGAAAAGAAGATACCAGATCAGATAGATGCAGAAGATTATATAAAAGAAATGACAAGTATAAAATGTTTGGATGTGCGACTGTTTAGAGAACACATGTTTATGTCTTCTTTTGGCCGTTTGGTGCTGTTGATACGACCGTGGGCGAGGAAGATGTGGAATATACAAAGTGAGACTTCTTAGAGCTTAATTGCGTTATACACAATAATGTTAATGCCTTTAAAAAAAAATGTTGATGCGCTAGGTAAAAAATATCCTATAGATTTACGTTGTTAAGCAGACAAATATTTTAAACATAATGATGAAGCAATGGCTTATTCAGTCAAAATCCTGTAGATTGCAAGTATGTTACGCAATTACCTCATTGATCTTAATAAAATACACTAACTACAAAGAAAATATGTAAAAAGATCTTATTTCTGAAAGTTACAAGCGACTGATACACGGTCACCAACCGGGTCCCAGCAGAGATAACCTTGGTGGTTTACAACTGTGTAGGTAGAGAGTTACTGCTCAAAGCCCTGCCAGACTGTTGTAAACAAGCCCTCCACATCGGTCTCCACTGTCGGTTTACAACAGTGACAACACCTCTTTGCAACAAAAATACGCAAAGACCAACCGTGGGCTCCACAAGCCTCCCACCTAGGTGACACCTGTTGGAAACTTGTTTATAACAGTCAGGCCCGGCCTTCAATTTAGAATAGCTCTGCTGATGATCGCCAATAATGTACCTAGTTAACAGTAGACAAACAGAATATGACGACACGGTTGGCGCGCAGTGGCTGTGCGATTGACTGATGCGCTGCGTGTCGCGGGTTCGATTCCCGCACGGAACAAATATTCGTATGGCCTACGACAGGTATAGTACGCGCCACGAAAGACACAGACTTGATTTGACTTGCGCAGTACTCGATTTAATTAAATCGAGTACTGCGCAAGTCAAATCAAGTCTGTGATTAAATCGAGTACTGCGCAAGTCAAATCAAGTCTGTGTAAAGTCTTATCTTTCATGGTGCGTATTGCAGTTGTTCTTGGCTGTTGGTGTATGTCACTATATGTTTTTAATCGCACACACAATACTTAAGAAATACCTAGTGTGGGGCAACATTTTATAAATAACTACTTGTGCCGGCCGCGGCGAATAGCTCCACCCACAGATATAGATAGACTCTAGATAACACAAGTATCACGATCTGTATGAAAACCAAGTGTACCATTTTTTGACTACCTATTATGAGGTCACAATGTTTTGTTTTTCTTAAATTTGGTATTACCAGGTATTACTGAGGGTATTAGATAAAAAATAATTGTTTTTTAAATTAATTACGCATAATATTAATCACAAAATGACTTACCGATGGAAGGAAACATTTACTTTATTTCTTTACTTACGATTTTTTATCGTAAGTTAGGCATGAAAATAGGCACGCGAATTAGTTGCTCTTGCGTTATCTAGGTCTATCTATATCTGTGCTCCACCCCATTGCTACCCGTGGGTGTCGTAGAAGGCGACGAAGGCGAAGAGAGATGTTGACCAAAAGATGAGCAGCAGCATCCTTTTAAGTACCATGACACCTATGCGATCGCCAACTTGCATCGGCTAAGCATGGCAATTACGGCTGAACCTTGGGGGAGACGTATGCCCAGCAGTAGGCGTGTAAAGGTTGACATAATGATGATGATTATCTATGCACTACCAAGAGATATTTTACTATGTGAATAAATACTTTTTCCGCAATTTCCTCTTCACTAGCAAGATAATCCAACTCCATATTTTCCAGCTAGCTGTCAAGTCTGTGGCGTAAACTTAACAAACGGATATGAGAACAAAGTTTACTCTCTCTGTATCAACCAGAAGTTACTGGCGCAAGCCACTGGTGAGAGTAAAGTGGAAGCTAAGAATGCAACTGAGATTATAGCATGGGAGGTTTGTTTTCTATACTTCTATACTACTGCTAATACTTACTAATGATTACTAATAGCACACCTATGACACTCCATACAAACTCAAACTCAAGTTTTAGTTTATAATTGTTATTATAACTATATTTTTCTTTATACCTCTTTTAACATGCAAGACTTGTTACATTGTACCATTAGATTCAACATGAATGTTGTAACCTAAATTTGTAAAATATTACTGATTTTAAAAGAGTGTTCATGGAGTTTCTTGCTCGTTCTTCTCCATAGAAACCTGTTTGGAACAAGCAACTAGCTTCAACTTTCTGACTCACTGACCGACTCCTTGACAATTCAAAAGTACCTGTAAATGGTTTAATTGAAATAAATGATTTTGAGTTGAGTTTGTTGCGGGATCCAAGACAGTTGAATCGTTTCTCTGGGACTCGTCGAGCTTCATTGCTTCGGTGCTTTTCTGGTGGTCGCCACTGTTGATTCTGGCTTACAGGAGTTGCAGTGGTTAGGGAATAGTGTGGCGGGCTTGTCCCATTTAAAAAGTAAAAAGGCAGTCGGTCCATGTAAAATACAGGTATTCAGCTGGAAGCCGAGCCGACCCCAACATATTTGCCAAAAGGTATGAAGTTTCCTACACGAATAAAATAATTAAAAAAATATGTTTGTCTACAGAAGTTACGCCAAGGAGTCGTGAGCGTGCTAATAAAAGAGCAGTTCATAGCTCAAGGGGACGCCAGGATCGGTGTCAGCGATGTGTCGGGGAAGAAGAAGGATGACGTGTTCGGCACGCCAGTTGAGAATACTGTGGCTATGAAGTTAGTATGACCTTTTTTTCTGGGGAAATCCTCATGGAATGTCCCCCGTCTGGGGTAGATGGGGTCGTATAAACCACTACGGTATTCCTCGACCGACCTATGGGCGGAGAACAGAAAAAACAGTAGAAGTCGCAAGTAGGCAGTTCCGAAAATGTCATCAGTTTTGTTATAACTGTCACAGTGAAAAATACTTGAAATAAAATTACAAAGATTGTGTTGTTTTAAAATCTAAACGTGGTAGCAGAACCAAAAATTAATAAAAAAAATATCATAATTTAAACCTAGTTTTTTATATATATAAAATATTGATTCCGTAAGACAATTCATGCGTGTTTACAAGCGTATGTCTATGTATAGGAATACGTTTTATTTTTATTATGTTATAACTCTCAAACGTTGTTTATTTAATTTTCTTCCAGAATGATGAAGATGATGGGTTGGCAAGGAGGTGGTCTGGGCGTGGACGCTCAAGGCATAGCGGAACCCATCAAACCCAACTTACAAATGGTAAACATGAGTATCTTGTCTTTTGACAGTAGGATATGAACCAAATTAAACCTTTATTTCGCGTTGGTGAACGAAAATTTATGGACATATTATCCATTCTTCTTATCCTTACATACGGTGTTCAAACCTGGTCTTTGACTGTTCGGCTGAGGTTTGACAGCGAGAGATGGAGCGCAGCATCCTGTGAGTCAGATTAAAGAATCGCGTTAGGGTGTTACTACACCAATCGATCGATCGTTGATCGATGCCATCAGTCGACATCGAGCGACGTTGATCGATTGGTGTGGTAGCTTTGTCTGATCGACGGATACCGTTTCACTAACTAATCGATCGATGATTATTCGAGAACATTCTAGCATAAACGGGAATGGTCTAGAATGTTGCAACACGACACATAACAATGTGGAATAGTCCCGAATTTTCCAGTATGTCTGTGGTTCTGCTACTCGATAATAGATGGCGCTGGCGTGGCGTTTTCGGTCGCACCTGACCTACATGTCAATATTACAAACAGACACTTCAATTTTATTTATTTGTATGTATGTAGTGAGATGTGTAGATATGCATCCGGTTATCCGATCTCTAATTATTATATAAAATAAAATTCATTTATTTCAGATAATAAAATCCATACAAAATACAAGTAAACTACTCAAACAAAACGAATACAATACACTAAATTACTCTTTTAATGAAGTATGTCCATAGTGGAGACGAGAAAAACGCCACTGATGCTGCGATAAATGTGGCTACCTACTGGGCCCAAGTAGTCTAGCATAAAAAAAAAACCATCGATTCGAAAAGAAGAAGAAGTGGAGACGAGATCCTATCAGCCACAGACTCTTCAGAATTCCGTTGCAGCTGCCACGCATTCTGCAGATCAGGGATACTGTTTTCTTGCGGAAGACGGCATGAAAGCCATCAGTGCGATACAGTGCAAACATCCCCGATGCACTACAGAAGCGAGACAGCCCCAACATCATATACCCCGTATATTTAACTTAACTTTTTTTTAAAGGTAAATCGAGCCGGTCTCGGCAGCGGCCAAGGTGTCCGCATGCTGCGTCGCACAGCACAAGGTCTGATGCAGCGCTACATCGCGTCCGACACCTTTGACCTTGACCTTGTGTTCACGAACGACTTCGCGAAAGAAGAACGCGCGATATTGCATCAAATTGCGCAGAAATGTGGACTGGCATCCAGGAGTTATGGTGAAGGAGATGAGAGGTTTGTTGAAGTTGTTTCAACTAGTTTTAACCGGTTTGAACTAGGTGTAGCCGGTAGCAGTTGGCTAAAGTTAGGTGTAACCTGCGAGTTTGGGTCTTGGGGCACCAAAGCATTGAGCAGAAAAGGACGGTCGAAGTCAAGTCAACGGAACCCAGCTGAACCGGGCTCCTAATTCTGTCTGCAGAGTTTAAAAGAACCTAACCATTTTTTTTTTGTGGTACGATGTGGAAAATCCTTATGGATGTCCTCCGCCCAGGGGCGGGCGGAGAGGTCTGTCAGACTTCTGACTAAAAACCACCCCGGTCTTCCATCTCACACCTACGTCGGTGGTCGTGGGAACTGGAGATACTTCCGCAACCCCCGACTGGTGCCGGTCAGGTCAAGGGGGGGAGTGAGGTGTTAAGGTGTAAGGTGCTTAGATCGCAGTATTCGCAATAATCGCAGTTTTCGCATCGCAGTCCGCTATTTATATATGGCTTAGGACATAAGACATAAGAGGAGTTGTTTTTTATTTTCAACCGACTTCAAAAAAGGAAGAGGTTATCAATTCGTCTGTAATTTTTTTTTTTTTTTATGTTTGTTACTTGATTTCTCGGGACTGGGTGAACCGATTTTGATGATTCTTTTTTTATTTGGAAGCTAGTGCTTCCCGTGTGGTCCCATTTTAATTTGGTCCAGTTCTGACCATGGCGTCCATGAGAAAACCGTATAAGTCTTAAATTTGCATTAAGTATATGCGCGATTTGTTACGCGATTTCTCAGGCAAACGTAAACCGATTTTGAAAATTCTTTTTTTTATAGATAGGGTATGCTTCAGGGGTGGTCCGATATAAATTTTATCGAAATTGATTCAGCACTTTTACAAAAATCAACAAATACCCAAAAATTTTACATAGACGACGTTTTAGTTTCATCAATCTTTGTAGTAGTTAACTTTCAATCTCTTCTTAATAGATTTGAATGAGAAGGAGGTACTAAAAAGCGGAAAATAAAAAGCTTTTTACAAAAAAGACAACCGCCTTCAAAAAGTGAAAAATAACTTTAGCACAGAACACACATTTACTTTAGTTTCGGAAGTCGGTGGCAATACAAAACAACAAACAGAACAAAGCCACTGAATTTCGAAACTAAAGTCAATGTGTGTTCTGTGCTAAAGTTATTTTTCACTTTTTGAAGGCGGTTGTCTTTTTTGTAAAAAGCTTTTTTTAGTTGAAAATTTTTGTGTATAGCCCAAATAAGGCGAATATTTGCACAAATACGCCATATGAAGTGCCTGCAATAAACTAATAACATGTTAACTACTTTAGTGCAATGCCTGGTTATGTATAATCCAATTTTAATCTTCCATTTCAGGTTCCTGGTCGTCAAAAAGAAGCTGGACCCGTTCTCCCTAGTCCGCGCCATCATAGAAAAAGGAGGTACCACGCCGAAGTACCAAGTTTTTATACCAGCAACTCTTGCGCCGAATAATATACAGTAAATTGTACAAAAAGATCTATAATAAAAATAAATTTAAGATGATTTTATAAAAATATGTCTTGTTTTATTCATAAACTAGCAACCCGACCCGGCTTCGCATGGGCCTATAGCCTTCCTCGATAAATGCACTATCCAACACAAAAATAATTTTTCAATTCGAACCAGTAGATCCTGAGATTAGCGCGTTCAACCAAACAAACAAACAAACTCTTCAGCTTTATAATCTAACTAGCAACCCGACCCGGCTTCGCATGGGCCTATAGCCTTCCTCGATAAATGGACTATCCAACACAAAAAGATTTTTTCAATTCGAACCAGTAGGTCTGAGAATAGGCTATTTTTCGTCCCCCTAAATGTTAAGGGTTAGGGTAGGTGTAAGGTTGGTAAATAGGTAGATAAGGACAGGACAACGTCTGTCGGGTCAGCTAGTCTAATAAATAAAATTCTCGTGTCACAATGTTAGTTACCTTACTCCTCCGAAACGGCTTGACCGATTCTCATGAAATTGTGTGTATATTCATTAGGTCTGAGAATAGGTCATAGGCTATTTTTCATCCCCCTAAATGTTAAGGGGTAGGTGTAGGGTAAATGTAAGATAGGTAGATAGGGACAGGACAACGTCTGTCGGGTCAGCTAGTATTAGTATAGATAAACCCTTCTGAGATGTTTACCACGGCATTCTTATACCCTTTCGTACGCCGTCAACTGCTGTAACATTGCCTACATTCTAAAAAGTTGAATTATTGCCGCTGGGAAATGTTTTTTTGTAGCCGTGTAGTGCCGACTGCGAATAGCACTACCCCATTTCTACCCGTGGGTGTCGTAGAAGGCGACAGACGGATTTTGACCAGAGGATGGGCAGCAGTGTCGTTTTAAGTACCATAACACCTACTGCGATCGCCAACATGCATCGGCCAAGCATGGCGATTACGGCTGAACCCCCCCTTGGGGGAGACCTATGCCCAGCAATGGGCGTCTAAAGGTTGACATGATGATGATGAAGTCAACACTGAAAAAAAATTGCCCCTACTAATAATTGCTAGGAGTGGTACTTCACATGGCGTATTTGAGCAAATAATCGCCTTATTTGTATAATACAAAATTTACCCTTAAGGTATTGAAATGAAGTCGATTTTGCGTTACTCAAACAAAGCGAATATTTGCACAAACACGCCATGTGAAGTGCAATCATAGATCCGAAAGACTGACAAAATAAATGATCCACTGTGCTTCTTATGGTCGCACTTCACTTGGCGCATATTTTGTACAAAAAATTGCGTTAGGTACTTGGTTAATACAAAATATACCCTACTTTATTGAATTAAGGACAATTTTGTATTATCCAAATATGGTCAATATTTGCACAAATACCTACGCCAAGTGAAGTGCTAACATAAAGTTATTCAACTTGATTTCTATGCATGCCGATTTTACCTGGAGGTGATATTTTGTTATACCGTAGGTAGGTAGATAGATATAATAAAATATTAATATTATCTTTAGCATAATATGGTATTATGCTTATGCATTGTGAAGCAATTAGTAAATATTAATAGATAATGCGACGCGCGCGGGGCCTGAGAGGTATGTTTATGTTTGCAAAAACGTTACCCTCACTAGGAATTTCTCCCTTTGTCGTGAGAGCGTTTACAAAGATATAAACTCACATAAACAAACAGCCAGACCAGGAACAACTATCTGTAAGCCATACAAATATTTGTTCCGTGCGGGAATCGAACCCGCGACGCGCAGCGCAGCAGTCGATCGTTCAACCACTACGCCAACAGTGTCGTCATTTGGGATATTGGTAACAAGACTTCATATAAATGCCGGCACTTCACATGGCGTATTTGTACAAATATTCGCCTTACTTGGATAATACAAAGTGTACCGTATGGTTATTGAAATAAAGTCTATTTTGTATTATCCAAGTAAGGCGAATATTTGCACAAATACGCCATGTGAAGTGGTAGCAGTAGCATTATGTAAGAATAGGAAAGATGCGAAGGACATTTCGCGGAGAGTTGGTCAAACATGGGCCATTGTGTAAAGCAGATATCGGTGTTGCTACCTATCATAGATAACAATCATTTAAACTACCCGCATGATGGATAAGCAGATAAAATCTCGCACCTTTTTAAAATTCTGTTAGCGTACCCAAGTGAGGTTTGATGAGATCTTTACAAAATACGGGAGTAATCGAACTCTCTCAGTATAAAATAGCCAGAAAAACACAATTCCACATCATTCAGTTTTCAGTTCCCGCCACCCAACGCCACGCAACTCCCGCCATTTTCTAAACTTTTAAAATGAATTCTAAATTGGCAACGGTATTGATGGCATACTGCCTCATCCACTTTTTCAGTGGGGCTGAAGGTTCATTTATAAAGCCTAATAATGTACCACGGGTTGGAAGAAGTAACGAAGAAACTCCATTCGATCAAGGAAGTATGGGATATGTTATTAAAACGAATAAAAATATACCACGCATGGGCAGAAGAAACTATGACTCGGTAAGTCAACCAAACGTTATTTGCTTATTGCTTTCTCTGTGTTGACCCAATAGGGCATTGGGTAGCTAAGTAATACGGCTGTAAATGATGAGGGTTAGTAGCGGATTAGAATCCCAGGCTGGGCCAAAGAAGCAAAGGAGGTTAGGAAGTTGGTGGTGAGGTGGTGTGACACCCTCGTGCCCAAGAGAATACGTAAGGTCATTATCGGTCTATTGCCTGCCTCTAGTGTCTGATCCTTTTCCGATCGTGTCCGATAACCGTTCAATCGAAATAGGAGAGCGAAGGCACGGAGAGTTAGTACACAAACGTACTGAGTAGACTAGTCTCTGTTGAATTGTTACCTCGAAGGCCGCTAATTGGACCTAAATATTTACGTCCTTGCGGTATAATTTTATAGCCTAGCTACTATTTTATTCAGATTTACCTAATATACGCACAAGCGGTAGAAAAGTGGTTTTAATCTTTAATTATTTTACAGGAAAACCGTTATGACATCCCTAAATTCTACCAGCTACCTTCAGACAATTTCGATGTATACGAAGGTAAATAATGTAATATGATTTTTGACTCTGGCTTTTAAATATTTAGTCGTGTAATGACTGCATTTATTTTATGTGTATACAGGTGAACAACTCGAATATAATATTATGCCAGTTGAAGCCTTCTACCCTAAACAAGAAAACATGAAACGATAAACTGGAGCCTGAAACATTTTGTGATCCTGAAAATGTACCATTATTGTTGATTCTAGTCTTAATTAAAATAAATAAATAATTTTAAGCATGCATGTAAAGTCGTTTTATTATTTTTGAAACATATGCTAAGTCTCAGCTGGTTTCAGTTTTGAAAGTTAATCGTGGACTGGAACGTAATTTTGAATGTCAGTGTCAAACGGTATTATACGACGAAATAGAAAAGTAGTTTTTTTTTCGCTACCTCTTTCACGCGTGTATTAAATACTATCTTATGTCTCAATTTTTCGAAACGAATGTTTCAATTGCAAATTTTTCGGATTTTTATCGAATTTCTTCCACGAATTTTGTGGAAGAAAATTAACTATTTATTTTGGAAAATAACATCTAAATCTGCGTGTATTTAAATAAGTTAAAATGGTGGTGTCCATGGATGTTCATCTGCCAGAGGAGTCCGAATTGACGGTGGATGAGGTCAATTTATCGACAGCAACTCTTTTCGCTGGGTCTTTTCATTTAGGAAAATATTGTGAACAGGCTAATAATGTGAGTGAGAGAAAACTATTATTTTATTTATTAAACGTGAATTGATATAACATTTATATTTTTGATTTACATTTGGTGTAAGAGTTATATTGATTGCATAATCAATGTTTTATTGAGGTTATGTTATGATAGATTTTAGGATGTTATGTTCTTATTTTCGTACCGTAAGTACAATAGAGAGAGATTCAGAGTCCTTCATTATTCATGTTACTTGCTTATAATAATATTATACACGGTTACATTGCATTGTTGTTTTTAAAGTATAAGCTCTTCACAAATTCAGCCTATGCACTTACTTGTGCCATATTATGGATTAAGCCAACCCCTAAGACGACCCACTGACCAATTTTTTGTAGACTATTGCTAATAGTTCATTCATTTTTACAGTTAACCGCACTACACTTTAATGCATAGCTTGTTCTTGTAATAACTATGTACTTGTTTCATGTATTACTAATCTTAAATAGGCTTTAACTTAATACTTTATAAAGATATGGTTCCATTGACAACTAATAACTATAAATCTATTATATTGATGGCCATTTCTGGCTAACTTTATACATCAAATAGCAGTTTAACTCTTCATGAACTACAAAATATCTTCTGACTACCAGTTACCTCTCATTAGCACCGCACCCTAAATCTTAAGTTTTCACTTGTTTATATTTTTTTGTTTATTTTTAATTAACCTATTCCTCCATCAATCATAGCTTATTTATTTTTTCTTGCATCATTCAGACATAGGCTGTTATAGCTGTTGGTGTATTGTAACGAGTTAATAAATCACTTCCTCAGGAGTTCATGCTTTGTAGCTTGGAAGAGAAAGACCCCCGGAAATGTCTCAACGAAGGCAAAGCGGTCACTGCATGCACCTTGGATTTCTTCCGCAAAGTGAAGAGGTCTTGCCTGAACGAGTTCAACCAGTATAGCCAGTGCATTGAAAAGAGTTCTGGGGATTATAGCTTTACCCAGTAAGTTTTCAGTGAAAATTTTTACAAAGTAAAATCATTAAGAACCAGGGTTGTCATACAATGTGGCACTGCTGCTAGCCTTTTGGGCATCTGTCCCATTGGCAGCGATGTGGATGACGTTTTTGAAGGCCTATTAACTTCTCTGATATAATTGGTAGATATTAATTTAATTATTATTTAATACTAAAACTAAAACAGCGCCGATCCCAAGTGACATGTGACAAGGGCAGGACAGTAATGATGATTTAATTGACTATTTTTAATTAAATTAATTTTACTTTAAACTTAACCGAATTAAACATAATACAAAGCTAAAAAATTCAAATAATAATATTACTATGTACAGTTCCAAAAAAGGGGTGGTGCTCAAAGAACTCATTCATATCACTGTCAAGGGGACTAGGGCCCAACAGACTGGTAACATTGCTATGTGGCAATGCTTTGGCCTAAGAATGGACCAACCTTCAGGTCACATAAAAGAGTCGAATATAAAAAAATTGTGATTTATAAAAGCATTTTGTATTGTAAATTGATAACACTGGTATTCAGCTGCATTGTTAGACTGGAACTTGACTCCAATATAGTTGGGAAAAGGCTAGGCAGATTGTAAATTGATTATTTATGCTGGTTAGAATCAAATTGAAATAAATTATTTGAAAATATAAAATAAAGAGTCACACATTTGATTTAAGACTGAAATTGCTAAGGTGCCAATTGTACCCAATATTTGACCTGTTAGTGTAACTATTTGTTATAATATTTTCAGTTGCCGCAAGACCCAGAGTGTATTTGACAAGTGTGCGCTTGAGAAGTTGAACATCGAACGTCCTGCATTTGGCTACTTCTGCGAGCCCCGTGTGCATGATTCTAAGAGGTAGGTTTAAATTTTCTACCAGTGTGGTTCTTCTGAATACCATAACACCTACTGCGATCGCCAACATGCATCAGTCAAGCATGGCGATTACGGTTTAACCACCCCCTCCTTTGGGGTGACCTATGCCCAGCAGTGGGCACCTAAAGGTTGTCATGATGATGATGTAATTTATCTGAAATAAATATTTTGAATTGAATTAGTAACTTAATAAAATTTTGTAGACCCTTATCCAGGGCACTAATATCTAGGCTTGTACTTATTCAATTTCCCTTCAGAATAACTTAATTTCAAAATAATAATAATTTTTAAATCTCATTCGAGATTTTGAATGAAATACAAATTACATTGAGTTTATTTATTATTGGCGCCGATTGTCTTGTTCGCAAACTAAACTAAAATTTGACAACTGCCAGGCAGCTAAAGAAAAGGACGGCAACAGATAAGAACTAAGTCAGTCAAATTAGCTTTTTCCTTGAACTTCTCTGTGCTTTTAATCAATGCGTTCTGACATGATAACTTACTGTAGGTAGCCACCATGCATCACAGCACATAACGTTTTGACTTTTCTGCATGAAGAAACATTGAAGCAACCAGCTCTGAGAAGAACTATGTATAACGTTTTGACATTTCTCGTAAAAGAAACAGAGAATAGTTCTGAAAACACTAGTACTAAACGTAGCGCGTAACGCACGCGCACGCGTGACTAGTCTAGTAGTAGTATAGTAATAAACTATAATATTGTATGAACATGAACATTTTAGATGAACTTAAATTGATATTGCTCTTATTGATATCTGTCTCTTTTAGTTTTATTCGAAACCCATTTTTGAAAAGTGTCTCAATTAAATTCTGTAGTGCTAATATGCGGCCAAAAAAATCAAAATTTTTTTATTCAACCGATAAGTGCCATAAAAATGCATCAAACTTTTACGTTTTCAAATTTCGCGCGTAGTTTGACGAAAACGCCTCATAAATAATGGAAGCCATATTGCTCTGTGGAAATGACGACAGTTTGCTGTGTAGTCAATTGCGCTGATGTTTTGTATGATTATTGTATATAATTTAAAAATTATTATAATCATATTTTGTAATAGGTAATAATTAAAAAAATACGTTGGTCACGAAAGCTTTCTGATACATTAATTAATGTTTATTTTTTCAGACCAAAGCCCTTGGAAGAACCGAAGGCGGTCTATCCAGATGCTACTCCAGCGTTACCAGAGAATGCCGATAAGAAACCAGCAAGATTTGGCTCTCGCTTCTACTGGATGACCGAGTAAACGGCGACGGCCGTGCGAGCGAGGCGCATAGACAGTGGTTTTGTGTGTGGAAAAGAGATAGGACGATTTCTGTTTAACGAATTGGCGGGAAATATTTGCTGTATTTATGTTTGATTTTGTGTGAATACGAAATGTAAATGATATGTGGAATATTTTAACAGGTAAAAGCAAAAAAGTGGTTTACGTCCCTAAAGAAAATTATAATATTACTTGGGTAAAATTGTACACCTGGGTACACCATTAACGTAAATCGCGGGTCTGTTTTACGTTCCATTTCGCATCTTTTTCACACACTACTGCAGTCTCGTCAGAAGTAAGACATTGGACGAGTTTACTATCAACTTTTAAGAATTATAAGTGTAATTATTTAATTTATAAGCTAACAGTGTTAAAAATCAACAAATCATGAAAAACTTGGGTAAAGAGCAACTTTTCTAATGTTTTACTTTGTCAATCAAATAGCTATTTGTAGAGTAATAAATGTTGAAATTTACTATTTGTTTCTTTGCTTGCACAAAGACAATTTACCAAACCCTGCACGACCCGAAAAAGGGTCATTGTACTATATACCAATAAAAAAAAATAAGCTTATCAATACATTTACCGTTTTTTTTTAATTTTCAGCTAAGTATCTGGTTGTATGGTAATAAAAAAACGCCAGCAACGGAACGTTTTTATTAAAGCTGGTCCCTTAATAGAGTTTTTTCAAATTGTTGAGTATGATGACCCCTTTTCGGGTCGAACAGGTTTTATTTACACGTCATGGTATAATAATAGTAGGGGCAAGTGCGGAACATGTGGACACTTTCCAGAATTTGGAATAAGACATTTTTTATTTCTGAATTAGTTAAGCTTTTTTAATTTTTAACGTATCACATGTCTTAAGGGATAATCAGCCTTACTTAAACTAAAATTATAGTCTCAATATTACGTATTACTTACGAAAATAATCAACTTTCATTAAAACAACATATTTGTCCACAGGTTTAACCGACGATTGTACCTATGTACAATAAAATTGTACCTGTGGACGGTGTTGTACCTAGGGACGGTTCACATTAATTAGACAATAAAAAACAAAAAAAAACAATTATAGACTTCTAAAAAACTTCAAACAAACGTAAACGTTTTTCAAGAGATACAAATAACTTATTTATATGCATTACGACACTCTTCATACAAGTTTTGAGTAGATTCATTGCTATCGTCATCATTGTCTAATACGAAGCATGCCACGCAAACGAAACCTTCAACCTCATCATCAGATTCAAAGTTTTCCCTGTGTGACTTCGAAACACAACGAATATGATAGTTGTGATTGCAAAAACTACATTTCAGCATTTGGTTTTTGTCTTTGGAATAAGTTTTACACTTGATACATCTAACAAACGATAACTTCTCTTGCTGAATTATGTTAATCTTTTTTTCGCAAGATTTCTTAGAGTTCTCATTCGAAAATGCGTTAGAAGGACCAGGTTCAGAAAGATTATAGGTAAGCCAGCAGAGGAGTTGGATGACTTTCAGTGCAGCTAGCGTCAACGTCGGAGGAACTAGATTGTGAAAGAGCTGTGGCAGCAATTGTTTTTAGAGCAGCTTTTGCGTATTTTTTCTTGTATTTTTTCAGGGTTGTGATTTTCGACTTTTCAGCTTTTTTTAATGCTTCAAAATTTCATTTTTGTCTGGCGTTTCAGTTTCAAATGTCTTCTTCCGGGTCAAGTATCTTGCTTAAATCATTCTTCAATGCCAATGCCACTTTTGTACCTGTGGACAGTCCACAGGTACACTCCTATTGTTGTCCACAGGTACAAACATAGACATAAAAATCAAAACAGATGTAACTTTGAGGTTAAGATAAACTTACAGACCGGGAACAAAGCATTAACTAAGCAATAACCAACACAGATCATACTGCAAACACGATCAAACCGTTATTGTAAGCATTAAGACTGTAAAACTCATTTAAATTAAGCAAAAAAACTTACTTTTTGGCGCAAAAAACTTTCGAAGCTGACATCTAGACAACCTCACAAAAAACAAACATGGCGAAATGTCAAAACCGTCAACCATAGACAAAGCTTTACGGTCGCGTTCAAATTAGAATTTTAGGGTTACTAGTTTCGTCGGAACCGATTGTGTCCACAGGTACAAGCGTCCATAGGAACAGCACTTGCCCCTACCTACTTATGCACACTGCGTTAATAGTTTTTAAAACCCCCTACAAAATGGCAGTACATTACTGCATTAGTGGGTTGGCAGCGGCTTATTCGGTTCGGCCTTTTTGCTAATACAACCTTTGATGACGTTGTATTAAAATTCCGACCCAGGTCTGTGTGAACACCCACTCACTCACTAATGGTCACTGTGCACTCTACAGCGACCTTATGTGATTCAAAATTCACTGTAACTTAGGTGCAGGATGTTCGATGTTCGATCATAAAATATTGTAAACTAGATGGAAAAACTCGTTGAATATGTTGCGTACATTGGAACGTTATTACAAGATGTCAAAACTGACGTACTTGACATTTACGTAGGGCAGGTACGGCGTTTCAGGTTAAATTAATTGAATGTTAAGTTTTTTATTTATGTTCGTATCTTTTCTTACATAATAGAAATTTATATAGCTATCTCAGTCTAACATATGATTCTCAAGTGTGTTTGTTGATTTCGAATCGAAATGAATGAACTTTTTACAAACCTTGAAATCTTGAAACGCATGAGTGTCATTGAATGTACATGATCGATTGAATCAATAAATACTATTCTAAATAGCTCGTAAAAACAACTAAATTACGTAAAAAAACATTACATCCGTTCGCTTTGGCAGCATTCCTTAACATAATATTTGAGTAAACAGTGGAAACTAACTTGAAATAATGTGAAAACACGCGTTTCGTGTTCACTTACAAAGTATAAACAAATGTTATGATATTGTGTTTTTCTTACTAAATAATGAGTGATTTGTGCGATGAGCAGGTTATTCATGATAATATTTACGCAAATACATATAGTTTGTGGGGGAATTCGAAGTATTATGATATAAAAAATCTGTCTCCACAAAATTTTGCGAATCGCAATGGGACGATTGGCAGTGAGATTAGCCAGGAGTTTAAAGGTTCCCGGTGGTCAACTAGCCCGAGTGTGGTGCCGCAGGCACCGCCTGAGCCTCCGGACAGGCTTAACCGGAGGACCATAGATCGAGATTCCTTATTTGATGACCCTGCAACCTTCAACAAGGAACCCCTGTAAGTTTGTTATTGTTTTTGTTTGTATTTGTGTTATTTGACGCGTGGAAATGACGACTAGTATATGAATGGCTAGAAATCTACAATTTTAAATTTTAATGTTTATTATTTATTTAAATTTTACATAGGTTATGTTATTATATTTTTATAGCCATGCAAACATAAATAGTTTATAATCTGTTTATTTAAGCTTCATGCTTATGTAGGTTGTCTATGTGTGATTTGAAATTAAAGCCATATGGGTGGGCTATTGCAATGTTGTATTTTTTAAAACAAATACATAATTAAAAGTATTATTTTCAAGAAAACCTAACCCAAGCTTTTAAGATGTGAGTTGATATTACTAATTTGGATAGCCTTTTTATTGTCACTCTAGCTGTACATAATAATCTCTTGGTTTCTTATCCAACAAATTATCTCTGCGGATGAATGAATGTTGTGGCAGAAGTATTGAGAGAGGAATTTATGAAAGTGTTGAGTACCCAAACATCATTGTTTTTTTTGGTTTTAAATAATATTTTTGTGTTATTTTTTGTTTCTCTCCTATGCATGGTAATAAAAGTAAAAAATAAAAAATTGTAGGTACTACTTTTAATAGAAATAAAATTAAAAAAGAAAACATACTTAATGTTACAATACAGACTCATAACTAAGTATAAGCAATGTTTTATAGACAACCTTTGTAAAAGAAAAAAAAATATTTAAAACTCAAACTGCCATGTAACTTATGTTGCTCTCCTAGGTTACTAATGTTGCTCTCCAGTGAAATAAGTTATCATCCTACACTAAAATGTCTCTTGTAATTTTGTAGACTTAAAAATACAAATCTTTTACATGAGTTCTTGAAGGCCAGTTCCAGTAAATAAAAATTTACATAATCTCAGTGTCAAAAAGTGTATCATGTACAGTCACCAGAAGAGATAAGTGTTCATGTCATCAGAAATAGTTGAAGTTTACTTAGAAACCGATGGGTGTTTATGAATGAAACTAGTGACCCGACCCGGCTTCGCATGGGTCTATAGCCTTCCTCGATAAATGGACTATCCAACACAAAATGAATTTTTCAATTCAAACCGGTAGATTGTAAGATTAGCGCGTTCAACCAAACAAACAAACAAACTATTCAGCTTTATAATATAAGTATAGATAAATTACAATTAATAGATAATAAACAGTTCAATGATTTAATTAAGTTTCATTTGAAAGCCTCCATTGGTTTTTAAGTAAACTTCAACCATTTCTGGCGACATGGATACTTATCTCTTTTGGTGCCTGTACTATCGTGGTCACACCCGCCTGACCACCACTAAGTTCATTTTTGCTTGCACTCAAAAGATGGAAGCGCTCTCTACCCCGCCCCGTTGACTTTGCAGGCGCCAAGGGATTTTTTTTTAAACTGAGCAGGCGGGAAAGTCCGCGATAGTACATTAGAGGTATTTTGACTGAGATTAGAATGTATGTATTCCTAAAAGGTAGCCAAATTCTCCCATGGCCACAACCATAATATATTTAATGAGTGCAATCACCAAACTAGCAGCTTCCATCTGCCTAGCCGTTTCCTAACTCTGTTGAATACCAGCTGAATACCAGTGTTTTACATGAAGCAACTGCCTATGTTACCCCCACAACCCAGTTGCTGGGTAACATGCCCCCATGGCCACTTGGTTTCTGAATGACTGTCAAATATCTACAAATGACAGCCCAGACCAACAGCTTTACGTACTTTCCGAGGCACGGAGGGAACTCGGTATGAAAGGGATGGTCACCCATCCACAGACCGACCGCGGTTAGCGTAGCTTAACCTTTGACCAATCGATCTGTACAGCTTTAACTTAGCCACAAGCTCCTCCAACTAGCAGCTTCCAATAAAATAAATAAAGCTTTTTTATTTTTTCAGATCCACACTTGTTCAAGATGTAATTCAACAGCCTACATCCATCTTCAGCGAGGAAACCCCCTTCAGCATGAGCCCCTCATTCAATTGGACCCAGTTCTACTGGCACAAGGCTTTGGAAGGATGCCCAGATGGCGGTCAAGGTCCTAGCAGGGGTCGAAAGAGGCTAGTGCAGAACCATATCCAGAAGAAGCTGGATAAGATGCTTGCCAAACCTGTGAAGATGACCAAAGCTGAAAGGTGAGGAACTGAACATAGTATAATATATTATACTATGTTCAGTTGTTGTTAGTTATAACTAGCTGACCCGACAGACATTGTCCTGTTCCTACCTACCTCTCTACCTATCTTACCTACCCTATCTAACCTACCTACTCTACCTACCCTACCTTTCCTACCTTATCTACCCTATCTAACCTACCTACTCTACCTACCCTACCTTTCCTACCTTACCTACCCTATCTAACCTACCTACTCTACCTACCCTACCTACCCTACCTTACCTACCCTATCTAATCTACCTACTCTACCTACCCTACCTACCCTACCTACCCTACCTTTCCTACCCTATCTAACCTACCTACCTACTCTACCTACCCTACCGTTCCTACCTTACCTACCCTATCTAGCCTACCTACTCTACCTACCCTACCTACCCTACCTACCCTACCTACCCTACCTACCCTACCTACCCTACCTTTCCTACCCTATCTAACCTACCTACCTACTCTTCCTACCCTACCTTTCCTACCTAACCTACCCTATCTAACCTACCTATTTATTTATTTATTTATACTTCATGCACAAACGTACAAAGGCGGACTTAATGCCTTAGGCATTCTCTACCAGTCAACCAAGGGTGGTGAAGAGATAACAAGGCAGGTGCATTACAAAAAGTAATATTTAAAAAGTGAAAAAAGATATGTTTATATATATAGGGCGACTGGTAATTAGTGTACGATACTTAAACACGTGATTGTGTTCATGATAACAAACAACTTTCCCGAAGAAAAAATGTTTTTTGTACTGGTTCACTTTACGTGCGCGCGCGTGAATTTCATACGGCTGTTGTGTTATTGTGATAAAAGTGAACCAGTACAAAAAAAATATTTTCTTTGGGAAAGTTGTATGTTATCATGAACACAATTACGTGTCTAAATATCGTACACTAATTACCAGTCACCCTATATATATATATAAAAACTGCACATATCTATATATTCTACCTAACCTACCTACCCTACTTTTCCTACCGTATCTGACCTACCTACCCTACCTACCCTACATTCCCTACCTTCCCTACCTTCCCTACCTTCCCTACCTTCCCTACCTTCCCTACCTTCCCTACCTACCCTACCTACCCTACCTACCTACCAATCGTGAATCTAAACCATTATCGAATCTACTGGAACAAACAAAAAAAAAATATCAAAATCGGTCCAGCCGTTTAGGAGGAGTTCACTTTCATACACACGCACAGAAGATTTTTATGAAAAGACTAGCTTGTGCTCTCGCCTTGTTATCCCACGGAAACATGAAATAAATAAATAAATCATTATTATAATATACACAAGATTCAATATACATAAAAGCAAATGGGATAAAAATGATCCTATGTGAGTGTTGTGTGCTCACGAAATAGAAAAAAACAAGTGGAAGTGCCCACGCAACGATTCCGCGCGTACTGCAATTATGCGGAAAATATTTAAAACAATAACAACCTTCGTCTCTTGTTATAAGTCTTAATTTTACATGAACAAAACATTATCTGTCATTATCCGTCCGTATGGTGTCGGACGTAAAGAATAGCACCATATCTTCCCGTGGGTGGGAGGGACTTGTCAGAGAATGGGCAGTAGCATTCTCTGTGCCTTTGTAACAACCATACTGCGATCGCCAATCCGCCTGCCAAGCGTGGCAATTATGGCAAAGCCCCCCCCCCCTTGGGGAGGCCTATGTCCAGCAGTGGACGTCTTTCGGCTGAAATGATGATGATGATGAATACATTATATTTTGACGAAAAGTTTATTCTTAGATTATATTTCTTAGACGTGGAGTTGCGGACACCAGTCCGTGATACAACTACTTAATATGTACTTTTTAATATTATAAATGCGAAAGTAACTCTGTCTGTTACGCTTTAACGGCTGAACCAAGTTTTGATGACATTTGGAATGACTATAGCTTGAACCCCGGGAAAGGACATATGCTACTTTTTAATAAGCCACTTCGTCTGCATCCGCGATAACCGACATTCACGCGGACAAAGTCGCGGGGTAAAGCTAGTTTTTAATAATTACAAGTATGTGGTGATGTAGAATTGTAGATTATAATGATACTGTGTATAATTTCCAGCATGATGCAAAAGATGGGATGGCAGGGTGGAGCGCTCGGCAGGAGTGGGGAAGGTATAACGGAACCTATTGCACCTAACGCTGTATATGTGGCCAACAATGTAAGTCATTTTCATCGTCTTTCTACTCTTGTCCCATGTTACTTGAGGTCGGCGCAACATTTTTCTCCTTCCATTCCGTCCTGTCCAACGTCATGCTTTCACTGACTGCCTTTTCATTTCCATCCATCTTTTCTTTGGCCTTCCTCTCCCTGTCCACCCTCCACATTAATATTCATAGCTCTTTTGGTCACATGCGTTTCATCTCTTCTCTTCACATGCCCATACCAAGACAATTGCCTTTCAACTTTTCTGTCACTGGCACAACTTCCAAGCTTCCTCTAATATATTTATTTCTCACCTTATTTAAGCATTTTATTTTTTTCCGAATTAAGTTTTCAAAACGGTGTATTCTGTGTAGTGTGTATAAAGACCGGATTAGGAATACTACCATCCGTTCCATCCATGGAATAGAAAAAACAAGTGGAAGTGCCTAAGCAGCTAACCCGCACGTGGTACAATTAAGCGGAAAATATGTAAAATAATAACAAATTTCGTCAGTTGTAATAAGTCTGAATTTTGTTTGAACAACAAATAAGCTTTTCGTCAAAGTTAAACATGTTCAAACAGAATTAAGACTTATTACAACTGACGAAGGTTGTTTTTATTTTACATAGTGACGCTGAACACAAAAATAATAGATGTCACTCGGAAAACCGTCATGCTGAAGTAGAATTGGGCTGGACACATCTGCCGCATGTCAGACGATCGCCAAACGCGTGATCCATGGGGTCCCTTTACATGGCAAGCGATGTCACGGCAGGTCCAGGTGAAGATGGCGGAATGATCTGGACTCCTTAGAAAAAGACTGGTCAAATAGGCCTTGATAGAGAGAGTTGGAAGGAGAGTGGAGAGCCCTTTGCTTTGTAGTGGGAAAAGAAAGTGAAATATGCACATTTACGACCTGATACCGTGCTACAAATTGCAAAAAATATAAGAATAATATGCTTTTTCGAGTTCGGTCGCGGTGAATTTTAATTGTTTTGATAATAAAAAGTATAATATAAAATTACTTTTTTAGTAGTCCCCAACCATTCTGAATTTTGCTGCCCCTCATGTTTGTCGTTTTAGGCTTTGCCCCGCTGGCAACCTCTTAGGCCTCGTACAGACGAGCAACACTTTGCTGTCGACAGACCCTAGCTGCCGTCATTGCTCGGCGTTTGCCGTCGACACGTGGACAGCAAACGCAGACATGGTTGACAGCAGTCGGCGTGTCGAATACTGCAGCGGTTGCTTTTGTCGACAGTAGCAGTTGCCTCTGTTGACAGCAAAGTGCTGCTCGTCTGTTTAACGCGGGCCCTGCTTTCGAACTAAGAATAATGACCCCAACAAATCCATCTACATCAGGTACTTACGTAGGCACAACCTTTTATAACCATCTCCGTGTTTTTCTTCATTTACAGACCAAAACAAAAATGGGCTTTGGCCAAAACTTGTTACGTTCACCGAAAAACAGCAAAAAGGCTGAAGGCAAACAATTCTACGAAACGAACGTCCTCATGAACATTTACGAATTCGTCAAAAACAATGCTGAGATCGAATTGTTATTCGACAAGAATCTGAAGAAGGACGAAAGGAAGAAGATACATAATTTGGTGCAGTTCAAGCTGAGTGCTGAAGACTTTGCGGCCGTCGAATTCGACAATCCTGCTCAAAAGGAGTTGGTTTTGCAGATCAGTGATATAAACTGTTATATTTTACATACGCAAAGTTTTGGTACTTATCCTATACGGTAAGTGCTTTTTAGGGTTCCGTACCTCAAAAGGAAAAAACGGAACCCTTATAGGATCAGTTTGTTGTCCGTCTGTCTGTCTGTTAAGACCCTTTATCTCGGAAACGCGTGGAGGTATCAAGTTGAAATTAAAACTATATACTCAAGTCTACGGTCCCTTGATGCTGTAAAAAACACACCCTCTATGTTAACGTGAAAAAAGATACGGCCGTTTATGTCGCAAAAAACGCATTTATAATATTAAGTAGATTAAAGTATGGATAGTAGGTATGGATTAGTATAGAAGTATGGATATGTACCTACTAATATGTACGAAACCCTCGGTGGGCGAGTCCGACTCGCACTTGTCCGGTTTTTTTTTTACTTCACTGATATTGTTGGAGGCAAGCCACCATATCAAGCTACAGCAAACTGTTAATTTCTTTGATAGATTTTCAACTTCATAATAAAAGACTAAGGTTTATTGTTCAAATGGAAAAATTTGACACTTTGGGATAGTTTGATGTGCTGTCTGTACATTGAACTATTATTTCTGGGCAGTAATGTAACACAGATTTATTTATTTAAATTGTATGAAATAAAAGGTACAAAGACGGACTTAATGCCATAGGCATTCTCTACCAGTCAACCAAAGGTGTTGAAGAGATAACATTGCAGGACAAAATTAGACATTTAAAAAAGCATAAATTCTACTTACTTAAATAAGTGTAACATCCAAAATAATGAAGATACATGCATACGTATATCACCAAAAACATTAAAAAGCCAGTCAAGTTCAAAACTAAAAATGTCATGATTCTAGTTCAACGGGAAGTACCCTATTGTAGGTTTTGATTCCCTTGCGAGTCTTAAAATAGTCGACAAAACATGACTTTGAAAACTAGACTTGATTTTTTCACCGCACCAAGGGATAACAGACCTTAGTATTTGATATTAATTTCAGCTTGATAGCTCCACCCGTCCCTGAGAAAAACTGTCTTGACGAACCCTAAAAAAAAAAGATCCGATAATTCATTATATTTTCTTCTTCCAGTCAACTGAGCCTCTTCAAGGTGGCCCCGCCACACGTATACCTCATCGTACCAGATAAACTCAAAGACCGTACAGAAGGACTTTTCTCCGACGAATTTAAACAGCGTTTTTTAAACGAAATGTACGGTGAAGAAATTCTAAAAGTAGAAGTAGAAGAACCTTCAAAATCTCCAGAAGAATTGGAACCAGAAGAAGAAACCAATCCGTTCTTGATAAGCATAACGAGGAATTTGAAGAAGAACTCTGAATGCCAAGAAGAGGAAAGGAAGAAAGTCCCAGAAGAGCCAGAAGTCCTTCCGGAAATGTCGGATATAATGGCGAAAATTGTCAAATGTTTTACTGAATTTTGTAAAAATCACAAATATTCTCAGTTCAAGTTCTTGGGACCGTTCTCTGAAGATGAAGTGGTTGCTATCGATGAGTTCTTAGAGCAAGCGATCATGTATTTGAGTATGGAGGAATGCGCGCTTGCGTGCATTTTCAAAAAGGTCTCATTTGAAATCAATGATGATTGTACTGGGAATACAGTGTAAGTAGTTATTTTATTGTTTTCTCTTATAATTTTATACAATAATAATAATATGTAATATATCATTTAATTGAGGTAACAAAGATCCTTAAAATATACAGGATGGGGACGACGATACGATAAAAAAAATAAAATACTGGTAATACTAGTTCATAAGAATATTTTGAAACTATCAAATGAATTCTAAAGACGAAATTCAAAAAATAAGTTCAGATATACTAAAAAGCATATAAATGTAAGCCAAATAAAACACCATATGAAATATTGGTTTTCTAACTTGTGAGAAGAGCGGCAACTTGTGGCGTCATAATTTAATATTATTAATGCTCAATAAAAACAATTACACCAAATTACCAAATCCTACCATGATCATTTTTTGTGCTATTGCGATCCCCATCCTGTATACGTTATTGACCAACATATATAACTATATTACGTAAGGTGTCAATGTAGTAACTTATGCCTTTGTTATTTATTTCACTTCACTGTACGATCGTGTGGCACTTGACCGCGGATGCGACGGAACACCACGACCTTCGGCCAAAAGTCCTCCACCATGACGAGCTGCTATATGTCTGTCTGTCTCTAGTACTATTGGGCGTCATGTGGTGCCGGCCGCGAATAGTACCACCCAAGAAGCTTATAGATAAAAGTGGAGGCAACACTCTAAATACCTAAGTGAAGCCAACTGTGGGCAGATGCTCTCTTTCTGAATGCATACATAAGATAAAGAAAACACATATCACTGTCTCGTTCTTATGTATGCATTCAGAAAGAGAGCATCAACCCACAGTTGGTTTCAAACTTTTGTTCTAAGTGTTGCCTCCATTTATATATATCTTCATGGTACCACCCAATAGGGTATCACACCCATTTTTGAAAAGTGTCTCAATTAAATTCTGTAGTGCTAATATGCCACCAAAAAAAAAACACAAAATTTTTATTCAATCGATAAGTGCCATAAAATTGCATCTAAATTTTAATTTTTCAAATTTCGCGCGTAATTTGACGAAAACGCCTCTTATTGGACGCCATATTGCTCAGCGTAAATGTCGCCAGTTCGTTTTGAATCAAATGCGCTCATATTAAACATGATAATTGTATATAATTTAAAAATAATTAAAAGCATATTTTTTAATAGGTGTAATAATGAAAAAATTACGTTAGTTACGAAAACAATAAAAGTACAAAGCCTATATTACGCCAATCGGTTGACTGACAGTTGACCATTTTTTGTTTACACAGCCGTACGGCGTAATAACATGGCCGCTACTATTTCATGGTGTTGTGTAACAGATTAAAAATACTGAAAACTTTGAATTGAATTTAAAAATTGGTTTTGTTATTTTATGAACTAAAACTTACATTTTCCGACTGCTTTATGCCTAAACTGTCTCAATAACATATTTATAGATTTTTTCTCGTCTAGAGTAAAATAACCTATTTCTACCCGTGGGTGTCCTAGAAGGCGACAGAGGGATATTGACCAGAGGATGGGCAGCAGCGTCCTTCTGAGTACCATAACACCTACTGCGATCGCCAACATGCATCGGTCAAGCATGGCGATTTCGGCTGAATTCCCATTTGGAGGAGACCTATGCCCAGCAGTGGGCGTCTTAAGGTTGACATGATGATGGCTATTAACCAAGTAAATTTTTTGACGTGTTAGATGTCTTGGTTGGTAAGTAAAAGCCGTACGGATTGATCGGTCGTCATGGTTAAGCTACGCTTACCGCGGTCAGTCTGTGGATGGGTGACCATCCATTTCATACCGAGACCGAGTGGTCGCTTTTACAGAGTTGTAAAAGCACGTAAAAGCCGTTGGTCCCGGCTGACAAAATCAAATTAATCTCTGTGCCTTTGTAACAACCATACTGCGATCGCCAACCCGCTGGCCAAGCGTGGCGATTATGGCAAACCCGCTCCCCCTTGGAAAGGCCTATGTCCAGCAGTGGACGTCTTGCGGCTGAAATGATGATGATGATAGATGGGCGAATCAACTTTTAAGGCACTCCTTTGACAATATTTTGCAAAAGTTAAAACAAAGAATAAAATAACGAAATCTTACAAAAATAAAGTGATACGTGTTAAATAATTTGCCTTATTTTTAGATTACGTAGTTGGCCACGACATCTAAGTTAGTATTCATGAGTTTTTTTAGAAAAGCTGATGCCCGTGTCATAAACCTATCCCCTGAGTTACGTTTTAGATTGTATGGAAATTTGAAATAATACTAAATATACTGCAAAACTAAAAGAGTAAATATTTATTTCAACTTCAAATGCAATCTTCTAAACAATCAACATTAACTTATATTAACAATAATAATAAATAGTGACAGTTTATAGTCCACTGCGTTACTTTGTTCATATTTAAATGCTATACTTTTAGATAAATCCCTGTATTAGGTAGTACGATTTGTGAGCTCCAAATTAGCGTTCGTAGCCATGAGATCAATTCTTTCTTTTGTTATTGAATTGTTCGACAAAGTCACATCAATCCTCAAACCAGGATTATCCTAAATTGTTTGTATCTGTTTTTTTCATTCGTGGGTCTTTGACATCTACAGTTCCCAATACATATCTTCTTTATAACCTTTCTATCTGTTATAGATTTTGTTTTTTGAATGTCTTCTTAATAGCACCACTCAATATTCTGTACCCAAGTCTTCATTGTTTTTAAGTTTGTTGGTTTTAGTTTCGATTTTTCTGTTATATCTTTTCTTAAATTTCTCGTACCTTCTTCTTAAAATTGCCTTATCTTGCCTTAGTTTTGCGTTTTCTCCATGCAGTTTCGACCTATCCTTTTTCACTTTTTTTCGACCTAATTTTGCTGAAAGCGATAGTGACCTAGCTAATAACGATGCGCATATAAAATGGAGAGGTGTTGGTGGTGGAGTTTCGTTTAATTACAAAATATTCCAATCTGGAGTCAGATCTAGGCGAGTCTGGGGGTATTTGTTGTAATAAACTTTCTACAGCCCGTTTTCGTTCCATAAGTTCGTAAACTCCATATAAGGATGATATAGAGATTATATTTTTCTTTAGGAGTCAAATTTAAGCTTTTACTAATCTCTTAGGGCTATATTTCACTGGGACACCATGGTGGCGCAACCAGTCGCCGGCCACCAACAAAATGTATGCCACTGGTTGCCCTACCATGGTGTCCCAGTGAAATATAACCCACAGAGTGGATATAACGCAAGAGAAAGTTCTCTAGCGTTACCAGTAACTTAGGGGAAAATTTTGCTTAAAATGGCGACAAATAATTACACAATTGAAACTAACTAATAAATAGGTCACGACCTTCAAATCAGACGGCATGGGTCACATTGTAACGTAATAATAACAAAATATTTCAAAAACTCACTGCGATTTCCGTCGTAACACAGTAGAGCGGCAATTAACCCACGCGCACTCCTTGAGAGCTTACCGCGGATTGAGAGGCGGGTGGCGTGATGCCGGTCTTGTCGGACCATTTCGACGAATTATTAGACAATAGTCGCTTCTACTGACATTAAATTAGATGCCATCTCATGAAAATTGTCTTCAACTTTTTACAATAACGCAGTAGAACAGATATTTTTAACAATACTTGGGACAAATGTTTAGGGACGTCAAATAAATACTATTTAAAAAAAAAAATACAATTTTGTACTTAAATGTAAAGCTTATTTAATTCTGATTCTAAACTCGTCGTAAATATTCAATGTTTTCATATATTTTTTTAAAGAAAATTCATTAATTGTTACATCACCTAGGCTTGGGGACAAGTATTTTTTGTATGAAGAATGATTTTCTTCCGCTGAGTTACCAAAAAATCTCGTAAATCTTATTTTATTTAAGAAAAATGATTATATTGCTGTGGTCTTTAAATGTCGTATTATGTGTTAAGGTTAACAATCTAAAAATTTGAAGAGAAATATAAAAAATATCTATCACTCACTTCTATGATGAGGACATGAAAGGAGTGCCTTAAAAGTTGATTCACTCAGATATCTAATGATTACGTCAGGTACAAATAAATTTTGTCAATTTTGTCTAATGCTAATACTCGTAAATTGGGTTGTCATAAGAGAAAACATGCAAAGAAGAGACAAGTGGCAGGTCTTGATATGAAATAAAACTGTAGATATTATTAGGTTGTTGAAATAACTGTGTTAGTGTTATTTCTTTAATTTCAATGGCAATTTTTTTTGCATTGTTTTGTGTTTTTTGTGAAATAACAAACCTTTGGCTGAACTGAGCACAATTTCCTACGTAGCTATCCCAAGTGTGTCACAATTATGCGGAAAATATGTAAAATAATTACAACCTTAGTCAGTTCTAATTTGAACAACACATGAGCTTTCCTTCAAAATTGAATTTGTTGTTAATACAAAATAAGGACTTATTACAATTGACGAAGACTGTTATTATTTTACATATTTTCCGCATAATTGTGACACTTGTTATTTTCCATTTCATGATTTTCTCATACTAACTCCCCATCTCCTGCATACGTATTTTTTCTAATTCTAAGTTTTTTTTTCTTTACAGGATATACAAGAGACCGAAGCAAAGGATAAATCGTAAGAATAAGTAGTTCTAACGATATTTTATCTTAAGTTATTTTGTTTATATGGTGGAAAGTTTAAACTAGTGTAGGCCCGCGACGACAGTTAGCAAAAGTGTATGAAGTATGAACACATTATTCATCACTTTATCACTAAAGTTCAACCAATTAGAGTTGAGTTTCTGTTCGTTCGGACAAGTCTCAAGACATTAAGCTATAACAATCTGTTAAATTTCTTTGATAGATTTTCACCTTTATTACAAAGGAATAAGGTCCATATTCAATTGGGATTTGACAGTTTGGTATGGCTTGATTTACTCTCGTCTGTACATTATTTCGCTAATTAGAAGCAGTGGCGTGCCTTCCATTAAAACCGAGAAGCCAGACTTGCTATCAAGAACACGAGACGATAAATAAAATTTAAAGGAAACACCTCTATCTACACTCTGGCCACTGGCTTAATCGTTTTTTGACAGCTGCAACTAGTGAACAATATTTATGTTTTTGTTAAAACTGATTCGCATAACTGTATTATAATGTCTGTAAGAGGTCATAAATAAGATAATCCAACAAGATTAGGTAGTTTATATATTTATTGTATAACGCATTTTTAAGTTAACTTAAGGTAATCGGGTAAAATTTCATTCTAAGGCAGCTGTCAAAAAACTAATAACCCAATGGACAGGGTATAAGTGGGTCATTATCACATAAGAATTGGTAACAATAAAAAATTTAAATTGTGATAATGTTAGCATGAAAATGTGATTTAACAGCCCCCTGAGCGGAACGATTCCGCTCTGGGTTTTTATTCTTGAATCTGTCGGGCTTGCCCTAACTTTAACTCCTAGGCACGCCACCGATTAGAAGCTACGTTAATTCTGAATGCTATAGACGCTATTTTGCCCGAACTCTAATATATTAGCCTATGTTACTTTTTATAACATCAGCTATCTGCCAATGAAAGTCCTGTCGAAATCGAACCAGTCGTTTCAGAGATAACCCGAAATAGACAGGCAGACTGACCGACTGATAGAAGTAGTATAGATAATAATAATCATAGTCTATACATAGTCTATACGTGAAGAATAACACCATCCCATATCTTCCCGTGGGTGTCGTAAGAGACGACTAAGGGACTCACCAGAGAATGGGCAGCAGCGTTCTTCTCTGTGCCTTTGTAACAACCATACTTATCTATATATGTATGTATTTAAATGTATTTGTGTATGTATATCAGCTGTCTGACACCCATAGTACAGGGTCTCCCTAGTTTGGGGTCTGATGGCCGCGTGTGAAATGTCCCCACATATAAAAAAACAACCGTACTGCGATCGCCAATCCGCCTGCCAAGCGTGGCGATTATGGCAAAACCCCCCTTGGCCTATGTCCAGCAGTGGACATCTTTCGGCTGAAATGATGATGATGATAATCTATACAAATAAATAAATTTTGAGTATTTTTGTAATGTCAATATAATACTATTTACACGGTTCATATACCAAAAAAAACAATGTTTCAAATTTTAGTCTGTCTGTCCGTCTGTTTCTCAGGAACGCCTAGTTCGACTTTTACTGGCAGAACGCTGCGTTAAGCTACTTTTTAAAAGCGAGCTGATCCCTGCCCGGGCAATGCATACTTGCTTTCACACTTTGCCTAATGTCGGCGCGAGTCTAAATCTAAAGGAAGAGATAAATAAATGTTACTTAGTACTTATGTATATACGCTATGGGGGAATATCGTGTTACAAACTTATATCATTAAACCTCTACAAGATTCTAGAGTCCTCAGAGTTATCATTTTGCACAGCATTTTAAAGCCTAAAATTAAAAGTAATAATATTATTATAATATTGTAATCTAGAAAAAGAGAAGGGAGCTTATATGGCTTCAAAAGCTCGTCCAAATCGCTGTCAACGGGCTGCCCAACAGGTATAGCACATGTTGATACCACCTTGCATAAAAACCTTGGAGAAAAAAAAAATTGGAGTACGTAAAAAGTATTACAAGTTAAGAAATGACAGCAAAGTTATGTTTATAGATATATAGTGTTCACTATGTTAATTCTGGAAGCTCTTCTTAGAACTACATCCATAGAAAAAGATTCGTGTCACGATGTCCTCCTTCTACCGTGTTCTAAGTTTAAATTCCGCGCCCCTCTATTGATTTTTCTATACAGCTTAGCAGTAGAAAGGCGCGCAATTTACAATTAAATGATCGATACATTGCCTTAGTTATATTCCCATCTCTATCTTGCATACGTAGTTAGACAGTGACAGGAATAATGCTTCGCCAAAACACGTGCTAAGTAATAGTTATAAGTCTTAGCCTAAGTTTTATTTATGATTGTACACCCACCGTTTGGACTACCCTACAGTTAGAATTAGAGTATGAATTTATCGATAATAGTTATTTGTTATACAAGAGTGCAAAGTTGCTTTTTAACCGCGTGTTCAATTTTGATGACCGAGCAAGCGAAGGATTCTAAAATTGAATCACGAGCGCAGCGAATGATGCAAAATTAGAATCCTGAGCGTAAGCGAGGGAATCAAAAGAGCACGAGGTGAAAAATCTTTGCACTCGAGTGCAACACGTAACTTTTCATTCCACCTCAGCGAGGAAATGACTAAATGCAAAAAAAAAACGTTTACAATGTCTGAGTTTTTAACAAATTAAAAAAAAGTTGTATGATATATTCGGCACCATAGAGGTAGCAGTAAATAGGTTTAATGTTTTTTTTTAATTCACAAACTTAGTGCACACGATGTTCTAAATTCAATTTACTTTATCCTCTAGAGAATAAAAACGGCTTTTCCACTCAGATATTGAAGATAAATTTACTTTATCCTCTAGAGAATAAAAACGGCTTTTCCACTCAGATATTGAAGATTAAAAATACTCTTTCCGAGATGGTGGGATGAAAATTATTTTTTTAGCTGCGAAGTGAAGAAAGAAAAATTTAAACTAAGGAGCTTATAATAAGGCGTTTATTCCACAGTTATTATACGCTATTACAAAGTTTTCTTTAAAAGAATATAAGAACAATTAATGATTGTTAATAAAAGTATATCGTGTTTTTAAGAAAAGATATTAAAGTACATTATTTAAGTTCATTGAATTTCGTTCACCTTTTTTTGTCAATTTCTGGTATCACTTCAACAGTCAAGTTACTAAATAGAATTAAAAGTCAATGTTTAGCTAACTCAGTCCGCCGTCAACTGCCGCATCTTGTCAAACGCGCCCTCCCCGTCTCTCCGCTCACATACCTCAGGCGGTGACTAGCACTTGCGTACGGGGTATAGTTACTTCTCCTATCGATATATTCATTCTAATTCTAGCTGTACAGTTGTGGGTTTACGGGTAATCCTCTCAATGCCCTACTATGGGTCATAGTAATAAGTGCACGAGTTAAAACCTTGTCTTTTAACCCTTTTTACAGCCACGAACGTCTTGTACCGACAGCGTCATCAACTGCTTACCCCCCACGCATTGAAATTTCTTCGGAAAGGGGATTAGCATTTGATGACGCTTTCTGTACGTCAGGAATCAAAATGTCCGAGAAATGTTTATTTTGTATTTGTCGAAGTTTTTTTTTAACTTGGGCATAAAAGAGATAGTTATACAACGTGTATTTGAATTAACTGAAACCGAATTAAATGAAAAGGGTGTTTTAGACTCATCATTTTAAACAAATTTGACCATTGGAACGACCCTGAAATCTTGAACGAGAAATCTACTTTTTTTTCTTTTCGAATCGATGGTTTTCCTTTTTACATAAAAAAATCATGGCAGGATTTGTACAAAAACATATTTAACATTATCATCATGTTATTTTTTAATAACATGATGATAATGTTCTTGCTCATTTTAAATGCATCTCAAATAATAATAATGAGAATGAGGATAATGATAGGTACTCTGATCATTGCTATTGTTTATGAGGGTGGGCGCTGATACCTATCAAGATATTAATTTATCTTAGCTTAGGTGTCAGCTGTAACACTTAATTAAAACTTTTTACTACCTTTCGGCCAAATTTTATTGTAAACTGTACTTGTTTTTATGTTGTTAACTTGAAGGTGCAAATAAACAATATTTTAATTTTAATTTTTTAATATAATTATAGAAGTTGAATTAAATTCCCGATAAATTCTTCTTCTAATTCTTATACTTACCGTACCGCCGTGCTTTGCCGTGCCGTACCTAAGAGAGATAGAGAGAGAGTATCTTCAGGCATTTACAATATTTTAACCCCGCCACATAGGAAAATATTTGAAACTCTCTAAATGAACTCTTTTTTTTCGTACAAATTAATGTATGGATCTTGCCATGTTTATTTATGTTGTTGTTGTGTTTGTTGTTCATGTTTTCTGGTATAGAATCTAAGGTTAAAGTTGTGTGAGTGTGACGATGCCCGGTCTAAAAAAAAAAAAATATTATGCACTATACAGTGCATAATTATTTTTATTTTTTTTATAAAAATGACAATAACGTGAAACGGAATGTTCTTTTGTATTTTTACATAAATAAAAAAAAATATTTTGTTGCCTGGCGTTTTGACGTAGCGTGGCGGTAAAAAGTTTGAATTAAATTTTAAAACAAATTAAATTAAGTAAGAAAAATAATTATGTAACGATTCTAGTACACAAAAAGCGATGATGGTTATATTTCGTTTTGTGGCTACGTTTGTATTTACGAAAGCAAATACCTACCCATGTAATCATTTCCATCGAAACATCATCATTCCATTCACATCATCATTTCATTTTTTCTTTATTTAATTTTTAATTTCTTCGGTTAGAACAAGGTTTAGCCTTGGTTAGGTGACAGAATCAGACGACAATGCATCCCTTTGCACCTGATTTTTGAAAAGTTAATCTTATACAACAATGAAATGACTAAGAAAATAAAAAAGTGGAATAAACGCGTCAAAGAGACGAATGAACCCTTTTCAGATACAGACAGCGTTTTCATCTCAAGTGTTCTTTCCGTTTTCATTATTATAAGCTCCTTGGAGATTACAAACCCTCAGACTCATATTTGCTGAACGAAAAAACGGCCAATCAAATCATTTCAGATCACATTTGAAAATCGAATACCTAAGTTCTATAAGTTTTCGTGTAGATAAACTTTCATAAAATCGAGTGCACAAGTCTTCAAGTCGTCAAAAAGGAAGAAGTTCTTAATTTAAAATGTTTCAATACAAACGAAGCTTCGAAATTCAAAATATCAACAATCATCAGTCATTGTGTACTAGACTCAATCGTGCATGTGTAGCCAACACAAAGTGTGTTTTTTATTTGTATAGAAAAAGAAGGATTATACAGGGCGTATCTTCCTCAAGTATCGTGTGTACTCTTTCCTTACGACGTATTAGTTTTAAAGGCGTAAACTTACTTGTAACAGTCGACGCGGCTAGTTTTCAAACTCAAACTCAAAATCATTTATTTCAATTAAACCATTTACAGGTACTTTGAATTGTCAGAGTCAGTCAGTCAGAAAGTTGAAGCTATTTGCTCGTTCCAAACAGGTTTCTATGGAGAAGAACGAGCAAGAAACTCCATGAACACTCTTTTAAAATCAATAATATGTTACAAATTTCGGTTACATCATTTATAGAGATTTTCAGTTTGCTGCGGTCCGCGCTTTGAATCGGACGCGCACACTGTAGCCACGCGAAAATTATTTAATTTGCGCCGAGCGCGGCAAGCGCCGCTGTCGCAATGCGTTCAGACGAACTAGTAGCGAACGAGGTCCTGGCATTCCTGAGTATCAGCTGGATGTCATGGACGAAGTCAGTGTCACCCAGATCTGCACATCCAACTTCATCGAAGAGGAGATACGCAGGGCTAAAACGCTGCTGTTTGAGTCGCTGCATATGGCTGACCGAATGCCAACCCGTAGGAGGGATGAGAAAGGAGAGAGGAGTCTCCAAGACATAATCAAAGTGTTAAAGGAGACCGACCCGGACGACGTGCCGACTTTCGTGGCGAAGGATTTGCGCAAGCTACCCCCAGTCACATTCGACCACGTCGACGTCACCAGGCTGCTGCGGGACATCAAATCCCTGAGATCAAGCCTGTCTGAGGTGCATTTGAAGTTGGAGGTATCGCAAACCACCATCAGTGATCTACGTACCGAGGTGGCGGATTTACGCAATACGGTATGTAGGTCACAAGAGCAAACTACCAACGTCAACATACGTCACGGCGCGTTCAATGCATCGCAGCTGAGTTTCGAGTCAGCAAAATTCGACTCGTCGCCGGCCGCCGTCACTGTGAGCGATGCACAAGCGCGCCCCGCTGTCCCCGCGTCCCCCGTCGTTGGGGCGCCGACAAATGTTAGCACGACAACTCCGGCACGTGCTTACTCGGCTGCCGTTACTGCTACTCCGGCAAAACAACGGCAGCAATCAAAACTAGCGAGGGACGCCCAGGTTCCCTCCGATCTCGTCCGAAGCGCAGTACCAGTGGGACCAAGCCAAGGGCAGGCCGATAAAGAAGGCTTCATTCGTGTGGAGAAGAAGAAGAAGAAGAAGCCTACTCGTCGCAATCAGTGCGGTACCGCGTTGACCGAACCGAACATGTTGCTGCGTCCCGCTATTCCGTCGACGCAGCTGTACGTGTCACGTCTGCACCACACTACGAAGGTAGAGGATGTTGTGGAGTATATAAGGATGAAGACCAAATTCACCTTGAGAGTGGAGTGGTTGGAGTCGCGTCACAAAATTAACTTCAAGTCTTTTGTGGTGCGAGTACCAACTCATCACTTAGAGACCTTCTTGAAGGAAGAATTTTGGCCGTCGGGTGTTTTGTATCGGCGTTTTCGCGGAAGGTTACCCGACACCACGACTCAGCGCAATACGTCGCCGATCCAACGTAATAAATAGATTTGTAAACTAGGTTAATAATTATGTATTAGTTTATGTTTTGTTTATTTAATTTGTGTATTTTTTTCTATGGGCCTTAGTAGCCTGATAATAAAGAATTATTATTATTATTATTATTTATATTAAATCTAGGATTCTAGGGGTACAGACAGCGTCATTAACTGCTAACCCCCCGCGCGTTGAAATTTCTTCGCATAGGGGGTAAGCAGTAGTTGATGACGCTGTCTGTACAATGTGAGAACAATGTAACAAGTCGTGTACGTTAAAAGAGGTCTAGATGAAAATATAATAATATTAAACAATTCAACAAATGAATAATAACCGAGGCTGCTAAGAGATGACCAGCCCCAACTAACGGCGCCCGTTCACGAACATGACGCATGTTCTTAACCTTTTTACCGCCACGGTCATGTATAGATGATAAACCAAAATGTGCCCAGCTCGCCATGGTCATCACTACATGACAAGCATGACAGACGAGTTACTACTCTATGGTATTACGTTTAGAAACGTATTTCCATAGAGTAGTAATTCGTAGCTTGGCCGAGGGCACGTTTTTTTTTGTTTCTATGGCGCTCAATAGGCTCAAATAACCTGATTTCGTGTTTGGGTGTTGCTGTCACGGAATGGAAAAAAACAAGTGCAAGTGCCCATGTACAGTCACCAAAAGAGATAAGTATCCATGTCGTCGGAAATAGTTAAAGTTTACTTAGAAACCGGTACATGTTATTGAATAAAATAAAATAAAGTTAATAGAGAATAAACAGCTCAATAATTTAATTAAATATCATTTGAAATCATCCATCGGTTTCCAAGTAAACTTCAACTATTTCCGACGACATGGATACTTATCTCTTTTGGTGACTGTACCTACTCCACACGAGTCACAATTATGCTGAAGAATATGTAAAATAATAACAACCTTCGTTAGTTGTGATAAGTCTTAATTTGGTATAACTTTGACGAAAATCTTATTTATTGTTCATATAAAATTAAGACTTATTAGAACTGACGAAGGTTATTATTCTTTAAGTGGTTGCTGTGCTGCTCTCTCTCTATTTCATGAAGATATTTTGCTTAATATTATTGCTCATCCATGGTAGTAATTTGATGTTACGGTCGTAACTACCTACCATGAATGAGTGGGCAAAATATCGTCTTTATTTCATAGCAATAAAGGCCGTTCTTGTAGTTCAAGTGTCATTTTTGACGTACGGTTGACCGTACTAGGTAATTATTACATGTATGTAGCAATTTGTATAATAACACCGAGAACAGGTTTAGCTATATAAAATCGCGTCGACTGTTACAAGTCTGATTTCGAATAAAGTTTAATTAGATAATTGTAAGGAAACTTGGTGGAAATAACGATTTGATATTTGCTTCACATAGTTGGACGGAAAAGACAATTATTGTCAAAGTCAAATCATTTATTTCAATTAGACCATTAAAGGCACTTGTGAACGTCGTATTGTAAAATTTGAATCTAGTTGTAAGGAATGTTTTTAAATGGATTGTTGAGATAATTATTTATTTTGTTTAGTGTGGGGATACTAGGGAGACTATTTCCTTACTTTTGATACCGACAAGTATCAAGAATGTTCGCATTCTCTTAACCTCAGGGTCAATGTGTCTTTGCACACATTTATAACAATGGCGCAGTTTCCCTTGTTCAGAAACGAAACTCAATTTGCAAATGAACCCTCGTGTTTAAAAATATAATAGTAGATAATTAGAATTAAAACAATTGGATTGTTTTAATTTGTTGGAAAGAGATAGACATACAGAAAAATCTTGATATGTGCATTATAATTTGATTTCAGTTATAAGCTCCATGCTAGGAGAACGCCATGAAGCAAAAACGTTTTTAAATTATTTATTACTATTAAGGTGTAAATATATAATATATGGAGATAATACACAACAGTGTTACTCTTAGAGTTGATCCTCCATTTTGTGGCGAGACTGTATTCGAAACGCGATTATCGCACTTATTTGTGTACTGTTAAGGCTCATCAACACTTAGAGACTTCTAGCGAAGTTTCTTCAACTCGAAAATTTATGTGTTAACCCATTCGCTGCCAAAAACTGGATCAAACCAGTATTTCCGTACATTTACTCCGCTAATCTGCGGAACTGGCAGCGAACCAGTTAAGGTTGCGAAATCGATTCGCACATACACATAAAGTGGCTCGGCAAAATCGGTCTGGGATTTTCAATAACCTTAGATAAAATTGTTTTATTAATGCCGAACCGATTGTGCCGGACCGATTTTGCCAAACCGCTTTTGGCCATATATGATGCATCATAAATAATTAGGGACGCTAGTGCAAATAATAAATATTAAAATTTAAAATGGTCCGTAATAGATTAAGCATATTGCCCCATTATGCGACTAGCTTAACTGTATAACTCATTCATGACATGGAATAATAAACTTTAATATCAATGTAGTAAAGTACAAAAGATATCGCTTGCTATCTCAGTTGATGTTTCAACTACTTTGCACTTTGCAACTCTGGTAATAAAGTTTAATAATCAATGTGTTTTGTCCACTGTGTGTATTATATCTACAAACAAAAATATTTAACAGTCGTGGGGAAAGAGTATTTTCTATTTATTAAATAATTAATTATATTTAAATTATATTAATTAAAAATCCATAGGTGTAGCCGGGATAAAAAATGTACCTATAGATTTTATGTGGATGCTTAGAATATGGACTTGGATCCATTTTATTTATATTTAATAATTATTATGTAAGGTAAAATTAATGTGGCTATAGATGGTGCCAAAAAGGCGGTAAAAGCGGTCATTAGCCAGTTTATTAGCTGACCCAGCTTTTCATAAATGATTTTTTAGAATGCGAATCGATAGAATTTTGTTATGCCACGTGGCGGCCTCTTGTTAGGCACGCGGTCGACCAGGGGGCGAAGTCTGCTATTTTTATAATTTCGTAATTCCAACACGATCCCGTTGTCATTTTGCTAAAAGTTCGTAATCTGCTAAATTCATAACGGTCGATCATTGGTCGGTCGAATTAAAAGCAATGACTGCACAATGACGTTCTAATGGTAGCTCACTGATCAAAGAAACTGTCAACATTTTAGCAGATTACCGCCTAAGTCAGTCATTCAGTTGTCATTTTGTACGAGATTACCATTCTATATCATTTCTTTCAATGGCGTATCAGTGGTTGACCATTGGAAAGTCATAATGACGCCATTATATTGGTAGATTACCAAACTTGTCCAAATCAACATTCATGAAGTCAATGATAGACCATTCTGACACTATTGTAATAGCAGGCTTGAGGCCCAGGGGATCTAATTAGTGGAGATAAGTTACACACTGAGATCACACATAGTATTGCACTTTTAATCAACATTTTACAAAAGGTTATGTTAGGTACAATGGACAAGATAGTGGTCTTAGCTCAGTCGTTAGAACGGGCGTGGTACTCTGAAGCGTGGTCTGTAGTCAGATGAGACTGATTAACTGGGTCAGCTGCCGGCCGGAAAGAGGAGCCCCGGCCGGGGATTTTTTTTTTCGGATTACCATCTCGCAGTTCAACTTAAAACGTTGTCGGCTGCTTAACCGGACTTTCCTGTGGTGCCTTAAAAAATATTATTTTTAGGGCCTCCAGCCAGGGCACCAGCCGAAGTTTATATGCTCTCGCGGGGTGCTATCTTGAGGAAGCGCGGAGAACGGGAAGCGACCGGCACGTCACAATCATGCTTTTATATTTTTCTAAAATTAGAGCAAAAAAAAAAAAATAATAATAATTATAACATTCTATGATTCGCCTTTTCTAAAAAATAAAAACCACTTATGCGAAAGTGGGTTAGATAATTGCTATAACTGACTGTACAATGAAATGTTATTGCAGGACAGTTTTGTAACATTGGCTTATCGAATTAGATTGACGTAATGAATTTTTTTTTATAAACTGGTTTTGCTCATTTTTGCACGACTAAGATAAAGTTCAAAAGTACAACAATACAAATACTCACTATGTCAAAACCATTTTAAAATTTATGGGCTGACCATTTAATATCTCCATGTTTCATGGCATTTGTGGATTAAAAAGTACGTTATAATCTTGAATCGATACTTTACCATTAATATTAGGTAAACGGCAATAAGTGCTATGGACTGCTTTTTCCGCCCTTTTTCTTTATGTGAGATTTGCGTATAAACAAGGAGTGAAAAACAAATGAAGTGCTAAAACGAACCTCGAAATATTAAAATTTGCTTGATGCGTTCGGCAAGAGCTTTGTTGACTAGGACTAAAGTTTTTCGGACAAGACGCCTACCGTTTTGGTACTATAGACATAAGCGGGTCGGCACATACGGTTCAGTATTGAAAATGCCGAACCGAAATTACCGAACCGCTTATCTGTATAACGCGATCATTAGCATGACGTCTCCGTTTTTGACGAATACGTCAAATGTGCGTGTTTGTTTTAATGATTAGCACTTTATTTGAAATATTTTCTGTGATGATTTAGTTTCAACTCAAGGTCATGCTACTTGTCACAGTTACATGTCTAACTGTCGCACTCAGAGACGTCACTTAATAATAATTCAAATATTATCTTTAATTATTATTATTATTATTATAATTGCCCAGCTTAACTACATACTTGATTATTTACATAATTGTGTCATGTGCCAACAAAATTGAATTGTTTAAATTAAAATCTGTCATATTTTATACTGACAGTGTTTCAATTTAATATGCTGGGCAATTTTAGTGAATTATACCAATATTTAATCAAACGACAGGACTGTTCTACATTTACAATGTTCATAGGGATATTTAGAACATGTTGGTGAACCCGAACTTAGGTGACACCTCGGAGAGCAGATGAATTCTTTGTCATGTGAGATTCCATTCATAACGAGATGTCACTCCAACTGTTCAATGATCTTAATAAGATCACTTGCGTTTGTTTAGCTATGGTTTCCACAAGAGATGTGCAAAGATATGTAGTGAGGGATGTGTGTGATAATGACCAATGATACCGTTTCATTGTCAGAATCAGAATCAGAATGCTTTATTTGTAAACATAGGTCAAATTACAACAGAGTGTGAGATGTTAACTTGTACTAAGTTAGCGCTGTAATTGGTTAGTTTCACACACATCCTTCGGTGTACATCCTCGCACATCTCTGGTGGAAACACAGCCTTAAGCTCATATGTTATTTTTTTTATTCTGTGAAAAAATAACTTACTAAATCTTTGAAAACGAATGTACTTAAAGTGAAAAATTAAATTAACCGGTAATTTCTCGAAATAATGTCAACAAGGCATTTCATATTAGATCTTATAAGGTCAATATTATGATTGATTTTAGCTTACGCAAACGCGGCTAGAATCTGCTAACGCTTCAAAAAGGTAGAACATTTTATGTCAATGAATATTTGTAATTAATAATAATTAATGTCTTCTTACACATGTGTGGTGTAACGATTTTAAAGGCGTAATGTGCGCCGCCCAAATTGAGTCACCGAAATTATGTTTCACTTGATTTTATATAACATCGCGGTTGAGGTGAGTTTCTGGACTCAGTTTGAGCTGCCAAAATTAAGCTGTGTGACATTTTGTTAATTTATTTTCTAAAAGGGTCGACTTATGTATGAGTCAAGTCCCTTCGGTATTAACGATGCTTCTGAGCGAATAACTACCGCACTCAAAGACATCACTTAAAATTATCATTCATTTTGTTTAATTTACCAGGACATTACGTTAACACAATATTGTTTTCTTTTGTCAATATTTTTTAATTGACAGCGTCCCTATTTTTATTTGACAATTAAAATTAATGATTGATAATTGCTAAGTTCACATAAGAAGCAAGTTTAAAATACCTTTGGTCTCTGAGATGCTTATCAGTTTTAACCTGTGGCGTAATTACGTGACACACTCGCTATCCGAAAGATTTTGATGGAAATACATTACCTATCCATTGTTTTATATGTTAAAGTTATTAAGTATCCCTTATGTAAATAAAGCAATGAATATTTAAAAATTTGTTTGTTAGGGTTGCTATACACATAAACGGTTCGGCACATTCGGTTCGGCATTTTCAATACAAAATTATAGAAGTAATAATAATATGTTACTATAAATCTATTGAAAATGGTTCTATTCAAAAAACCGAATGTAGCGACCTGCTGTGGTGTATGCGGTGATTACGTAATTTTGCTGCAGTTGCTTTCACGCAAGGTTTTTTCGCACGTGGCCTTGATTGATCAGAGTTTCAGAAACCCGGGTATTCTCCTGTCCTTGTCATTCGTTCTCAAAAGGAACGAGATGACATTACAGTAAATCGTGTTAGTTATAGCAATACTTTCGGAATGTTTATAAGTGGTGTAGCGAAATGTGTGTAACGACCGATTGGTTACCTATATACGTAGATGATAAATAATAAATAAATAAATGATAAGCAATCGGTTGACTTTGACAAATAAAAAGTACATCCGTGCTATTTTGTGAAATATCTCGATGAATTTAGGTGACGTGGGATGTCAATCTCGGGTGGATGCACATCTGACGGAAGATGAGTCAGACCAGAGTAACCTCGACACACTAACTCATCATCTGTTATGTGTGTAAAGTTGGATATTTTATTATCTATTTGACTGTTCTGGCGTTACGCGTCCGACGATTCGCTACGCATCTTCCGTCAGATATGGATCTATCCTATGCATTATGTGTAATGACAGCTCAGCTCATGCTCAGTTCGCCTGAATCATGGGTGATTTATACAGAATAGCACTGTGTAAGGTCGACTTTATGCAATGAGCGGAATACACGCATCTACGTACAGCTTCACTCGCAAATGTCATTTGTTTGGTATCGTTATACGTATTCTATGTGCGCGTGCCTTGTTTTCGCTCACTGTATTGAGTCGACTTTTTGTAACTATTTTCGTGTCTGTGACTCAAGGGCCTCAGAACAAAGCATTTTCTGATGTCATTAAATAATAAACTTTTAAGTGTCTTAAAGTACAATGTTTAATGTTTCCGTTGTAGTTTGCGGAATATTGTATTTTATGATTCTCGTGATAAAGTGTATTATGCAATGTTGTAACATAATGCTCTATGGTCCTCTCGGAGTCTATCGCAGTACTAGGGTGGGTAGAATAATTGCAACCCGGCTACGCCTATTTTATAAGTCAAGGCCAGTTCACAGAAAATGGACGATCGTATTAAGAATTTATTACTTATTTGTACCATTGATGCAAGTATTGTTGGTTTGAGTTTATTCTCTAGTAAATACGAATCAAAAGGCAGCTTATTAGATGTAGATAAAAATAATTCTTTAGAATGTATAGACGTCATACAAACTGCCGGGCGATTTTTTAACGCGAACTTAATAATTTTTTAGACGCGCTAAAAAGAAGACTTGGCGTAAAAAAAAACCTTTGTTGACGTTGATACTATGATTCGGTTCGGCATGTTGAATAAACACGCTGAACCGAATATGTGCTGTGTGCCGTAATGAGACCTAACTTATTCTTATAAATAAAAATGAAATGCTGATCGTTTATATTATTAGAGTATAACTTAAAAACAACTAGACCGAATTGGCTATTTTTATGTGGCATGATTCTTAGTAGGTACTCCGAATTAGGTTCTCGTACTTCCTATATATATCTAAAAGAAGAGTTACTTAGCAAAGTCAAAGTACGATCTGTGAATCTCTTAGGGTTGCTACACTTAAACGGTCAGTTCGACATTCTCAATACAACTTTTGATAACGATATATTTAAAATGCCGAACCGAACGTGCCGAACCGCTTATCTGTTGATCTAAAAGAGTGTCCGGGTTGTTTCTTGCTCGTTCTTCTCCATAAAGACCTACCTACGTTTTGGAACGAGCAACTAGCTTCAACTTTCTGCCATACCATTTACAGGCACTTTTGAATTGTCAAGGAATCGGTCAGTTAGTCAGAAACTTCAAGTTAGTTAACATTCAAGGTAGTAAGTAGGTCTTTATTGAGAAGAGCGAACAAGAAATTCCAGGGACACTCTTTTACATCAAGAAAATTATATACATATAGAAAGCCTGTAGGTTCATTATTCAGACGGTCTCCGTCGTTCAAAAAGGTACAAATTGCTTCACGTCAATGTAACTGAACACTGGCCTTGTATGTAAATAATTGTAATTAATGTATTAATTAAGAAATATACACTATATTGTCAATATAATTGTTGATGTTTTATTTTTACTATTCCTTTATTTATAGCACCATTTACAGTATAATAAAAAGCACGACGTTATATCAAAAATATTGGCAGGCAGACTTTTAAGTCACTATTCATCTAGAGCAGCCACACTCAACCTTTTTTTTTATAGGGTCCACGAAAACGTTGAAGTCATGGTGTTGCGGGCCGCAAGCAAGATTTTTTTAGGTGTTGATAAAAAACGCAATTCTAAATTGACGTTAAATGATTATTTTTAATCAAAATTGAAAAGGTGGTTGATTTAAAGCTACATGCGGTAAAGACCTTTCCAAAACGGCAAAATCTTGTTGCAAGATCTAGTTACTTAAATATCTGATAAATTAAATATCTGATGGGCGCGTTTTACAATAAATTTGGAACTTCAGGTGGGCCAATCATAAAGTACCGTCGCCGCGTCGGGCCATAGGTTGAGAATAGCTGATCTAGAGCGTTGCTAGCTGATGGCCTAGTGGGTGGGGAGGCAAGTGGAGGATAGGAAAAGTATGAATTGTAAAATACAGTCAAAGGCTAGGTCTGGGGAGGGGGGAGGGGAAACTGCCCCTCCCTCCTTTGGGTGAACGTACTCGTGAAGTACAGGATTTGATTCGTAAGTCGGCAGTGTATACTGGATTTTTCATTAGGAATTTCTCAGTAGAGGCCTAGAGTTTGGAAGTTGTTAGTATGACACCCCAGTGCCTCGGAAAGCACTGCACCCAGGGGGCCAAGTCTGCTATTTTCATAATTTCGTCATTCCAACACGATCCCATCGTCATTTTACTAAAAGTTCGTAATCTGCTAAATTCATAATGGTCGATCATTGGTCGGTCGAATTAAAAGCAATGAATGCAAATGGTAGGTCACTGATTAAAGAAACGGTCAAAATTTTAACAGATTACCGCCTAAGTCAGTCATTCAGTTGTCATTTTGTACGAGATGACCATTCTATATCATTTCTTTCAATGACGTGACAGTGGTTGACCATTGGAAAGTCATAATGATTATATTATTAGATTACCAAACTTGTCAAAGTCAACAATTATGAAATCAATGATAGACCATTCTGACACTATTGCAATAGCAGACTTGAGTGGGTTTGCCTGTGCACTATAATATTTCTTGTTGGGTAGTCTCCATTGAGATTGGTCACTGTGTGGAGAATTGAGAATAACATAACGTCGGGGATAGTGCAAATCCGCATAACTAGCATTGGATAATTCCGCGTATCTGACAAATGTAGCCAATTTAAAATTTCGCGGGCAATGTACGCACGATCGTCATTGGCAGACACCTCTTTGACATGATTTTCGTTAGTCCTATAGAATGCAAGGAATCGCCCAATAACAATACCGCTTGTCTTAATGTGTCTACAACTACAACGTAGTGATTATATACCTACTCTTTGGTGTCTACGGCACGGCGGGCAAGTATCGACACCGCACTTGCTTATAACCTTCCCCTGTAAACTTGGTGCAGATACGCGCAGTTTACCTACGTATGATAGATTCGCGGATTTGCACTATCCCCGACGAATTAATCTACATGGTCAAAGCGCTCAGTCTCTGAATATCATATTCGTAAGAATCGCAAGTCATCTTATATCAGAACATCATGTTATCAAAATATCATAATCTCAAAACACCACATTCGCATAATACAACATTCTTATGATAGGTACCACATTCAACTTCAACGTACAGTCCTCAACAGCGTTGAGCTGTAAAGAGTTGGAATTTTGGAAAAAAATTATTCGAACAAGAACACAATAAGAGTACTTTTATATAAATAATAAGAATTAGGCCTACTGTGTCATGTACCTACTCATGTCACAAAATATGCCACAAACAGCTAGGGTTTCGTTTGTTGACATTCTGAATAACATTTTAAATAATGTCATTAATAGCCTTAATGATAGTTCTATGTATTCATCGTCAAATATAACGTTATTTTTATCAATGAATTCACATAGTTCGTTATAAATTTATTTCTCAAACAAAGGTGAATTTTCCAACTTTTCCGTGCTTCAGTAAGTATACTAGGTACTCAAAACAAAATAAGGGCCACGAGGTATTTTTTCATTTTGGTGTAATTTATTATTTTATGGTGCTCTTCACAGACGAATGCAAAGTTAAATTTTTTAACGACGATCGGCGTATTAGAGTATGGAGAAGACGCGGCGAGAGATTTTCAGAAGCCTGCATCCATGAAGTCGATCGTTTTGGTGGTCCAAATGTAATGATTTGGGGCGGGATAAGCTTACACGGCAAAACTGAGCTCGCTATTTTAAATGAGGGTACTGTTACTGCTCAGCGGTATATTGAGGAAGTTGTCAGACCACATGTGATCCCATTTGCTCAGCGAGCGGGTCCTGGATTCATCTTGATGAACGAGGAATGCTCGTGCACACACGGTTCAAGCGACTCGGTTTGTACTGGAAGACTCTCAAATTCAAGTCTTGCCGTGGCCGGCGAACAGTCCGGACTTAAATCCCATAGAGCACATGTGGGATCAGTTGAAACGAAGAGTTAGAGACGGTGATCAGGAAATCCACAACCAACAGCAACTCATCAACGCTGTGAAAAGGACCTGGGAAGAGATTCCAATGGAAAATGTCAGGCATTTGATTGAGAGCATGCTCTCCAAGCTTCAGGAGTGCGTAGCTAAACGAGGGGGGCATACCCGTTACTAAAAGATGAGCATGGAGTATTTTCTTTTGTTTTCAGTAACTTTAAGTTGTTTTTATTTTTAACCTAAAATGTGTTTTTTCTTTCAAAAGCAAATAAACTTTTTAATCATTATTATTTGAATAAATTTATTGGTCTTTAAGGTAAAAACAACATTAGTTTTCGTTATGGAGACAAAAAATATATATTGGTTTTATTATTTTCATGGTACAGACAAAATACCTTGTGGCCCTTATTTTGTTTTGAGTAGTATATATAAAACCTGATGCCGATTTTAGAATTGTTAATTTTTCTCACAATGAGAATTTTAAATTCATTTTTGTTAATTTTTTTTTGTTATTTTATACCTGTGCTTAAAGTTTACTGCCTTGCTCGATAGATGGCGCTGTTCATTGGTGAACGATTTCTGAATCGCGCTATGGTTTCGTTGCAAACGTTTCATGACATTCCCGTACTTACTCTGCATTGATTGACTGGTCGAATGCCAATTATTTTAATATTTTTTAATATAATAATTTTTGAGTGAATCTCTGTTATTATTCAGAGATTCTATTGTTCAGTGAAACTAAGACTAAGCGAATCGAAGGGGGTAAAGGGGAAAATGATTGAGTAGTGATGTTGATTGTTGATGTGCCAACTCGGAAAAAAGATGAATCGAGTTAACTCGAACTCCGACTCGAGTTGATAAAGATGGAACAAAATAACAAATCATTGAAAGCAGTGAATAATCATATGATTTAGTTTATCATAAATGACATACCTGCTATTGTCATTTGCAATCACAGTGATTATGATTTCTCACTGTTGCGTGATGAATGAATGAATGACATCGCGTGGCGCGACCGCGGCGATCATGCACGACAATCATACGAGCGAACATCGAGGAGTGAGCGGGACGCATCCACTCAAGCAACAAGCAAGCAATCCCTGCGTGCGACTAGTGCGTCCGATTAACCTGTGACCCGCGTCGCAATCATTTTCAATGAAACATTGAGTTGATCACCACAAGGTCGAGATTTAATTACAATTTTATTTTATTTTTCATATGATTTTTTTTATTGAAACAAACTTAATGAAATGGCATTTCTCCTGTGCGGGCGTTCGTCCTCCTCAGTCATATGACATATAGCACGTGCCCGTTGTTGTGTGACATATATATGGCGATTCGCGACGTGTTTGTGCTAATTGATTGCAAAATTTGCGAGAGTTTTTATTAGTGTAATAATGGTATTACTCTTTTGTAGGTATTGAGACATAAACGAGCACCATACATCTTTTTAACTTTAAAGCACGGACAAATGTTCATTTAAACTCACAATAACACAAAATTTAAGTACCTACTTAACACAAAGCTAAGCTTTCAAAATACCGCATACAAAACTGTAACTGATTTTGCTCATGTGATTTCTAAATAGTTTTACGCCAGTTGATTATGACGACGAACGTGTCCGTTACATCATAATCATTAAGGCTGCGCCGAGCAAAATAATTCAAAACAGTCGTCACTGTTAAAGTGATATAATCAATACTTTTACCATAATTGCCATAAAAATATGTAATGAATACCACAGTGAATGTGTTAACCGATTATCGTTGGCAAAAAATAAGAATACTGTTTAATTTAATAAATAAAAATACGTAAAGTTGTACAACAATCTTTAAAAAAATCTCGTGTTTAGTTGAGTTTTGTTAGTAAACTGTATTTTCTTTTCACAAACTTGAATTCATATTAATCTTTAACATTCATACTACAATTTGTAGTTTTTACATTTTCGAAATGTCGCTTACTTATTTTATTATTCATTTTTGTTTTAATTGACGCGCTGTTTTGAATCATACATACATACGTTGCGTATGATTGAAAACAGCGCGAAAAATTAATAATAAAATAAGTAAGCGACATTTCGAAAATGTAAAAACTACAAATTGTAGTATGAATGTTAAAGATTAATATGAATTCAAGTTTGTGAAAAAAAAATACAGTTTACTAACAAAACTCAACTAAATACGAGATTTTTTTAAAGATTTTTGTACAACTTTACGTATTTTTGTTTATTAAATTAAACAGTATTCTTCTTTTTTGCCAACGATAATCGGTTAACACATTCACTGTGGTTTGTTTTGAATTATTTTGCTCGGCGCAGCCTTAAGCAATTACCATGTCATTTCATTTCAATATTTTCAATGTTAACTAGTAGGAAAATCATTCTCAGTGAAAAATAGCAGGTGTGAAAAGTAGCAGGTGATTTCACTGTGACAAAAAAAATCATATGATCATATGATTATGATTTCTAAATCATTTCCATCTCGTGAAATTCAGTTAACTCGAAACTCGAACAGGAAACTCGAGCTACGTAACTCGAGTTTTGGAAGGAAGAAACTAAGTGTATGATTTGTTACAAATTACTTTTTAACTGACTTCAAAAAGGAGGAGGTTCTTAATTCGGTTGGTTTTTTGTTTTTACATCGATTACCCTGAGATTTATGATCCAATTTACGTGATTCTTCTTTAGTTTGATGCGGAATTTGGTCCCATAAAAATTTAACATTGTTTGGCCTAGTAGTTTTCATTTTATGAACATTGTTTTATTTTTTAAATATTTATTTTTATGTTTGACCACGTATAACTTTTTTCAGTGTAGTCCGATTTCGATGATTCTTTTTTTAATTGATAGTGTATACCTCAAAATTTGGTTCCATATTAATTTCAAGAAAATATTCCACCCCTAACGGTTGAAAATTAAAGGATGACCAATTTTTTTTTGGTGTCACCGTTTCGTAATTAATTTCTATGATGAGAAGTAGGCACTAAAAAGCGAAAAAAAAAATGTTTAACAAAAAGCTTTTTACAAAAAAGACAACCGCCTTCAAAAAGTGAAAAATAACTTTAGCACAGAACACACATTGACTTTAAAAAATAACTTTCAATTCGCAAGTCGGTGACAATACAAAACAACACGCAAAACCAAAGCCGCCGACTTGCGAATTAAAAGTTATTTTTTACTTTTTGACGGCGGTTGTCTTTTTTACATATTTGTTCTTCCATCCAATCCAACTCTCTGTTAGGACAATTATCATTGCTAAACTTCGTAGGTAGGATTGAAATAAATAGTTTAGGTTAGGTCGTTTATAGTTTACATAATTATACTTATTTATACCTTTTTCATTAAAGTTATTACACATTTTATTTTGGTTTTAGTCACAGTTTAGAAATAGTAAGTTGTACTCATATTTAACAACAAAAAGCAGCCTTCACAAAATAATATTTAATATCATTGTATTTACGCTATTAATGTAGGTTTACGCTATTAGTGTAGGTTTACGCTATTAGTGTAGGTTTACGCTATTAATATTTAATCATCACAATGAAAATATTCTTAAATAACGTTGTTAACAAGTTAATAATCTAGGTACTAGACAATACTTTTGCTGACTTTCTTTGTTTATTGCCTAAATCAATTGTGACAATACTCGAGTTGAAGTTAAAGCTCGAGTTAACTCGAGTTTAGCGCAACTCGTGTTAGTAAGTCGAGTTGACACATCTCTAAAAATGAGTGGGTGTAACCCAAGAAGCTTATAGGTAAAAGTGGAGGCAACACTCTAAATACCTAAGTGAAGCCAACTGTGGGCAGACGCTCTCTTTTTGAATTCATATAACAGATAAAGAAAACACATATCACTGTCTCGTTCTTATGTATACAGAAAGAGAGCATTAGCCCACAGTTGATTTCAAACTTTTATTCTAGGTGTTCGCTCCATTTATACCTATATCTTCATGGTGTAACCTAACGTCTTTTTTTTAACAGTTTTTATTATTAGTACTAGCTGACCCGACAGACGTCCTGTCCCTTTACCTACACTACACCTAGCCTTCTTAACCTACGGAGTTTTTGGTTTTTGTTGATTTTTAGGGTTCCGTACCTCAATAGGAAAAAACGGAACCCTTATAGGATCACTTTGTTGTCCGTCTGTCTGTCTGTCAAGACCCTTTTTCTCGTGAACGCGTGGAGGTATCGAGTTGAAATTAAGACCATATATTCAAGTCAACACTACAAATACAGGGAAAAGTCTGGAAACGTTACATTTGTAATTAAGAGGAAACACAAGGGCCGTTTTTCCATACAAACTTTGTCCCCTGTTTCCTCCCTGGATAATGCCAGTAGATCAATTTTTTGTTTTAAATATCCATGGCTACTATTGGCATGTCCCTATGTTTTCCTTTCTCTCATAAATTTATTATTAAAAGAAATATGAATAGGTATTCAAAAACCTAAAAAATTGGCATGATTTTCCGCTGTGTTCAAACATTCAGAAAACAAATAGAAAACATAGGAACACGGCAAAAGCCTTTCTTTATTTTTTAATGAAAAAAGCAGTTAAATCGGTTTAGTTTTGGAGAAGAAATCAGGGGACTACGAATCATTGATTTTGTGTACTTTTAATTGGTATTTTCGGTCAAAGCTGCAATTGTCTCTATCGCGCTCTACGGTTTGTGTTCGGGCATCGCGCGACAGCAATAGATTTTACAAATACCTAATTTTCAATTCTCTAGCCCGTGGTATTTCCTCTTTAATCATAAAAACAGCTCAGCGGACAATCTAGCGGAGTTTACGGACTGTTAGTAAAGTAAATGCAATTATCGAGAGCAACAATATTGACACTGTATTTGTGTTGGGTGATTTCAACGCACATCCAAGTGAGCGATTTGCAAACGAATTATTGAATTTCTGTACGGAACAATCTGAATTGAATTTCTGTACGGACTTGCGTTGATTTGGATTTGTTGCCAACCGGCACATATATTACGTAAGTGACTCACATGATAATTATTGTTTTCGATGGCTTGATCACTGTGTAGTGACATGCGCTGCACGTCAGACGGTTGTAAATGCCTCAATTTTACCTATATGACGTGTTTTGGGCCGGCCATTAAAAATTGAATGTACCTAACCTAGATTTGATTAAAGCCAAAATTGTAAAACCGATTTTTTCGTGTAATAAAATGATATGGGGTGAAAGAGACAGCGCACAATAGAGCAATATCATAGTTTTTTTTTTTTAGATTGTGCAGATAAGCATTGTGATAATATCACAATGCTTATCTGCACAATCACGAAAATCGTCAGAAAAATCTACGAGTCGCAATTTTGAGTTACAAAAACTATGATATTGCTCTATTGTGCGCTGTCTCTTTCACCCCGTATCATTTTATTACACGAAAAAATCGGTTTTACAATTTTGGCTTTAATCAAATCTATTATTGTTAGACATAAGCTAGTAATAGATGGTTTTTATAGGCAAATTATATCCATACTGACAGAAGCTGCAGTAAATAGTTTTAACAATAAGATTCGTAAAAAATGTAAATATATAACGGGTTGGAATAAATATGTTAGTGTTGCTCTTATGGAGTATGGAGGCTCGTTTCTGGTTTCAGCAATGGGTATTTTACAGGAAACCAAAATCAGGCTGGTTGTACAATAAAATGTGCGATTCCAGGAAAAACTTTAAGACAAAATTGAAATATTGCCAGAATAATAAAACACAAATAAAGATGGATATACTTGCAAAAAATCATGCCGAAAAGGACTTTAGTAAATTTTGGAAAAACACGAATAAGCTGAACCCAAAATCGAGTCTTCCTGTGAGTGTGGGGGATGCGCATGAGCCCGTACACATAGCTAATGATTTTCAGCGCCAAGTGCTGGACGGGCTGCTTGACCAGCATCTCAGTAGACATCTCAATTTGCATGACGCTCAGTTTGGCTTCAGGCCAGGTTTGTCAACTGAATCTGCAATAATATGTCTCAAGCAGACTGTCCAGTATTATACAGCGAGGAAAACACCAGTCTACGCCTGTTTCCTGGATTTATCGAGGGAATTTGACCTAGTACCCTATGATATTCTGTGACAAAAATTACACAATGAAACGGACCTGCCTCCTGAGATCCCATCACTTTTTAAGTATTGGTACAGCAACCAAAAGAACAGTGTGAAGTGGGGAGGGGCACAGTCGGACGTTGGAGTGCGGGGTGAGGCAGGGGGGGTTGAGCTCCCCTAGGCTCTTCAGCCTGTACATGAACCGGCTGATTGGTGAGCTCAGCAGTACTAATATCGGTTGTCACGTGGACGGCGTTTGAGTGAACAACATAAGTTATGCGGATGATATGGTGCTGCTGAGCCCATCGATGGGGACACTAAGAAAATTATTAAAAATATGTGAACTATATGCTGGGGCCCACGGACTCAAGTACATTGCATCCAAGAGCGACCTGATGATATTTAAAGCCAGTAAAAAGTGTTATAATTTTCCTACTTCACTAACACTAGGCGGGATACCGCTGAGGCTTGTTCAGCAGTTTAAATACTTGGGTCGCTGGGTCACGGACAAGTTGGATGATGACCTTGATATTGAGAGGGAGCGGAGGGCTTTGTGTGTGCGCTGTAACATGTTGGCCCATAGATTTGCACGTTGTAGGTAGTAAGCAAGTTAAACTGACGCTCTGTAAAGCGTATTGTCAGACCTTCTACACGTGTAGTCTAAGGGTCAACTACACGCAGCGAGTATACGGGAATCTGCGTGTAGGTACAATATATAAAACAACGCGTTTAGGATGTTGTTTGGGCTGCCTCGTTTTTGCAGTGCGTCCACTATGTTTGCGAGGCGCACACTGATTGCTTTTATGCAATCATACGTAAGCCAAGCGCTTCGCTACTCAGGGGGCCAAGTCTGCTATTTTTATAATTTCGTCATTCCAACACGATCCCATTGTCATTTTGCTAAAAGTTCGTAATCTGCTAAATTCATAATGGTCGATCATTGGTCGGTCGAATTAATAGCAATGACTGCACAATGACGTTCTAATGGTAGGTCTCTGATCAAAGGAACTGTCAAAATTTTAGCAGATTACCGCCTAAGGGCGAGTTATTTCAAACAGTCGGTTAACGTTACATACGGACGGTTAAAAAGTTACTATGACGTGCGATGTTTAACGTACAGACGCAGCACATCAAGCCCTACCTAACTGACAAACTTTCCCAATTAAATATGAACCTTATGCTTTTGTAATAAATTTGAAAATCTATCAAAGAAATTTGACAGGTTGTAGTAGCTTGATGTGCTGGCCTCTGTACGTTAAATGTAACGGGTTGTTTCATGACATAAAAATCCGTCAGTTAAAGTTATTCACACAGAGATTCCATAATATTTTGACGTTTGAAGTAGCTGTTTGACAACACAAAATAACGATGACTGGTCGGTTATGGTAATAGTAACTTTTTGACGTACGCTTTTGTGAAACAACCCATTTTTTTGATTTGACGATAGTTAGCGCCATTTTTTACTATTACTGGTCAGTAATGGTAAGTTGAAGCAACCCGCCCTTAGTCAGTCATTCAGTTGTCATTTTGTACGAGATTACCATTATATATATATATAATTTATTTCAATGGCGTGTCATTGGTTGACCATTGGAAAGTCATAATGACGCCATTATATTAGTAGATTAAGTACCAAACTTTGTCAAAATCAACAACTATGAAATCAATGATAGACCATTCCGACACTATTGTAATAGCAGACTTGAGGCCCAGGACGGCATAATTTCGCAATTATTATTTCACCAATTGTACGGTCACCAAAGGAGATAAGTATCCATGTCGCAGTTGAAGTTTACTTAGAAACCGATAGGTGTTTATGAATAAAATAAAATACAATTAATAGAGAATAAACAGTTCAATGATTTAATAAAATTTCATTTGAAAGCCCCCATTGGTTTCTAAAAAATCTTCAACTATTCCCGACAACATGGATACTTATCTCCTTTGCTGACTGTACGTCATGCGCTCTCACTCACTCGCGGGTGACTACCGAACGGCCGTCTTCATATTACGTGCCACACTTTTATGGGCGCAATGTTCCGTCTATAGTTTTTAGTTGGTTTGAGCAGTTTAAGCTACATTGTTTTTTGTAAATAACACTGAAGATTTTTTTTTTAATTAGAATTAGATTATTCAAATTTGTTTTTTTTTTTCATTTAATGGAAAATTGTTATTTTTTTAAACTGATCAACTTGAAACTTGGCAAAAATGTTAACATAGGTAAAAAATTAAATTGACGTTTATATTTTTTTTTACTTACCCCTCAAAGGGGGCTTAGCGGGGTGTTGCGTTTGTAGGAAGTACGAAATCTCAACTTCCCCCCGCCCACCTGGGCCATCAGCTGGCGACGCCCTTGAATATAGAATTATATAAAACTCAAACCCCTCAAACTTGACCGATACATTCGGCAAAGCTCGCCGTACATGCGCATCACTTACCTATCTAATTTAACGTATTGTTTGACCGCAACAAACTTCTATTCAGATAAATATGTAACACTCTTCCTATTCTGTGAATGAGTTCACTGAAATTATTGTTTAAGACCACGCTACCGATTTGGGGGTAACCAGTAATGGTAGTCGTGTTGTGAATATGATAAAATATAAATACCTAGTCAAAATAAAACTATATATGAACATATTTGATCTTTATTTACACACATCAGATGACAAATACAATTTTCAGTCTATATCGTCTACTAGCCACACGTAACATAAAGATACCTTTACACAATGGACCATATTGGCCAGTGGGCAAAATGCCCTGCATGGCTAGTATCACCATTCTAACTTCAAGGATAGGCAGATAATTTTTCCGTTATTTTCCGTTAATATATTTCATACGTCGAAAACGAACCAATATTGACCATTGTGTAAAGGAACCGTAACAATACTTGTCGAACATCGCCGCCAGATGGCGGTATTATCAATAAACCTAACTAAGATATGCAAGAATGCAAGATTGAGTATAAATGTGAATTTGTTGACATCGAGTCAGCATGTCTTGCATTGCCTCGCAAAAGATTAGCCTCAGTATGGCGCAACGCATTGATATCAATTACTGTAAAACTAAATAAATTCTGATACTTTGAGTTTAACCTCACCTCACACCTTTGAAGAACTTAAAGTAGGCACCGGTAACCTACCGACATCCACACAAAAATACTTAATCAATTAATTGCAGAATATAATATTAAAATTATAATAAATTGAAATAATCATCATTAAAAAAAAAACAAATTAGAGACAACACCAACCTATTCAATAAATGCAAAAATCCATAATACTATGCAAATAACCGATTTAAATATGCAAGAACTGATAATAATATGCAAGAATTCATAATAATGTACAAGAATCAATAACAATAAATGTGCAAGACGGACGGTAAAACTCAAATTATCACTATTTACATCGTATCAAACCAATTCTAACACAAGATATATTCTACCTAACAATAAATTTAAACTAAAGTCGTTCATTGCGAACTAAATATTGCGTGTTTATAATTAATTATATTATTTAAATTATTACAAACTTGACATATTGTGTGTGTATATAAAAATATAATCGGGTATGTATTTTGTAGCTCTAGTTTCTCTCTTTCTATGCCTGCTTACTCCTTTACTGAAGAAAAGAGTCGGAAATATAAAGACTATTTATTGTTGTATGCCTCTTGCTCACACATATGCACTGTGAGCGAGAGGCATACCTTTGAACATTTATTATTAATTCTACCTATAAATAGAAGTTCGTATTCCATAAAAGCTATGTTTTGGCGAAATCCTTTGATTCTTGCACTTGACGCATTTCATTATTTACCAATATTCACTTTTTTGCTGTCACAAAATTAACTTTATTAGAATAGAAATAGCATTTGGAGGTACGAGGAATAGACAAGTGTTGATTCTGGTGGGCTGCTGTCGGAATTTTGTAGGGATAATGCGCCAAGTGCTAGCAGGATTAAGTTGTCAAAAATGACCTATTTTTGGTTCAGTACTAGAGCAAAAGCAGTAATTTGAACGCGTTGTTGAAGAAGTGATTGCCTCAAAATAAAAACGGGAGGGAACATTTTTGGATTTAATGGTGGTTTTACGTACAGTCAGCGTCTTAAATATGTTAACACTATGTGAGGTATGACGTCGTTGTAATTGGTATTTTGTAGATTAGTAATAAAACCACATGTGGTAGGTACAGACTGAGTTTAAACAACAATTTTTTTTCCTCACCGCAACTCACCTGATGTTAAGAGATGATGCGGTCTAAAGTGCAGCACGCTTTTCTAGGAAGAACCGGTTCACTCGTGCCTTGAAAATACCCAGATTATGCTTATCGGGGCACAGAGGCGGGTAGTAAATTCGATTCCACAGTCTGGCCAAAAAGGAGATATGCTACTTTCCAAACTGCAACTTCGTCTGCATTCGCGATAACCAACTTTAGGGGCAAAAGATAGTTAAGTAATTTGTGTCCTGATTGGTCAAAGGCAGTGTTAGTGTCGGCAGACAACGATGACTCACTCTTTCCTTAACGCGAATGTACTAGAACTTGTTGTTTAATGAAAAGTTTAGAGGTATGAGGAACAGAGTGTAAAGTTCTTCATCCTCTATTGAAAAGGGAGGATCCTCCGACCAGACGGGTGTTGTGTCTGGTGGGCTACTGCCCGACGGTTGTAGTCGGGATTTTGTATACATTTTAAATGACGCGCGCGTCATGTGCGATAAATGTCGCCACAAAGTGTGCACATATTTTCGAAGCCAACTATACGTAGAACAAAAATAGATTTTGATTACGAAATAAAAATTGACTAGGGATAAATGTCTAAACTGAATGATAAACAACTGTGATGAAGTTAAGGTAGTTACACAACAGGTAGGTAGGTTATACAACACATCCAGCTATTCGTTTCCATTGATAAATCGATAATAAACTAAATACATCAAAAATAAGGTTGAAAATTGCGTGCGCAATCACTTAATTTGCAACTCAATTTCATTGTAAATTAATCAATGAAAACTGCTGCTTGATCTGAGCTGAATGTTAGAAAGAGACACATATATGAGTGACAGAGAACACGCTTTACAAAGCTGAAATATTAAAACAAGATGTGCTATATTTATGGCCGGGTACGTAATGTATAAATGTGTGTCGTTACACTTTAGCAGCTCAGTCTACTTTTAATACAACCTTTAATAAGGTTGCATTGAAACTGCCGAACCGAATGTGCCGAACCGCTTATGTGTATAGCGACCTTTACAAATAATGATTACTAAAAATATGATGTCGCTACTATAAGCTGTTCTGGGCAAGTGACTTTTTAAAGAAAATATTGTTTTTATTTATTGGGGTCAAATATTTACAGTTATATTTGAACTTCGAAGTACCAGTAGCCAAGCTAACAGTGGCAGAAGAATGTGGGTTCGATGCCCATCTGATAAGAGGTTATGCCTGTAGCAGAGTTGTGTGAAACTAAGAAAATCCGAAAGACTAAACGACTTTTTGGTTTTTTGTCCAAAAGCCAGACCTGTGCTGCTTTTCAGTAAAAAAAAAAAAATGAATAACTGACAATCATACGACTCACGTCTAGTATTTATAAGTATGATTATATTGCTACAAAAAGAAAAAAATCTTTTCAACTTTTTCAGGAAAAATTCAGTATCCAAAAACGGTTTTCAAACAGTTCTTACAGTAATATTTTTTAATAATTATTTCACAACATACAATTAAATTTCATAAATCTACCGAACGACGATTAGAAATCTCCCAAAACACATTAACTATTGCCAATGTACATATTTAAATTCTACCAATACGTCGAAAAAAAAAAGAAAAAATACATTGTTTTACAGAAAATTCAACTCAGTCACTCATTAAAGCAATTACAATCGATATTAAAATACTTAATTAAAAACTAATTCATGTGGGTATATGAAAAAAAAATGTCTTTTTATAAATTTTATCTAGGAAATAAGCAGTCTATGATAATATCACTTAAATCAAGATATGGCAACACTAACTTTACATTAATGGCAAGGTGATAGTATAGTCGGTCATAGAACATCTCAGTTATTTTAAAAAGTTAGTTTATTTATTTTTAGTGATCAAAAGAGTGGGAGGGTAGGCACACGCATACACGCATGTGCCTATTTAATGAAATTACGACGACTACTTTTCTAATTATTGTTATAATTTATGTACACATGTATTTATAACACCTGCACCCTTTACCCATGTTCGCAAATAAATAAATGATTTGATAATTCTGTGAATGCATATTTTTTTCGAATAATTTTTGATACCGAGCTACAAATTCCAAAAAATGTAAAACAGAAAAATGAATTTCGCGGGCTGCCCTGGCGCACCCCCTAAAGTAAAAACTCGAAAAGGGGACATTACACTCAACGTTACAAACAAATTTTACGAAAACAAACATCTTATCCATACATTTATTTTCACATAACTCAACAAAATGTATGGATCTGCTGATATCTTTTTTGCGATTTTATGGTTGGTCCCATATTTTAAGTTGTTCATAATGATGAGGTCAATAAGTCCTCTTCTGGATTTGCTGTTCTTTCAAACACGTAGAACTAGCTATTATCTGCGCTTTTGTTCACATACAAATTAATGTAAAAATGTCGGCTGACGCTGAAAACCAGCGCCGTGACTTCGCGCCTTCGTGCGCGGGCCACGGCATTTATGCTGAGCGTCAGCCGTTTCTCGTGGCAGTGACGCATATTTCTGTCTCGTACGTTTTTATAGTTTATTTTTATTTTATTTGTATTTGTTTTCTACAACATGTATCTATCCACTTTGTTTTAGTTTAAGTCTTGTTGTGTAATGTGCGTCACTTTCTCGTGAATAAATGGTTTTTCTTTCTTTCTTCTTTCTAAAATGTTTCGTTTGACCATACAAAATTATTGTATGGTCTAATACAACGAAAGATCTTTTAGTAGTAAATATCTACTAAGGCTCTAGATAGACGGACTGCATTTCAACTGCACTACGACTGCAAAATTGCAGTTTGAAGTAGCCGTGCAGTTCCAACTACTGTATTCTAACTGCAAGCTCGACATGCAGTTCAAAAGATCTTTCTTTGTACCAAAACGTAGAAACTTTATTTTAATCTTTCTTTCTTTTTAAAATAACTGAGTTTCGAGGAAGTCATGATATTGTGCTGATATAACTAATAAATAAATCATCAAAGTATAATAATTATACACAAATCGCGCCATTAAATAAACAAATTCAAAATGGCGGCCAAACCAAGGACCTTTCGTGCCATTTCACTCGCACAATATAGCAAGCGAGTGAGACAACAAGATAATCACCGCCATTTTTAAGTCGTTTATTTAATAGCACTGGTCATAATGCCAGGAATTCTTTGTGAATATGGCGCAATAGGTTATTTCTCTTGGTGCGTAAATATGACACGTCGAATTTTAGAAAGAGACAGGTAGGTATGAGTGGCGATAACGCTCTACAAAGACAAGCTCTGTCTCGATGTGCCATACTAACGACCTAGTAGGTATACTGGATAAGGTAAAGTCAGCAAAAAAATGTCGATATGAAAGTTTTACAGTGTTAATCGACTGTTGTTGCTGACCGTACCAACAAAACAATTTGTAGAGGGTACATAATTCAGTGTGTCAACCATTCTGTCACTTCTATTTTAGTAAACAATTGATATGAATAAAAATAAAATCTTCTAGTTTGGGGTTGCTACACAAAAAAATGATGTCCGGTTAGAACTGCTTTTTAGTTGAAGTAATTTACTTTCGATTAAAGGGTTGACTTTTTCATAGCCAGATAACTTTTAAATAATAGTTTGTAATTTTTTTTAATTGTCAAAAGAGTTACCCGACAATGAAAAACCGACCCTAAATTAACTTTCTTTGCAGCGATATTGTCGATCATCATCAAAGTGTTATAACCTCTTTTTCTGTGTAGCCACCCACTTTGATTCATTTAGGGTTAAATAAAAAGAAATATACAACCTTTTCTATCGTCTTCATTGATATGTTCAGCCTTGTATGTACACTACATACGTTTTTATGTTATAACAATATTAATTGAAAAGTACTAAATTTAAAGCTACCAATAGTATTACATTAGGGGGAAATTTTCTACCATTTCGTTTTTCAATATTTTTTATATGGCGACACTTGTTGTATAGCCATTAATGTTATTATAAAAAATGTTAAATTTGTTATTTTTTTTTAAATAAATACATTAGAAAATGTTTGAATTCCTAGATTTTTTTAAATGACTATACAAACAAATTTACTGCACATGCGACTTCCAATAATTTTACGAACGTCTTCCTGCTATTTTTTAAATAAAAACAAAAACAGAATAAAATGTGAAGTTTCGGTATTAAAGCAAATCAGGGGCTGTATTATAAAGTAGTAGATAACTTAATTTGATCTCCAAGTGTGAAAAAGAGAGAGACATACATGACCCATAACCCATCCTTTTCTAGCAACGGAACAATTACGGCTTAATGGAATAGATCTAGATTTTAAAGTTCCGCGTACTCACACCATCAACGTTGTTGCTGTTATTATTTTATTTTGCAAATCCCACATCAGATAAACGCGCAGTACGGCCACTTCGAATATCCGCAAATTGATATGTTTTTACAATCAGTAAATATATGGATATTTAAGGAAAGTGGCAAATCATTATTTAATCGACAAGACGACAAACCAAAACCAACATTTTCCATTTAATTTTTGCTGAGTAAGCTTTTAAAATTTTGTCAAGAACGGTTAAAGTTCAGCGATCGGGTTATAACTACCATTGATTCGAAAAGAAGAAGAATTAATTTTGATTGCAATCCTATTTTGATATGGCTGTCGCATGTGTAGTAGCACAACTAAAGGTAAAACGTTTTGAAGTCGCAATAGCAGTCATTGCCCTTTATTTAAGTCTCTTCGTAGGAAACTAAACAAAGAACTACTTATCGTTTTATTGGTGAAATTTGTTGAAGAATACGATAAACAGCAATTTAGGACGTCAACGATCTGTTTCATTTTTTGAAATAAAGAATAAGTAGGCGAGTCAATGACTGATTTTGCCACGTTAAAACGATTTTACTATATAGCATGAGAGTGACGCGGATATCGAATCGTATGACACTTATTACTGTCAACACAGACAGATTAGCAATATGCTCAAACAGCTTTTATTAATTAATTGATAATTAGCTGAAACACAATAGAAATACATTTCAAAATTGTGTGCAAGTTAACAAACGTCGAGCGAAATTATATCTTGCACACAATTTTCAACTGTATTTCTGATGATTTTAAGGTCATTATCAATTAATTGATAACAATTGGTTGAATATTTTGCTGCGCTGTTTACGCTGATATTTAGAAGTCCAGGACTATGAATATTTTAGACCGAGAAAAAAAAACACAACTTATTCAGAAAAAATAATTAAGACTTTAGAGAAAGCACTTAAGGGGCTATTAAACGACTTTTACAGATTTTAAACTGACAATCACGTCAAAATGTGCAGTGTAAATGATTTGAAAAAAATATATGTTAAACTAGAACATTCTCTTAATCATATAGAAAGTGAATATTTTTGAGTCTGACGCGGACAAAACATTGACAATCACACAAAATCTACCAGGTATAATTATCCGAAACTTACACTATCTTACAGACAATTTTATTATCTATCTTTTAGTATACGCCTTTTTTTATTTTTAAAGAATACTACTTTTATTTAATTTTTTCGACTAAATTTTGAAAGTTTTGGACGCAGACTGCGTCCGTTCTGCATCAGTTTTGCGTCCAAAACTGTCCGCATCAGACACAACTTCACGTATTAATTAAACTATATAATATGAACATAATTTAAAATATTCACTTACTAAGTGATTAAGAGAATGTTGTAGTTTAACATATATTTTTTTCAAATCATTTATACTGCACATTTTGACGTGATTGTCAGTTTAAAATCTGTAAAAGTCGTTTAATAGCCCCTTAAACTGTAAAAACAATGATTGATAACCCAGAAACTTATTAAAAGAAAATGCGAGTTCTATTCTCTCTAAGGCCCTAAGGTCCAGCTCACCATAATATGTTGCAAAATTTGACCCAAATGAACAGTACAAACATTGCAAGTTAAATAAAAACTTGTAAAAAGAATGCAGGTTTTACTATAGACTGGGATCTCACAGATTTCATACATCGCAGACTCCATCATACAAATAGTCTCTTGTTTATTAAGCCCTTATATTTCACAAGTCCTGAACTAAAATCGTCCATGGCACAACATTTAATTCAATACATTGATATACAAAAAACAAATATACACACACAGAGATTTAAAAATGTACCCATAAATTGAGCGCACATAGTATGCGCTCATTCGTTTAAAAAATGACTTAATGCGGAGAGCACAAGGTCGAAATTGTTTAAAATTACTTATGTTATTTAATTCATCCACCACACTTTTACTGTGATATTTGTGTGGAACTGTGACAATTCATTTGTGGCTCAAAAAACACGTTTAGTCATTGGTCCAGACTGTCATTTGTAGATCTTTGACAGTCGTTATGGGTAGTCAGAAGCTAGAAAGTCTGACAACCAGTCTTAACAAGGGGTATCGTGTTACATAGTAACTGGACTGTGGAGGTCAGATAGGCAGTCACTCCATGTAAAACACTGGTATTCAGCTGCAACCGGTTAGACTGGAATCCGACCCCAACACACACAAAACGTTTTGGGAACACATTAATTGTGCATACTGCTAAGGAGTGGAATTCCCTGCCTGAGTCTGTGTTTCCTGATTGCTACAACCCGGGAGTCTTTAAGTCAAGAGTGAATAGGTTACTTCTAGGCAAGCGTGCTCCATCTTAGACCGCATCATCGCTGCCCATCAGGTGAGATAGTGGTCAAACGTATGCCTATCAAATGATAAAAAAAGCAAGGAAGATTGATTTCTGAATAACTGTGTATATAGGTTTTTTGTATATAAATGACTAAATAATCGATTCTCAATCCGCGCACTAAGCATATTATATACACTAATTTACACATGAATTACAATAAACTCACATTGGAGTTTAAACTTTAATACAATATAAACTAAATTGTCTTTTCATTGCTATAAGTTTGTTATTGCTGATATCAACATGTCATTTGTCAATACTTCGGAGTGGAAAGTTTTGCTTTTAAAAGTTGGGTTTTACCTTTTAACCTCCACAAAAGAAAATTGGAGAGAAAGAACAAGGGTTGATTTTTCAATCGTTAGATAATTCATATCACTACATATTATAAATTAAAGTTTCCCGTCGAACTGGTTTGTGTACATTTTTTCGCTTGTAGGATCTACATCACCCATGAGTCCTTAAGTCTCACTAAAATTCGAGGATGTGTTGACCGATTTGGCTAATTTTGGTTTTAAAATATTTCTGGAAGTCCATGGAAAGTTTAAAAGGTGAGAAAATCAGAAAAATCACGAAAAAGAAAGGGTAGGGTGGTAAGTTGGTAGGGTAGATAGATAGGGTAGGTAGGTAGGTAGGTAGGTAGATAGTTAGGAAGATAGGTTGATAGGTAGATAGGGTAGGTAGGTTAAGATAAGTAATTACATAGGGACAGGACAACGTCTGTTGGGTCAGCTAGTAAATAATATGCATATATTATTTCATTTTGACATTATGTACTTTTTATACAAAATCTATCAAACTGTCATATTCATATTCCAGATATAAGTTATCTGACGAGTTTACTCAGTTGGAGGTAGGCGATTCCAGCAAACCTAGTGTTGTTCCTCAAACAATTGGATATTCTCGTATTTTTAAGAATGTTGACATTGCAATATCAGTTTCAATCTGTCAAAATTACGTCAAATTTGAGAAGTTTTTGACATTCATTGTCGATGGGGATTGTGACTAGATTTCGAACATTTTTAGTTAAGGATATTGGACTTCTGATAACGTGTCCTGCGTATCTCGAGGCTTGCACTCTTCAGGAATTAACGTAGCTAAATTCTGGGCCAACTTAATAGGAAGAAGTTATCTGACGATTGAAAAATCAACCTTAAGTAAACGATAGTATGATACAAAATACACAAAATGCCATACTAAGCTATACACTTCCAATATAAACTAAAAATCCAGTGGAAGTTTTTAGTACCGTCTTGTGTACGATCAACAAATACGAAATAAGTTACCTAAGTCATCAGATAGACCGATAGATACAATCGAATGTTAAATTTAATTATTAGAAAATAAACAGTTCATTCACCTAATTTAATTTTCTTTAGAAGACATCCATCGGATTCTAAGAACTTTCAACTATGACTTACTTGATTTAAAATCCTATGTCCCCCTAGATAGGGCAGAGAGCGTCCAAAGCAGTCCTCTATCGCTTTCTTGAATTTTACACTCTATTCTCAATTTTACCAAAAAAATCTAATTAGTCCGTCAGATAGATTTCCAAAAAATATTGGACACGTGTTTCTTCTTTTTTCACGTAAACCAAAAATGAAGACGATACGGTGCGTCGAAAATTCGTGTGACATTACTATGTCAGTACACTTTTACTGGCGAAGTGACGTCACAAACTTCCACTTATCTTTGATGCGTTTTATCTTCGTCAGTTTTTATTGATTTGATAAAACAAAAAATACGTATCCAATATTTTTCGATAATCTAACTAACGGACTAATTAGATTTTTTTATGTAAATTACCCTATTATATATAGATAACTTACCTTTTCTGTTGATAGTACACAGACATGTTTAAATAAATTAATTTTAATAAAAACCCAACTTTAGTCACATTTGTAAACTATTTTCGTAACATTTAAATACAACCAACAACTGGATTGTGTGTCGTCGCATTTATTGAGGAACTGGTGATTCCTCGTAATTTTCAGTTTTAAAGTCCACAGGACTCGTAATACCTGGAAAAATAAAAATTATAATTTACTAGCGACCCGACCCGGCTTCGCATGGGCCTATAGCCTTCCTCGATAAATGAACTATACAATACAAAAACAATTTTTCAATTCGAACCAGTAGATCCTGAGATTAGCGCGTTTAACCAAACAAACAAACGCTTCAGCTTTATAATATTAGTATAGATTACATTATCATCAGCCGGAAGACGTCCACTGCTGAGCAAAGTCCCCCTTTATAGAAAGGGGGGGGGGGGTTACCATAATCCCCTACGCTTGGCAGGCATCTTGGGGATCGCAGTAAGGCCCTCGGAATGATATGGGTGGGTACTATCCTGGCCCGGACACCGGCCGAGTCGTGCTAAGTTTATGTTCGTGTAGGGTCTTTACACCTTTCAATGATAATAGTTTTGAATGATACGCAAGAGTACGTAACTTACTTTATTGATGATGAAATTAATTGAATGATAATGAGTGTACGCGATTTGATGATATTCGTGTACTAAAGTATAGTGGCAAGTAAAGTGCTGACTCAATGGGGTCAAATGACAATGCCAGATCCTGCCCCACCCATGTATAGAAAAAGTAACACATGTACAGAAAAAGTAAATTAATGAAAATAATTGCAATGAATATAGAACCGTTCTATACTAAATTGTTTTTCTTTAGAACTTGCGGATTACGAAATACCTACAGACAAAATACAAACTCATTTTACCTAAAATACAATTAAACCTATAACCAATGTCATTATTGTTTTTAGATTTCAACGGAAACCGCACGTTTTACAGTCACTAAGGCTAATGTTTAGTTATCAGCAATAAATAAACAGTAAGATGCTACATATTGCACATGACTTTTATTGAGTTGGGCAAAGTTCTATAGAGTTTCTGGCATTGTCCTTTGTACGTGTTTACACTGTACAGTTCGTATGGATTTCTCTCAGAAACTACTAGCCCGATTCTGAAAATTCTTTCGCTAATAGGAAGCTACATTGCCCCGAGTGCTATAGGCTATATTTAAGTATCAAAAAGTTAGAAATCAGTAAGAAATGAGTCCCGCGCATGTAAGTGACAGACAGGCTCAGCTCTACGTACCTCGTATCTAGTGTATGTTGGCAGCGAGCGCGCTGGCGGTGGCTGCGGCTGCCAGCAGAGCGCACAGTATGGCACTCACGATGGGCCCCCCTCTCCCGCGCATGTAGGTGACAGACAGGCTCAGCTCTACGTACCTCGTATCTAGTGTATGTTGGCAGCGAGCGCGCTGGCGGTGGCTGCGGCTGCCAGCAGAGCGCACAGTATGGCACTCACGATGGGCCCCCCTCTCCCGCGCATGTAGGTGACAGACAGGCTCAGCTCTACGTACCTCGTATCTAGTGTATGTTGGCAGCGAGCGCGCTGGCGGTGGCTGCGGCTGCCAGCAGAGCGCACAGTATGGCACTCACGATGGGCCCCCCTCTCCCGCGCATGTAGGTGACAGACAGGCTCAGCTCTACGTACCTCGTATCTAGTGTATGTTGGCAGCGAGCGCGCTGGCGGTGGCTGCGGCTGCCAGCAGAGCGCACAGTATGGCACTCACGATGGGCCCCCCCTCCCCCGCGCCCCGCACTACCGCCCCACCCATGTACGTGACGGACAGGATGAGACCATGCGCTGTGCATCTGTGGGAAAAACATTCAAAAATAACTCGTAAAAAAAATCAGTAGCTCTATTCATTTTGTCTAGTGTTCAGTGAACAGAGTTAGTCTCTTGGTAAAATTTGTTCATAATGATGTTCACAATTTGTTCATAATGATGTTGACAATTTGTTTATAATGAGGTTTACAATTTGTTCATAATGGTGTTCACAATTTTCTCATAATGATGTTCACAATTCGCGCATAATGTTGTTCACAATTTGCTTATAATGATATTCATAATTTGTTCATAATAATCAGTTCAATTACCCCAGTTCATAAACCCCTTTTCGGGTTTTGAGCGTTATATGTATTTGTTTATAATAATAATACCAGCCTATCATTGTCCCACTGCAGAACAAAGGCCTCTTCTTATACAGAGAAGGCACGAACATTGATTACCACACTAGCTCAAAGCGGATTGGCCGGTTTGATTTCAGACTTATGTTAATTCCATTCAAAAAGTCCAGATTTTCTCACGGACTTTTTATTTACCGATGTAAGTGATGTGAAAGATAAACTTAGAAAGTGTCGAATTATGTTATAAATGTATATAACAGCAGATTATTCTTTTCGGATTTCAGAGCCTTGGTAAAATTTGTTCATAATAATGTTTACCATTTGTTCATAATGATATTCACAATTTGGTCATAATGATGAGTTCAATTACCCTTTTCGGGATTTAGAATTATTTAAATAACATATTTGTGTATATTTACCTCAAATTATGTGGATAGACATTTACAACATTCAATCCTACAGAGAAGAATACTAGAGTGATGAACACCCGGTACACCGCTTCAACAACGTATAGCGCTGTCTCGCTCTGCGCTATGTAGACTAAGGGAGACAGCATTATGCAGGCGCCACACATTGCCACTGTGAAACGGAAAATACGTCTTTAGTTATTGACCGCGTGAATGTCGAATGTCGAACAAAATCATGTTTAAATTATCCCACAGGAACGAACTTCCGGGGTAAAAAAGATTATCTTATATATAAAATTCTCGTGTCACAATGTTCGTTCTCGTACTCCTCCGAAACGGCTTGACCGATTCTGATGAAATTTTGTGTACATATTGGGTAGGTCTGAGAATCGGCCAACATCTATTTTTCATCCCCCTAAATGTTAAGGGTTAGGGTAGGGTAGGTGTAGGGTAGGTGTAGGTAAATAGGCAGGTAAGTAGGTAGATCGGGACAGGACAACGTCTGTCGGGTCAGCTAGTTAAACTATAATAATATTAATTTTTTATCAAAGTATTATAAAAAAGAATCTTTGAACGCGTTGGTCTCAGGAACTACAGATTCTGAAAATTCTTTCCCTTATTAGGAAGTTACGTTATCCTTTAGCGCTATACACTATAGTTAACTATAACCACCGTCCTCCTGCCAAACAATACTAAATTTTAACCGTTTTTTATACCAATATTTTTTGTGTTTAATTGGGTAGGTATAATAGTCAAGTCATCAATTACTTATGGTAACAATATAAATAGAGAGGTGACTACATGAAATTAGAATTTTCATAGACCATTATTTGATGGCAATAATAAGGTAATTTTATGTTGAATTATAGTAGATTCACTTATCAATTATGCTAACGTATACAAAATATTGGCGACTATTTTAAATTAGAGTATGTTGAAATTATTATATCGATGCAGTTGACACACTTATTAGAAGCTGGCAATGCGTAGACATCTCACAAAATTAGTTGCGAATTATCACAATGCTGTGTCATATTAACAGTAGCTTGTTTTACAATATGGTCGCTTGAAAAGCATTTATTAGACGTTAAAAGTTCCTATTAATTTATTTAGACGAAGATGATTGAAGACGAGGATGACATTTTAAAGAAGCTGCCTTAAGGCTGTTCAAGTCGGTCAATCTTCCATACAAACGGCGACAGGTGATTACTCCTCTATTTATGGTTGTATTTTAGAAAATCAGGATGATATTAATTCGTTTTGTTATTACCTACGCCTGTACGAAAAAAAAAAGTTGGTTTGGAAGTTAGGACCCTCTAAACATTTGAGTATTTAAGCAAATTTAGCGCACTTTAAGCTTAAATAAAGTATATAAATAATACGAATAATTCAAAACCGCTTTCGTAGAGGCCTAGTTAAGTTATTGAAAAATTCGAATAACATTATTTTTGCAGTATTTATCTTAGCATTATTAAATAATCACACTAGGCCCATAGCGATGTTCACGTAAATTTCCGCGCGCCAATTTTCCTGTGATGTTATCGCGTTCTCACTCATTCGATTGTTTTCGAACTTTGCATTGGTTGAAACAAAAAAAAATTCAATCACGCTCGCGTCGAAGTTCGCTCGATGGGGTTGAGCGCTCTTAATTAGCACCCATAAAATATATCAGGGTTTCGTAAGAAAAAAATCTACTCACCAGTGGGCCTTATGACCGCTGGCGTGAACGCTATGAACGTGACGATAAACATCGCGTGCGCAACATAGCTCTGCTCTGACGTCATGCCCCCCAGCTTCGACGTGAGGTCGGCATGTCTCGCGCAACCTCCGCGCATTCCTCTAACGATTGTACTGTTGAATATACACCACTCGTCCAGTTCTCTGCCTACTTCCATGTCTGTGTCGATTATTCTGTGGACAATAGGGTATTACACCAATTTATAAAAAGTGTCTCAATGAAATTCTGTAGTGCTAATATGCCACAAAAAAAAACACAACATTTTTATTCAATCGACAAGTGCCATAAAAATGCATTCAAATTTTAAATTTTCAAATTTCGCGCGTAGTTTGACGAAAACGCCTCTTACTGGACGCCATATTGCTCAGCGTAAATGACGTCAGTTCGTTTTGTATCAAATGAGCTCATATTAAATATGATAATTGTATATCATTTAAAAATAATTAAAAGCATATTTTGTAATAGGTGTAATAATGAAAAAAATACGTTGGTTACGAAAATAATAAAAGTACAAAGCCTTTAAAACGCCAATCGGTTGACTGACAGTTGTAAATTTTTTGTTTACACAGCCGTACGGCGTAATAACATGGCCGCTACTATTTCACGGTGTTTTATAACAGATTAAAAATACTGAAAACTTTAAATTGAATTTAAAAATTTGTTTTGTTATTTTATGAACTAAAACTTACATTTTCCGACTGCTTAATGCCTAAACTGTCTCAATAACATATACAGGGAAATTGAAAAAACACCCAAAACCTCTTAATCTGGACTTCGTATCATCACCCTGAACAACATTTGTTCTACGACTTTGACCTCAACTAAATAACGTAGCCAAAAACAATTTGTTTTTGTTTATTTGAAGTCTGTAAAATTTACGTATACTGCGCGTGGGCGCACCCATATGATAGCGAATATGATGTAGGTAGTAGGTAGGCTAATGTATAGGCACAAGTGTGAGGTCCTAGGGTCAGCGACCTTGAACATCTGGGCGGAATTCGTACCTATAATGGAGCAAACGCTGTTTGATCTAGCCGCGCAGTCCACCGGTCAAGTCAGAAAAAATAATATGCAAAATTTTAAGTGAGTTTATATTTTTTGTACGGAAAAAAAAAGTTTCGAATTTTGAAAAGTCGTAGAACAAATGTTGTTCAGGGTGATGATACGAAGTCAGGATTAAGTGGTTTTGGGTATTTTTTCAATTACCCTGTATATACATTTTTTCTCGTATAGAGTAAAATAGAGAGAGAGTAATCTCTGCCATCATTCATCCAGTACCCTACTGGATGAATGATGGCAGAGATTACTCTCTCGGGTTAGATTCCCGAATCATCTGTCTAGCATTTTCCCAACTGGTTGGGGTTGGTTTCCAGTCTAACCGGATGAAGCTGAATACCAGTGTTTTACATGGAGCGACTGCCTATCTGACCTCCACAGTCCAGTTACTATACTCCATTTATAATAGCATTAGTAAAAAGAGGCTCATAGAATTAGGAATGCAAAACATTTTATTTCAAAGATAAGTTAAAACCATTTTAATTAAACTGATTTTAACATAATTTTGTAAATAGATCTAAGATAGTACTAAATATGAACGTAGAATAATATAAACAGAATAAAAGTATTAGGTAACAATGTAAATTTGGTAGAATTACAGTGAAACGAATAACGTTCCGGGTATTGTTCATCCCTGCTTCTGTTAGGTTTTTAGCATTGACACTGTACTTTTAAATTAGAATGAAATATACAACTTAATGAAAGCCACATCATTTTAGAAAATAAATTAGGCAAATGATTACAAATACGCGCGACAGCTACTGTAAAAATAGATTATAATAAATTCCGTTTATTATACTTTTGTTACAAAGTGTGCATTAAAAAGAACCTTTTTTAACTTTTGTCTAATGCTATTGTAAATGGAGTATAGATAATAAGATACTCTTTGATGACTGGTTGGTAGATTTTCTGACTTCTGACTACCCATAACGACTGTCAAAGGTACTTATATAAATGATAGCGGGGACCAATGGCTTTACGTGCTATCCGAGGCAAGGAGGGGTCTTGGTGTGAATAAGATGGTCACTCATCCACTGACCGACGGCGGCCAGCGTTGCTTAACCATCATGACCATAGTAATGCTTGACTGCACTATGTAACCGCAAACTCGGCATCCACTTTTTAATATCTTTTATTTACATGTCTGCTTGGTTTTGTCCCATTAAAAGTTTTTTAATTAAGACGATTGTGAGGTACCGATACGCGGCAAGAGTAAGTACTTCCAAAAATGTTATCTGTTTCATACCGCTCGCTCTGCATCCGGGTGAACAATACAAATACAATACGGCTCTGCCCCCCGACCCGTATCGTGCGGTAAAGAGAGTTGCAAGTCTAGGAGGCAATTACCTACATTTCCTTTTTGAAATCTGGTTTTCGGTCTCCTAAACCTTCACGAAATGAGGCAAATTTTGGTCTCATTAGATTTAGTACACCTTAATCTAGGTCTGTACGTCGTTGCTTTTTAAGTAATTCAGTTTAGTTCTATTTGAAAAATAAAAACGCTCGAGGAAGTTTTTAAGTCTAAAATGTAGATCAGATATTTAAATGATAATTACTTCTATAGTAAGTAATATTTTTCTTTAAAATAAAAACGTACAGACCTAGTTTTTCATTATATCTACAACACTTCCAATAATTATGAAAATTGGACTAAGTTTACAGGGGGTAAATGGTTATCGCTTTTTGTATGAGAAATTACAGCCACACTATGCTCTTAATTTATGGGCAATGGTGTGGGTTGTATGTTTAAGATTTCTTATTTATCATTTCATCATTGTACTAGTTCTAGCATATAACTGTTTTTTGCCCCCACAAATAAAATAACCGATCGATCTAAATCTATCGAAAAGGGCTAGGCAGATGTTGATTAAATTAAATTAAAACATTACTTACGTGCTATTAACAAACAGGCACCCCTCAAACGTAGTAAACGACGTCTTAATATTGGACAGCGCTACGTTATTGAACGAGCAGTTCTTGAACGCGACATGCGACATCAACATGTCACGAATGGTACACTTATTGAACGTAACGTTATAGTACTCGACGTTTTCGAACGTAGTATTGTAATGCACGTCTGTAAACGTCTCGTTGATGATGATTCGTTTAGACGCCTCGTAGAGATCACTTTCCATTTTCACGACAGTAGCTGGTATGTAGGATGCTAAATAGTACTGTGGGAGAATAGAAAATAATGTTAGTTTATTGGTATAAAATATAGGTGTCGCATTAATCAATAATATCAAGGATCCATTTTGGCATCCAAACATTAAATAACTTAAAAATACTTATTAAGTAAAAGAAGAATCAGACCTTCTTATGTGAAGACTGATATGAACAACCGTCTTCAAAAACAAAAAAGTGATAAATAACTTTAGCACAGAACACACATTATATATTTATCACTTTTTAGTTTTTGAAGGTGGTTGTCTTTTTTGTTAAAAAGCTTTTTATTTTCCGCTTTTAGTACCTCCATGACATTCAAATCCATTAATAAACGGAGAAACTAAAACATCATCTATCTATATTATTTGGTTTTATAATTATTATTAATTATAATTAATATAAATATTATTGGTTTTTTAAAGAAAAAAAAGAAACGCTGAATCAATTTCGATAAAATTTATATGGGACCACCCCAATTTTGCATGCATGTTAATCCCTGTATGTATACGCGAGTCTTAGCAAATTAAATTTAATCTTATCTTATCTTTAATAAAGTTAAATGTCATCCTATTGTAGTAATAACATAAGTTAAAAGAAATAAAATAATGTCAAAAATGACTTATGATAAATAGGCAGTAGATCCAAGCCTAGTAGCAGTAGTTACCTGTATCGCCATAGTGAAGAGTAGTGTCCCACCGAGCGAGAGAGTAGTACTTCTGTACGCGTTCGAGAACAACTGGAAGAATGACTGCCAGAACTGTGGACAAGACAAGATACAGGACTAATAGCGTTAAACCCCAAAATCTCTACATTATAACCTTGTCAAGTTCAAATTTTGGCCGGGCGTCAATGACGTCACAATGGCGTTCAGCTACGGTATTCACGCGACAGGGTGAACGCGGGGAGGTGAGCGGGGAAGTGGGACAGTCCATGGGGATATCCCCACGTAAAAAAAAACAGTGGCGACCACCAGAAAAGCGCCGAGGCAATGAAGCTCGACGAGTCCCACAGAAACATTGCAACGGTCTTAGATCCCACAACGAAATTAATCAGAAAAGAACAACGGAGAAGAGTAAGAAAAAACATATTTTTCACTGCCCTCAGTATGAAGCAAGAGAAGCATATTTTTTTTGTGTAAAATCTTTACCCTTCTTTTGGAAGTCCCCCGACTTTTAAAACAAGGCCCTTTTAGGGCAGACTACGCGAAGATATTGGGCAGTTCCACTGTAGCGGCCCCGGATGGGTAGGTGGAACCTGTTGGAACTGTTCCCTTACCATCTTGACGCTGTGCCTGACGTGGTGTAGCGCGGGCGGGCGGCGCTTGCCGGGCAGAGCCAGCTCCCCCAGCCGGTAGTCGGCAGTCGCCGCACCCACATGAGCCGCCCCGCACACGCGGAACTTGTTGCTACTATGAATGTTCTGGGGGAGAGAATACACACAGAATAAGTAGGGAGTTTCTTGTCCATTCTTCTCCATACAAAACTACCTTTTGGAATGGGCAACTAGCACAGATATAGATGGACCTAGATAACGCAAGAGCAACTACTTCGCTTGCCTATTTTCGTGCCTAACTTACGATAAAAAATAGTAAGTAAAAAAAAAATCAAGTAAACGTTTTCTTCCATCGGTAAGTCATTTTGTGATTAATATTATGCGTAATTAATTTAAAAAGCAATTATCTTCAATCTAATACCCTCAGTAATACCGTGTAATAAGGAATAATAAGGAAAAACAAAACATTCGTATTACATTGTGACGTCCAAAAAATGGCACGCTTGGTTTTCATACAGATCGTGATACTTGCGTTATTTATGTCTATCTGTTTCTGTGGCAACTAGAATCAATTTTTGCTCATTTGACGTACAATAGTGCTATAAAATTGTCTAATTGAAATAAATGATTTGACTTTACACAGCTTGACATTTGCTTCACATTTGACAGCTAAATATGAGCTAGAAGTCTGAGACGGCTGTATCCCAAAATCCCAACTACTTAGGTATACTTTGCCCAATTATTATAAATATCCATGTCGCCGGAAACAGTTGAAGTTTACTTAGAAACCGATAGGCTTTTATGAATAAAATAAAATACAATTTATAGAGAATAAACAGTTCAATGATTTAATAAAATTTCATTTGAAAGCCCCCATTGGTTTCTGAGAAATCTTCAACTATTCCCGACGACATGGATACTTATCTCTTTTGCGTACTGTACCTACTTTGTTATTGTCTTTTGTACAAAATAAATAATAATTATTATTCTTTTAATTACTTCCTAAGTTTATATTTTATATTATTCAAAACTACATTAATGAAATACATATCGTAAAAAGGCACAAACATATATTATATCCATTACTTATTTATTATTTCCCCAATTTCTATTTGTAGGTATTTGCAGTGAATTGTAGATTGGCGTGATGGCACGTGCGTGCTTTTATGCTATATTATAAGGCACTACTGACCGTCAAATGAGAAAAAAAAAAATATTAGTTGCGCATTCTCAAAGGTAGGTTTTGTGTGGAGAAGAATGGGCAAGAAACTGTTGGAATAGTATAAACCACCCACACGCACAAAACGTTTGGGAACACATTCATTGTGCGTACAGCTAAGGAGTGGAATTCCCTGCCCGAGTCTGTGTTTCCTGATAGCTACAACCTGGGAGTCTTTAAGTCAAGAGTGAATAGGTTACTTCTAGGCAAGCGTGCTCCATCTTAGACCACATCATCGCTTCCTGTCAGGTGAGATAGTGGTCAAGCGTGTGCCTATCAATAGATAAAAAAAAACCAAAAAGTCTATGTTTGTTGTAACGCCTATAGGTGGAGTGGTTTAAAACCTCATTGTTCGCTGGATACATATGACAAGTTAAACTGTCTTGTAATTTTCCTTTTCTTTATTAAATTCTATTTTTTATTGGTTTATTTTGTCAAAACGCATCAGAAACTCCATACATACTCTTTTAAAAAGGGTAAATCGTGTACCAGTGGTGGTGGTGTGTGTCTAAAGTTGTTTGTGTAGATAAGTTTAAATCTGTTTAAGTTTAATCTGTAAATGCACCAAGCTATACAAGCCAATTATTAAAAAAAATTAGTTGTCTGTAAAGTCGGTTTACGGACGATAGTTTTACCTGATAACGTCATAAAGAAACAAAATCGCTAACATATATAACATAAGCAATAAATAAATAACACAAACAAATGGCTTCCGTTGAGGTGGGCGGAGCTTATTGTAGACACTTGGGCCGATCGTGCCTCTCTATCGCTTGTTCCGCGCTCTCGCTTGCACGCTCAGGCTCAGGCGGAACGTGACACTTTCTCGTGCGTGCAGCCGATGTTCATCGATTTACAAGACGTAATCACGTCAAAAAAAACCGTCGGTTACAGTTTGCGCATCATAATCTATTCCAACCTGTATTTTATGCAATAATTTTTGGCAAAATTTAGGTTTTGTTTATCATACCTGATACACCACCATAGCATCAACTTCCCTGCCGACATCCAGAAGGTACCGTGGTGACTCCTGAGTCCAGATCAGACTCACCAAGGACGCCAGGATCGGTATGGTGCAGATAAGGAGATACCTGAAAAAAAAAGGTACAGTCAGCAAAAGAAATAACTATACCACAGTCAGTGTACACCGGCGTTTTGCGGAGAGTCGAGGGGGGGGGGGAGTATATGGAGCTTGGAACATTCATGGAGCCATTTATTAGATCATCATCATCAGTCGAAAGACGTCCACTGTTGAACATTAGCCTCCCCCATAGAACGCCACAACTCTTGCAACCTGCCGCTTGCATCCACCGGTTCCCGCGACCTTGACGAAGTCGTCGGTCCATCTGGTGGGAGGCCTACCAACGCTGTCTTCCGGTTCGTGGTCGCCAGGAGAGAACCTTTCTTCCCCATAGGTTATCGGTTCTTCGAGGGATGTAGCCTGCTTATTGCCACTTCAACTTGCATATTCTGAGAGCTATGACCTTAGCTCTTTGGCGAATTTCCTCATTCTGGATTTTATCGCGCAAAGAAACTCCGAGCATAGCTCTCTCGTGCAAAATCACGCTCGCTGCGTGACTTTGATATATTGGATAGATAGATAGATTAATTTATTTGCCTGAAATATGGTACAATATGGTGGTGGTGGTGGTGGTATGGTATGACACTAGTATTAAGTATAATTTATTATGGTGTTTGACGTAAAGGGAAATAGGGGTAAGGGATATTGATGTTACTTGATGAAAAAATATATTATTAATATTTTAAATGAGCATGGTGGATGAGAGCATTATCATGCTCACTCAAATGTCTCACTGATGATGGCGCGTTGTGTTGGATCATTTGGTTCCCTTCAAAATGGTTGAGCTAAATGGTGTTGGTCCACGCGTCATGTTCGTGAATAGTTGCTGTCAGTTTCGTCATCTCTTAACTACTATGGCTTTTGAATTTTATTTTATTTTATTTGCGTTGTTCTTCACAAATAGAATCAACACAAGTAATCAGTATTTTGTAAAAACTTGATTTAAAAGAGCGTCCGTGGCGTTTGTTGCTATGATGAATGCCCTTCGCCCTGGGGGGAGTAGGGGGCGAAGGGGTCTGTCACTGACTCTTAATGATCAAACACCACTCCGGTGTTCCATCTTACACTAACGCCTGGGGTCTCGGGAACGTACGATCCTTTCACAATCCCTGACTATTTACAGCCCGCATGTCACTAGGGGAGTGAGGGGGGGCAGTAGTGATCTGTGTCAGGCGCTGAAGTGCTCTTTATTCTCGATGAGCGTGGAGGCTCCAGTCTGCGGCAGTACGGCGGCTGACAGGCCGCCTGCCAGCAGTCAGGGGGGGAGTGAGGGGGCAGTAGTGACCTGTGCCAGGCGCTGAAGTGCTCCTTGTTCTCGATAAGCGTGGAGGCTCCGATCTGCGGCAGTACGGCGGCTGACAGTCCGGCTGCCAGCTGTCAGGGGGGGAGTGAGGGGGCAGTAGTGACCTGTGCCAGGCGCTGAAGTGCTCCTTGTTCTCGATAAGCGTGGAGGCTCCGATCTGCGGCAGTACGGCGGCTGACAGTCCGGCTGCCAGCTGTCAGGGGGGGAGTGAGGGGGCAGTAGTGACCTGTGCCAGGCGCTGAAGTGCTCCTTGTTCTCGATGAGCGTGGAGGCTCCGGTCTGCGGCAGTACGGCGGCTGACAGGCCGGCTGCCAGCAGGGCTCCTAAGGCTGCGGCCGCCGGGAGTGGGGAGAGCCCCGCGCTGCGTCTGCTTCGCCACCACATCTCGCCCAGGTACGTGTATGATGTTGGGATTATGCCGCCCGAGCCGATTGATGAGCAGAATCTAGGAGGAAAGAGGATTACTCCATTTTGCTATTGTTGATATATCTATAAATACAGTATGTTAAATAACAGTGGGTGTTCCCTTATACTCGTTAATCTACAACATTAATAGATTCAAAAAAATATATCAGCAAAAATAAGTATACAAAAAAAATCTAAAATGTTACGTGTTGTCATTTACGTGTCCGATTTTGGATAAAATAGTCTTTCGTTAATAAACATACTGTATATGAAAAACGAACTTCTTTCCGTGACTTCGTCCGCATGGAACACAAGTATGTTACAAAAATAACTTATGATACTCAGAAATAAAGTAGTCTTCTATCACTGCAAAAAAAACGGGCTGCTTCCAGAAATAAGCTCTAATTTCAGAGATAAAAAATCAACTTTGTTTTTTTTTGTTTCCAATATTGGTCCAATATTGGTTAAATTCGTTAAGTGATAGAAAGCCGAAGATTGCCGAGTGCGATAGGCTATGTATTACATTATACTTGTCTTCCACGCGGTCGAAGTTATGGATAGAATTTAATCCATCTATACAAACTATCATATTCTACTTCAGTACCTGGCCATCATGAAAGTTCCATAAGTAGGCATGAAAGCAGCGATGGCTGCAAACACAGCATTCACCGCTAGGCACGACACGAGGCATCGCCTCCGACCGAGGCGCTCCGACAGGGCACCCCAGCCTACCGCGCCTAGGGACCCGCCTACTAGGCTTATCATTACTGCAAGAAAAGATACATTTTTAATTTTAAAACCCTCGTCAAAAAGCTTGATCGGACCAGTGGAACATGCTGACATCCATTATTCAAATAGAAAAGAGCTGATGATCTTCTAAGGGCTGAACAGATTTCCTTGAATCGTAGCTAAGAACACTCTCAATAAAGATACCTTTAAAAGAAAGAAAGAACAGTTTATTTGTAAGAATATAGTACAATAAGGTATTGCGATTGTCATAGTTTCACACATTCTACCATTTCTGGTGTACAAACAAAAAAATCTAAACGAAAAAGGAATAAAGTATAGCCGTTTGGGAGCTACGATGCCACAAACAGACTAATAGATACACACGTTACGACTTATAACATCACTTTCTTTTCGTCGGGTGTTAAAAATAGGAAAGGGTTTTCTGGGTACACCAAAGTACTATGTTAGTAGTAAAGTAAAGTAAAGTATTACGTTAGCAGTCACCATATTGTCTTTGCCTTATGTATTTTTGATGACATGGGGGACGGGGGAGGATTTGGATGGCGATTACATCCGCAATATTTTTTACGACATTTGAGTTTTTATATGAAACCTCTATGAGTCTTGTTGCTCGAAATAAACTTATTTTATAACACATAAATCTTATTACGTATAATCTTGTTTTCTCCCGAATCACATTTACCGCAAGGCGCGTTAGGGAACTTCGTTCTTAAAAAAAAGGAACTTACTGAGCCAATTCTTTTCATGTGGCAGTATGCACAGCTCGATCTCAGCAGAAGGCAATATAAAGGGTATCGCTGACAGTTCTAGGGAGGCGCCCGAGATAGCCAAGAAGACTGCCAGCGTCACCCGCGCTTGGGAGAGACCGCAACCAGCCTGTAAAAGAATAGGGTATTTTACTGTATAAGAGAAAAATCTATAAATATGTTATTGAGACAGTTTAGGCATTAAGCAGTCGGAAAATGTAAGTTTTAGTTCATAAAATAACAAAACAAATTTTTAAATTCAATTCAAAGTTTTCAGTATTTATAATCTGTTATAAAACATCGTGAAATAGTAGCGGCCATGTTATTACGCCGTACGGCTGTGTAAACCAAAAATTGTCAACTGTCAGTCAACCGATTGGCGTAATATAGGCTTTGTACTTTCATTATTGTCGTAACCAACGTATTTTTTTCATTATTACACCTATTACAAAATATGCTTTTAATTATTTTTAAATGATATACAATTATCATAATTTAATATGAGCTCATTTGATACAAAACGAACTGACGTCATTTACGCTGAGCAATATGGCGTCCAGTAAGAGGCGTTTTCGTCAAACTACGCGCGAAATTTGAAAATTTAAAATTTAGATGCTTTTTTATGGCACTTATCGATTGAATAAAAAATTTGTGTTTTTTTTTGGTGGCATATTAGCACTACAGAATTTCATTGAGACACTTTTCAAAAATGGGTGTAATACCCTATTACGTGGAAGAAGGACATCCGTACAAACACCTTTTAACCGCCCGACTTCATATCAGTTGTCGTGCCTCCAGCGGCCGGCACAGTGAATAATATTAGTAATTCATCTAACTTCGGACATTATTTTTAGGACTTCTAATTAAGAGACTAATAGCCAAATACTGAAACGCTACTCAATTTAAAGATGCCGTTGAATCTCGTGTTGTCTCTTTCACTATAAGTCAAAGTGACATTTTACCAAAAAAATATTTACTTTTATTTTTTTATTTTTTAAAAACGTTGCACCACACTAGGAATTACTCCTGTGTCGTGGTGGTTTTACAAACATATAAACTCACATACACAAACAGCCAGACCCGGAACAATTATCTGTAGGACATACAAATATTTCGGGAATCGAATCCGCGACACGCAGCGCAGCAATCGATCGCTCAACCACTGCGCCAACCGTGTCGTCAAATTTAATTAGTCCGTCAGTTAGATTATCGAAAAATATTGGATACGTATTTTTTGTTTTATCAAATCAATAAAAACTGACGGAGATAAAACGCATCAAAAACCATGAGTGGGGGTTTGTGACGTCACTTCGCCAGTAAAAGTGTACTGACATAGTGATGTAACACGAGTTTTCGACGCACTGTATCGTCTTCATTTTTAGTTTACGTTCAAAAAGAAAAAACACGTGTCCAATATTTTTTGGAAATCTATCTGACAGACAAATTTTTTGGTAAAATACCCTATTGAGTAGCGTTTCAGTATTGGAGCATAAAGTGTATCAAATTGTAAATGATTACATAATTAATTATTTACCTAATATAAACATCTTCTTGATAGAATACAGCGAAATTAAATAAAAAAAAACAGACTTAACGAGTTGTGGTATTTGGTCGGAAATATACGACGCTGTCGTAATGGACACAAAAATATTTGTCGGATTAATCCGACGTAAGCGGTTAAAGGGAAGGGTTAATAAATTATAAAACAGATACATAGTTCAACTCATTTTTAGTTTAGTTGCTTCGAAATCAATAAATAGTCCGTCAATTGAGTTAACCTACAAGTGAGGTCATAAGTATAAATTGCCGTACAGTCTATGGGGTATTGTGTTTGAACAGCTCATAAAAAGTATATCAATTGGTTGGTTTGGTATTTGGTCATCTACCCAATTCTACTTTTTTTACAAGCAATTTTGTTTATGTTTTACTATAAACCTAAAACGGGGCCAACAAAAAATCCAGTGTTTTTTTTTAGAGAAGTTCTGTCTTGGAATTTTTGCTTAATGGTGTAATCTAACCAGTTTAAGATTTTAGACTAAGAGCCTACCTGTCGCAGCGCATCCTCGTGGAACTGCTCCAGGACACTGGAGTCGTTATAGTCTAAGAGTTCGCCGTTTTCGTTCGCATCTGTGGTGTGGTCTGGTGGGCTGGCGGCCATGTGGCTTGTGTTACCTGGCTCTCCACCGCCGCTCTCCGTGCCTGGGAATATAGAACAATAAATCAATAACACACTAAAATGATATACCTTAAGCTGTGATTGGGTCAGGCTCGTAGCCAAGTAATAATAAAATAAAACAGGTTCACACAATTTGCTTATAAGCTACAGACCCGTTACATGGTAGCCCTGTTACATGGTATACAAGTGTTGAATTGAATTTACTTTTCTTCATATATTTATATATTTGTTTATTCATTTACACTATTTATTTTTGATTCCGTATCTGACCGTGGCATCACTTTGGGCCCTATCAGAATATCAGCACTGTAACGTTTTTTAAATGTTACAGCACCATGCTGAGATAGGGGCCTTTTGGCATCGTACAGGACCGATTTCGTTTCTTTTTTATTTTACAATAATAATTCAACCTTGTTATTATTTGTGTGTTTTGTCCTGTGCGGGCCAATAAATGCTTTTTCTTTTCTTTTCTGTAGCGACATCTATCGCACATGCTACGTACTACTAACCAAACGTTTCCTAGATCGCGCAAGCAGAGTTCTCCGCGGCATTAGGATATATACAAAATCCCGACCACAACCGTCGGGCTGTAGCCCGCCAGACACAAAACCCGACTGGTCTGAGGATCCACCCTTTTCTATGCAGGATGAGGAACTTTACAATCTGTTCCTCATGCCTCTAAAAATTATTTAGTGATCATCATCATCTGCCTAGCCTTTTCCCAACTACATTGGGGTCGGCTTCCAGTCTAAACGGTTGCAGCTGAATACCAGTGTTTTACATGGAGCGACTGCCTATCGGACCTTCACAACCCAGTTATTGGGTAACACGATACCCCTTGGTAAGACTGGTTGTCAGACTTTCTGGTTTCTGAATACCCATAACGACTGCCAAAGAACCACAAATGACAGCCGGGACCAACGGTTTTACGTGCTTTCCGAGGCACGGAGGGAACTTGGTATGAAAGGGATGGTCACCCATCTACAGAGCGACCGCGGCTAGCGTAGCTTAACCTTTGACCGATTGATCTGTACGGTTTTAACTTAGCCACGAGCTCCTAAGAATTATTTAGCGATCTCAATATGAAATGGAATGGTCATACATCCACGGACTGACCGCGGCTAGCGTAGCTTAAGAGCGTGTATTCGATTCGTGTCGAAAACTTCTTGTTTTTCGCGTTTTGCCCAGAGCAATATCGTAATAATAATAATATAATATAATATATGTGGGGACATTTTCACACACGGCCATCTGACCCCAAACTAGGGAGACCCTGTACTATGGGTGTCAGACAGCTGATATACATACACAAATACATTTTTTTTTGTAAATACATACATTTGTAAACAACACCCAGACACAAGGCAAACACAAGTGCTCATCACACAAATGTTTACCCTGGGCGGGAATCGAACCCGCAACACGCTGCGCAGCAGTCGATCGCTCAGCCACTGCGCCAACCGTGTCGTCCGTGTCATAATGATGTAAGCAGATTATTTAATGACAATTACAGTTTTCGTAAAGATTAAGTCTTGGTTTAGGCAGCTACAGAGTAAAAGTATAATTTTTAATTAGGGGTTTTTGAAGCGAAGACAATTCTTTCATATCGTTTTACGAAAATAGACGTCAGAGTTAACTTTCAGGACGAATACAACCATTACAATACGCCAAAATATTTTGTTTTATTTTCCAACAATGTATACAGTCATAAAGACAGCTACAGAGCGAAAATTACGAAAATATTACTATTATGTATTGAAAAAGTAGAAAATCGGTTCACTTTGTCAATTTTTTTCACCAGTATTTGAATAAAAACATAACTGATATAATATATTTATTTTATGAAAGTAAATGTTATGCTTAATATACAGAATATTTTTCAGTCCGTTATACGCGCTCATTTATTTTAGACAATTATTTTAAAAAGCACTGTAAAACATCGCACGCTGTCGTTTGCCGATCAATTTCAATGATTCGTGCTTATTTCGTGCATATTTTTTTTTCTGATGCACACAAACAGACCTTTGTATTGTACTAGTGTGTGTCAATGCTGCTACGCCGTTCTAGCAATCGTTTAGATTTTGAGTTGCGCTAAATCGAATACGCGCCCTTAACCATGACCGATCGATCCGAACAGTTTTTATTTACACACCCTGAGCACCGTAAAAAACCCGTACGAAGCCCGTACGGGTCTTTTTCAGACCGCTAATAATATAATAAGCTAATATCGTGGATTTTGATACCGCGATGCAGGATCTGTCAGTTCGACCGGTTAGCTACAAAGAATCATGACAGGATTTGTACAAAAAAAAAATTATGATGTTTAGAGAAGTTGAAGTTCTAATTCTTATGTTCTTGGGTACCTAAGGAGTATCTTCAGGCATTTAGAATATTTGTAAAACCCCGCAGTTAATAGTTTAACGAAAAACTCATTATTTCAGAACGAAACGGCGACTGATAGTAACAGTGACACTGACATCCGCCGTTTCGCCGTTCTTACACTGAAATTGCATCGTTGTGTGAGAAATAATATCACAAATAATGATTATTTTTTTCCACACACTTGTCACATCTCTTGTCTGCCCATTTTATAGATCCGTTAACGTCGCTTGTCACTTTCTTTTTTTTATAAACCGAAAATAGGCATCGAGATGCCTATTTTCGAACGAAAAAGTGTTATTTTTATTTCGTAATATTTTAATTATGCGGGGGTTTAAAAATATGCTAAGTATATCAATCTACTCCTGGTAATGTATTCTTCACATTGCAAAATATTTTAAACCCTCTAATTTTTTTTAATCATACAAATGACTGTATTGATCTCGCCATGATTCTTTAAGATGTCACTTACCGTTAAGCCTATCTTCAGTGTACGTCATCGTGCCAAAGCTATGTTTGGATGAGCCCTCAGAATCGGAGCGCGCGCGCACCAGGCACGCATGCTCCTCCGCCATTTTGCGCGAGGCGCGTCACAAGTCCGCTAGAGCAGGCGAGAGGCATCTGCAAGACGTGACGTGTTAGAGAGAGAGATAAAGTATTACACGCATGCTCCTCCGCCATGGTGCGCGAGGCGCGTCATAAGTCCGCTACAGCAGACAACATCGAGGCACTGTAAGATGTGACGTGTTAAAGAGGGGGGGGGGGGGGGGAGAGACGAAGTATTGCACGCATGCTCTTCGGCATTTACGTCTCAAGTCCGCTAGAACAGGTGAGAGGCATCTACAAGATGTGACGTGTTAGAGAGAGACAAAGTTTTGCACGCATGCTCCTCCGCCATTATGTCACAATTCCACTAAAGCAGACTAAAAGAGGCACTGTAAAATGTGACGTGTTAGAGAGAGAGAGGGAGAAAGGAGTGTGAGGGGGGGAAAGAAGCACGCATGCTTTTCGGCCATTACGTCTCAAGTCCGCTAGAGCAGGTAAAAGATATCTGTAACATATGACGTGTTAGAGAGAGATAAAGTATTGCACGCATGCTCCATGTCAAAGCTCTCTAGAACAGGCGAAAGGGATCTGATTCTGCAAGATGTGACGTGTTAGAGAGACACACTATTGCGCACATACTCTTTCGCCATTACGTCACCAGTCGCAATCTTTTTGAGAGAGCATTGCTTTTGGTGTAAATTTATTAGCCCGTTTTCAGATGGAGCTTTGTAGGACATTACACCAATGGAGTAAACTGAATGTAGGAGGTCATGGTAAAGCTGCAGACCAGAACTGTGCATCGGAAAGTACGTAAAGCCGTTGGTTTTACCCCTGGTCTGGCCCCAGTGATGTCGGATTGCAGACTGATCGGACTTCGACGACGTGAAGAGAGAGAGTGCATCTGTATTTGTGCACACACTGGTACATTATAATATCACTAGCATACTTGGCTATTCTTCATTGAGATTGGCCACCTTGTTCGAAATTCCTTTAGGAGGCTATTATTGCAATGCTGGCACTTCAGATGGCGTATTTGTGCAAATATTCGCCTTATTTGGATAATACCAAATCGACTTTAAATTAGGTCCCATTAAAATAGGATTCATTTTTGGCATAATAATAAAAACAAAGTTTTGGTCACTATTTGTCCCTATTTAATTACTGGTAATTGTGGTTATTGTTAATCAAATCATTAGATGTATTTAAACATGATTGAAAATCTTTATGCCTATTATTTATTTTACATTTTTACAACTTTACAGATGTGTAGAGAGTATCCATACTAATATTATAAATGCGAAAGTGAGTTTAATTGTTACACTTTCACTGCTAAACTGAAGAATCGATTTTGATGAAATTTGTTACAAACTAAGCCCAAGAAAGGATATAGGCTACTTATTAATCCGCAACTTCGTCTGCATCCACGTTAACCGACATACACAAGAATGAAGCCGTATGAAGCCGGCCGCGAATAGCCCCACCCCATTTCTACCCGTGGGTGTCGTAGAAGGCGAGGGATATTGACCAGAGGATGGGCAGCAGCATTCTTCTTAGTACCATAGCACCTATTGCGATCGCCAACATGCATCGGCCAAGCATGGCGATTACGGTTGAATCCAGCATGTAAAAGTATGCTGATGATGATGATGATGCGAATGAACTCATGGGCAAAAGCTAATATGATACATATTATTTTATCAGTACACTAGCTGACCCTACAGACGTTGTCCTGTCCCTACCTACCTACCTACCCTACCAATCTACCAACCTACCGGCAGGTAGGTAGGTAATGGAAATATTATATCCAAGGAATATAAAAAGTTTCATACAAACTTTTATCCCCTATTTCACCCCTTGGGGGTTGAATTTTGAAAAATCCTTCCTTAGTGGATGCCTTCGTCATATGAGGAATATGGAATATATATAATTTCAATTTTCTAGCCTTTAGGGTTTGGCCTGTGCGTTGATACATCAGTCAATCACTTTTACCTTTTATATACAGATGTGTGAAATATTTGTAATTATCAGAACGGTGGTAGCTTGTTATCTGTATATTGCTATATTATTGCTAAATATAGATTTGAAATAGTTTACATTGGTAATAGTAACTATAACATTATGATTAGAAATAATGTTTGATTTCATGTTTTATCAGTCAGTAATTTTCCTACTGTTAACCAATCCCGGGACAATTTAATCCCTGGAATTATGCATGCATAAACATACCCTCAAGGACCTGTGTACCACAAATGTATTACAAATGTATGTTGATTAAAACTCTCTTTGTATTTAACATACAATTCAAAATCCTTTATGAATTTTAAATGGTGATGGCCTTTCATGTTTTTAATCCACTGAATCATCATGAAAACAAAAGCAGAGGGAATTTACCATCTGATACTTTTTTAACTCAATACAAATTGGTAATTACAGAACATTAAAGTTCAGGTTTCCTCAGCATTATTATTTTTTTTTAAGGAGGTAATACTGTCTAAGATAACAGATGGTACTAAGAAACGTATATATTTGTCAATAAAGACTACGGCAGGATTAGTATTCACAAAGTATTTTAAAATATGACAAGAGATGAATTTTAAAAGTGTAAAGCTTTATGAAAATGAATTTCTACATTGCCCTTGGGAGCAGCATTTGATAGGGACTTTATAAAACAGTAAAAAAAACATGAATGTACCATATTTTAAAGTTTGATAAGGGATAGTTTTGAATAACTAATTAGATTGGTGGTTTACAGGAAATAGCTGCATAATTTATCTAACAAAAATGCAATAGGTCTTATAGCATTTACATGGAGTATTGTTCTCAGGTAGTTCATTATTTATTATAAAACACCTACTTATTATACAGAGTAGATTATTTACATTTAAATAACAGCACCTTATAATAAAGCCCACAGTTATGACTTTTATATGCTTATATTTCACGACATAGAAGTAAAAAGGTATAGTTAAGTGAACATTAAATTCTCCTGTAGATATAAAATATTACAGAAAAAATTGCAAAGACAAAGACTAACGCGATAGAATTAGATCTATTTGATACAGGAAGACCAAATGAACACACATTATTACAACCATCGCTTAAGTTACGAACATTAACCACTCCCGATAAGTTGTAGATAAACCAAACTTTATTACTGCATGCGCTCTATTTATAAAACGCCGATAACAAATAAATTTACTCTTTGAAACAATATCTCTGATAATTTTCAATCCTAAACAAATAAATAAACACTGAAAACTTACGTTTTGATATCTTGCAATAACAAAAATATATATCAATCAATCGTTTCGGTAATAAACATTTCAATACGCGAGTTATTATAATATAAAAATCCAAAATAAAACATCTAAACACCCACAGCGAGAGACAATACAATTTTATTTAATTTGTAATACGATGAAATTAAATCACCACAAGTAATTTAAACTCAAGATTATTCCATCCTGGTCTCGCTGCCAAAAGGCATCTATAATATAAAAGAGATAGGAATAAATCTGATCAAGCATATTTCTGTCAATGTAATTTTGCAGGTTTACTATGAAGAATGAATGATTTCTCATGCTTGAATGAACTGATTTAATTGTTACTAGTGATGTGCATAAATCGACGTGGATGGATGCTGGAAAGGCCCAAAGTAAAATAAAAAAGAGAGAGGTTAGTGATTAAAGTTGTTGAACATATTCTCCAATATCTGTAAATAAGAAACAATACCTGCAAAGAGAAACGGAATACTTACAAGTTTACAAATAACATTAATTTGGTAAACAAGCCAACCAATAGAAGAAAAGCATTCGAAAATTAATCATAACAATTTTAACGTAACAAAATATCACTCAAGCTTATAATGTTTCACAAACATGCAAAGAACAGCGCCAAACTTAATATTTAATAGTTAAATAACCTTGACTTGGTAATTACTTTCATGTGAAATACAGCTATCAAAGAAATATTTATGGCTAACCGTCAAGGTTTTAAAGCCGTCTTATCGTGACATGAAAAACTAATTAAGTCGGACATTTTCCGAATCTCCCAAATTAAGTAAAAGGTTGATAACAGTGGCTAAGGGGGAACGGGGTAGTTTTATTGTACGGACCTTGAACTAGAAAATGTGCGAATCAGTAAAAGTATTGATTTGGCGGGGTGGATAAGTTACCCTTTATAACAGATTGTTAACGGAGTCGGTGTAATAAATAATAACATTACGATTTTGATATTATTAATACACAATATTTATAAACAGTCTGGAAAGATAATTATTTAAATTTCATGCGTTTCGTAACGTAAGAGTTCAAAAAATAACTACACTATTTTTTAACTACAACAGGTTACTTTTAAAATAAAATGCAAATCAATACTAGAAACGCGATACCACTTACAATTTTGAAGCATTAAGCAATTTTGCGTCTTTTTATTATTCACTGTTAAATAACACTGAAAGCGGTGCCACACTGCTGTTCTCTAATTGTATGAAATATATTATACAAATTACATTGTGATTATTATGGCTGGTGTCGTGTGCGAAATTTGCAATAAATAATTGAACTATTTCAAAACCTGATGCACTGTTTAACACTCATTGTTATAGTTTTTCGACCATCACTAAAGTTTAACACTATGAATGAAAATACAATTTGTAGATCATTTTTGCAATTTTTCAGCGACACTGAATTCTATGGTGACATGAAAACTGTGTCACACGTTAAGACAGAGGGAAAACGAAATATAATTTACATAACGACACACATATTCACTTCACGTTTAAATTCAAAGATGCCAACCAATTATTATTACTGTTAGTGAAAAAAGTAAGTTTATGAGGTTTTAAAATAATATATTCTTATCCACTCATAAAATGTGTCTCATGTGGGACACAATGAAATCTGCAGGGTTTAAGGTCAGGAAAGGGATAGGAAACCTATTTTAGGAAATGATAGAAAGAGAGGTAAAACGAAGATCAAGGTAATATAAATGGGCTAGAATCCTAAGATACATGTTTTGCAAATAGTCTTGATAGTTAAACTAAACTATGTTAAAAATAATGTTGTTTAAAACAAAATTAGTTTAAATTCAAATGAGACGTGGTTGATATTAAAAAAATAAAAAGGATTATGAACGGGTTTTTTAATGATTTAAATAAAAATATCGAAGTTTACATCATGTTGAAATAATACCAACAGATTTGTATGATTTATAAGAATTATTACTCATTGACATATTTTCAGTCTTATAGAAATATCTCTAGATGCAATCTCTTGTATTCATGCTACATAATCTATCGATCGTTTGCCTGTGTTGCGCGGACAGACATAATAGTGGCACATGCGCGGAACGTTGAAGGCTTGTGATATTTTAACAAATGTCAAGTTTTACAAAACTTAGACACTGACTGACACGTGGTTTGTATTTGTATAAATTTAACTGTTTTTAAACATCACCATTTAATTTTATTGAAATAATTCTATCAAAAAAATATAAAATAAGACGAACTTATTCAAATTACGACTTGTTTATTTTAAACTTCATTTTTTTTACAACACTAAACGATGAATTTCTGATTTTATCATTCAATTTGCTGCCAGTGTCAACCTTCTATGTCCTGTCAATTGGACAATTCGATTAGGTGTTGCCAAATTAAATTCCCTCACATTTGGGGGTAAAGTCTCGGAGGAAAATTGTGTAAAAAAATCATAATCCTTATTTCATTAACATTTTTTATTTTCTTTACTAATCTATTTACTTCCCGTGATTCAAGAACTGGGTCTTACCTCGATCAGAGGTTAAGCATTGCCATCCAACGTGGAAATGCAGCCAGTTTCTTGGGCACATTCCCCCATGAAGGTGATTTGGAGGAATTTTTTGATGCCTAATTATATTAGTTTTTTTTGTTTCATAGTTATAAGGATTTCCTTTAAAATTAACGAATTAATACAAACATATTATCTATTTATACTGTTGAAAGCATTTGTGTAAAAATTGAAAAATATGAAATTGGTAGCCCAGCGGTAACTTATTTCATTATTATATAAGGCGTGATTTGAAAAACTACCTAAAACTTTTGTTGCTGAATGTTGGCAGTCTACTTGCTGTACAATTGTCATTTTGACAAACTCAAGTACTTGTACTTAATTACTTATGACAATTATTGTCTTAAGTACAAGTACTTGAGTTTGTTAAATGTAATGTGAAGAACTCACTTACAATTACTGGTATTTATTTGCTATGAAGTCTGAGTGGTGAATAATTAAACGATGACAAATAATAAGAATTAAATAAATAAAGTTTTCCTTGTTCAATCAAATACTTTTTAATTCCTACCTACAGATCTGTGCAGACATTTTATGTGAAGATCTAGGTACAGAAATAAAAGCTTACAATTGTATTGATTTATTACCTATTTTAAAATCTATCCTTACTTGTATAGGTTTTTTGGGAATCTTGGTTTTAGTTTGGTGGTAATAAGATACGCTTATCCGTCAACACCACAGACATAGATGTCAACACTCTCAACGGATTGCGAAGTTCCGTCCGAGACATGAACTTACATGATGACAGATGATAGATGAATGAAAAACTTAAGATGACATGACCAAGACATGACATTGACAGAAGTTTGAACTTTGACGTGACGTTTCTCTGGTTGCCGGCGGCGCGCAGACGGTGACGAACGAATTTTGTTTACAGTTTCTTTAAAATGTGCGGGCTACAAACAGAAAACCCACTTGCGGTGCAAATTAAACTAATAAGACAGTATTTGAAGCTTAAAATAATGGCAGAGAATGTGTCGTTTCGGGGCCACAGCCAAGAAAGGAATCATGTATATGATTTATTCAAACGTACAGTTGCTCATGGTGAATCTCATTCTGCGCTGATGATTGGGCCTCGAGGAAGCGGCAAGACCACCGTAAGAACTTGATTTAATTAATTTTACAGGCTAACATAGTTACACATACTTTTTCGCTATAAAAAGCAAGTACAAAATCATTTTACTGAGGCAAAAGATGTAAAAACTGACAATAAAATCTGTTTGTTGTAGCTCATAAACTCGGTACTGTATCAAATTAGCAAGGAGGTGGATTTATCAAATGATGCTATCATTGTGAGACTTAACGGACTCATTCACCATGATGATAAAATTGCTCTCAAGTCTATCACTGCACAGGTAAGATAAAAAGTAATGTTTCCTTTACTCTGTTTATTAATTTGTATATGTAATAAATAAAATCAAATTGTAAAGGGGAACGCCCGAAAAATGCCTGAAATCTACAGAAATTACTAATAGTCCATAATTTTAGTTGGAATAAAATATGTATAATAAAATAATTCTCAAGTATGTTTAGGTAGGGTGAAAATATAACAATTTATACAATATTTAACTTGATATCCGTCTAATTCATTCTTATTTTTGTATTAAATGTCAGTGTTTATTGGGCACGAGTAAATGTCATTCAGCCTCTTCAAATAATCTATCACTAACTATTTTATAGAATGAATGCATATTTTTCATTAATTTAATATAATTCGAGCTATAAGCACCGTAAATCGAATTAAAATAATATGTGCTTGTCAATATTAATTTAATTCAAATTATTTTCAAAATAGAAAGCGTATCGTAGGCAGTATGAATCACTCCTTTGCCTAATTGACAGTTTGACATTACTGCATTTCATTGTTTTGATTGTTTACTTCATGGTTTTATGTAACTTGTGACTTGTATTACGTTCAAATTGCTTTTATGATAATTATTTTACGAGGACTTAGGCCATTTCTAACGATTTTGATTTTACTTCTGCACATGATACCAATTTTTTAACTCTGACTTAGATTAGGTTTTTTGACTGACTAGGTTTTATTATATCTATCCTCCTGTATAGTTTCTTGATGATATATTAGTTGTTTTTAATGATGAATAAAACATTAAAATGCTAATTTGATGTTTAATTAATGCATATTAATAGTTAATCTTGGCTTAACCTATATTTTAGAAAAACAATTGTAACTAGCTTCTGCCTACTTTTTTGATAATTATTGAAATTGTAATAGATTTCCTACGATATGTAGTACAATTTGGCGTATATTTCATTGTTGTTCATTTCAGGCATTTTTTTGTATGGCCGATGGGCATACCCCTTTATTAACTAACGTTTTTGCCCGTTATTTTGTCCGCCTCAATGTCGGTTATCCCAGATGCAGACGAAGTTGCAGATTAAAAGTAGCCTACTTATAGCCTAAGTACTTTCCCAGGGTTTAAGCTATCTTCATGCCAATTTTCATCAAAATCGGTTCTGCCATTCATTGTGACAGTGTAACAGACAGAGTTACTTTCGCGTTTATAATGTTACTATGGATATAAAAATTGTTGTTGTGGCAGGTGGGTATTAGGAACAAAGTTTTTATTATTATTATTATTTAAAGGGGTTAAAATTTAGTATGTGGTAACATGAATTGGGAGTGGGGGGTGATAGGAGGGGGTAGGGGGAGACCTCCCGACCCCCTGGTATCACTCCCATGAAAGGAAGAAAAAATTTGTAACCTAACCTCAAACACTACGTAAAGTTGTCTAAAAGGCGTCGACTGTCGGCAACGGGTACGAAAATTGACACAAAGACGGCCGACATCAGGTCGAAGGAGAGGCCCCGCTGCGCCTGCGCGGGGCTCCTATTTCTGTCTGCAGGTTTAAAGGAACCTAACTAACCGAACCTCGGAGTGCCCCTGATGTCGACCTATACCTAAGTTTTTTCTTCTGTCCAAAAAGTTTAACACACACAAATGTCATTTTTTTTTTTTTTTTAATTTCATTTTATCATTTTTGCGCGATATTTTACACCACAAAAAATATATTTGTATAATGTGATTTGAGGTTAGTAACTTATTTTATTAATTTCTCGAAAACTACGCGGTTTTCTTTAATGAAAGTAGTAGTGATAAAATCGGGACCCAACCCCTAACAACTTCATCACTTTTTATCCCCCTACTCGTGTTTCCGTGTTCTAGATCCAACCCTTTAATGGGCTCTCCCAAGTCTTCCCAGTATATTTTTTCCTGTGCCAACTCACACCAACCCTGCTGGTAGGTACTAGTTCACTCTCTTTAGCGAGACTGTAATGTTCAACAAAAGCATAGTCGTAAGTTGGATCGAGTTTCTCCAAATATTTCTTAGAATTCTAGTATTATGTTTGTTGACTATCTTCCTCGAGATACTGAAAAATTTCATCTTCATCACATATCTAAATTAAACGGTGAACACAGTGCTTAGAGAAGATTTTCTGTTTTATAATCCTTTGAAATTTCGTTCGAATTATATTATGTACAAAATGACAATGCTAGATCATCCTGCCCCGCCCATGTACAGAAAAAGTAACACATGTACACATATTATTATATTATTATTATTATTTATTATTATAAAGAATATAGAACCTCTCTATACTAAATTGAATTGAAAATAAATAAAGATTACGAAATACCTACCCACAAAATACAAACTCATTTTACCTAAAATACAATTTAACCTATAATTTATTAATGTCATTATTGTTTTTAGATTTAAACGGAAACCGCAAGTTCTACAGTCACTAAGACTAATGTTTAGTTATCAGCAATAAATAAACAGTAAGATGCTACATATTGCACTTGACTTTTATTGAGTGGGGCAAAGTTCTATAGAGTTTCTGGCATAGGCATTGTCCTTTTAAAATAACTTACGTTTTGATGTGAAAGTGAAACATCTATTGGCACACTTTGGTAGTAAAATCGAACAGTTTGCCGTCACGGCAAACAGTATGACTCTCTTAGGCTAAGCGCGCACTTCGAAATTAAATCGTTGCAAATAATAATCGCCAATCTGTGAACAATACCTAGGGTATTACACCCATTTTTGAAAAGTGTCTCAATGAAATTCTGTAGTGCTAATATGCCACCAAAAAAAAACACAAAATTTTTATTCAATCGATAAGTGCCATAAAAATACATCTAAATTTTAAATTTTCAAAAGAGAATGGCGAGACTACATGTATTGTGGGACCCAGTGTTAGGAGTAGCATACATACATTATAGAAACTTATGAATTGTTAAAGAACGACATAAGACTAACCAAAAAGCAAATGGGAAGTAAGTTATTGAAGATGTGAGAAAAAAGATATGAACGGTAGAAGATTATTGTATCATGTTGATTATAGTAAAACAACATAACAATGCACATGTGCTTTTATTTTATAAGATCGAAGTATACAATCGGCATCGCACGCCATTACTCAAAACCAATCTGCTTTACTTCCTAGTGTTGTCCTTCATTTACTATACACTAGTGATGACAACTTACTTAACATACATACTACATCTTTCCCTTATAATTAATTTTAATAAACATAATCTGCTAAATGTTTTGGAGGGACTATGTTTCTCCTAGGTCTCAACTGAAAATCTCGCACTTGCTCTTGGGCATCTTCCACTCTAATTACATCTTGATCATTACTATTCCTTCTTTCCATAGATACATTTTGTTCTTCTGATTGTAACTGTTCATTGTTTAATAAATCCAAATTACATTTTTGTTGAACATTTACATCTTTATTAAATGAAGGTTTTACATGCAATGTATTCCTTCTAATTATTTGCCCATTAACATCTTTTAAAATCAGAGACCTTGGAGATGAGTGAATTTCTACAACATTTGCTGGGACCCAAACATTATCCTTTAAGTAAACTACATTTTGACCAGAATAAAAAGAGTGTTTGTTACATTTGGCAGTCTTATCATAGTTTCTTTTATTGTACATATTTACTTTGTCTTGAGATTCACTAAAATTTGTTACAAACTTTGGTTTTAAAAGTACATCATGAATTGGTAGTTTGGTTCTTGTCAATCTGCTAAATAGTAACTGTGACGGTGTGTATTGTGAACCTAGTACTGGAGTATTTCGATACTCTAGCAATACTTCTTGAAAGTCAGCACCACTCTCAGTTGATTTATTTAGCATATTTTTAGCTATTCCAACAAATCTTTCAACAAAACCATTGGATCTAGGATATTTTGGGCTTGAAGTAATTAATTTTATATTCCAAAGTGTTGCAAAATTCTGAAACTCAAAAGAGTTGAATGGCATATTATCAGCCCTCAAGATCCTTGGTATACCATGAGTTGCAAAAATATTCTTCAATATATTAATCACAGTAGATGCAGTTAATGAATTTACATGAATTAAGTCAAACCACTTAGAGTAATAGTCAGTTACAATTAAATAAGTCTTGCTATTCCACTGTAGAAAATCACATGCTACTTTTTGAAATGGTAAAGTAGGTACCTCATCAAGCAACATAGGTTCTTTAGACTTTTTTGCACTATATTTTTCACATGTTTCACATTTTGAAATAATATTGATAAAATCAGTCTCAAGATTTGGCCAATAAAATAAAGATTTTGCTCTAGCGATTGTCTTATTTATTCCAAAATGACTTGAATGAACTTTTTAAATTACTCTATCTCTTAATACTAATGGCACTAAAATCTTATAATCTAAATAAACAATTCCATTTTCATATGTAATGTTATCTTTACATTTATAATAAAATTTCACAGTATCAGCTACTTTATTTTTGCATTTTGGCCATCCATTCTTAAAGTATAATATTAATTGCTGAAGGACTAAATCATTTTCAGTTTCTAACATAATGAGATTTTGTACTTCTTCACTGATATTGATAGTGTGTACTGTTTTAGTAAGAGAACTGTCCAATTCTATATTATCAGCTTTGCTTGAAGCACGACTTAAGGCATCAGCTACATGCATCTTAGAACCTGGAGTGTATTGAACATCCAAATCATAAATGCTTAATTTTATTCTTATTTTTCTTAAACGTTGAGAACCAATACAATTAATTTCTTTTTTCATAACTGCCACTAATGGTTGATGATCTGTTTGCATAATTACATGCCTTCCATATACATAGTAGTGAAACTTTTTACAGGCAAAAAGTATTGCTAAAAATTCTTTATCAATTTGTCCATACTCAGATTCACAAGCAGATAGACTTTTTGAGGCATATGAAATTGGATGACCATCTTGAATTAGTACACAGCCAATTGCATCCTTAGAACTGTCAGTCTGAATTACAATTTGTTTTTTGGGATCAAAATTTACAAGCACTGGTGGACTTATTAAAAGATTCTTAATATTATTGACGCATGTAGTATAACTAATATTCCATACAAATTCTACATTTTTCTTTAACAGTTGCCTCAGTGGACTTGTTACTTCAGACATATTGGGGATGTATTCCCGAAAATAATTAACAAAACCTAAAAATCTCTGAAGACTTTGCTTATCACTTGGCATGTCATATTCTAAAACAGCCCTAATCTTATCTTTATCTGGTACTAAATTTCCATTTACGATTTCATGGCCAAAATATTTAACAACATCAGGTAAGTATTAAATTTTCTTTGGGTTAAACTTGATATTCAACTCACGGGCTCTGCTGAGGACTTTTTCAAGTATCTCATCATGTTTTTCTTTGGATTCCGCATGAATTAAGAAATCATCGATGTATGTAAACAAACCTTCAATGTCACTAAAGCAATTTCTACAGTTTTCCTGAAAAACTTCAGCTGAGATTTCAAGTCCAAATGGTAAGACATTAAAACAATAAGATCCATAAATTGTAGAGAATGTACAGTACTTTTTACTGTCATCAGTCAACCGAATCTGCCAGAATGATTCTTTCAGATCTAAAACAGAGAAGAATTTTGAATGACCTATTTGTGACTTGAAATCATTGATAGTTGGAATTTCATAATACTTTTTAAGAATACACTCATTTAGAGCTCTGGGGTCTAAACATAAACGGATAGAACCGTCATTTTTTTCCACAATAACAATTCTATTCACCCATTCTGTAGCCTCCTCAACTTTAGTTATCACACTTAGCTTACAGAGTCTGTCCAACTCATCTTTTAATTTATCTTTTAATTTTAAAGGAACTCTATGTGGAGGTTTGGACACTGGAATAGAGTTTTCTTTTAATAAAATTCTATATTTTTTAGGAAATTGACCTGTGCCTGAGAAAACATCTTCATATTTATCCATCAATATCTGTTTACTTGGTTGATTATTTTTGATACTGTTAATAAACTTTCTTTCAACAATGCCTAGTAACAAACATGAATTCTTCCCCAATGTTGGCTGATATCCAGAACTAGTAACAATGAAATCTAATATAAACTTTTGACTTTAATTTTGTTTCCAATAGAACAGTACCATAAGTTTTAATTTTTGATCTGTTGTATGCCTGTAATGTGACTTTTGTTTTACTAAGTTTGATATTATTAATTTTATTCCTTGAAACTTTATTTTGAATCTCCTCTAGCAATGAAATAGGTATTAGGTTAACATCAGAACCAGTATCCAGTTTGAAGGTACAATTTATGACATTTTCAATGATTAGGTTCTGTTCCCAACAGTTAGCACTATGTATTTGACCTACCGATTCACAAAAAAGGTCCTCATTATCTTTTTGCTCCTCAGATATTACTTGCACTTTCTTGGTGCGGCACACTTTTGCAAAATGGTTATATTTTCCACATTTTGTACATTTTGTTCCTTTTGCAGGGCATTTTTTGATGTCCCGCTCATGTTGGCCACCACACCACTTGCACTGTATAATGGGATTATTGACCTGCACCTTATGTACGTCCCCAATTTCTGTTGAGTCAGATTGATTTTTTTTGATATGTGACTTTGTCACCTCCGAGAGACGTAGCCGCTTTATAGTTTTATCTAAATCCACATCCCCCATGCTTAAGAAATTCTCTTGTTCTGCTTTGTTGGTGGTGCCAAAAATAAGCCTATCACGGATGGCTTCATTTTCGTTTGTGAATTCGCAGTTTTTAGCTAGACTCTTTAAGTCCGTGAGATATATATCAAATGGCTCACCCTGTCGTTGAGAGCGCTTATAAAATGAAAACCTGGAGAACAGTACATTCTTCTTCGGTTCACAATAATCATCGAATGACTTCAATACGTCATCAAATGTTGCCCCCTTCTTTTCGGCATCAATAAACTTGTCCAAATCAAAATTATTATAGATTTGTATTCCTTCCTCACCAATGACATTTAATAAAATTGCGATCTTTCTCTGATCCTTTTCATCATCCAAACCAGAGGCACTAAGATATAAACTTAACTGTTGCTTAAACCTTTTCCAATGGCTTGGTAAATCCCCACCGGCACCGAGACACAGTTTTTCGGGCAGGTTAAAGGACGCTGCGGCCATTTTTGCAGTTGTTGCGTTGCACACAGTTACAAACTATACAGCGAATTAGGATTATTGGAACGATGGTACGTTATCAAAACAGTTACGACTGCGCCATGTATCATGTTGATTATAGTAAAACAACATAACAATGCACATGTGCTTTTATTTTATAAGATCGAATTATACAATCGGCATCGCACGCCATTACTCAAAACCAATCTGCTTTACTTCCTAGTGTTGTCCTTCATTTACTATACACTAGTGATGACAACTTACTTAACATACATACTACAATTATAACCTAAAATATTCTTAAAGTACTTTGGGCATGTACTTATTGGCCTATTATTCAGTAGTAGAATGGCTTATTCATACATATTCACTTAAATTCACACCTATATCCCGTGAGGGTAGGTAGAAACTACAGAACGCCATCTGCTACGATTCGTAATAGGTAGGTATCTACTTCTTTTACTTCATCCACGAACATACGTCCGCGCGTTGCGCCTGACTTTTTTAAGGACATCACTAATATTTTCAGTGGATTTTTCTAGGGTGTCCTCCCATTACTTGTCCAGAAACTAGATTGTGGTCAGGTTAAACCTAGCTAACATGTAGTTTAGCATCATCCTATTGCTCTTTCCAATCCATCGGCACAGTATGTCATATCTACATCCACATCTCCATATCTACATCTCTACAAGCCATCATCTTAGCATTCACCCCCTTACTACCTACCATACCTATCATCTTTCACACAATCTAAGCTGCTCAGGGGTTTGGCTAGGTTTACAGACATCAACCCTCGTTACGAAAAGGTTCATAAAATAGTAATAACTTTTTAAAGTGGTAAGGGTACACAATATGACTAGATAAGAAGTCCAGTTGTTAGATCTCCTAGAATATAATATAAATAAGCATATTTGCTCTGCTTGAAACTAGAGGTTTGTTAAATAAATAACAATATATTTTAAAGAAATCGCTTTTATTTACTTTATAATGACTTATAAAATATTGAAGACATACAATTGTTGTGAATCTTGGATATTTTTTTTTTAGTATGTAAGTATTGATTTATCTAATTAAAAGATTATCTAAAAAGGCAGCTGGTGCAGCGACATACCTCTGGTGTCTGGCATAGCCCATCTACCACAATATGCTCATAACATGAGAGCAACAGCCCACTGTCCATGTTCCCACGGGCAATAACAATAGTATCCTAATATGGCATTTCGCCCCTCCAGCCTCCTATCTAGTGCGATGTATGTATAATAGGACTTGCTACCTATATGCCTAGATTTAATTCGGGCACTTAGAATAAATGGGTGGTTGCCAAATAAATAGTTACCTAGGTGGAAATTGCAAATTCTAGCATTGCTAGGAATATAGAAATTAAAATCCTTTATAATTCGTTTTCTGAGCCCATCAGGTATATGTCGCTTTTCAGCTTCATTGCACTCCAAAAACAAGCAGCGCCGTGCTGTATCAGCTGCTCTTCTCAACGTGGGCAATATAATATGTTCAGCAGAAGTTTCCTGTAATGGACGTCTTGAGGTGGATGGACTAGCCTCTTCACCCTCTGCTGTGACAGATATTCTTCTTGTGGGCAATATTTGTTCAGTAGATGTTTCCACTAATGGATTTCCAAATGTTGATGGACCAACCTCTTCAACTTCCACCGTTTGCTCGGTCTGTTGAGAAGATGTTGGTTGACTGATTGCAGAAGGTGAAACCACAGCAGAACTTCTATAAGAACTGTCCACCACTCTCTGTGCCCGTAAATAGCATGGCACACATATGTCCTCATTTAAGATTAACTGAAACAATAAAAGTAAAATGTTGCCAAAAATAATAATATATTAGGATATATCATATCATTATTTGTAATATTAAATGTTTATAGGGTTACTGGTAAGGTTGGCATCCAAAAAGCCCACTTGTGATGAGACCTTGACAGTAACCTTACCTTAGGCTTACCAGTAACCCTATATAAATTGTTTTCATTACCAACCTGGCGGGGCCTTATCCATTCCGATACAATGTCTCTTATTCGGGTTTCCCTTTCAGACATCTCTGGTCGGACAACTAGCCTGCTCCTGATTCTCAAAATCTATCTGCCAAATCCAGCACATACATCACGAAGGCCAGGTTGTGGTTGGGTCTCATGTTCGGGACCATCATTTGGGTTACTATTTATCAACTCCCAACATGAGTGACAAATATAGTTGTCTCCAGTTACCTAAAAATATTATTACTATGGTTAAGGATACACAAAAAATGTTTACAAGCTAAGTTATAATCATGTTTTGCTTCTGGGTTAAGAAAGTGACTACCACATTCAATGCTGCCAAAGCATGTGTGGTACAGGTACCCATACTGAGTAGATTAAAGAACAGACTATCCAAAAACTCTATCCATCAGGTTATTACGCTAGCAGTGTGGTTATACAAAAATAGTAATATTCTTCTAATCAAGTATCTTGACTTGGCCTGCGAAGTTGTACTTCATCAGTGGTACACCTAGTCATACAACATTGTTAGGAGATTCTGCTCTCTAGAGCCCTTACCATTGGTAGCTTGGGTCCTGATACCGGTGCAGTATTTTATTATAAAATGTTATTAATATTGTGCACCACAAGCAGTACCAAAGACGACCCACTGACCGTAATCTGCAGTATTATAAAATACTTCAGGTTGTTATTATATTCAGAAGATTAAGAGATGCTCCTGTGTTGCCCAATACTGCAAGACGAGCAGGAAGAGCATAATTATGATAAGAGTATTTTAAACGAAACTATATATTTGTATACGAAATCTCTACTTTTGCTTGCTCCATTTATTTTATATTTGTATGATTTGTGTTCATGAAATTAAACAAATTAGTACATGAATATACTTACATCACGCGGGTACACCCATTTCTGTACTCTTTCAACTATTTGATCACGTTCATCAGACAAACGATGTCTCGGTAAGCGAGCAATTCTCAATTATTAACACAACGCATTTTAACCGTTGAGAAATTCCAAATCACTTGCAAGTCGATCGATCGTCGATCGTCAGTCTAAAGGTAAAGCCAAATTGTCAAGAATCCACAAAATCGCAAAAATAGTATTAGAATCCCACCCACAATTCAATTCAATTTTTTGAGGTTGTGGCTCCATCGACGAACATTCGATGATTTAATCCCACCCACGTTAGCTGTTAAACAGAAACAATGGAATGAATTGACAATGACATCAAATGACATGACAATTCGACACTGACGTTCGATTTTTACGTTCCATGTTTTCTTTACTGTTAAAATAATTTATATTATTTTTACGGACTGTTTATAACAGTATTTATGTTTCGTTTTATACGTTATTGGTTTATTTAACAAGATGTAAGTAAAATAAAAAGGAAATCTGCCAAGCGAAAACGTACTTAAGTATTTTAAGAGGGTAAATCAGTAGTGTAGATTGGAATGTATCAATGTAATTCGTAAAAAACATTGCGTTCGGAAACTGCACGATACTTAATTTTTTAGTAAACTAATATCATTAATAACTTTTAATTCCCATTCTCTAGTAACTCAATATTTTTAATATAGAACTCTTATAAACTTGTTACTATAATTAGTATAAACTAGTCCGAGCACGGTGCTCCGTTAATTTTTAAATTACGTGGGTCCAGCCTCGCCATCCTCCTTTCGCGCGTAGTTTGACGAAAACGCCTCTTACTAGACGCCATATTGCTCAGCGTAAATGACGTCAGTTCGTTTTGTATCAAATGAGCTCATATTAAATATGATAATTGTATATCATTTTAAAATAATTAAAAGCATATTTTGTAGTAAGTGTAATAATGAAAAAATTACGTTGGTTACGAAAATAATAAAAGTACAAAGCCCAATGATATTCTAATAAACAGATATGTTATACACTCACAAAACAAACGAAAAAAGTGTTCCGCGCAGCAGCGGCTGCACACATTTACACTTTTCATTCATTTTACAATTCACTACAAGTCAAAATGTTGAAAAGGGATGGCTTGAAAAAACCAACAAGAAAAAAAGAGACAGTTAGTGTTGTCAATTGCGCGTGAATGTAAACGGATATTATCCTGGCCACCAATCACCGCGTCTTGGCATCACAGACTAGCAAAATTTAACGAGACAGAAGGTACAAACCGCGAGGACATTTATACACGCGGTTTGTACCTATAACAACTAATAAACAGGACTAAATGTATAATAGAATATATAATTATAATAATATACAGAGTAGAAAATATTTATTTTGTAATAAAATTAATTTCTTTGTTTACGAACAAATTGCGATCCATTCTTAAAGCCAGATCTCATTGGATAACCTTAACGAAGAAAGGATAATAAATATCTGTTGTCATATTGTTTAATTTCTAATTAGATATATAAATGATTGAATAAAACAAAATGATTAAATATTACAAGGTTAGAAAGAGAAAAACAGAACTGTGGGTAAACAATGACTACTGCCTACGATATCGCATCTGTACTTATATTCTATGTCCGGAGTGAACGCGTCGTTGTCTTACTCACGTGAAACAATGTATCATAATTGGTACACTTTCAAAATACACAAAATAGCATTTTTTTATTTTTTTAGCTGCTTTAACAAAGCGTACCATTCGTCGCCATGCGTGACGCAGACTAAAGGCCATACGTCCCAATTAGGACGTTTTTGAATTTTCAAAATTGGGCGCTCATAACATATCTGTTTAATATAATATCATTGACAAAGCCTATATTACGCCAATCGGTTGACTGACAGTTGTCAATTTTTTGTTTACACAGCCTTATGGCGTAATAACATGGCCGCTACTATTTCACGGTGTTTTAGAACAGATTAAAAATACTGAAAACTTTGAATTGAACTTAAAAATTTGCTTTGTTATTTTATGAACTAAAACTTACATTTTCCGACTGCTTTATGCCTAAACTGTCTCAATAACATATTTATAGATTTTTTCTCGTTTAGAGTAAAATACCCTATTCCAATATTCTAGAGTTCGCGCACCGCAAAAACAATTCGTTTGCGACTTTCCGTTTATATCAATCGGTTTCATTTCGCATTTTTAAAATCGTCACGTATTAATTTTGTAGTGCGCGCTTACCCAGGTGGCGGGATCTTCATACAAGCCGAAAAGCCAGGCTTGCAGTAATGAGATCATCATCATCATTTCAGCCGAAAGACGTCCACTGCTGGACATAGGCCTCTCCCAAGGGGGGGTTTTGCCATAATCGCCACGCTTAGCCAGCGGGTTGGCGATCGCAGTATGGTTGTTACAAATGTACAGAGAACGCTGCTGCCCATTCTCTGGTACATCCCTTAGTCGCCTCTTACGACACCCACGGGAAGATAAGGGATGGTGCTATTCTTTACGTCCGACACCATACGTACGGAATAAGGTCATAACATGAGCTAATGAAAAATTGAGCAACTTGCTGGTGTTTTCTTAATCGTAAAAAAATTGTCGGGCACGCCACTGCTTACCCTTATGGTGTCATGCTCCCTCTACATCACTGCTCTTGACTCCCTCGTATACCATACACTCCATTGCTTCTCTGTATGAGCTGCTTACTATATCTATCCGTCATACTTGACATGTTTACTCCTCGTATTCACGCCTTGTACTTTATTTTTTATTGGCTTTTGGTTTTTATTACAAAACTATTGAATACACACTTTCAGAACTCTATACAAGCAAAATATCATTTAAAAATTCATCTATGCTGTAATAGCACTTCTCTAGTAATAATCTCTGAAGGAACTTTTTATTTATTTATTTATTAACACTTTAAGCACAATGTACAGAGGCGGACTTAATGCCATAGGCATTTTCTACCAGTCAACCTTTGGGTGATGCAGAGACACGCAGTGGTAGGTGTAAAGAAAAAAATAATTAAATTAAGACTAAGCTAAACTACAAGGATATAAAAATAAAATACTATAAATATATAATATAAATACTATATAAATATACCATCAGACTACATATACTACTGTAAATAGATATTTACATATTAAAAAAATAAAAAGAAAAGACAAACAATGGAGAAAACATTACCGTTGTGATGAAACTGCCAACTTCTTGTGAATGTACTCTCGAACTTTAATTTTGAACGCCAAGCGATTGGTTGCCATCCTGATTTCCTGAACAAAACCAATACCAATAGAAAAACTTTAATACAAAAATCTTTAGTTTCGGAAGTTGGTGGCTTTCTTATTTTGTACTGTTGGTTGCTTTGTATTGCTACATTTGCCACCGACTTTCGAAAGCAAAATTATTTTACACACTGTAGTTTTTTAAGGCGGTTGCCTTTTTAGTACCTACCTATTTCATCATCATCATCATCATCAGCCGGTAGACGTCCAGTGCTGAACAAAGGCCTCCCCCTTAGAACGCCACAACGAGCGGAAATCTGCCGCTTGCATCCACCGCTTACCCGGGAGGCCGCGACCTTAACGATGTCGTCTACTTGGTGGGAGGCCTACCAACGCTGCGTCTTCCGGTTCGTGGTCGCTACTCGAGAACCTTTCTTCTCCATCGGTTATCGGCTCTTCGAGCGATGTGGCCTGCCCATTGCCACTTTAACTTGCAAATTTTGAGAGAGCTCTCAAAATGTATCTTAGTTCTTCGTCGGATTTCCTCGTTTCGGATTTTATCGCGCAAAGAAACTCCGAGCATAGCTCTCTCCATTGCTCGCTGCGTGACTTTGAGCTTCTGTAGGAGGCCAGCAGTTAAGGACCACGTCTCTGTACCATAAGCCACCTACCTAGCCCCCACCTGCCTAACACCTACCTAGTACCTATTTATTGTCATTCAAACACTAAAAAAGCCACAGGAAAGCAAAAATAAGCATTCTCGTTTACTTGGACGAAATTTATATCTATTTTTATTCCAGTTATTTTGATTTAAACACCAATTTTGATGAAAGTACATACATTCTTCCAAATACAAAGGAGTTGTTTCAAAATGTATGGAGCCTGGGCCCAGTCCTTGTACACCATACTTACAAATAGGGAAACACATTTTAAAAAGTTCTCAACTGTCCAATTACTTTAAAATGGCTTTTTGAGCAGGTAAAACACAAGAAATTGCACTTGAAATTGCAACACACATAAAAAAAACAGTCCTGGCGGTAAGCTGTCATTTTGATTGATTAATGACGTTTGACATTTATAATTCTGATTTTGTAGGTACGTCGATTTGTGGTACCAGGTACACAGATGGGAAATAAACGGTGTTGAATTAAAAAAAAACGAATGAAAGGTTGTTAAAAAGAAGAGAAGCTAGAAACAAAACTAGACGAAAGCACAGAACATACGGACGAAAGTGACCCTGTTGTAACACTGACAGCTGACAGTTCTCTTTCTATGATTAATGGCCGATCTATGGTTTATAGAGTAGCTAAATCTGAGTGACGCCATGTTGAAAATCTATAAAAATAATAATTAAATATCAATTTACTACCACAACAGTATACATTGAAATGAATAATAATAATCTGTATTTTTCCCGGATTCTACGGATGTTTCCCCTTTTTTTAAGTGGTGTACATAGACTGGGCCCATTATGAACCATATCCTTTTCCAAATTGGTTTATATATGACGGAGTTCCGAGGAAGGAAACCTAAAAGAAAAACAAAATACAATTGATTTGAGAACCTTCTCCTTTTTTGAAGTCGTTTATAAAGTAACAATAACAGCATTGTTCCGGGTCATGTTCCAACACATATACACATTGGATACATATTGCAATGTATCCTTCCCTTTCAGATGCAACTAGAAAACGCAGTAGGTGACAGAGTCTTTGGTACTTTTGCTGAGAACCTCGCATTCTTATTGAGCTGCTTACAAAGCGGTGCCGACCGGCGCTGTAAGAGTATGCTGTTCATATTGGAAGAGTTTGACATGTTCTGTCACAGTGGACGCACGCAGACATTGCTGTACAACTTGTTTGATATCACGCATAGCGGGCAGGCTCCGATGTGTGTTTTAGGTAAGTCATTGGTGCCGATTCCCTTCTTCTCAAACGTGATATTTTACTAAAACGTTCTAATTTACTAAAACGGACACACACTTCCCTTTCTTTTCTTTTTTAATATTCTAGTATATCAAGTATATGGCAGTCGTGGGCTGCAGCTGAAAATCTGCGTCAGGTGGCGCACTTCGTGGTGTCATCTGATATCATGCTGAGCTGAGGCCCTTTTGGCATTATATTCACTGTTTTTATAATTTTAAGGTGTATTTTATTTTAAACTAGCAACCCGACCCGGCATTTGGCCTATAGCCTTCCTCGATAAATGGACTTTCCAACACAAAAAGATTTTTTCAATTCGAACCAGTAGATCCTGAGATTAGCGCGTTCAACCAAACAAACAAACTCTTCAGCTTTATAATATTAGTATAGATATGTAATGCCAATAAACGCATTTTTCTTTATTTTTTTCTTTATATTCGGCGCGGTTTATCCGGTCGACTTGACCGATGCGCTCGCACCACAAACCTTCTCAAGTTCCTTTTCAATTCACATGTAACAGTGCGACAGGCGTAAAGGAAATAGAAACGTTTTCTTCGACGCGGTCGATTCTTTCGGTGCGGATATGTGTGCGAGGTCTCCTTGACTTCGATTTGTTCGATGCGTTCGGCTCGGATAAGTGTGCGTTCACCTTAATGTGTCTTAAAAAATGCCACCATCCGGTCATGGTGCTTTGGATGGAAATAAAAGCTATCAGGTGCCTATTAACTGGTTCGCTCCAGTCCGCATATTAGCGGAGTAAATGTACGTAAATACTGGTTTGATCCAGTTTTTGGCAGCGAATGGGTTAAAAATAATTGGTTCAGTAGATTTGAAGCTGTAGGCCTGTAACTGGCGATCATACAGTTACAGCATATCGACCTTTTGCGTTAGTGACTGGACCTGCCTCGTTAGCTCGGTGATTTGCTTACACATAGTAGGTATCCATTTCGCTCACCCAATTTAATTAGCACGTGTTAATTCTCGGGGTCACCACCGTAGAGTCTGTTGTGTATATTTGGTAATTGTTGAGACACTCTTCAAATAAACACCGCTCTAACGATAATTATGTTTTTAATTAAAATAATCAAATTATATTTTCAACACGACGCGAAGAGAAAAAGTAAAGTCAGTCGATGTTCTGTTGTTCCTTGTTCTGCCAGACCATAGAGAAACATAACAAGTAGGCAGAGCAGCCGAACTGTCTGATCGCCAGTTACAGGCCTACAAAGCAAATTTACTGTGATTTGCCTAGCATGAACTGGTTCACTCTTGCCTTGAAGGTACCGAGATTATTTCTTCCTAGCTTTTGCCCGCGAGTTCGTCCGCCTGAATGTTGGTTATCGCAGATGCAGACGAAGTCGCGGATTAAAAAGTAGAAGCAAAACCCTTCCCCAGGGTTCAAGCTATTTTCATACCAAATTTCATCAAAATCGGTTCAGCCGTTTCTTGGTGAAAGCGTAACAGATAGAATTAATTTGCGTTTATAATATTAGTAAGTAATAACAAAGAGACGTGCTGTGAATTACACAGTCTGACAGTTCCCCACAATAAATGTCGAATTTATAAATTTATAAATACATATTTCCAGGTATAACAAACCGCATAGATGTGATGGAACTCTTAGAGAAACGTGTTAAATCTCGTTTCTCTCATCGCCATCTTTTTATCTTCCCCAATGAGGACGAACCGCAGAGGGCACCGCATCACAAGTATAAAGATGTACTGGTACAGTTGTTAAGTATGCCTGTCAAAGAGAAGACTGTTGCTACCCCGAAGAAGAAGGGAAGGAGTAGGAAGAATACAGGTAAATGACAAAAATTATTTATTTACTTCAGGCAACAAGGGCCCATAGAAGAAAACAGCTGTTGCAGCGATAATCTCAGTTGGAGAATATAACTGAATAGCGGACTGTATAAAAACGTATAATGTGTAAAGATGTAAAATTAAACAATACATAAACGTCAATGGCTTCGTAATATGTAAATACGTTAAAGTGTTAACATGCGCGAGCGCGGCCGTACGATGTCGCAGGTAAAGGCTCACTGTCGGTGGTGGGGAGCGGTCGCGCCGATGTACACACGGCTACACATCAAGCTATTCATTTCCAGAATAAGCTGATCTTGCATTGTATAGAATTTCCATACAAGCCCGCCACACTATTCCCTAACCACTGTAACTCCTGTAAGCCAGAATCAACAGTGGCGACCACCAGAAAAGCGCCAGAGCAATGAAGCTCGACGAGTCCCAGAGAAACGATTCAACTGTCTTGGATCCCGCAACGAAATAAATCAGAAAAGAACAGCGGAGGAGTAAGAAAAACATATTTTCCACTTCCCTCCAAATCAAGCAGGAGACAGAACAGAACTAGGCCAATAGGCACAAAGGGACGTTTACAACTGGGAGAAACCCAGTTGCTAAGCACCACGGATTATATATTGACATAATTAATGGACCCTAAAAAGTGAGCTGTTACATTAAATTTGATTCCAATAATAGGTATGGCAAAAACGCTTGAACGCACGGAAATTAGTTCTAGTTACAATCCATACAATGAGAAGTCAGCTTATACTGGAAATGTATAGCTTGATGTGTAGGTAGTCGTGTGTACTTCATTATTGCCCGGCACCGCTCACGGCCCGCCTCGCCTATGCCGTTGAGTGGATGCCTCAACAACAGCAATATACTACCTAATCACTATCAAGTCACTTCACTACATCACTATGACTATCACCAGCAGTGCATGACAGTTCACTTCACCTTGGTGTTCACCGAGGGATATTGTAACAGAATAGACATACAGATCTTTCAAACATATTATAATTTAAAATTGAGTTTGTATTCATTCAAGCTCTCCGGTCAGATTCTGAAAGTTCTTTTGCTGATAGTAAGGTACTTAATCCCTGATGCGCGACTGGTCCATATCGCGAATGGTCAATTCACATAATTTTCTAATCGTGAATGGTCAGGTTAGCAAACAGTCAAGATCGAAATCGGTCTAATATTTTACTTCACGTAAAGGTCGTAGTTGTAGGGTGAAGCCAGACGAGCGTAACTTTTTGAGATGTGAGTCGCGTAATTTCTGCTACATTCGGTGTCATACAAAAATCCTGTTTCCTTCACACGGCGACGCAAAATTAGTTGTCTGCCGACTCACGCGCACAATCCCGGCTGAATTGAGTTCGCGGCGAGGGAATCGACAGTCAATCACGGAACGCGTGGGAGTCAATACGTTAATTTCTTTGTCACAATGTTAATAGACACGGAAAAAATGATAATAGAAGTCGAACAACCGCCTTGTCTGTGGAATTTATCAGAAACATTATTAAAGATGTAACAATTCTTGAAAAACATACAATGCCATATGGTAGTAATTTTGAAATATATCTGGATTTACACATAATCGTTCATACAGGACATGAAACTGTCCGCGCATCAGTCTTTCACTGTCTTCTGTGTCTTCGCTATATGCTTCGTAAATACACAACGTTTTTATTATATCAAAAAACAAAAACTTCCAGTACAAGCGTTGAAAAGCAAGTGAATAAATTACGCTCGTCTGGCGGCCCAACAGAATTTCTGCCTAGCAGAAATTACGCGACTCACTACTCAAAATATTACGCTCGTCTGGCTTCACCCTAAATAACTTTAGCCGAATATTTTACTAAAAAATGCACAGCGAGTTCGGAACTTGGGGCACTCCGACGCGGACAGGTTAGGTTAGAAGGAGATCCCATCCATTTTTTTAAACCATCCATAAATAGGCGCCCCGCTGAGCGAGGCTACGTCGACCGAGCAGCTAGCATGCATAATAATTTGCAATTACGACTATTCGCTATTTTGACGCTTTGCTCTTTTGATATTTTGCTATTTTGACGGATTGCGATTTTTATGAATTTGATCGATTGCGAAATTGACCATACGCGCCGAAACGCACTGTGAGGTGTGGCGAAATCATCCGCGAAAACGTCAATACATAACACCCTTCGGCCAAAGCTCTGTTTGCTTGTCTGATACGTAATTGTTTGAATACGTAGCCATCGACGACGCCATAGCGTCCCAGTGTTAGCGCTCTAAAAAAAACCTTTACTGTTTTCAGTAACCACAGAAGACATGGAAACAGACCACACTACCACCAACCACTCTTTACCACCTCACATGCTATCCCGCGTAGACATACAAGCATTAGATCCAGACTTCATACTGGACTGGAATCAACACATCGCTGGTCTGGTACAAGATCAGAAAGTGACTGACTGTCTTGAGAAGTTCTGCTATTATACAGTAAATGAGCAGATATTTAGGAATGTTCTGGTAAGTTCTGGTATTTACACGTTTACAGAGTTTTAGGACACCGATTTTAATTAAACTTGATACGTATACGAAAGGCCCATAAGTATAAAGAAGCAGTAGAAAATATGTTAAAAAAAGTTCTATGATTTGTATAATTATGTGCAAAACTTAAAAACGCTACCGATTTGTATACCGAACGCTACCGAATTTATTATAATCTATTTTTACAGTAGCTGTCGCGCGTATTTGTAACCATTTTAATAATTTATCTTCTCAAATTATGTGGTTTTCATTTAGTTGTATATTTAATGCCAATTTAAAAGTACAGTGTCAATGGTAAAAACCTAACAGAAGCAGGGATGAACAATACCCGGAACGTTATTCGTTTCACTGTAATTCTACCAAATTTAAAATTTTACCTTATCTTTTAAAGACTTTTATTCTGTTTATATTATTATACGTCCATATTTAGTACTATCTTAGATCTATTTATCAAAATTAAATTAAAATAAGTTTAATTTATATTGTTTTAACTAATCTTTGAAATAAAATGTTTTGCATTCCTGCTTCTATGAGCCTCTTTTTTCTAATGCTATTATAAATGGAGTATAGGTATTATGAAAATATATCAAAGTTTTAATTAATCTTACCTAACCGTATTTTAACTATATTATGGCATCCTACCGCCATTTGAAAGTGGATCTTAACGAGATTCTAGGTTATGCTCAGAATAAAATCATATTTGGTTGTCTTACATGATAAAAGTGAACGTTATTCTGTAAATGCGACTATCTCACCTGAATACTTTCCAATTTCAATGAAATCTTCGGATTTAAAATGTGCTGAACATATTTTAGAGTGATTTTTAGCTCGAAAGTCATTACTACAATACGGTCAACGTAACTTGGCGCGTCTGAAGTTAGCTGTTGGGCTGCGCAATGGAACTTTTAGGAACGAAATTGTCTACTGCGCAGCTAATCGGCTAACTTCAGACGCGCCAAGTTACATTGACCGTACTGTACGTGTTGCTGCTTCCAATAGTTTTCAAACATTTTCTTCTTTTGGAAATGAATGATTCCCTTCATTCTTACATCCAAATACACAGTACGGATGCATTATTGTATAATATAATACACTTCCCAATTTTGAACTCAATTAAAGGCAGAATTTTCATTACACTGAACGACTCGTCGAAAAACTGTTTAATGTTTACACTAGTGCTGCACTCTGGCGCCAAAACATTGCAGTATTATCCCCTATTACATTATACTAGCGGCCCGCCCCAGCTTCGCAAGAGTGCATTTTTTTTTAATGTTTATGTCCAACATTGGACCTCCTTGGACCTAATGATGATCAAATAAAAACTGCTTGAGCATATTGCTGCCATGTATGTATGTCTGCGCTGACCCTTACTAGAGGAATTTCCTAAAATCTACTATTTGCTCACATCAGCGTTAGGGAGATCGCCAGCAGTGTCAAGGAGCTACTAGACTTTCTTAAGGGGCTATTAAACGACTTTTACAGATTTTAAACTGACAATCACGTCTAAATGTGCAGTGTAAATGATTTGAAAAAAATATATGTTAAACTAGAACATCCTCTTAATCATTTAGTAAGTGAATATTTTTAATTATATTCATATTATATAGTTTAATTAATACGTGAAGTTGTGTCTGACGCGGACAAAACATTGACAATCACACAAAATCTACCAGGTATAATTAAACGAAACTTACACCATCTTACAGACAATTTTATTATCTATCTTTTAGTATACGCCTTTTTTAATTTTGAAAGAATACTACTTTTATTTAATTTTTTCGACTAAACTTTGAGAGTTTTGGACGCAAAACTGATGCAGAAAGGACGCAGTCTGCGTCCAAAACTTTCAAAATTTAGTCGAAAAAATTAAATAAAATTAGTATTCTTTCAAAATTTAAAAAAAGGCGTATACTAAAAGATAGATAATAAAATTGTCTGTAAGATAGTGTAAGTTTCGGATAATTATACCTGGTAGATTTTGTGTGATTGTCAATGTTTTGTCCGCGTCAGACACAACTTCACGAGTTAATTAAACTATTTAATATGAACTTAACCAAAAATATTCACTTTCTATATGATTAGGAGAATGTTCTAGTTTAACATATATTTTTTCAAATCATTTACACTGCACATTTTGACGTGATTGTCAGTTTAAAATCTGTAAAAGTCGTTTAATAGCCCCTTAAGGAGCTGGGGTATTTCAAATGATTTACATCCTACTCGCACCCAAAATACGCGCTGAGACTCGAGTTGCAGACACCGGCCCGTTATACCCTACTACTATACCTCACATCATGATAATTATGTAGAAGTGTACTGGGTACTTTTTTTTATAATTCCTCAGTAATTATAATTTCGATACCCGACCGATAACCGATGGGGAAGATAGGTTTTCGAGTGGCGACCATGAACCGGAAGACGCATCCACAGTAAAGATATCTAACAGTATTCTATCTTCATACAAACGGTCGGAACTCGAGTCGTACCTACACGCCTCGAATTAGTAGGGAAATTAGTATACCGACAGTCTCGAATGTGCCGCGCTGTGGCGAATATATTGTGTTGTTTTTTGTTGCTTGAATTCGTCAATAACACACCCAGAGATAACATTTTTTAATTTACCTGGAAACTCCGAAAGGCCATGTTCCTGAAACTTAACCCTTAAATGCATGATTTATTATTTTTTAATAATAAAATTCGAAATCAACCGGAAAATGGGTGTAGTTAATGGGAAGAATGTAAAAAAAACACCACATACATTTTTCTTAATTAAAAAAAATACATATTGATGTATTTCTACATCACGAAACTATCACAAAACTAAAAGGAAAATAAAACACTACAAATTTATAATCACAAAACTAGAAAGAAAATAAAACACACACTAGGAAGAAATTAAAACACTGTACGCGGGGCAACCCTATCGCATGTTAAGGTACTACGCGCCTGTAGGTAACTATTTCAAGGACAGGGCCGAGTCACAATACTGTTAGATATCTTTGCTGTGACGCATCGTTGGTAGGCCTCCCACCAGATGGACCGACGACATCGTCAAGGTCGCGGGTGACCGGTGGATGCAAGCGGCAGGTTGTAAGAGTTGTGGCGTTCTATGGGGGAGGCCTATGTTCAACAGTGGACGTCTTTCGACTGATAATCATAATGAATTATAATTTCTATTTACAGTTCGAGCTAATCTCAAAATTATCCAGCAACAATCCATACATAGACGTATCAGATCTATCATCAATCATAGACAAGACCGTCGCTCCAGAGCACAGAGTGAAGTTGCTACAATCATTGTCTATACTCGAATTGTCTCTGGTCATTGCTATGAAACATGGCATGGAGATATTTGATGGGCAGCCTATGAATTTTGAAATGGTTCTACATAGGTGAGTAAAACTATGTATAGACGCCAGCATGTCAACCCATACCAAACTGTCAAAGTTTCCCAATTGAACAATATGAACCTTATTGTTTTGTAATAAAGTTGAAAATTTATTAAAGAAATTTGACAGATAGCTTGATGTACCGGCTTCTGTAGGTACTTTGAACTTTAAATAATTGGGTAGATGACACTACCAATCAGTTGATATACTTCTTATGAGCTGTCAATTCCCCCATAGATTTTAAATGGCAATTTATACTTATGACGTCACTTGTAGATAGTCATATTATGTCAAATTAATAGACAAACTATTTTATGGATTTCAAAGCAAGTAAAAATCTAATTTTACAGTTAATTGAAAATGAATTGAGTTTTCGGGGCTACAATCTTGTTTTTTTTAGCGAAATCCTGTCTTGGAATGATTGAAACGTAAAGTTCAGCGGCCGGAAGTCTTGCTGGCAAACTATTTTCAACTTTAACTTTAGAACTAAAGGCATAGTATCGCTTAAAGATTTGCATGAGTCGAGCCTATGCTCGCGGGACCGCCGCATAAAACTATCAGCGAGGGCACGCGACTGATCGCCGGCCGCTGTCATCCCGTGTGTGAACTGACCCTTACGGAGCTATTGCAAGCCGATTCTGGCGCGGGTTAATATTGGTCCACGAGTATACATCCTTTGTCTAAACTAGGACCTTCGTCTGGACTATAGCATCAATATTATCCACAGATACACAAAATTTGCCAACTCAAACTCTTCAACGCAAACAGTGCCACGACCAGTAATCTTAAAGGCATTCGAACATCTTCAAGAATTAGAAATAATTATGCCAGTAAGAACTACAGACTCCATTTATAATAGCGCTGAAACCACGGCCAGTAGAGTGCAGAAAGAATATAAATTATACACCCTAGCTGTACCAAATGAAGATATCAGTGATGCTGTAAAGAATTTCAAGGCATTGCCAACTGAAATTAATCATTGGTTCAATAATTCTGTTGTTTGACTTTGTGTGCATGGCAACACTGTTGATTTTTTTTGGTAAGTTGTCGCCACGATTTTTATTGTGGCAACATTGTATGTAGAATGTCAGGTGTGCTGGAAAAAAGTTGGTCACACTGAAAATATCCTTGTTTGTTTATTAATTATGTTGTTTCGTTGCGACATTGTGAGTGAAATGTCAGGGAGAATTTTGGTGAACTCCATTAAATGCAAAGACTTATCAATAAAACGAATATAATAATATTTAGTACTTTTATTTTATTTGTAGTTCTCTATGATAATATTAGTGTCTTATTATAAATAATAACTAATTAAGCTGCAAGTAGTCACTACAATAACAAACATGTGTCGTAAATAATATTTAATACAATGACTGCCGGGCCAATAATGTTAAGGTAAAACCTTCACTGTTCGCGTGTAAAATACGCGCTGAGACGTGGAGTTGCGGACACCAGTTTTAGCTAAATAAATCAATATGATAAATAAACCTTTCTGAATCTAAAACTCACATATTTTTAATCTACATTTTTTGATAATAAAATAATAAGAAAATGGAATAAATATGTAGTAAAAATAATAATAATATTTATTTATTCAGACTGCAAAAAGAGGTCCACTGTGTTAGTAACAATATTACTTAGCCTATGTTGGTACTTAATAACTAAAACAGATCTTGTCCGCTCGGCCAATGCCCACACAAACGGGCTATCTGCCCGGGCGGCTATCGAGTGCAGAAATGTTGTTGTGACTGTGTGTGTAAAAAGACTTAACAATAAAATTAGTAGAACAAAAATCAGTCAAAACCTAACAAACTTAAAAAAATAAGAAAAATGGATATGCTACTACTTCAAACTATTTACCTATTGTACAGTACGGTCAACGTAACTTGGCGCGTCTGAAGTTAGCCGATTAGCTGCGCAGTAGACAATTTCGTTCCTAAAAGTTCCATTGCGCAACCAAACAGCTAACTTCAGACGCGCCAAGTTACGTTGACCGTATTGTACCTGCCGTACCAAAATAGCAAAACAACATCTATTGACTACACAGCCTGTAGTTGGTGGTAACACCAAATAGAAAAAAAAACCGTTATGTGCGAGACAAGGATAGAAGATTTAAAAACTTGGAAAGCTTGCATAATATTACATTTAAACGTTGTGATCTTTATAATAGATCATGAATCATTATGATTGTAGAGACGGGATTCTATTATATAAATGAAACTGCAGGAACTATTCATCAGCCATGTTCGCTATATTACCACCGTCAATCTTGGATAGTACCCAATGACGTATTATAAATAGACGCGTCATACACGAACATTAGTGCACTTTAAAACGGCGCAAACTTTTATATCTACATACCAGTAGGCACATACGAAGAAAAGGACAGAAGCTTATAACGTATACCTGTTAGAAAAAGATAAACATAAATATTTTGTTACGTCAGCTAAGTGTGAATTACGAGCGATACTGACGTATAGCCGCGACACTGGGTCGTACGTGACTAAGTGAAACCCCGGCAATTGCCTTGCTTTAATATTGCCATTATTGAGCGTGGGTAACGCATCTAAGTGTATAATATACCTGTCATTGATAGTACCCAACACTTAGTTAGGGATGGTCCACACTACTGACAAACGTCATTATTGTCCCATCATTTGTGATAGGTAGTCCAATCAAATATGAGCTGAACTCAGCAAAATAATAAGTAAATCAATCAATAATTCAATTAATCACGGCGAACTAATTTAATACGCCAAATGTACCTACATCATACATTACTTACTTTCTAGCAAACACAAATCGAGCTTCTGAAAATAATAATGCTACATGAAAATAAATGGCTTAGTTGCCTTAATAAGTGGTACAAATTCTATAACACTACATCACAAAAAGTATGCAGTACAGGAACAGCCGTTCTTCTTTAAAATTAATCCCTCGTATGCCCAAAATTAAAAAGCTGTTGTGTCTCGCTTAGATCTGCGTTGGAGTTACGACGGGTTAATCCAGTTTTTATCAGAAATATTACAAAATATCATTATTTCTACCAAATATTGACGCCGGTTAATCCGTTTCGGCAGAAATAAACCCAAAATCCTTTTGTGCTTTTGGATTATCGAGTTTTTAGTCTAACCATCTAACATTCGGACTGGCACTCCTTTCGATATCATTAATGTAGTCATCTTCATGAAACCTATATCGGAATCGTTCTTGACTTGCACTAATTCGTCCTAATTCTTCTAATTCTTTCGGACTCAAATCCTTATACCGTTTACCTTTAATTTCTTCCGGAATAACATGAACAACGTTACTTAATTCTTTATTAACTAAAGTGGAATCATTTATATCGTGAACCATAGAGGCTAGAGTTTTGCGGGGATTATTCTCGGGGTTGCCAGGTCTTTTGTGCAAAAATCCCTGGTTTGTTACCGTTGATGCTGATGGTTCGTCGTCACTTACAAATGCTTTATTGTTAAACACTTGGAAGATTCCTTTCTTTTTCTTTGCCTGTAAAAAATATACAACAGTAATAATAATTTTTTTAATGCAAAATAAGAAAAAATACAATGCATGTTTACATTATTAAGATATCACAATTTTGCATTTTTTTTGTGAAAAATGACCCCGCTGTTAGGATGATCCTGTGTTATAGAGGTCATCCATTCGTCCGTTAAAGGTTAGTTTACTAAATTGGGAGACTAACGTTTAACAGTGGCAATAGCATGCGAATAAGCGCGTGTTGTGAGGTGTAGGTAATGGGTGAAGTGTGTGGGTGTGACGTGTGGGTGTGGGTGTTATGACCTATGAATAGAGAGAGGTGGTGAGTTGGGGTTTATGTGGGTGTGTAAGTGTTCGTGATCCTATGATTATCTGCATAGGAGTTTCATCAGTGCTTCTGTTTCATCATAACCTAGGGTGAGAAGGAATAACAGTGATATCAAAATAAACTGAATGTTTAAAATTCGACACCGTTCACCTACTGAAAAGGTTGTATGCGGAATGCAAACTGGACAAAATTTTAAGAAAGATTTCTTCCGAACACTGCGGAATTCTAGTAGTAGTAAATTGAAATTAGAATTGTCAACCTTATTTTATATTTTGGGCGATCTTCTGCCAGCCACCATTGGGTTAGGACGTTTTCCTCTAAATAGAAGTGTACTGTTTTCCCTCTTACTAAAAGTCCCTCCGTCTATTCACACACCAGCGCGACTATTTCACAGTTCCATAGATACCATAGACACTGTAGTTATGGAACCCACCAATCATAAATAAGTACTAGCCTCATGCAGCTTGTCCACGATGTATCCATGGCCGGTGTTCATGCCGACTGTAGGCATCTGTTCCATGCTTTTGGAGCGGTGGAAGGGGCGAAGAGCGGAGACAGCGCGGGATATGCCAACCTGTGGAGGTGAGAGGTTTAGTTTTAGCGACTGATATTCTCCATATTAAATACCTATGAAGTAGAATATTGTTTTTCAATAATATAGAGAATGCAATTATGTTTAGTGGCAGAGCTCTATTTCTGAAGGAGCTTTTCCAATAGCGGTTGACCATGTAGACAGGTACATTTTGTAAATACTTGATGACTAAAGTGTCTATGGAGTTTTTTGCTCGTCGTTCTTCATAGAGATCTATCTATGTTTTGAAAGGAGCAATTAAACCTAAGTTACTGATTCAACCGACCCGAACTGTAATAGGTAGACTTTGAGATGATTGATTTATGGTTTAGTCTCTGAGATGGCATTTTACTACCACATGAGCCAGGTTGGCTTGATTGCCCTCTAATTTGGCGGCTCCGTTGCCTAGGCGGTCCAGGACAAACATTTAATAATAATATGTGGGTACATTTTCACACACGGCCATCTGACCCTAAACTAGGGAGACCCTGTACTATGGGTGGCAGACAGCTGATATACATACACAAATACATTTTTTTTATACATTTGTGTGATGAATACTTGTTTGCCTTGTGTCTGGTTGTTGTTTATCTATTACGTATCTATTTATATATTAGGGTATGTATATCAGCTGTCTGACACCTATAGTACAGGGTCTGCCTAGTTTGGGGCAGATGGTTGTGTGTGTGATATAGGTACCGTGTTTGTATATCATAGATAAACATTTTTTCTCTATTACCTGTCCATGTCTAATCCTATGCTCAGTTATGTCAGCGCCGAGCAGCTCGGTGTACGGATCCATTCGTATCGGCATGATCTTGTCTATGACCCAGAGTAGCGATATGGTCACAAGGATGCCCCATGTCATCAGGCAGACACCGGTCAAAGATTGGACTCCAAGAAGGTACCAGCCGCCACCTAAGAATAGAAAACATATTAAATTGTTCCTTGATTTATGGTGTCCTACAAATGTCAACATCATCATATCAACCTTTAGACGCCTACTGCTGTGCATAGGTCTTCCCCAATGGTTAGCTGTAATCGCCAGGTTTGACCGATGCATGTTGACGATCGCAGTAGGTGTTATGGTACTCAGAAGGACGCTGCTGCCCATCCTCTGGTCAATATCCCTCTGTCGCCTTCTACGACACCCACGAGTAGAAATGAGGTGGTGCTATTCACAACCGGCACCATACGTAACTTGTAACAAATGTAACTTTTTCAATTCTTAGGTACTTTCGAAGTTCATCTTGGACATCGATGAAGGCAAACATCGCGAGGAAACCAGAACGAAGAGGCCTTTGCCCCCGTTGAACCTGTAGTGGGACAATAATAACCTGGTACAGTACGATTCAAACTTTATGGCGGCTCTGAACACGAGTCGGGTGGCTGCGCAGTAAGAATTTCACGTGTGTGTGTGTGTTTTCGCGTGCTCCACCTTAGGCCGCATCATCACTTAAGATCAGGTGAGTTGCGGTCAAACGCAAGCCTATAACAATATAAAAAAAAAAAAAAAAATTCACGTGTCAGCGGGAGTGAGGAGCGGACTACTGCGCAGTCAGTAGCGCACTTCACAGCCGTCATTAAGTTTGAGTCGAACTATAGGTAGGTACCTATTGTTACAAAAAAAATATTAAATGTAAAAACAGAACTCTTCGTTAGGAATAGGTAATCGCCGTTCAACCAAAGTTGAACTCGATGAAAAGATTCAATGAGAAGAATATTTTACCTTTGAACAATCCAGATCTTCCATTGGTTGTTTCCATAGGTATTGGATTGTCAGCGAAGAGTCCCACAGCTATTACACCTGATAAAGTAATAATTCTGTGATTAAAACACAATAAAGCAGTTCACGCCAGCACTAGGCAATTTACATCCGGGGATCGGCACATTCGGTTCTGTATTTTTAAAACAATGCCATCAAAGGTTCTATTGAGAATCAACATCTTCCTGCCCTTATCCCATGTTACTTGGGGTCGGCGCAACATGTTTTCTTCTTCCATTCCGTCCTGTCCAACGTCATGCTTTCACTGACTCCCTTTTCATTCATATCAATCTTTACACAACCCATCCATCTACATTAATATTCCAACAAAGGTTCTATTGAGAATGCTGAACTGAAAGTGCCGACCTGCTTACGTAAGATTTTTACTACGCCACGAAGCCATATATGGTGTAGCGTTGTGTAGGTACTAGAAAGCGAAGAGAAGGATGCTTTACCCCTATCTGCCAAGCCTTTTCCCAACTATGTTGGGGTAGCTGAATACCAGTGGCGTGCCTAGGGGCACGCCCGATAGATTTTTTACGATTAAGAAAACAGAAGGAAGTTGCTCAGTTACTGATTAGCTTATGTTATGCAAGCCTGGTCTTTCGGCTTCTATGAAGGTCCCGACACTGCTGAGTACCTATCAGTGTTTTACATGGAGCGACTGCCTGTCTAACCTCCACAACCCAGTTACTGGGTAACACGTTACGCCTTGGTAAGACTGGCTGTCAGACTTTCTGGCTTCTGACTCCCCATAACGACTGCCAAAGATCTACAAGTGGCAGCCGGGACCAACGGCTTCACGCGCTTTCCGAGGCACGGATGGGGTTTGGTATGAAATGGATGGTCACCCATCCATGGAACGACCGCGGCAAGCATAGCTTACCCATGACCGATCGATCAGTACGACTTTCATTCAGCCACGAGCGTTACCCCGAAGAAGCTTAAAATAAAAGTAGCGAGAACAAATCCAAGAGTCCAGTGGTGTAATTATTCTCTATGTAACACAACAACCTAAAGCTCGACGCTGCGGTAGCGGCGAGTTAAATTGTCGTATTCATTAACCTATGCTTACACAGCGCAAGCACCACGTGGATAGACGGCTTTTGGTGAAACTACTCAAGGTCGGAAATGTTGACACTTTTAACAGTTCAGTTCAGTTATGAAAAATTATTTTCGCTAAGCAAAAACAGTCGCCGAGCTCGACGTCGATTTCACGGCTGACATGAATGAATGTCGTATTCACCATCGAGCACAGCTACCAATGGTAACGTAAGCTGTAAAACCATTTTAGGGGACCTTATAGAGTGCCTTCTGTGCCAAGGAATGCTGTTTCTTCCTAGCAACCTTCACCTAAACTTCTTGCTTACCCCAAAGCCCACACGCTCCATGCACAGCGGACGCGCCGACAGGGTCGTCGACACCCATCATATCGAACAGCGGAGCGGTGCCCGAAGCTATGGCGGCGCCGATGAAGCCGATGAGCAACGACTCCCAAGCGCGGTACAGGAAGCATCCAGCTGAGGATAACAAAAATGTATATGTAAATCAAGAAAGGGTATTTTAAATTTTATTTTGATAAGGTTGCCTCACTAGGAATTTCTCCTGTATCGTGGGTATTATTTCATGACGCACCGATCAGATTTCGATCACGCTAAGGTTTAAGCTCGATTAGGTACTAAATGTCATTCGTGTCATCTTAGTACACTTTAAATCGCATACCTACGTGTGACGCGAGCGTATCTGATACCGGTCGCACAGTAAGGGGATATGTAATGGGGCACTAGTGTGGGGAAATGATTAAAAAAAAATACCCAGCTGTCGCTGTGCGAACGGTAGGTATCACATTCGCTCCTGATTTACAGTACAGTACAGAATAAAAATCCAGCTGTTTAAAATGTTTGTTCAGTACGCAACAGCAAATCGCTCAGCCGGTGCATCAACCCTGTCATCCAAACGTAGTAACATATTTTTTTTCGCGATTCCACGGTAGGTCCTATAGAACTCGTTCATAATGATGATCTCTTACCGGGTCGGACAGGGTTTTCCCAGGGTTTGCACATCACAAAAAGGTATTTTACCATATTTACGGGTAATTTTTCCTCTATGGTAACACTGACCAAAATACATTCCCGCATTCAAAGGGTTGCCAAGATTTTGCACTACTAAAATAGTAGACAATATTGAAAACTAAATACATGAGGCTAAGCACGAGCGTAGAAGAAAGATTCGTTAACGAATGAATATAGAGAATATCTACTTAATTAAAACAAAACTTACCGGTAATTGACACAAGTGATCCAAGAACACTGTTGATGAGTTCCATTACTTCTGCTTTGCCTTTGTTCTTTAGTAACGTGAAGCTGAAATAAAAAAAGTGTTGTTAAGAACGTATTACAGTTGGCACCTCTAATTACATCTTAAATACTGCTTGCTAGATTAAACATAAAAATAATTTGAATAGAGTACCTACTTATTGTTTTTAATTAGAACCTTTTGTTACCTCATCTACTTATATACCTACAAATAAATAAAATTGAAGTGTCTGTTTGTAATAATTACCCACAATAATACTCGTAGAGAGAAAAAGAGTCAAGAAAAACTCCTTTCGAAAACTTTGAAGCTGTTTCTCTCTTTCGCGGCAAATGTTTCAAAGTTGACTTTTTTTTGCGACCAGTCCGCCACTCTAAGTATTCCCAAACCACTGCAACTCCTGTAAGCCAGAATCAACAGTGGCGACCACCAGAAAAGCGCCAGAGCAATTAAGCTCGACGAGTCCCAGAGAAACGATTCAACTGTCTTGGATCCCGCAACGAAATTAATCAGAAAGAACAGCGGAGAAGTAAGAAAAATATATTTTCCACTTCCCTCCAAATCAAAAAAAAACTAGGCCAATAGGCACAAAGGGACGTTTCCAAAGTTGCCTTTACTTACAGTAAACCAAAGCAGCCGCCTCCAAAAGAGCCCATCATTGTCATGACGGCCGCGCGAGCCGCATACTGCCATTTTGCCCCGCTTACCTACGAACAAACATAACAATAATAATACCAGCCTAATATTGTCCCACTGCTGGGCAAAGGCTTCTCTTATAGGGAAGGTACGAGCATTGATCACCAGGATTGCTAAAACCGGATTGGCGATTTCAGACTTATCCATAATTATAAGTACTAATATAGATATCCTACTTCACTACATATTATGTATAAAACAAAGTCCCCCGCCGCGTCCGTCCCTATATATGCTTAGATCTTTAAAACTACGCGACGGATTTTGATGCGGGTTTTAATAGATAGAGTGATTCAAGAAGAAGGTTTATAGGTATATTACATGCATATTATAGTAGAAGAAAACCGATAAATTCCAAGAGTAATGTGAGGTCGTAATAAACATATTTTTGTGCGCTTACATTGCAAACGCTGGCTAAACCTTACGAGATATATCAAATTAATGTACTACGGAATTGTATATCTTAAAAGGATCGATAAAAAAGTCAGCGATGGTGTAATGTTTAGCTCTTAAGGATAACCCACAGTAACCATTTTTATCTTTTACATATTACAAAATATAAGATATGGGTTACTTACCAAGCTATTTTAAACAATACTGTTTTATTCCTTACCAAATTAAATGTCTTATATACGTTGTGCATTTCATGTAGATCAAAATTGCCCTTTACAGCATATCATTAAAACCAATATATTAGAAGATATCACAGTGTTAAAAAAGGGTTTAGAGCGGCTGGCGCTTACATATGTCGCTCTTTCAAGAGTAACTTCTAAAGAAAACATGTTTGTGTTGTCTAATGACAAAAAAACTGTGAACGTTGTATATAAAGACATTCTGTAGTATATTTAGTATCACCATTGCACCCGTGCGAAGCCGGGGCGGGTCGCTAGTACCTATATTATGTACTGAATATTATAATTTATGCGAAAGTAACTCTGTCTGTTACGCTTTCACGATGAAACGGCTACACCGATTTTGATGACATTTGGTATGAAAATAGCTTGAACCCCGGGGAAGGACATAGGCTACTTTTTAATCCGCGACTGCGTCTGCATCCGCGATAACCGGCATTCACGCGGACGAAGTCGCGGGCAAAACCTAGTATTAATTATAAAGCCGTCATAATGTTTTCCTGTAAAAATAAACATTGTCACAATGTTAAAATGGGTTTCCAGCGTGGGTTGTCCGGGTTAGAATAGCTCCTACCCATTTCATCCCGAGAGAGTGTCGTAGAAGGCGACTAATAGACCTTACTCACCATCCTTCTTGCTGTACGTCCCGCCAAGGTCATGCACGATGCACGATGCAAAACGACCGTGAATAAGCTTGCTGTACGTCAATAATTATTATTAATTGTTTTTTTTCACGGTACTTTTGCATGGCGACCTTGGCGGGACGTACAGCAAGAAGGATGGAGAATAAGGTGTTTAAGGGAAAATTCGGAAGTTGGGCGCAGCAGCGGCTTCTACGTACTAAACAACTTCACTGCGATCCCCAAGACGCCTGCCAAGCGTGGAAATTATGGCACGCCCCCCCACAATGACAAAGATGCAAGCAGTAATAGATTACCGCTCGTTGTAGTGTTCTATGGGGAGGCCTTTGTTCAACAGTGGACGTCTACAGGCTGATGATGATGATGAATTTTTGAAGCAGTTGTAATGATATGTTAAGCATACGTTTTTAATGTACTTAGGTACATTCATTTGTTAAGATGGAAAGTAATAATAATAATAATATGTGGGGACATTTTCACACACGGCCATCTGACCCCACACTAGGGAGACCCTGTACTATGGGTGTCAGACAGCTGATATACATACACAAATACATTTTTTTTTGTAAATACATACATATATAGATAAACAACACCCAGACACAAGGCAAACACAAGTGCTCATCACACAAATGTTTACCCTGGGCGGGAATCGAACCCGCAACACGCTGCGCAGCAGTCGATCGCTCAGCCACTACGCCAACCGTGTCGTGCCGGTAATGTAACACATTTGGCATTTTGCGTTAATTAAATATATAATTGAGAGATTGTAAGTTGACTCGTTTTGGCAGCCCTAAGCCTATACGCGGAAAAAATAAACTGAAAAGCATAATGTATTGAAAAGATATTCCTGTCTGAAATCATAGTTAGGCGACCTAGCACGGGCCTCTAAATAAAACTAGGTACAAAGGTTTTGGTGTTACCATGCAAACTTTTTTACATAGTAGGTAGCTAGCACTTTGCCAGCGACTTTATCCGCGTGTATTTTCTCAAGGATCCCTAATTTTTTAACCGACTTCAAAAAGGAGGAGGTTATCAATTCGAATGTTTATATTTTCTTTTTTTTTAATTTTATGTATGTTCGGGCATAACTTGTCATTTATGAACGGATTTGCAAAATTCTTTTTTTGTTCGAAAGGGGTTTATTCCGAAAAGGTCCCATATAAATTTTATCATAATTGGTACAGCCCTTTTTGAGAAATCAACAAATTCCCAAAAAAACTTCGACAGAACACACATTACTTTACTTTCGGAAGTCGGTGGCAATACAAAACAACAAACACAAAGCCACCGCCACCGACTTCCGAAAGTAATGTGTGTTCTGTGCTAAAGTTATTTATCACTTTTTAGTTTTTGAAGGCGGTTTTCTGTTTTTGAAAAAACTTTTTTTGAGAATGCAATATAGCCTATAGCACTCAGAGATAACGTAGCTTCCTATTAGTCAAAGATTGTTTTGAAATCGGATGAGTAGTTTCGGAGATTACAACTAACAAACCAATTTTACTTCTTTATAGTAATAGTATAGATAAAAAAAAGTAGGCCCTGCCGATTGTACGCTTAGATCTTTTAATAATAATTATTTTATTTTGGACAATTACGAGATCCATAAATTGTTAATAACAGGTTTGCACTTAAACACTACTGTTAGTAGGTACCTTAACTGAAGACTAATTAAAGAGAGGTCCACCCACCACTAGAGCAACAAAATACTAGGGTATAAGACTTCTCACAAATTGCCTCACTATTGTGGAGGACGCATCGGCCGCCACCATGAAGATATAAATGGAGGTATAGGTATAAATGGAGCCAACACTTCGACCAAAAGCTTGAAACCAACTGTGGGCTGATGCTCTCTTTCTGAATGCATACATAAGAACGAGACAGTGATATGTGTTTTCCTTATCTTATATATGCATTCAGAAAGAGAGCGTCTGCCCACAGTTGGCTTCACTTAGGTATTTAGAGTGTTGCCTCCACTTTTATCTATAAGCTTCTTGGCCGCCACAGTCTTGAGTATGCTATTGTGACTGCCTCTTATTCTACTCTTTTAAACTACGAAATGGATTTTAACATGGTTTTCATCAATAAATAGAGTGTTTCAAGAGAAACGTACCACAACCACAACCATACCACAATAAAAACACGTGATCGGGCACTATTTTTTTTATAAAAATGAATAACTAGGTACCTACTTTAATAGGGTAATTACATCCATTTTTGAAAAGTGTCTCAATGAAATTTTGTAGTGCTGTAGTAATATGCCACCAAAAAAAAACACAAATTTTTTATTCAAGTGTCAAATGCATCTAAATTTTAAATTTTCAAATTTCGCGTGTAGTTTGACGAAACCACCTCTTACTGGACGCCATATTGCTCAGCGTAAATGACGTCAGTTTGTTTTGTATCAAATGAGCTCATATTAAATATGATAATTGTATATAATTTAAAAATAATTAAAAGCATATTTTGTAATAGGTGTAATAATGAAAAAATTACGTTGGTTACGAAAATAATAAAAGTACGAAGCCTATATTACTCCAATCGGTTGACTGACAGTTGGCAATTTTTTGTTTACACAGCCGTACGGCGTAATAACATGGCCGCTACTATTTCACGGTGTTTTATAACAGATTAAAAATATTGGAAACTTCGACTTGAATTAAAAAAAATGTTTTGTTATTTTATGAACTAAAACTTACATTTTCCGACTTCTTTATGCCTAAACTGTCTCAATAACATATTTATAGATTTTTCTCGTATAGAGTAAAATACCCTATTCACACTGACCACTTTCGCGGTACCTACAGTACGGTCAACGTAACTTGGCGCGTCTGAAGTTAGCCGATTAGCTGCGCAGTAGACAATTTCGTTCTTAAAAGTTCCATTGCGCAGCCAAACAGCTAACTTCAGACGCGCCAAGTTACGTTGACCGTATTGTACGACAACGCAAAAAGCCGCAGCGTCACTATTCACACGTAACCACTGCTTGACCATCTTTCGCCGCTGCGATGTGGTGTGGTTGTGGTGCGTGTGAAACAAGCCTTAGTTAGTCTACATTGCACCCATGCGAAGCCGGGCCGGATCGCTAGTATTTTATAAACGTTTCTAAGTACGGCACAGCATACATAATGAACACAATAACGTATTCAAAGGATTCAGCCGATCAATTAAGTGTAGACAAGTTGACATGCAACTCAAATGACTGGTGATTTGTCTAATTTGTTGAAATGGCCCGCGTTTACCGACAATCTTGTTCAATGTCGGGAAAACGTGATTCGCATGTACAGAGGATTGATTTAAATGTTGTTAGAGGGGTGGTAGACGAGTCGAACCGACCCACAAATGTTGGAAATCTAATAATGACATGTTTTCAAAAGTTTGGGTTGTTTATTTATGATCATCGACACACACGCACACACGGATACATCATCATAACGTCAACCTTTAAACGCCCACTGCTGGCCATAGATCTCCCCCAAGGGGGGTTTAGCCGTAATCGCCATGTTTGCGATGCTCAGAAGGACACTCAGAAGGACACTGCTGCCCATCCTCTGGTCAATATCACTCTGTCGCCTTCTACGACACCCACGGGTAGAAATGGGGTGGTGATATTCCCGGCACCACACGGCGCTCACATACAATTTACATTAATATTACATTAATACTACCGACCGAATTTCGGTCATAGCGTCCAATCTCAACGAAGTTTAGCCAAGTACGTGGGAGATATTATCCGCTTGGTTGTTGATATGGTTCTTGGAGTCTTAAGGCCATTGTTTAACTATTGTGTCTGTTAATTAGATAGTTAAGCTCTTACAGTGCAGAAGTGTGTGCGCAAATACAAGTGCTCTCCCTCCAAGAAGCTTATAGGTAAAAGTGGAGGCAACATTCTGAACACCTAAGTGAAACCAACTGTGGGCAGACGCTCTCTTCCTGAATGCATACATAAGGTAAAGAAAACACATATCACTGTTTCGTTCTTTTGTATGCATTCAGAAAGAGAGCATCTGCCCACAGTTCGTTTCATTTGGGTGTTCAGAGTGTTGCCTCCACTTTTACCTATAAGCTTCTTGACTCCCTCTTCCCTCACTCTCATAGCCTGAGGGAACGGCTGGAAATCGGCCGGGGGAAATTATGTAGACAAATGTGTATTATATTAGGTAGGTAGGTATACTTACGTAATAGTATAACTAATAAACGAATAGGATAGTACCTACCTATACAGGGTGGCGATGATAATAGCACAAAAAAGGAACATGACAGGATTTGGTAATTGTTTTAAAGAGTATTCATAATATTAAATTATGGCGCCAAAAGTTGCCGCTCTTCTCACAGGTTAGTAAACCAGTATTTCAAATGGTATTGTATTTTGTTTACATTTATTATGCTTTTTAATCTTCTGACAACGTAAGAAGTTCCATTTGACGTTCTATCTTTCGTACTAGTACGTAAGAAATTTAAAAATAAATTTCATAATCCTAATTAATTACTATGTTACCCATACACTATAACAACGAGTATCATTCGTAAGCATTAAGTTTAACTTTAGATTGAAAAAAATGCACTCAAAAACACGAATTAATCGTTGATTCTTATTCAATTAAGATATGTCAAATAGGACTTCTTAGATTATCATTAGTACGTTTGATTTTTTTTTAAATTGGGTGATAGGATTTATTCGATAGTTTCAAAATATTCTTGTGAACTAGTATTGCCAGTATTTTCATTTTTTGGCGTATCGTTGTCCCCACGTTGTATAGCCTTGTCGGTAATTAGCGCTATTTAGACAAATGACTATTTTAAATTGTGTCTATGATACTCAGTTAGTAACGATGGTATAAAAATAGTCATCGGTAATTTACTTATGGTATATTTATGCAAATATTCTTTTGACTTCGTGTAAAGTCGTAATTAAAAATAATTACCATAATAATTATAGTTCGGTCGGTATGTATTGTCGTTGTGACATTTCCTATTGGGCTGGACAACACACATGACAAGTGAAGCGGCGTGACCAAACCGGTCTCGTGTACCCGACATTAATATTAGTTATTCAGAATATCACTTAAACAAATTGATTGTTCAGTCTGTTTAACCTTGTGCGACACTTAAATTAAAGGAGTTTAATAAATTACGACGCCCTAAAAAAATCTATTAATGTAAATAGATTCTACACGCGACATCATTCGCGTCAAAGTTAATAAATTGGCGCTGATTCCCTTGTTCACAAACTAAACTAAAATTAGACAATTGGCATCTCTTACTGCCAGGCAGCTGAAGAAAAGGACGGCGGCAGATAAGAGCTAAGTTGAAAATGTCAAGTTAGGTAGTTTTTTCTTGGAACTGGCACTTCGCCGTATATTTAATTCTGTGGGTCGATTCTGTAAAATTCAAACAACAACTCGCATCTCACATCGCTACTCACTCTCCCACAAGGTTCAAAATGACCTTGATATATTTGACACTTTGAATCGGGTTCGAGTGCGAAGTGAGCGTCGTACCTTATAGAATGCCACTTCTAACGTCACTTATACTTTATCTGTTAAAATCTCCATGTCAATTTAGTTCAACTCGCTGACGCGCTCACAAGGGTAGCGCTAGTGTAAATTCGAATTATCTTTGCTCGTCCGATTATAGAATGGAGATGAGGGAATTAAGTTATGCAATTCTTAGCACGTCTATCGATACCTTCCAACGACTTGTTTGTATATGAAAGAGTGATTTTAGTTTACAAGATACATAGGGAAAGAAGGTTGGAAGCGACTTTCTTTCTACCCCGACTGCAAGGAAAGGGTTATATACTATCTAAAGATGTTCCTATTCCTAATATTAACATGATTTATTTATTTATTTACACTTCGTGCACAAAAGTACAAAGGTGGACTTAATGCCAGACATTCTCTACCAGTCAACCAAGGGTGGTGATGAGATAACGTAGCAAAAAAATGGTGCATATCAAAAGGAATCATTAAAAAGTTAAAAAGATATAAATTACACATACATAATTATATATCTGGTATTTGATATAAAATAAAATAAAAATAATAATAATGTAAAATGTGTGTGTGTGTGTGTGTGATGTGAGTGTGATGTGTATGCGTAATAGTATAATGATGTCTGATAATTTATTTATTTATTTATTAGGTTCGCCAACAATTGTTTACACACACATACAGCTACCCGTATTTGATGCATAAAATAAATTAACAGTGCAACAATTAATTAAAGGCAAACACCACATTCACATTTCAAATAATCAAAAAGAAAAGTTAACTTAACTTACAAAGTGATAAGCGCTAATTATTTACAATTAATAACAATTGCATGAATAAAAATATGAGATTGATAAAAAAAAAAAATACAACTTTGAAAATATTGGTAAAATTGATAATATTGATAAAACTGGTAAAATTAATGAAGTTTACAAATTGGCAAGTGATAAAATTGATTTAAATAACCAACTTACCCCATAAGTACTGCCAGAGTTGAAAGCCAGCCATCCCCACCACAACACGAAGGTCCCCATCACCGCGTTGACGGGGTTCCCCATGGGGAGGGGGGCTATGCCGTGAGCATAGCGGCCGAGTCGTGGACCCAGCATTAGTGCCGAGGCGAATGCTGATGCTCCACCTGTTCGCAAAAGATCTTGATAAGTGTGCGTACCAACAGCGAAACGCGGTGACTCAACAAATTAACTGCTGTAGCTATATACTCTCGAGTGAATTCATACGAACCGCATGTTATAAAATATGTTTTTGTTGTGCATAATACATTCGAGGTGGAATTGATAACTGCATCTGGAGGAAGGGCGTCGCCAAGGGTGGGGCGGGGCCCACCCCGCTAGAGATTACAAAAGCTTGCCTTTAACTGTACTTATTTTTATTTACTTTTTCTATCCTCCATATATCAACTTGCCCCCCCCTATCCTCTAGGTCAGGGGTGGGCATACTTACACCATCGGCGATACCCCAAAATAAATAAAAACGGGGCGAGTGGAACATTTTAATCGTAAGGGGCAAGATTCAAGGGGCGAACCGAGCGTACACCTCTACAATATTAAACGTGAACTACAAGCGATCGACTTGCAAGCAGAAAAAAAATGCATTTAGGTATTGTAAAGAAAAACAAGATTTCGCAGATTCCCAGCAATACATCGACCAAAACAAAGCAGTTAACTGCTGGGCGATTTTTTTTGAGATTTGGGTATTTTTCTTGGGTTAGAAGAGACTAAAATTTGATATAGACTATTGCTCTGACTTAGAGGTGTATGTCTGAAATGATCAGTATCATATCGTTTTCAAGAGAAGGCAAGTCTATGTCAAAGGTATTCGCTATTTCAGAAGCAGTTATTTCAACATCCTGACAAGACAACGGATAAATAATCAATTCTCGTCAATGTTCGTAATTTAGAAAAACGTCTTTCAAACTCGCTGAGACTGTTTCCAACTTCTGTTTCGTATTTATTGTAATTGGATACACTTGCTTTTAAAGCTGCAAAATCCTTATTTTTCAATTACTTTTAAATGAGTTTATTGTGATAATCATATTAATAATGGTTTGATCTTTTCCTTGCAGCTCTATGTTAATAGTATTCAAATGACCGGCCACGTCTGTAAGGCGATTCTCACACGGCGCCGCTTACCGCCGCGGAGGGCGGAGGCGGCGAAGCGGATTTTGTAGCGGTGCGCCGCGCGGAGAACGCGGTGAGCCCGCGTGTCCGCACGGTTGATGGGTTTCGATCAGTCCAACCACATGCGATTTAATTAAAAAATTAATGATTTTCATAAACTTACCAAGTTCTTTTTTTCTACGACAGTTTGTCCTGGCTCGAAATATAATGTAATAATTTCTTCCAATTGTTTTATTTTTATATGCCTATCACTATATTGAGAGCTTTTCATGTACCAAATAGCAGGGCGACTTTCAAGCTCCGAAATAAACTTTTCGACATCGAAGTCCTTTTTAAAAAAGTGTAACACAACCTATCCCTCAGAAATCCGCGCGGCAATGCGGTCGCTCGTGTGCCAAGCGCCGCCCCTACGCGCGGGACACCGCGCGGAGGGGCGGAGGCGGCGTGAGCGCCGCTGGTCTGTACGGTCAGGTGGTGTACGTGTGTTAGGCATCAGCGGTTTCTATACAAGCCAATGGAACATAAGATCCGCGTCACCGTGAACCGCGTCGGTGCGCGGCGTCGTGTGTTAATCGCCTAAGGCCAAATCACACAGCCAATTTTCATTTTTATGAATCTCAGTGTTATCAGCCCTTTTATGGGGGGTTTGAGATCATTTATTCTCACAAGAATTACAATTCACTTACATGAGAATATTTAAAACTATACATAACAAACTAAATGTTGGACGTATTACAAAAAGCTGGGCGTCGATTGTAATATTTTGAGGGTAGGTCATAAAATAATGAACAAGTTTTGGTTCGATACTATGGACTCAGCTGTCATAGTACGTAAACAAGTTTCCGTATAACACAGATCAGCGGTAACTGGATGTGGCTCGTCACTATTGTAGGGAAAATGAGTTTTTTATTATAAAGTGCTTAAGTATTTTTTTAAAAGTAGTATTAGATTTAACTTCTCTGAGGTCTCTCGGTAATTTATTAAATATTTTGGATCCTTCATACATAATAGTTTTTCTTCCGTAGTTTGTGCGAGTTGGATGTAGTTGTAAAAAGTCTTGTTCGCGTCTCAATTTCATTTTATGTTTTTTTTATATTTTTTGTGAAAGTTATATTTGTGTGTATATTTTTATTTAGAATTTTTCGAATTAGTAAGCATGTATTATATATGTATGTTTGTGTTATGTTCATTACTTTAGTTTCTTTGTAGAGAGTTTCTGTTGGAGTTAGATAGTCATAATTAAATAACGTTTTTAGTAATTTATTTTGAGTAGTTTGTAGAAGTTTAATATGGGTTTTAGCGGCGGTACCCCATATTTCCACTAGGTAGTCAATATGAGGCTTAACAAGGGAGAAGTAAATTGTGTAGCGAACTTGACGTGGTAAGCAACGAACGATACCTCGTAAGGTACCCGTGAGCGATTGTAATTTTGTTTTTTTTTTTTTTTTTTTTTTTTTTTTTTTTTTTTTTTTTTTTTGATTTTTATCCAGAAAGGAAATAATTTTAGGCAGTAACTCTTGAAAACATTCTAAAACCTTCCTCAGACTCGGCTACCTTACGCCTGTATGGAGCATTAAATCAGTGTGCTCAGATTCGCTAGCCTCCAATACCAATTGCACTTTGAAGAGGCGTCGTTGCAAGCGTCTGGGTCGCATGAAGTTTAATTAAGTACTACATATCTTCATAGCAATGATCATCACATCTACCAATGAAGAACAATGCAGTGAAATGAATAAAATATGGGAAACCTGCATTGGCTCTGCAAAGTGCAACTCTTCTCTCTTGTTTCTCCGGCCGGACAGGGCTCTATACACTTTTGGCTACATTTCTGGAAGTATGCTCGCGATCGACCTTAAAACCGCTTGCGATCGACCGGTCGACCGCGATCGACTGTTTGCCCACCCCTGCTCTAGGTCATCACCTGGCGACGAAGGTCTTCCCTGGAGGGAAAGTACTCAAAATACTAGTATGGTATTTTACTTACTCAAAGGAAGTATTCCCTTTTTTTAAAAAAAAGAAGCACTAGTAAATTGTTTTTATTTATAGCTTGTATTTCTGATGCATATAATTGGAAATACTATTAGATTCACAATGAAGTAATAAAAACTTTTTACAAAAAACAGATCCGCCATCAGAAACTAAAAAGTGATAAATAACTTTAGCACAGAACACACATGACTTTAGTTTCTTTATTTGTACACACTGATATTTTGGTAGTAGTGTAGGTAATTCAATCGTTTCGTTTGTATGGATTGTCGTAGGTGTGCCGAAGCCTTACAACGGTAAAGACAGCTGATTAGGTATACACCTTAGTTGAATACAATTGCCCGTTCCAAAAGGTAATAGTAGTTTTAATTAAGGAGAATGGACATGAAAAAGCTTTAAGTACAAAAAGTTAGGTAGGTTAAATGTTTAGGTCCATTATAATAATAATAATAATAACATTTATTTCGGACAATGTCCATATCTGGTTAGTACCACAAAGTACTTAAAACCTATGTTAGTATAAAACGAAAAATGTATTTATGTATATTTAGCTACAGTAACTTAAGCGGCATAACATGCAGGGTCAGCTCAACACTGTCTTACTAGAACCCGCATGAAAGCCTGCATCAATTGAGAGTCGACTTTGTCTGCGAGTACGTTCAGGATGCTATTAGTGCTGCCCCGCACTCTATGCAGTACGGAAGCGGTTCTCTTGCGTATGATGGCATGAAAGCCATCCACGCGAGCTTCCGCAAACATGCTAGATGCACTACAGAAGCGGGGCAGCCCCAGCAACATCCTGAAACCATTATTATATTGGACGCGCAAGGCACTGAGCGATCTCTGTGTATAACAAGTCCACAGGCTGCTCGTGTAAAAAGTTTGGCAGTATGCTTTAAAAAGTGAGATCTTAACATTATTACTATTATTATTAAAATTAAAATTAAAACTAAATGAAACAAAATTTAAAAGATACATTAAAGGTAGACTTTGTAAACAAGCATATTATAAGTTAGAGGATTATATCCAAGATAAGAATGCTTGGGAACATGATGGTCCGGCTCCATTGGACAATCTACAGTCTAGACAAAATCAAATTGATTGCTAATTCAAACTACTAAATTTAATACTTTATTTATTGTTCTTTATTGTACTTAATAGATTACTCTGGGTCACACACTATTCATTGATTGTTGGAATAGAAGAAGTAGTCTTCTACTGTATTATTAATTGTAAATAATTATGTGAACACTGTGTCTATGTACAGTACGCAAAAGAGATAAGTATCCATGTCGTCGGGAATAGTTGAAGATTTCTTAGAAACCAATGGAGGCTTTCAAATGAAATTTTATTAAATCATAGAACTGTTTATTCTCTATAAATTGTATTTTATTTTATTCATAAAAACCTATCGGTTTCTAAGTAAACTTCAACTGTTTCTGGCGACATGGATACTTATCTCCTTTGGTGACCGTACATAACTTAGCTGTCATTTCTTAACTTTTGTAAATGCAAATATTGTATTTTTTTTTTTTAAAAGAGTGTGTATGGAGTTTCTTGCCCGTTCTTCTCCATTCGAAACTACCATTTGGAATGGGCAACTAGATTCAAATTTTATAATATGACGTTCAAAAGTGCCTTTTAATGGTCTTATTGAAATAAATGCTTTGACTTTGACTGGCAAGAAACGAACACTTCGGGAGCAAGTTGTTGGTTTTTCTTACCTATAAGATGCACAGGGCCGGAGCCTGCGATGTCGACAGCCCCCAGTTTGTTGAGGAACCCGTGGGAACCCCACACCCAGCCGGCTGGTACGCAGTACACTATCGTGTTCAGGAGAGAGAAGAGACAGTACGCCTTGAAGTTACACCTGAAGAGAGAGAACATCCGATAACATTACAAGTATCTTTATTTGTGGAAAGATGTCAGGGATCCAAAAAAAATTATCGCCACGTTTGGCGCAGTAGTTGAGTGATTGACTGCTGCGCTACGTGTACCGGGTTCGATTCCCGTACGTAACAAAAAATTGTATGGCCTACAGATAATATTGTTCTCGGTCAGGCTGCTTGTGTATGTGAGTTTATATGATTTTAAACGAACCCAAGACACAGGAAAAATTCTAAGAGTGGCGTAAAAAAAAGGTACTTATATTGAAGAAGTTCAAAATAGAAAATTGGTGAATTCCACCATCGTGCAAAAATTTACTCAATCGAATTCGTGAAATAAGTATTCGATTAGAACCATCCATCCATCTAAGGGTGTTACCAGACCAATCGATCGATCGTCGATCGACGGCATCGATCGACGGCATCGATCGATGGTAGAATGGATTAGTCGACGTCGATCGATAGTTTCTACCAGACCAATCGATCGATCGTCGATCGACAGCATCGATCGATGGTAGAATTTATTAGTCGACTTCGATCGAGCTGCTTGATTATTATTACTGATGGATTATAGCTGGGGTTAATCGATCGACGTCGGCCGATGCCATCTACCGGCAATCCATCGATTAGTTAGTGGAACTGTATCCGTCAATCAGCCAAAGCTACTACACCAATCGATTAACGTCGATCGATGTCGATTGATGGCATCGATCGACGATCGATCGATTGGTGTGGTAACACCCAAGTCTTAGATGGATTCGCGTATCCCTACTTACAATTAGCGTTCAACCATTGGTAAGAATAAAGCCATTAAACTTAATAAACATTATGTGCGGGACGGGTCTTTCCGATTGAAAAACCGATTGAATATTTTTTTCATTTATTCCGCGCGCTCAGTTTGTCAATTGATTTGGCGATTTGGCAAATGACTACCTACGAGTGACGTCATAAGTATAAATTGCCATACATAATCTATGGAAAATCGCGTTTCGACAGCTCATAAAAGTATGTTAATTGATAGGTAGTATCATTTACCCAATTATCCCCTCATCATCATCATCTTGTCAGCCTTTAGAAGCCCACTGCTGGGCATAGGTCTCCCCCAAGGGGGGGTTCACTCGTGATGGCCATGCTTGGCCGATTCATGTTGGCGATCGCAATAGGTGTTGTGGTACTCAGAAGGACGCTGCTGCCCATCTTCTGGGCAATATCCTGTCTGTCGTTCCCTACGTTGTCCTAAATACTTGCCTTTCAGCCATTGCACCGCTGACGATGGTCGTGGCCGTTGTAGCAAAGGACAATTGAAACAAAAACGACGCGAACACTGGTCCCATTAGAGGATCCCCTACTGGGGGATCCGGTAGGAAGTTTCCCACCCCAATGAACGGGTTGGAGTATGCACCTTCGCCAAAGGACATGCCGTAGCCGAAGATCCAGTAGGTTAGACCTGGGAAAGTATAATAATGCCAGCTTAAACGCGCCGATCGAAGACAGTTCGTGACAGTTCCTTGCGGGAACCAAGACAGTTGAATCGTTTCTCTGGGACTCGTCGAGCTTCATTGCTCTGACGCTTTTCTGGTGGTCGCCACTGTTGATTCTGGCTTACAGGAATTTCAGTGGTTTGGGAAGTGTGGTGGGCTTGTCCCATAGAAAAAAAAATACACGCCGGGAGTGCAGCTGCTGGAGTCGCATCGCAAAGTCAACTTTTTAAGGCTTGTGGTGCGCATAACAACATGCTACCTGGGGTGTGATTCAGTAAGACCTCATTCTAAACTTCGAATCTCAATCCGCTGTGAGTTTCTTGATTGGCATTAACTCGGTTGATAATTCGAATTTACACTAGCGCCACCAAGTAAGTGTCCGTGGTGTACAATGACACATTACATCGGTTAGCTACGTGTATTGACATACTGCCCATTATAACTAAGTTACATTGAGCTGAGCGAATATTATAGTATTTTAGTCGCTTAATGCTCTTTATAGTAGGTATAGTTTGATCTACATTGCAAATAAATAAGATAGAGACAGTTTAAAGAATCCTTGTACAGACAGCGTCATCAACTCCTTACCCCTATCCGAAAAAGGACAATGCCAGAAACTCTATACAACTTTGCCCCACTCAATAAAAGTCATGTGCAATATGTAGCATCTTACTGTTTATTTATTGCTGATAACTAAACATTAGTCTTAATGACTGTAGAACTTGCGGTTTCCGTTTAAATCTAAAAACAATAATGACATTGATTATAGGTTAAATTGTATTTTAGGTAAAATGAGTTTGTATTTTGTGGGTAGGGATTTCGTAATGCGCAAGTGCTAAAGAAAAACAATTTAGTATAGAAAGGTTCTATATTCATTACAATTATTTTCATTAATTTACTTTTTCTGAACATGTGTTACTTTTTCTGTACATGGGTGGGGCAGGATCTGGCATTGTCATTTTAATGCGTAGGGGGTAAGCAGTCGATGACGCTGTCTGTACATTCTACTATTTTGGCACGCAAACATTAAATAATTTAAAAATACTAGTGTACCAATTTAAAATTGCACGTGGACAGAATAAGGCTAACACATAGCAGAGAGAGAAGGCAAAAGTTCTATTAAGTAGATATAATAGGTTTACGAGAGAGAAGGCAAAAGTTCTATTAAGTAGATATAATAGGTTTACATCTTCTTTGAATTGAACACTCCAAACCGCAAAACCAAAGACGATACAATCGAACGCTGTGGTTTTTATAATCTTTTTATGTGATGATGTATTTAAAATACCTGCAGTGTGACTACATTATTTGCTAAAAATAGACTGTAGGTAGATACTATTTGTCAAGGGCGGTAAAGTAGCTGTTGATCTGAAATTCCGAAGGGCACACGTGCCCGCCATTTGAAAGCCAAAATCAACAGTAGCGACCACCAAAAAAGCTTCCCGAAGAAACGTTACGACTGTTTTGGATCCCGCAACAAAATAATCAGAAAATAATCAATTCCTCCTTAAACAGAACAAGGTCCATAGACACAAAGTGACGTTTACAACTGTGAGAAGCCCTGTTGCCAAGCACCACGAATTACAATAATTAACATACCACCACCAGCCAAGTGGCTTGGCCAGCCGCTTACGAACGGGTGGATAGAACTGATGGAGGTGTCGGCCTTCTGAAGAAAAACTGGTTGGAATTTTATAGAATCTTCGTCACTGGGTTTACAGGCAAAAATATTCATCTTTCTACAAAAAAATTTTTTTTTTTTTAATCTTGTACACGTATGTACCATCGCGGACACTGGCGGTGAACCACTTTTCAACCTTATGGCCTTAGTAATAAGGTTGAAAAGTGGTTCACCGCCAGTGTCCGTGATGGTACATGTGCTACCTACGTGCTCGAGAAAAAAAAATCTCATAAAATAAAATATGGTGAGTGTAGTAGAAAGATGAATATTTTTGCCTGTAAGTAAACCAAATAGCTTGTTTGGCCGTACTAAAGCTGTTTATCAGTTAAAATAACTTACCACCCAAAGAGATGTCTGCCAAGTTCTTCATCATGATATTCGCTTCATTCTTTATCGATACGCATCCTGACTCCAGCATGCCAAAGCCTGAAGAAATTAAAAACAATTGGTGGAAATGAAGTACCTTTTTATCATATAATTATCACACAAGGGCCTGTAGACAAAATCCCTTTTCTGTTAGTGTTAACGCCAATGGAAAAATCAAATTGTACCTACTTATGCATCACGTGACATCTGTATGTCGATTCTATAAGATTCGAACAACAACTCGCATCTCACATCGCTATTCACTCTCACTTCGCATAAGGTTCAAAATGACCTTGATATATTTGACACTTTGAATCGGCTTCGAGTGCGAAGTGAGCGTCGAAATGACGGAGAAATTACCTTACAGAATGCCACTTCTTACGTCATCTCATACTTTATCTGCCAAAATCTCCCCGTCAATTTAGTTCAACTCGCTGACACGCTCACAAGTGTGGCGCTAGTGTAAATTCAAATTATCAACCGAGTTTTTAGAATGCCAATCAAGAAACTCACAGCGGATTCAGATTCGAAGTTTAGAATGAGGACTTACAGAATCACACCCCAGGTAAGCAAACGTCAACTCCATAGGTACAATTTGATTTTTCCGTTGGCGTTAACAGAAAGGGATTTTGTCTACAGACTCATGGTAGGAATGTAGAATGATATATAGAATAGTGACGACACGATTGGTGAAGTGTTTGAGCGATCGACTGCTGCGCTGCGTGTCGCGGGTTTGATTCCCGCACGGAATAAACATTTGTATGGCCTACAGATAGTTGTTCCGGGTTTGGCTGTTTGTTTATATGTTTGTAAACGCACCCATGACACAGGAGTAATTCCTAGTGTGGGGCAACGTTTTTTCAACCGACTTCAAAAAAGGAGGAGGTTAGCAATGCTTTTTTTTTATGTTTGTTACCTGATTTCTTTGGACTGGGTGAACCGATTTTGATGTTTTTTTTTTATTTGAAAGCTAGTGCTTCTCGTGTGGTCCCATTTTAATTTGGTCCAGTTCTGACAATGGCATCCATGAGAAAACCGTATAAGTCTTAAATTTGCATTAAGTATGTGCGCGATTTGTTACCGATTTCTCCGGCAAACGTAAACCGATTTTAAAAAATCTTTTTTTTATGGATAGGGTATGCTTCAGGGGTGGTCCCATATAAATTATATCGAAATTGATTCAGCACTTTTTGAAACATCAACAAATACCCAAAAATTTTACATAGACGACGTTTTAGTTTCATCAATCTTTGTAGTAGTTAACTTTCAATCTCTTCTTAATAGATTTGGATGAGAAGGAGGTACTAAAAAGCGGTAAATTAAAACCTTTTTACAAAAAAGACAGTCAGTCAGGCAGTCGGTGGCAATACAAAACAACAAACAGAACAAAGCCACTGAATTTCGAAACTAAAGTCAACGTGTGTTCTGTGCTAAAGTTATTTTTCACTTTTTAGTTTTTGAAGGCGATTGTCTTTTTTGTAAAAAGGTTTTAATTTACCGCTTTTTAGTACCTCCTTCTCATCCAAATCTATTAAGAAGAGATTGAAAGTTAACTACTACAAAGATTGATGAAACTAAAACGTCGTCTATGTAAAATTTTTGGGTATTTGTTGATGTTTCAAAAAGTGCTGAATCAATTTCGATATAATTTATATGGGACCACCCCTGAAGCATACCCTATCCATAAAAAAAAGATTTTTTAAAATCGGTTTACGTTTGCCGGAGAAATCGGTAACAAATCGCGCACATACTTAATGCAAAATACCAGTTTGCTTTAGATCACACGACTGAAGTAAAACTTCTTTAGCTCCATCTGTATGTATGTATGCAACTGGCTATGAGAGAAAGAAAGAAAATGTGTGCTCGCATCTCTCTCTCTTACCCCTACAGTAATATACGAAACGTAACTCCCTCTATTTCTATCTTCACTAACTTATATCTTCCTCTCAACTTCCGTTCGCCTCACCAGATCACACTTTTTCTTACGCTTTCGTCACGTATTCGCCAGTTTACTTCCCAAGTCAAGCGTGCGTAAAGAAGTTGTAATTAATTAAAAAAGACAGTAGGCAGACTGGTCCAGATTTACAGCTAAAAACAAAGAACGGTTAAATAGCTGAAGAGTTTGTTTGTATGCGCTAATCTCTGCAGCAGCTGGACCGATTCTGAAAATTAAGTTTATAGGAAGAGATTGTTCCTGAGGGCTGATAGGCTTAAGGGCGCGTATTCGATTTAGCGCAACTCAAAATCTAAACGATTGCTAGAACGGTGTAGCAGCATTGACACACATTAGTACAATAAAATGATCTGTTTGTGTGCATTAGAAAAAAAAATATGCACGAAATAAGCACAAATCATTGAAATTGATCGGAAAACGACAGCGCGCGATGTTTTACAGTGCTTTTTAAAATAATTGTCTAAAATAAATGAGCTCGTATAATGGACTGAAAAATATTCTGTATATTAAGCATAACATTTACTTTCATAAAATAAATATATGTTATATTTTTATTCAAATACTGGTGCAAAAAAATTGTCAAAGTGCACCGATTTTCTACTTTTTCAACATTATTTTTTAATACACAATAGTAATATTTTCGTAATTTTGTCTCTGTAGCTGTCTTTACGACTGTATATACTGTTGGAAAAACGCATAAAACAAAATATTTTGGCATATTGTAATGATTTTATTCGTCCTGAAAGTTAACTCTGACGTCTATTTTCGTAAAACGATATGAAGTCTTCGCTTTAAAAAAATTTAATTAAAAAGTATACTTTTACTCTGTAGCTGTCTAAATCAAGACTTAATCTTTCTAAAACTGTAAATTGTCTTTAAATAATCTGCTCACATAATTACGATATTGCTCTGGGCAAAACGCAAAAACATGAAGTTTTCGTCACGAATCGAATACGCTCTTAATGCTAGTTTTATTATAAAAAATAGAGATCTGTAAGTAAATACGAAGTTGCAGGTAACAGCCAGCGCTAGTTAATAAGTTTCATGTGTTTCATGAGTAGCCTCTTGCCATCGACCAGGGGGCCAAGTCTACTATTTTTATAATTTCGTCATTCCAACACGATCCCATTGTCATTTTGCTAAAAGTTCGTAATCTGCTAAATTCATAATGGTCGATCATTGGTCGGTCAAATTAAAAGCAATGACTGCACAATGACGTTCTAATGGTAGGTCACTGATCAAAGGAACTGCCAAAATTTTAGCAGATTACCGTCATTCAGTTGTCATTTTGTACGAGATTACTATTCTCATTTCTTTCAATGGCGTGTCAGTGGTTGACTATTGGAAAGTCATAATGACGCCATTAAATTAGTAGATTACCAAACTTGTCAAAATCAACAAATTATGAAATCAATTATAGACCATTCTGACACTATTGTAATAGCAGACTTGAGGCCCTGGGCCCAAATCTAGGCTCCGGGATGTTACAGAGATTTTCATTTTTTTCTCATGTACGAGAGACAAGATATTAAGACCAGCAATGGTTGAGCTGAATGGTGCTGATCCACGCTTCATGTTCGTGAACGGGCGCAGTGTTAGCATAGTTTGGTCATCTTCTAATTGCCATGGCTTTATCTAGATGCTTTGTATCGCTCTTTACCTACATTGTTTTTAACCGACTTCAAAAACGAGGAGGTTCACAATTCGGTTGGTTTTTTTTTATATATGAACATCGATTACTCTGAGATTTATGATGACGAATTTCTTCTTTAGTTTGATGCGGAATAGTTGCCATTTGGTCCCATAAAAATTTAACATTGTTTGGCCCAGTAGTTCTCATTTTATGAACATTTTTTAATTTTTTAAATATATATTTTTATGTTTGACCACGCATAACTTTTTTCAGTGTAGTCCGATTTCGATGATTCTTCTTATAATTGATAGTGTTTGTACCTCAAATTTGGTCCCATATTAATTTCAAGAAAATATTCCGCCCCTAAGGGTTGAAAATTAAAGGATGACAGATTTATTTTTGGTGTCACCGTTTCGTAATTAATTTCTATGATGAGAAGTTGGCCATAAAAAGCGAAAAAAAATTTTTTTAACGAAAAAGACAACCGCCTTCTAAAAGTAAAAAATAACTTTAAATTCGCAAGTTGGCGGCTTTGGTTTTGCGTGTTGTTTTGTATTGCCACCGACTTGCGAAAAATTTTTTTCACATATAAAGCAACAATAATAATTTAACTAGTATTTGGTAGAAACTTGATTTAGAGTGTCCGTAGAGTTTCTTGCTCGTTCTTCTCTATAGAGACCTACCTACCTTTTGGAACAAGCAACTAGCTTCAACTTTCTGACTAACAGACTGACTCTTTGACAATTCAAAAGTGCCTGTAAATCGTTTAATTGTAATAAATGCTTTGACTTTGACTTGGATTATGAAAAGAAATAAAAATTTATTTCATACATTTGATCGTGTTGTATTGCATTTTTATACAGAACCTCTGACTCCCTGGTTAGGGCTAAGCTCCAGAGCCTTGAACATCACCGCACCGTTGCTAGCCTATCGGTCTTTTATCGGGTACATTTTGGAGAGTGTGCTTTGGAATTGCACAATTTAGTTCCCCCATCCCCATTCATCATCGGATGAGCAGAGATACGGCAATGCGTCACCGCTATATGGTTGAAGTTCCACGGTCTCGAACCAAGCGCTTTGATTCCACATTTATTGTGCGAACTGCCAGACTGTGGAATTTACTGCCCGCCTCTCTGTTCTCTAATAAGTATAATCTGGGTATCCTCAAGGCACGAGTGAACCGGTTTATTCTAGGCAAGTGTGTTCCTACTTAGGCTGCATCATTACTTAAGATCAGGTGAATTGCGGTCAAACGCAAGCCTATTTGAATATAAAATTTCGCCTTCAAATAAAAACTATACTTTTTAGTTTTCTCTCTTTCTCGTTCTCGTTTTTCAAAAAAGTTTTTATTTTCTACTTTTTAGTGCCTCCTTATCACCCAAATCCAATAAGGAACGGCAACACAGTTAAAGCAGAGATTGAAAGTCCTCCAAAGATGGAAAGATGGAAGAAACGAAAACGTCTTATCGGTTTTCGGGGTTTTTTTCAAAAAGTGTTGAATAAATTTCTGTTTGTTGTATATTAAAACCTTCTCCAGAAAGTACTAAACACTTTCTGAAAACCGCATCAAAATCGGTTAAGCCAAACGGGAGATAATCGCGGACAAACATACATACATACATACAAACATACGGGACGAACTGAGAACCTTCATTTTTTTTAGTCGATTAAAAAGACCACTGTGTTTGCGTACACACTATACCTATAATATTATCTCTTGCGTACTTGGCTAATATCCATTGAGATTCGGTCAGCAGTATCTATATTGTTTGTTAAGACCAGGGCGCTAATTCATAGTAGAAAGAAAATCATTGCAGCTTTATCACCTTGATTTTCAAGTTATGTAGATTACAAATTATCATACAATCTAGAATGTTTACTGCATTCACCTTCAAAAGTATGTAAGTATTCTTTATAATAGAGGGAAAATCGTAATAATATTATGAAGTGGAATTTCCTATATGAGACAAATCCTTGGCCTACTTAGTTTGGCAGCTTGAAGGTTAGGGAAATAGAGATTACAATGTTCGTGATAATTAAAAAAAATGTTTTAGCTACCTTCTTACTCAGGTTTTTTTTCAATTTGACATTAGGAAGGTTAAGTTTATCTAGTCAAAGTCCGCATAGCCTTGGTTTATCGACATAATTAAATGAAAAAAAAGACCGTTTCCGTGTTTTCATACTTCAGCTGTAAAGAAGTACTGGTTTTTTACCAAGTTCAATAAAAAATTGGTTCATTCATTTGCGAGATTTTAGAAGCTGCTGGTTAAGTAAATTGCCATACGGATCCATCGGTCATCGATAACCAACGCTTTCGTATCAAATATAAATTTCGTATCGTAAATATATCGTAGAGATATAATCACAAAATGATCTAATATTCAAGGTACGCGTACTCCGATCGGACAACATATCAGGGCCTCACAAGTCTGCTATTACAATAGTGTCAGAATGGTCTATCATTGATTTCATACTTGTTGATTTTGACAAGTTTGGTAATCTACTAATATAATGGCGTCATTATGAAAATTACTCTACTTTCACTATTGTAGTAGCAGACTTGAGGCCCCAGGACAAGCGCCACACCTATTCGTGCTCTATGAGAATATACCTTTCTAACGATATATTATTTATATCTATTGGGTCCAGGACCAACATTTGTGCCCAATGCCTTTTATCATCTACCTCGCCTTTTCCCAACTATAATATAAATCTCCATATATAAATCGGTAGAGAATGCCTAAGGCACTAAGTCCGCCTTTGTACCTTTGTGCATGAAGTATAAATACCTAAATAAATCTAGACAAAATCAAACTGATTGCTAATTAATAATATTTACATTATATTTAATTCTTGCTCTGGTTCGCACACTAGTTCATAGTTTTTTGAGATGTAAGGAGTGGTTGCCTACTTTTACAATATTTGTAAATAATAATAATATATGAAATCTATTGTATACAACTTATCTGTCATTCTTTATCTTGTAATACTTTCTACATACTTCAATAAGTCTCATTAATACACGACTGAACACTGCCCCACAAGATACAAGCATTGGCTTAGTTTGGGAGACAGTACCAGTACCCAAAGCACAATACATTTACTTGTGTCTAATTATAAGTCACCTTGTGACCTGTATAATTGCGACAATAAAGATTATTATTATTATTATTATATAGTATAGTGATTTTTATGCAAGGTTCATTGTATTCACGTATAGTTATAACTCTAAACTGTAAATACAAAATACTGTACACATTTTTTTTTAAAAGAATAAGTATGGAGTTTCTTGCCCATTCTTCTCCATATGAAACTACCTTTTGGAACGTGCAACTGAAATCAACTCGTTTTTTATATGACGTTCAAAAATGCCTCATAATGGTCTAATTGAAATAAATGATTTAACTTTGACTTTGACCATACCGGTGTCGGCTTCCAGTCTAACCGGATGTAGCTGGATACCAGTATTTTACATGGAGCGACTGCTTGTCTGATATCCACATCTCAGTTAGGTACCAGGTTAAGGGTTTATACACGATACCCCTTGGTAGGACTGGTTGTTCGCTTTCTGGCTTTTGACTACCCATAACGACTGTCAAAGATCTACGAATGACAGCCGGGACCAACGGCTTTACGTGCTTTCCGAGACGGAAGGGTCTCGGTATGAAATGAATTGTCAACCATCCACGCTTTGACCGGGGCAAGCCTAGCTAAACCATGACCTTTGGATCCGTATAAATTTTACTTAGCCCCCTTTCCTCACTAATTGTTCGCTATAATCATAGGTAGGTAGGTACCTACAATAAATATTCTTACATGGTAAATCACGAAGTAAGTATACCAAAAAGTAAATGGTGTAATAAAGTATAAAAAAAGTAAAAAGAACAAAGAAAACCGCCTTCAAAAACTAAAAAGTGATAAATAACTTTAGCACAGAACACACATTACTTTACTTTCGGAAGTCGGTGGCAGTGGCTTCATGTTTGTTAATTGTATTGACGACGGATGGCGCAGTGGCTGAACGATCGACTGCTGCGCAGCGTGTTGCGGGTTCGATTCCCGCCCAGGGTAAATATTTGTGTGATGAGCACTTGTATTTGCCTTGTGTCTGGGTGTTGTTTATCTATATATGTATGTATTTACAAAAAAAAAATGTATTTGTGTATGTATATCAGCTGTCTGACACCCATAGTACAGGGTCTCCCTAGTTTGGGGTCAGATGGCCGTGTGTGAAAATGTCCCCACATATTATTATTATTATTATTATTGCCACCGACTTCCGAAAGTAAAGTAATGTGTGGTATGTGCTAAAGTTATTTATCTCTTTTTAGTTTTTGAAGGCGGTTTTCTTTTTTTTTTTTACTTTTTTTTTTCGCTTTTTATTGTTGCCTTAACATCCAAATCCATTAAGAAACGGCAACACACTTAAAAGAGATTGTAAGTCCTCCAGTGATTGAAGAAACTAAAACGTCGTCTAAGAAGTATTTTTGGGAATTTGTTGATTTTCTCAAAAATAGCTGTACCAAGTTTGATAAAATTGATATGGGACCTTTGAGGCATAACTCTGTCAGAGTTATGCCCGAACATACATAAAAAATAAAAATATATTTATAAACATTCGAATTGATAACCTCCTCCTTTTTGAAGTCGGTTAAAAATGATAAAAACTGGAGTGTCCCGAACGTCTGGTGCAAAAGACGGCTATAGATGGAATGACCGAAGCCACGCCTACTTTGATGACGTCAAGGCGCCAGTGCGTGTCACGGTGCACCGGTGCTATGGGCATCTCCTCTGTTATACAAGACTTACTTCGTGGGGTAAACCCAAAGCGATGTTGTAGTTTTAAATAGTTCTTCTGTTTATACCTAAAGCAAATTCTACAATAGCTATTCTCGTAACCTCACCCTAAGCGCAACAGATAAGTCAATGACATCATGTGAGTATTATGGTATGAGACCACAAGGAAAAATTATCAAAACAACTCAGACCAATAAAAAAATACTTTTTTTTTATGCAACGCAGCATAATGCACCTTAAAGTCATGATTTTTTAGTTATAATTTCAATGATAATCGTTGTAGCTACAAAATCATATGTTATACGATGTCGTGTCTGTACGGTTTTGAAATTACAACTATAATTTCATAACGTTAAAGTATATTATGTTGTCACATAAAAATCCCCAGCCGTGCCGTGCCGGCTGTCGGCGCCGGCTCTTCTAAGGCATTCTCTACCGGTTAACCAAGGGTGGTGAAGAGATAACATGGCAGACATAACAAAAAAGAAAGTTAAAAAGATATAAAAGAAAACAGGTTTATGAGATGACTGCTAATTTGTGCTGAAAATAAATTCGCATTTTTCTGTGCTTACCTACCGATATTACCGATTGGTAGCCGATAGAACATCTAGAGAAAGCGCATTCCAGAGAAGAATGGACAAGATATGTATGAAAAAATTAACAAACTTAGAAATATGAGAAGGGCAAAGTAAGAGAAGGTTGTTAGAAGACCGCAGATTATAGCATAGATATTAAAACTGAGACGTTAGATAAGAAAAAGTTGAGAGAGAGTTGAGCAGAGAGAATAGAGCTGTCAACGCACGCAAATTCTTTGGAGAATGGGCACTTTTGTATAGAACATAGACTTGTCATGATCACATTTCATATGCATGAGTACCTACCTACTTTCACCACCAGATTACTGATGAATTAAAAGACAGCATGTTTAAGCGTTCAATGGAGTCATATAAGTTCTCAAGTTGGCAAACAAAACAAATTAAGATAGTAATGTTACAATAATTATTCGATTAAAATTCAAGATTGCTTCTACCATAAATATTGTAAAACGGCAGGGTTGGCCTTAGCTGGCAGAGAGCCAGGTTGCCAATACATGCCATATAGGAAGACTAAGAGCGACGTGCCAACCTACTTGGCAGATGGGATAGACAAAAAAGAAAGAATACTTCCGACCGAATTTCGATATCTGTGGCCAATCATTTTTGTGCCACCAACAAGCCGACGCGCATTCCCTGGACCGCACGCCCGCTGTACCAACGTATCCATTCTGAAGGAGTTCAAAATAACCACAGGGCTATCGACTATCTGTTTCCAGCGGATACTCAAATATTTTGGACACATCCCTCGTAGAAGCCCTGACAGCCTCGAAAAGCTAATGGGGGGGCAGGGAGGGGGGAGGGATTTTCTAGCCGTCTGGGGTTGATACCGTCGTGGTCGAGGTCCAGGGGTCCGAGTGCTCATCTTCTTTAAAAAGAAGATGAGCACTTGGATATTTCCTTAAAAGGAAATGTTCAAAAGGTTGGTTGATACTTCCCGTGATCCAATAAGAGCTGGTTTTTACCTTGATCAGAGTTCAGAGAGCATTGCCATCGAACGAGGCATTGCCGCCAGTCTCTTGGCACAGTATAAGTATTAGTACTATCGTACAGTAGCGACACGCTCCGCCCCCCACCGGAACACTATTCCTCACATCTAGACGCGCCGCATTGGCTCTGGCAACGTCTTCCAGTTCAAGGGCTGACTCGTGGCGCGTAGAAACGTATTCGCTCATTTGTGAAAAAGAAAATCGAAATATTTTATACCATACAAATTAAATACTCTATACTTAAAACAAATAATAATATATGAAATTATGTATTTTTTGTCAAATTAAACTATGACGTATACATGCACGTACCTGTTTTATTAAATACCATGATACAAGTTGGATAAATTGGTTGGATATTGTATAGTTGGATAAATAAAAAATCTAAAAGTATTGTACAATACTGTGTAAATCATTCCCTCATCAACCGTCATTCCCTCTTAAATGCAATGAGGAAATGACCTTGAGGCAATGACGAATTTTAACTAAAGCTACAAACTTCTTGGTATTTATCTGCTTACCTATTTGGAAGATTGAATTTCAAACCTTGAAAGAATCGAGTACCTACTTGAGAGAGAGAAACACTTGTGTTGAGACCGGTATCGTGGTGGCAGTGACAGCCCTAGCGATATTAACGCACACACACGCACGTATCTGTGCAGTCTGCTATTTTTGTAGTAGTAGTGTAGGCTATTATATCGTTTCGTTTGTATGAAGTGTCGCCGCGGGTGTGCTCTTGGGTACATTTCCAGATGACAGCGATGTGGACGAATTCTATGATGCCTTATTGTGTTAGTTTTTTTTTAGTTTAATACTTTAGGTTTTCTTTTTTATTATCCTTGTAAACTTATGTAAATGCATAATTGCTCCACATTTGAATAAAATAATCATCGTCGCATTGTCAAAAGATCCGGTTGTTTTTTTATTAAACCAATTATAAATAATTTTGTGGTTAACGACTACTTGATCACTGTGACCTCTCTGTTTTTGCTGGTAAAACCCTGCGCTTGCGGTTTTTATCAGTAAAATGAATCAATTAGTAAAATTTTGCAGTTTTTATGCAACTCTGGGAGTAAGAGAACTGAAAAGCTAATTTGGTTACCTACTAATTAAGTACTTATACTACATAAAAGATAGCTTGATCTCTCCGACATATGTCAAACTGACATTCCTAGGGTTGTTAGGATATAAAAAAATGTCGATAGAAATTATCGATGTTTCTTACTATTATCGATGCTAATGTAACATATAATTGGGTAACTTAATTACAAACGTTACTAAATTAAACGAATATTTTAATATAAAATGCATTTATTCTCTTAAAGGAGTACACCCCAAATTCATATCTGAACCAGTTTATTAATCGCTAGAACAATCTTGTAAATTTATTATAAACTCTTATTCGCAAATATTATTAAGTCGGACGTCCCACTCCCAATCTTCTTCCATTAGTAATTAATTTTAAATTAGGTTTATAGTCTGAGGTCGCGATGAATCATCGCCCATCACTAATTAGGTCGGCATGCCCATAAAGTATGACATTGACAGGTACTGTCTGTACTAATCCCTCCAAAATGGTTGAGCTGAATGGTGCTGATTTACGCGTCATGTTCGTGAACGGGCGCTATCAGTAGAGATTGGTCAACTCTTAATTGCCATGGTTTTTATCTTGATTTTTTTTTTTTTTTGTATTTGTAGATTACCTTCATTGTTTTCACATATAGAAGCAACAAGAATAATGTAAGCAGTATTTTGTAAAAACCTGATTTTAAAAGTGTGTCCGTGGAGTTTCTTGCTCGTTCTTCTCCATAGAGACCTACCTACGTTTTGGAACGAGCAACTAGCTTCAACTTTCTGACTAACTGACCGACTCCTTGACAATTCAAAAGTGCCTGTAAATGGATTAATTGAAATAAATGCTTTGACTTTGACTTTGACTAATAGGGGATATTATGGCACCCGAGTGCAGCACTAGCATAATCCGTAAACAGTTTTTCGACGACTCGTTCAAAGCGTGAAATCTGCCTTTAATTGAGTTCAAATTTGGGAAGTGTATTATATTATAGTACAATAATGCATCTGTGCTGTGTATTTCGATGTAGAAATGAAGGGAATTATTCATTTTCAAAAGAAGAAAATTTTCGAAAACTTTGGGAAGCAGCTAAAAATCACTTTAAAATATGTTCACGTTAAGTATTCAGGTGCGATAGACGTATTTACAGAATAACGTTCACTTTTGTCATGTAAGACAACCACATATGATTTTATTCTGAGCATAAGCTAGAGTACACTTTTTCAGTTAAAAGTACAGTTAGGTAAGTAAGATTAATAAAAAATTTGAAATATTTTCACAAAATACCTAGCTATTATAATTAATAACATAATTAAACAAGAATACGAGGTTATGCTCGTGGGTATGTTCTAGTGGCGCCCTCTGCGCTGTGTTTCGCGTAATGTTCCCTATTATGAAATTCAGGACTTCATAGGCGTGATTTTACTGACAGCTGTCGCAGAGATCAAGCTATCTTTTTACCCGACTACGGCAAAGCCAAAGGAGGGTTATGATTTTGACAGGCTATGTATGTATGTATGTATGTATGTATGTATGTATGTATGTATGTATGTTCATCTGTTCGCTCATAGCTCCTAAACTGCTTATCAGAACTGAACAAACAAGGTATCGTTAGAAGCGTCTTGATCGTCCGCTGGTTATAGGCTATATGACGTGTTACCGAATCCAATGTGGCGCTCTCTGGCAGAAAAAAAAACCAAGATAAAAAAAATTATGAAGACAAGCATACCGTGTTTGGTATCATTGGAAAGGGGTTCACTAGTACCTTTCAATTATATAATATTTAGTGGTGACTTGCCACAAATTATTGTAAAAAAAGGAAAGATTACCAAATAAATTAAGATACGCATACCGTGTTTAGTATCATTGGAAAGGGGTTCACTAGTACCTATTAAATATATAATACTTAGCTGTGACTCCAAAATGGTTTAAATAAAAAAATAAAGTTTAAAAACTAAAACCCGACCACAACAAAAAGTGATCTAAAAAGTACGAAATAAGAAAACATTTCACACAGAAATCAAGACATAGGTACAAAATGGTCAAGGTAAGCCGTGGTTGCATATTCATGTTCATCGCACTCATATGGGATACAGGCATGCAACCACGGCTTACCTTGACCATTTTGTACCTATGTCTTGATTTCTGTGTGAAATGTTTTCTTATTTCGTACTTTTTAGATCACTTTTTGTTGTGGTCGGGTTTTAGTTTTTAAACTTTATTTTTTTATATGAAGTATAATAATGGACTACCTACCCTGTTAATAGACACACGCGCGAATGCTGAGCGTGGGGTTCGAAATTGGAATTTCTCAATAACAGCCTGGAGTTTGGAAGTTGGCGGCACGTGAGGTGTTACAACACCTTACGTGCATCGGAAAAGCACGTAAAGCCGTTGGTCCTACGCCTGATCTCTCTCCGGTCGTGTCGGATTGCCGTCCCACCAGACTATGAGAGTGAGGGAAGAGGGAGTGTTTCTGTGTTTGCACACACACTTGTGCACTTTAATATCTTCTGCGTACTGGGCTGATCTCCATTAAGATTGGCCGCCGTGACCGAAATTCGGTCCAAAGAATTACTTATAACATGTTTGTAAATCAAGTCGGAGTTTGTTGATTGGCTTTTTATCGACGTACACTGAACAAACGGTTTGAAATAAATCAAAACATTATAATAATAATAATAATATGTAGGGATATTTTCACACACGGCCATCTGACCCCAAACTAGGGAGACCCTGTACTATGAGTGTCAGACAGCTGATATACATACACAAATACATTTTATTTTTGTAAATACATACATATATAGATAAACAACACCCAGACACAAGGCAAACACAAGTGCTCATCACAAATGTTTACCCTGGGCGGGAATCCAACCCGCAACACGCTGCGCAGCAGTCGATCGCTCAGCCACAGCGCCAACCGTGTCGTCAAACATTGACCACAGACTAGAAAAAAAGGACTACGTGCCACGCATATCGAAAGTGAAGCACCCTAAGTAAGCCAGACCGTTTGTACAAACATGCCTCACGCACACATTTACATCATACATAAGTTACGGACTAGAAAAAATTGATTCCGCGCCGAAAGTACCGACTATCAACCGTATCGATCTATGTGTGCGTCTCGGTCGGGGTACTTTAGGTGCTTCACTTTTGATATGCATGGCGTGGAGTCCTTCCTTTTTTTTCTAGTCCGTGTATTGGTCTTTATTAGTTCTTAAAAGTCCGCGATAGTATATTTCTAACTCATCATCTGCCTGGCCTTTTCCCAACTACATTGGGGTCGGCTTCCAGTCTAACCGGATGCAGCTGAATACCAGTGTTTTACATAGAGCGACTGCCTATCGGACCTCCACAACCCAGTTACTAGATAACACTATACCCCTTGGTAAGACTGGTTGTCAGACTTTCTGGGTTCTGACTACCCATAACGACTGTCAAAGATCTACAAATGACAGTCGGGACCAACGGTTTTACGTGATTTCCGAGGCACAGAGGGAACTCAGTATGAATTGGATGTTCGCCCATCCGCAGACCGACCGCGGCAAGCGTAGCTTCTTCATGTACATTTATAGTTATTTCCGGTATATTTATATCTTACTAAATAAGTAAAACAATCTAATAATAAAATAATAGTAGACAAGGAGCTAAAATGACCCATTATACACGAGGTAGTTTTACTCCCGTTAATATAGTAATTACGGTCACTACCAATTCAATTTCCAATTAGAGAAAAATTATAAAGATTTCGCGCCAATGTCTTTTCAACCGACTTCAAAAAAGGAGGAGGTTATCAATTCGTCTGTATTTTTTTTTTTTTTTTTTTTTTTTTTTTTTTTTATGTTTGTTACCTGATTTCTCCGGACTAAGTGAACCGATTTTGATGATTCTTTTTTTATTTGGAAGCTTGTGCTTCCCGTGTGGTCCCATTTTAATTTGGTCCAGTTCTGACCATGGCATCCATGAGAAAACCGTATAAGTCTTAAATTTGCATTAAGTATGTGCGCGATTTGTTACGCGATTTCTCAGGCAAACGTAAACCGATTTTGAAAATTCTTTTTTTTATAGATAAGGTATGCTTCAGGGGTGGTCCCATAATATAAATTTTATCGAAATTGGTTCAGCACTTTTTGAAAAATCAACAAATAGGTACCTACCCAAAAATTTTACATAGACGACGTTTTAGTTTCATCAATCTTTGTAGTAGTTAACTTTCAATCTCTTCTTAATAGATTTGAATGAGAAGGAGGTACTAAAAAGCGGAAAATAAAAAGCTTTTTACAAAAAAGACAACCGCCTTCAAAAAGTGAAAAATAACTTTAGCACAGAACACACATTGACTTTAGTTTCGGAAGTCGGTGGCAATACAAAACAACAAACAGAACAAAGCCACTGAATTTCGAAACTAAAGTCAATGTGTGTTCTGTGCTAAAGTTATTTTTCACTTTTTGAAGGCGGTTGTCTTTTTTGTAAAAAGTTTTTTTTTGTTTCTTCTGTAGCCGCAACACATTGCATGCATTCTACCAGAGATCGCCGATTTTAGTTCTATTTTCAAAATTAAAATGAGGTTCTTTTTTTATGAAACAGTAATAAGTCGAGACTTTATTCATGATTATTCTACTTATGACTAAAGACTTTTTCGTTTTTGTAGGCTCATTGTAATATTTGACACACAAAAATTAAAAAAAAAAAAAAAACCCCTAGAGGATGAAATGCTATTTTATCCCCGCTCTGGTATGCTACAATGACGGCCTTTTTGAGCAAGAGAAGTGAAAATGATCTTGTCTTCTTAAGTTTTTTAAACAAATACGGGATAACGTAGCTTCTCTACATTATCCAGAATTTGTCCATCAAACCAAATTGGACTCTCAAAAAAAAGTCACGTGGATGAAGTCGTGGACAAATTATAGTTTTTTATTTAATAATAAGAATATTAATTAGGACTAGCTTTTGCCCGCGACTTCGTCCGCGTGAATGTCGGTTATCGAGGATGCAGACGAAGTCGCGAATAAAAAAAATTCTTTACAACAAAAAGAACAACCGCCATCAAAAAGTAAAAAATAACTTTCAAATCGCAAGTCGGCGGCTTTGGTTTTGCTTGTTGTTCTGTATTTCCAGCGACTTGTGAATTGAAAGTTATTTTTTACTTTTTGTAGGCGGTTGTCTTTTTTGTAAAGAATTTTTTTTTCGCTTTTTAGTGCCTACTTCTCATCATAGAAATTAATTACGAAACGGCGACACCAAAAAAAACTGTCATCCCTTAATTTTCAACCCTTAGGGGTGGAATACTTGCTTGAAATTTATATGGGACCAAATTTGAGGTATACACTATCAATTAAAAAAATAATCATCGAAATCGGACTACACTGAAAAAAGTTAAGCGTGGTCAAACATAAAAATAAATATATAAAACTTAAAATGAAAACGACTGGGCGAAACAATGTTAAATTTTTATGGGACCAAATGGCAACTATTCCGCACCAAACTAAAGAAGAATCACGTAAATCGGATCATAAATGTCAGAGTAATCGGTGTACATACATAAAAAAAAACAACCGAATTGAGAACCTCCTCCTTTTTGAAGTCGGTTAAAAATTAGTAGCCTACTATGTCCTCCCCCGGAGTTCAAGCTATTACTCTTTTATTACTCTTTCACGATGAAACATAATTTGGTATGATACATACCAAATTATGTTTCATCGTGAAAGAGTAACACTGTAACAGACAGTTACTTTCGCAATTATAATACAAGGATTTATTGCGTACTTACAATGAGATCTTATAATAAAGCGTAACAGTTTTAGGATCAACAGTCTTCAGTCATCAATCCATGTCAGATTATGCAATACATAACAAAGAAAAGCAAGATAATTGATTCTGAGTGTTAACTACATACCTACTTACATATTTTTTTTGCCAAAAAAACTCATGCAAATATTATAATAAGTAAACATTAAAAACATTTTAATTTTATGGTGATGTTTCCGCGTATTTTTTAAAGTGTGTGGTCAGGGAAACTCCGTTAGGTAACGTAGTTCCCCACGTAATAATTAACCTAAATAAAATATGCATAATTCTGCCTGGTTGGTAGACCTCCCACCAGATGAACTGACGACATAGTCAAGGTCGCGGGTAACCGGTGGATGCAAGCGGCAGGTTGCAAGAGTTGTGACGTTCTATGGGGAAGGCCTATGTTCAACAGTGGACGTCTTTCGGCTGATGATGATGATGATGATGAATTCTGCCCGAATTTCGATACGCGCACACACACAGACACACCAGAAAAAGAAAGAAATAGAGAGCGCATGTGAGAGAAAGAGAAAGGCGATATTATTTCGTCACTGGTTGACTTTGAAGTGCCGTGCTTGATTAACGCAGTGAACGCCTGGAAAGTGGCTTGCCCAAGTTACGGTTCGGCCCGTGAACCCATCTTCCCAGAGACAGTGGGATGCAAAACGCAAAAATGTTACGTGACGTTATTTTTTCTCTCGAATCACATCTCCCGCAGGAACTTCATTCGAATAAATTATACTTTTGCTTTGACATCATAAACATTTGATGGTGATAAACTTTGTCCTTGAGAGTTTGTAATTTAGTTGTACGGTTTAGGAGATAATGACATTTCAAAATAAGAAAATGCGGGCCATATTTTATTCAGGGCCAGTCAGCCAAATAAGAGTTATGTTGCAAGATAGTTGCTGTGCGGTAAAGATACCGTTTTCCTACAAATTATGAGTACCTACTCGAATTTCAACTCTATTTGTCAAGATTTCTAAGTACCTACGTGGTACCACCTGGTGAGATCTCCGGGCTAGGATATCGCACCCAACCATTTGAACCACCCGAGGGTGTCGGAGAAGGCGACTAAGGGAATATCCGGCAGCAGCGGTTTCAGTGTACTCAACAACTCACATGTCTTCAAACTACTCCACTTTAGGTAACCAAATCGTTGAGCAGTAATGATACTATTAATTATTTACTTACATAGTGCAAGTTTTTATTATTATAAATAATTTGAATTCTACAAAAAATAAATCGTAACTTCACTGCGATCCCCAAGACGTCGGCCAAGCGTGGGGATTATGGCACCCCCCCTCATCTTATGGGGAAGGCCGTTGTCCAACAGTGAACGTTTTCCGGCTGATGATAATGATGATAATTTCATGGTATCATCAGTATTTAATCGATCGCTATTTATTTTTTTATTCGAGTTCCAAGCGGACGAAGTCGCGGGTAGAAGTTAGTTATCATCATGACACGGTTGGCGCAGTGGCTGAGCGATTGGCCGTACCGCTGCGTGTCGCGGGTTCGATTCCCGCTCGGAACAATCATTTGTATGGCCTACAGGGTCTGGCTGTTTGTGTATGTGAGTTTATATGTTTGTAAACGCATCCACGATGCAGGAGAAATTCCAAGTGTGGGGCAACATTAAAAAAAAAGATTTATCAACACTACAAATATTGATTAATTAAAGTCCACTGTCGTGCTGAGTTTATGTTCGTATGTGATTATCGCAGAAACTACTGTATCGATTTTGAACATTCTTTCGCTAATAAAAACCTACGTTATCCTTGAGTGCTAAAGGCTATATTTAATTAAAGAAAGAAAAGAAAGAAGAACTACTTATTAACGAGAGCGACATTGTTGTTTAAGAAAGCCTAAAACTAAAACAAGTGAATATACAGGATGGGGACGACGATACGACAAACAATATAAATACTGGTAATACTAAATCATAAGAATATTTTGAAACTACTAAATAAATCCTAAAAACGAAATTAAAAAAAAGTTCAGATATAGGTACTAAAGACCATATATCAATATAACCAAAATAAAACACCATATGAAATATTGGTTTTCTTACTTGTGAGAAGAGCGGCAACTTGTATTGAATATTATTAATGCTCAATAAAAACAATTACCTACACCAAATTACCAAATCCTACCATGATCATTTTTTGTGCTATTGCCATCCCCCCCTGTATAATCTAAAATAAAAAAAAATACAAAAAAGACAACCGCCTTCAAAAACTTATACGTGGTAAAACAACACAACAACTTCGCCAGACCACGCTGAAGGCATAACCTATCCAATCTGAGCCCTACACATAAAAAAAAAAATTTTCAAAATCGATTTACATTTGCCGGAGAGATCGCGTAACAAATATACAAAAAAAAAAAACACATACAGACGAATCTAGAACCTCCTTCTTTTTTTAAGTCGGTGGAAAAAATAAAAAGTATAATGTCCCAGACTGAAATAAAAGTAATAATGAAGTAGGTAGTAACTATCTTATTTTATTATTTATTACTATCTTATTCTTATTTTTTACTTTTTGTGGCGGTTGTCTTTTTTGTAAAAAAAGATTTTTTTTCGCTTTTTAGTACCTACTAAAAAGTAGGTACTAAAAAGCGAAAAAAATCTTTCAAAAATCAAACAAATTAAATACGAAACTGTGTCACCAAAAAATTCAGTCATCCCTTAATTTTCTACCCTTAGGGGTAGGGTAGGTAAAATTTTATGATATCACGAATCAGTTAAAAAAAGAATCATAGAAATCGGACTACACTGAAAAAAGCTATTAGATGCGTGGTCAAACATAAAAAAAAAATATCCCTGTCCAATTGAGAACCTTTTTCTTTTATTGAAGTAGGTTGAAAACAGACTTATATTGTCCTTCTGTCAAAGGCAAAAGGCCTCATCTCTTCTCTCTGACTTATTTACCAACCAAACCAACGGGAACACAATTAAAAATATTAGTTAATACTGTTCAGCCGCTTAAACGTAAAGGAGTAACCATCCATCCATTAGGTTTCCATCGATCCTTAGAAACTTTCGAGTTAATAATAGAAGTAGGGTATAAACAAAATATATAAAAATACTTAATTAAACAAAACGAGTTTTACCTGTCTGCATGGTGAAAATGATGAAAGATGACGTCAGAATCCAGTTGGTATCTTCCAGGTCAATCTCAAAGCTCTCCTGAAGGGTCACCGTAGTATTCGTGAGGTTTGGGGACCTCAACCCCATGCGTGGATACAGGGTCCAATTGGAATCCATTTTGTTTACCGTTGCCTACTTACACGGGATTTTAGAATATTTATTATCTGTATGTTTTTACTTTTAGCGGGAAAAGTGATAGATGACAGCAAAATTGTAAGTTTCACTCCTTTGCATTTTTATTTAAATTTAATTCTATCCCTGAGAAATTTATAGATTGATTACGTCCCAAATAAATCCATTTTAATTTATTTTTATTTTAATAATTTGTTTATTTTCATTACGCTTACAAATTACACTTATTGTATTTTATTTTTAAACCAAATACTAAATTAGCACTACATACTTTATCTACGTCTAAGTCTCACACAGGCACACGCCAAAAAGGCTGTAATGCCAAATGAAATGTGTGTTTTCAATGCAACCTCTTTTATATGAAGCGAGTGAATCGCGTGTTGGTTGTCGGTAAACAAGTTAAGAATTGATGTGGTCTTGTTAAATGCAGATTAGTATGTCATTGAGCCTTGGTAATTTGCTCTTTTCAGGTTCAGGAGCGTGTATTTAAACTAGTCATCAAAGATCCTAGCGTCGCCAGTCCCATGACATTTTAGCATGGCTGTTTGGAATATGTCGAGAAGGTATACTTAATGACAAAACGGTTGGCGCAGTGGTTGAGTGATCGGTTGTTGCGCTGCGTGGCGCGGGTTCGATTCTCGCACGGCACAAATATTTGTATGACGTACAGATTGTTCCGGGTCTGCTCGTTTGTGTATGTTTGTAAACGCACCCACGACACAGAAGTAATTAATAGTGTGGAGCAATGTTTAAAAAAAATATATGGACCAAGGGCTTGGTTCCAGAGAGCAGTACCTACATAGTTCTAGTCACGGTCTGCATGTAGACCAGACCGCCGCTGGCAGTGGCGTGCCGTGCAGGGGCCAAGATTAGGGCAAGCCAGACAGATTTTTTACTATTAAGACCAACAAGTCGCTCAGACCCAGATCTAAAAGCTATTAAAAATGTTAGTAAATGAATACCTTTAAAATCCGAAGAGCAATAATAATTTAGTAAAATTCACTAGACTTATATTTGCTTTTATTTAATATTTTGTTGTATTGATTAGCTCATTTTATGATCAAATTAGAGCAAGCCCGGCTTTTCGGCTTGTATGAAGATCCCGCCACTGGCCGCTGGTACTTTGGATACTGTTCCGATACCCGTGGGCTACAATTTTTTGATAGACTTCAAAAAAAGGAGGGGTTATGTATTCGGTCTGTATCTTTTTTATATGTATGTTAGGTAGTTATTTAGCATATCGATCGATACCGATTTCTCCGAGATTTCTGGGCCAATTTGCGGTGTATGCTGAAGTGGTCTCATATTAATTTCGTGAAGATCATTTGTAGATCTTCGGACATAAAACTGGATGGCACTGCTCAATAACGAATAGTACACGTATTGTAATTTAGTTATAGTGCTGAAGATTAAATATAATTGCTGGTTAGTTAGGTATCTATGTGTGGTCAACTAATCATGGACTTTGAAGATATCCCATGGACATGGGATGGTTCTCTATCCATTTGCATAAAATTTGAATGCCTAATATAACTTACCATACTTTTGTTACTCCTAAGTATATTTTCGCATAACATTATTAACGCATAACAGCTTACATGCAGCAGGCGTGGTTTCTGTCACGGCTTCGGCGCTGCGGGGCTCCGGCGGTCCCACGCGAGCTTAACGTCGCAGTGTTTTACGTTCACCACCGCGACGACGAGCGTTAAAACCACCTGCTCCTCAGCTCGCGGGCCGCCTCGCCCCTCCGCGCCTACGCGGGCTTAGATTACACTCTAGGGGTAGGGCAGAGAGACTACGTAAAGTCGGTTTTGCAGCGATTCGTTTCTGCCAGTAGCTTTTGTAACACATCATATTGATTTTTAAGACAATAGATACCTTAGCGTGGCACAATAGATTTGCTCAGTAAAATTATGCGAAATTTTGATGCCGAAACAAATTAACCTTCAAAATAATGATGCCAACATAAACAGTATGCCAAAAAAAGAATATGGCAAAGTATTATTATGGCGAAACAAATTATACCAAAACAGATATGCTAAAGTATATTAGGAAAAAGAACATTATAAAAAAACAAAACCCTTTCCTTGCAGTCAGTCGGGGTAAAAAGAAGGGATCCCACATGGGATCATGGAATTCCTCATCGACGAAGAGTAGGTACATACACAGTGAAGGGGGTATCATGCGGAAGGAATTGCTGGCTAAGTTATTTAGTGTTATAGTTTCTTATAGCTATATAGATGATAAGAAGTTGATCATACCATAACGTAAAAAAATAAAAACATTTTTACAATAAATAAAGATAGGTAATGCCTCTTAAAACTACAAAGTGGTCGAAAATAAAATGTTATTTTTCAGTACCTAATCGTTTTTGAAGGGCGTATTTTTTGTAAAAACGGTTTTATACCATCTACCTACTCGTATTTATGTTTATTTTTAGAATAAAGTGAAAATGTAAATAGTCTCAGTACTTAAATGTTTCTAATTCATTTGCTATGTCTTGAAAATGAGCACAATAATGGAAGCATGGACGCGGAAAACTCATCAGTTTTAATTATTGTAAAAACAATTAGAGTTGTCGCCTAATTACCTACAAGTAATTAGTGCTATGTTTCAATGTATTACGCCCCGTAATGTGGTATACCAATGTATTAAAGTCTTCATCTATGGGTACTTCTAATACAACTTTATGCCCGCGTGAACGTATTTTTGCGTTCAACATTATATTCGTTTTCTAAAATAAAAATACTGCCCCGATAAACCAAAACGCGCTATCTAAATCGGAGTACCTACCTAAGTTTCGACAAAATCGACCGACATGCCGCCAAAACTCTTCTGCCACACTGTGAGACGTCACTTAATAATAATGAATCATTAACTTTAATTGAACAACATAACTTGGCACTTGTCAACAACATTAAACTTTTGACAATCTCTCTTATTTTTGACTGACAGCGTTCCAAGTTAATGTTGGTCAATTAAAGTTAATGATTCATTATTAAGTGACGTCTCTGAGTGTGGCAGTGAGTCATTTAAGGAAAAATTAAGACTTCTTAGTGATTTTTTTAATGTTTCAAGTTATATAGCGCTGTTTGGGTCATACCATTAGATGCAAAATTTTATAGCTATTGAATGGTATAAAAAACTAAAAGGTTGTACAAGCAACGGGTTACCATTATTTCATAAAAAAAATTAGTTGTCTGTAAAGTCGGTTTACGGACGATAGTTTTACGTGATAACGTCAGGAAGAAACATAATGGCTAACATATATAACAGCAAATAATGGCTTCCGTCGAGGTGGGTGGAGCTTATTGTTTGGGCCGACCGTGCCTCTCTATCGCTTGTTCCGTGCTCTCGCTTGCACGCTCAGGCTCAGGCGGAACGTGTGACACTTTTTCGTGCGTGCAGCCGGTATCACGTCAAAAACAAAATACCAACATCCCAAACAATTATCCGTATAATTTCATTTGCCAAATTATTACTCAACAAATAAACTCTTCACAAAATTGTAACGCAAAATTATTGTATGGCAAGTGAACGTTTAAACATCAATACATTGCTTACCAAGTAACTAGTCCTTTACCAATTTAATGTGGTTAAATATTTCAGTTGGTATAACATAAATTCCTGTAACTAAATGTTTATTGTCTAAGGATTGTTAACGGTAACAAATCATTTGATTAAAGACCAAATGCCATAACGCCATTTATAATAATATAATATAACCTCTTTATTATTTCCATATAAATGACTTAAAAAAAAAAAAAAACATATCATAGGATTACTATTACGTAATAATTCTATGCATACAATAATAAAATATTACAACAAAATTCATGTTTACAATCACTTAATAAATAATAGCCAAATAAACAAATTCTTTTTTTTTTTTTTTTTATGTAAATGTCTAAATATTAAATAGATCCCACATGCTATTTCTTAGAACAACAGTTGGGTCGCCAGTGAAAGATTGAATCAGCTGTTACCGGAACCAATACACGATTAATCAATTTATCAAATGCTCAAAATGAGTCTCTTCCTGTTGAATACAAAGTCGCACTCTTTTGATTAAGTATTTCGCTCCCTGTCGATTTTTTTATCTTGTTGTGGTGAATATTTAGAATAATACGTCTAAGTTCTGCTTGTAGTAGCTCGTGGACACTTTCATAGGTACTGGTTCTACTAACTAAATTTTTTACATAACCGTAGTACTATTAAGTATTCTGTGACATAACCCCATAAAAAAAATCTAACGGGGTTAGATCTGGGGATCTCGGCGGCCATCTTATTTCAAATCATGGTCTTCCTTTTATTTCTGTCACTATGTTATTTAAAGCTACAGGGTGATATTATTTTTCTCGTGTAACGGGTTCGATTCCCGGTTCAACCATGTAATTATTTAAATATATATGAATGCAGTTTAAATTGATTTTTAAATTCAAATAAAGTCTTCTTTCAGTAAAATGTTCCATCTACAATATTCAAGGTACTTTCCCTCCATGTGGCAAATCCGTGGGACGTCCTGTACTTATATTACATACATAATATACTTACTGACAATTAAATTAATTAAAACTTAATTTAAAAAAAATATAACACGGGTCGATCTAGGCATAATCTGTAGGTATTTCTGACATCATCGTCGATTGAGAAAAACCTAAGCATGTTTGTACCTATGGAAAAGCAATAAAGATAATAATTATTGAGTATTTGAATACAGCATTGGAATTAAAAAATCATCACATGCCTAACTTTTCCTAACGATGTTGGGGTCGGCTTCAAGTCTAACCGGATGCAGCTGAATACCAGTGTTTTTACATGGAGCGACTGCGTATCTGACCTCTGCAACCCAGTCACTGGGTAGACTGTGGAATTTGCTCCCTGTTTGTTCCCTGATAAGTATAATCTGGGTATCTTCAAGGCACGAGTGAACCGGTTCATCCTAGGCAAGCGTGTTCCAACTTAGGCTGCTTTATTAATTGCTTTTTTTTTTAATTGCGGTCAAACGCAAGCCTATTTGATAATAAAAAATAAAAAAACACTGGTAACGATACACCTTGGTAAGACTGGTTGTTAGATTTTCTAGCTTCTGACTACCTATAATGACTGGAACCTACCCCCCCCCCCCCTATTACCTATTACCTATTTATACCTATAAATTAATAATAAATAAATAAAAAAAAAACTTTTTTGAAGAAAGAGGACCGCCTTCAAAA